>JAZGLO010002645.1:1165000-2365000 GCA_036873155.1 Biomphalaria sudanica | reverse complement strand
GTAGGCTGCCCCTGTGCGTCTATCGTGCTCACGCATACAACTAGTAGGACATCCGGAGGTGTCGCATCTGGAAACATCAGTGGAACCATCGCAAGTGTGAGCTAATGGATGGTAGGTAAACTCAGGATGAACGAAGATAAGACAGAAGCAATCAAACAACATGACAAAGGTAAAGAGTACAGATTCATAGATGTCTGTCTGGTAAAAAGTGTGTGCACGTTAGTTCTCACACACCCTTTCTCAGATCAAGTTGAAACTTTGCACAATTATTCATTGACATAGACAAGGCATGAATCAATAAAACAAAAAGTAACCTTTTAGATAATTAATTACTGGTAATTAATTATTTTGTTTAACTGTGACTACAGCAACAAGGGAAACTAATAGATCATTATTCACATTTATGGCTAAATTTGTTGGGTTTAGTCCCCTTCAATAATTGTTAACGCTTTTTCTCCCATCGTCCTATCAACAATTTAACTAATTATTGTATTGCTCATACCCGCCAAACAGATTCCCTCATTAAGTAGGCAAAGCTAAAACCTAGCTTCTATCTTCTAGCCGCCTGTATATTGCAGACAACCGTGGTAGGTGGCTCTTGTTTATATAAATCATTTACATGTGTATTATTTTGTGTAGTCATTAATATTATGTAAAAATAAATTTAAATCTAGATCTACTGTAGCGATCGGGTCTTTCACAAACGATCCTGAATCATCTGCTCTGTTACTAGATCTGTCACCTGTGCTTATATTTTACTGTATAACTTGCTAAATTATTTTTAGTGACAGCGTGTGGTTTACCATACCAGCCTTTGGCGTTTACAGTCATGATAATTATACGTATAGCTGCCATCGCAGTGAAGTGACTAAAAGGTTTGATTGATAATCACTTCATCTCCCCTCCTCTTTATTTTACATATTTCCCGTTTCAGTAGTGAATGATGTATATCACACGTAAGCCACTAGAGCTATAGGCCTATGTATCTCTCTGCCTTTATGTTGGTTTTATTAGCTTTTTTTTTGTTTCAAGTTTAAACCTTTTCGTTGACTTGGATGACGTTTCTAAATACGTCACGTCATATGTCAACTATTTATTTCCCTTTTATTCTGTTTTATGTAATGTTTAATTATCAAGTTTAAACCTGTGGTTTACTAGTATGATCTTAAGATCATGGCTTTATCTATAGTGCAGTAATGTTGATCTAGGTATTGCATAATGTAGTTTTTCCCCCCTTTTTCCTATTTTATTAAATGTGCTTTGAACACAGAATGATCTCTATGCCTCACAAGCACAATCTGATTGATTGCATAGCTTATGAAAGTTCTATTGCCAGGAGGAAGTTTCTAAGTGCTTCTTTCTTTTCAGCCTGGTTGGTATTGGTAGTGCAAAACTGCCTACATTAAACATGCAGCTTCTACCAATACTAGATCTGCACCGTCTTCATCTGCTAGGTCTTCAGCATCGATTAGTGCTAGGTCTACAGCATCGATTAGTGCTAGATCTACAACATTAATTAGTGCTAGATCTACAACATCAATTAGTGCTAGGTCTACAGCATCAATTAGTGCTAGATCTACAACATTAATTAGTGCTAGATCTACAACATCAATTAGTGCTAGGTCTACAACATCAATTAGTGCTAGATCTACAACATCAATTAGTGCTAGGTCTACAACATCAATTAGTGCTAGATCTACAACATCAATTAGTGCTAGGTCTACAACATCAATTAGTGCTAGATCTACAACATCAATTAGTGCTAGGTCTACAGCATCAATTAGTGCTAGATCTACAATATTAATTAGTGCTAGATCTACAACATCAATTAGTGCTAGGTCTACAGCATCAATTAGTGTTAGGTCTACAGCATAAATTAGTGCTAGATCTACAACATTAATTAGTGCTAGATCTACAGCATCAATTAGTGCTAGATCTACAACATCAATTAGTGCTAGGTCAACAGCATCAATTAGTGCTAGATGTACAGCATCGATTAGAGAATAGATCTACAACATCAATTAGTGCTAGGTCTACAGCATCAATTAGTGCTAGATGTACAGCATCGATTAGAGAATAGATCTACAGCATCAATTAGTGCTAGATCTACAGCATCGATTAGTGCTACGTATACAGCATCAATTAGTGCTAGATCTACAGCATCGATTAGTGCTAGATCTACAGCATCGATTAGTGCTAGACCTACAGCACCGATTAGTGCTAGATCTACAGCATCGATTAGTGCCAGGTCTACAGCATCACAAAAGCCTGAGCCCACAACATCAGAACCCCCCCCCCAATCCCTCTCTCTGTCAGCGAGAAAACATCCCCTAAGTGCCCACTACAAAAGGCTTAAAGCCCAGTGCCCACTACCAATTGCCCACGGTCCTGTGCACAAAGCCTACTGCCTAGTAATAATAATAATATTTTTATTTATAAAGCGCTGTTAACAAACAAAATGTAGGCTCAAGGCGCTGTAATAACATTACAAACACAAACACAACAATAGAAATCAACTGCCCAGTCTCCGGCCCCAGCTGTCCACTGCCCACTGCCTAGAGAATACCTTTCCCACCTTTCGCTGCAGACGGTAAGCGTCTATGAGTCAACCTCATCCCTCTACAATTTAAGGAAGACCAGCCTAGAGTCCATCCTGCTTCCTACGCAGACGAGTCCAGCGGCCACCCGATCAGGAGTGAAATGATTAGGAGCGAAAATAGACACCCACTCCTCTACAAACAATCTATAATGAAAGTACTACATCAAACTATTCGCATTTATTATTTATTATTAACCCATTGCCCAAGCTATTTTTTTAATTAAATTATTCTTGTTCATATATTGATAAACTTTGTTCATTTCCTTCTCATTGTTAGCACGTAGTGTGCCTGTTCAACAACATTTATTTTGTGAGCGGGTAAAAACATAAAATTAACTTCCCCTATAGTTACGACCAAAATAGTTTACAATATTTAAAAAATCTCGCCACAGTACCTAACAAAACATGAATCCATAAACAAAAGAAATTTCAATTAGTCAATAATTATTGGTAATTAATTTGTTTGATATCGAATGAGGGAAATAGCTTGCACATTATTGGTGGATATTGTTTTTAGGCGGAGTTCTTCCCCTTTATATTAGTCTTTTTTTAATAGGATTTTTTTATTCTTTGCTTGTTACAATTCCTTATATAAACTTGCAAACTCTTCACAGAAACTGGGTGGGAACCTGGACACTGGTCTAGTATTTCCAAAACGCCTTTAACGATTTTTCTAGAAATTATTCTTAGAATTAAATTTGGCTAAATCAAATAAGCTTTCAGCGGGAATCCCCGCACACGACTCAAATGTTTCTTTTTATTCACTAAAAGAGTTGAATATATAAATACATGAACAATTGGCACAATGTCTTATGTACAAAGTATCGTAATAGAAGAGTTTGATTGTGCAAAGCTCACTGGAACGACTCCTTGCAATACTGAAGCAGTAGAACAAGAGATATAAAAGACCACCAACAGCTATATAATGGAGGCATGTTAATTGGTGTCAAAACGTTTTTAATGTTGCTGGTTTTCTCTCAAATATTTTCCTGTGTAGTTCAGACAATTATGTATTAATGAAACAATGAAAACCTTGCGTGTCAGACAGACAAATGTTTCTCAGGTGAACTTTTAGACTGCTCTGTAAAGTGCACGACCGATAAATCTAAAAGGACATCGTC
This sequence comes from Biomphalaria sudanica, assembly GCA_036873155.1. Lineage (NCBI taxonomy): Eukaryota > Metazoa > Mollusca > Gastropoda > Planorbidae > Biomphalaria > Biomphalaria sudanica. The sequence goes on along the minus strand of JAZGLO010002645.1, from coordinate 2,361,280 downwards.
GTCAATTTTTTATATATTTTTTTTATTCGTCTTTTCTAGATGCAAGAAAGAAACTATGAAGTGTAGCTGCTCGTGGGCATGAGTGTGCATTCACGAATGTGTTTTTTCTAGGCCTAATTTCATTAAGCACGAGATGTATCAGTGGACAGGGGTCTCTAAGAGTACTTGTCCTTTGTGATTCTCGATATTAAAAGTACAGACGTTATGTGTTAATGAATACATATGTGTGAATTTGTGTAGGTGACCTCTAAAACACAATCTTTACACTTTGTTTAAATAATATAAGACTATAGCAATAGCAGTAAGCTACGGACACATGAACATAAGTTTATTGTATAGAAATTTAATAGAACAATAAAACATAATAATGCTTAATAAATCTTATAGCATTTGCAGTGGTCCCAAACCCCATGAGGCCTTGTTAACCAGTTATATTTCCGATACTCGTGTAACGGGTTAAAGCACCGCGAAAAATCCCCGAACCGTTTTGGCTGCATTAAGCGCTGTGGGCTAGAGCCGCGAGAACTGGATATAATTGCGTAACAGGTCGGATTGTTATGGAGTGTGTGTGTGTGTTTCTATGGTGGCGGTGAGAAGAAGTTAGCGATTGGTTGCTGGCTATGCAGGGTAAAGTATGCAAGATAAGTGGCAATGTCGTAAGCTGTAGTAAGAAAGACAGACGAGCCCAGGATGCCAGAGCGTAGACACGTGTTTTTATAGTGAGTTAGATTTTATTCAAAATACAATTTTATATTATAACTTAAGTCTACTACCACATTTTTGTTTATTTCCACTCACGTTAAATTGGTCTATACTGTAATACAAAATATAATGTATAGAAGTTATTCCAAATTTTATATGTTAAAATATAATACGCCTATAGCAGTTTGGTGTTACAAGTCAACGAGCGTCAATAACACTTGATCAGACCCGCGGGTCGTAGTTAGGACATCACAGCATTAACAGATCGTTAATAGCGTTCATTTGTATATTCTTCACCTCAAGGGAGTGATCTACTTGCTAAAGAAATATTAGGCATAAAGAAAACATGACCACGCCACCAGGCCACGCCTCTGGATTTGGGTTATGGAAGTGAGAAGTGCCACCTCTGTCTCTCTCCCTCCCTTCCTCTCTCTGTCTCTCTCAGATCTATCTGTCTATCTCACAGGTAACAAAGCTAAAAAAAAAAAGGTGCCAGATCTAGGTCGAGTATGGTTGACGTCTGCAGCACTGCTTTTCAGACGACATTAGTTTTGCCAATAATAAAATATGCATCCTCTGTTTGGGACCCATCAACTCAAGAAAACATTAAGATAATAGGCTTACTAGCACAAATACAAAATAGAGCAGCGAGATTTATAACAAACGAATATTCACTTTTAATTATTGTAACACCTTTCGTAAAATCACTAAATTTCGAAAGCCTTCAGGATAGAAGACCTAGAAGTAAAGTAGCGATTATATACAAAACACTGAACCATAATTTTCAAATACAAAAAGAAAACCTAATAAAATATCTAGGAAGATAAAGGCACATTCTTTGTTCCATAATCTAGGACAAATTTGTGCAAATACTCCTTCTTCCCTAGTGCTATTAGAGCATGGAATGGGTTGCCTCAGTCAGCCAGGAAAACCAATGACTTGGCAGAATTTAAGTCATTGGTTAATATGCATGACTAGATTGACCTCGGGACACGCGTAGGACGTAATCATCTTTTTGAAGTAACGTCTGTATTTTATAATATAGACTCGATCAGACATGTTGATGTAAATGTCACGGTGCATGCAATTAACGTCCAAATTTGACTAACATACTAACCACTTGCTTGGTAGAGACTAAATGAGAATATGCTCATTCAGAATGCAATATCCACGAGACATGAATAGCCTTTAGTCAACAAGATAATGAAACAGTTTTTATGCTATTTTTGATTATCGATAAGTGAGGGAACAAAATGGAAGATTATTTCCCAAGGGTAAATAACTTTGTGAATTGCAAAACAAATAGGATTGTGGCCAGGTGAGAAGCTGATGCTCAATGTATTGAAGAGATGGTGACAGTAGGGATGGTTTCATCATTAGAAACTCAACGTGCCTACAAGCTTTGATCTCAATCAACCAAAGAGAACTTATGAATGAGGTCGTGAATTTTGATCTCAATCAACCAAAGAGAACTATGAATGGGGTAGTGAATTTTGATCTCAATTAAACAAAGAGAACTTATGAATGGGGTAGTGAATTTTGATCTTAATTAAACAAAGGTAACTTATGAATGAGGTCGTGAATTTTTATCTCAATTAAACAAGGATACCTTATGAATGGGGTAGTGAATTTTGATCTTAATTAAACAAAGGTAACTTATGAATGAGGTAGTGAATTTTGATCTCAAACAAAGATAACTTATGGACGAGGTAGTGAATTTTAATGTATCATCTAAAGCACGTACGTTTTTATATTTGTAAAAAAATAACTTTTGACATTTATGTTGTAACATTATAATTGTGACAGTTATGCTGGATATAAGATGTCACTCTCACAATATTAATGGGCATGTCGTTGAATATTATATTTTGACATTATAGTTTGGGGATTTTTAGTTGCTATATGTTAATAAAAGTCTACGTGATTTTAGCTAGGTTTATTTCTTTATTGGGCGCGTCCATTGCCTTTCGAGACAAAAGGAGCCATATACATTTGTTTATATTCCTAGTCACCGAAATATCTCTGCTCATAGACTAGATTCGGCCTTCACTTTGGGAACTTTCAATGTCTCAAGGCACTCACAGCCACACACACACACACACAGACATTGAACGGTCTTAACAAAAAAAAAGTATCTCCAGTAGACTTTCTGCTTTGATAACTTTGACTATTGTGTAATCAACTTTCTCTTATTTAGGAAGCAAAGTACGAAGAATGTGGAACTTAACTACGGGGTAGCCATCTGGGTAAATGACAAGAAATAAAACATACGAATGAACACGAACTGTTATTCAAGGACGCAATGTCTGATTTAGAGGTACCAGAGTAGCAACAGTCTTCTGTCAGGGCACCTCAATGTCTGATTTAGAGGTAGCAGAGTAGAAACAGTCTTCTGTCAGGGCACCTCAATGTCTGATTTAGAGGTAGCAGAGTAGAAACAGTCTTCTGTCAGGGCACCTCAATGTCTGATTTAGAGGTAGCAGAGTAGAAACAGTCTTCTGTCAGGGCACCTCAATGTCTGATTTAGAGGTAGCAGAGTAGAAGCAGTCTTCTGTCAGGGCACCTCAATGTCTGATTTAGAGGTACCAGAGTAGAAACAGTCTTCTGTCAGGGCTCCTCAATGTCTGGTTTAGAGATATCAGAAAAATATCAGAGATTTCTCTCAGCACTTTACAGAGTTTTAGTTTCGCAACTAAATGACAGAAAAGCATAAACAACTAAATGACAGAAAAGCATAAACAACTAAATGACGGAGGCACATAAACCTGTTGGATAGAGTTCTTTTGACTACAATCAGACACATTGTTATTTAGCTTCATGGTATTGGAGTCAACGAATTTTTGGAAACTAAGTAGCTTCGATTAATACAGAGATAACAAGAGCACAGTAGTTGAGGTCAGCTAAGAAGGTAAAGATGACCTGTAAGAGTTGTACAGTAGTCGAGGTCAAGAGAGAAGTACAGTAGTCGATTCAAGAGGGAAAGACAGTAGTCGAGGTCAAGAGAGAAGTACAGTAGTCGAGGTCAAGAGGGAAAGACAGTAGTCGAGGTCAAGAGAGAAGTACAGTAGTCGAGGTCAAGAGGGAAAGACAGTAGTCGAGGTCAAGAGAGAAGTACAGTAGTCGAGGTCAAGAGGGAAAGACAGTAGTCGAGGTCAAGAGAGAAGTACAGTAGTCGAGGTCAAGAGAGGAGAATTACAGTAGTCAAGGTCAGTTAAGTAGTTAAGATGACCAGTGCTAGAATTATATCCTTATGGAATTTTTAATTGACTAATAATTAGGAGAGTGGGCAATTTGTTTACAATGTACATTGAAGACAGTCAGTAGTGAAAGGGCCCAACTAAGTAAAGTGAATGAATGGAACATTGAAGACAGTCAGTAGTGAAAGGGCCCAACTAAGTAAAGTGAATGAATGGAACATTGAAGACAGTCAGTAGTGAAAGGGCCCAACTTGGTACTTAGTAAAGTGAATGAATGGAACATTGAATACAGTCAGTAGTGAAAGGGCCCAACTAAGTAAAGTGAATGAATGGACACATTCTTCCTCATGAGACACAGTTGCCGCTCCAGTTCTTCCAGAAGTTGTTTTTTTTTTGGCTTACAAATTAGGAAATTGTTAGAAATAATGTGTAGACTGCGAGGTGACAGACACACTCTCATCACATTTTCTGGTTGGTGACCCCCAAAAGTAACAACGATGCTACGTTAAATTGTAAAACAGAAACAATCTCATTTAGAACAGTGGTATTATGTTTGAGGTCATGTAGAACAGTGGTATTATGTTTGAGGTCATATAGAACAGTGGTATTATGTTTGAGGTCATGTAGAACAGTGGTATTATATTTGAGGTTATGTAAAACAGTGGTATTATGTTTGAGGTCCTGTGGAACAGTGGTATTATGTTTGAGGTTATGTAAAACAGTGGTATTATGTTTGAGGTTATGTAAAACAGTGGTACTATGTTTGAGGTTATGTAAAACAGTGGTATTATGTTTGAGGTCATTTAGAACAGTGGTATTATGTTTGAGGTCATGTAGAACAGTGGTATTATGTTTGAGGTTATGTAAAACAGTGGTATTATGTTTGAGGTTATGTAAAACAGTGGTATTATGTTTGAGGTCATGTAAAACAGTGGTATCATGTTTGAGGTCATGTAAAACAGTGGTATTATGTTCGAGGTCATGTAAAACAGTGGTATTATGTTTGAGGTTATGTAAAACAGTGGTATTATGTTTGAGGTTATGTAAAACAGTGGTATTATGTTTGAGGTCATGTAGAACAGTGGTATTATGTTTGAGGTTATGTAAAACAGTGGTATTATGTTTGAGGTCCTGTAGAACAGTGGTATTATGTTTGAGGTCATGTAAAACAGTGGTATTATGTTTGAGGTTATGTAAAACAGTGGTATTATGTTTGAGGTTATGTAAAACAGTGGTATTATGTTTGAGGTCATGTAAAACAGTGGTATTATGTTTGAGGTCATGTAAAACAGTGGTATTATGTTTGAGGTTATGTAAAACAGTGGTATTATGTTTGAGGTTATGTAAAACAGTGGTACTATGTTTGAGGTTATGTAAAACAGTGGTATTATGTTTGAGGTCATTTAGAACAGTGGTATTATGTTTGAGGTCATGTAGAACAGTGTATTATGTTTGAGGTTATGTAAAACAGTGGTATTATGTTTGAGGTTATGTAAAACAGTGGTATTATGTTTGAGGCCATGTAAAACAGTGGTATTATGTTTGAGGTTATGTAAAACAGTGGTATTATGTTTGAGGTCATGTAAAACAGTGGTATTATGTTTGAGGTCATGTAAAACAGTGGTATTATGTTTGAGGTCATGTAAAACAGTGGTATTATGTTTGAGGTCATGTAAAACAGTGGTATTATGTTTGAGGTCATGTAAAACAGTGGTATTATGTTTGAGGTCATGTAAAACAGTGGTATTATGTTTGAGGTCATGTAGAACAGTGGTATTATGTTTGAGGTTATGTAAAACAGTGGTATTATGTTTGAGGTCATGTAAAACAGTGGTATTATGTTTGAGGTTATGTAAAACAGTGGTATTATGTTTGAGGTTATGTAAAACAGTGGTATTATGTTTGAGGTTATGTAAAACAGTGGTATTATGTTTGAGGTTATGTAAAACAGTGGTATTATGTTTGAGGTCATGTAAAACAGTGGTATTATGTTTGAGGTCATGTAAAACAGTGGTATTATGTTTGAGGTCATGTAAAACAGTGGTATTATGTTTGAGGTCATATAAAACAGTGGTATTATGTTTTAGGTTATGTAAAACAGTGGTATTATGTTTGAGGTCATGTAAAACAGTGGTATTATGTTTGAGGTCATGTAAAACAGTGGTATTATGTTTGAGGTTATGTCATCACTTTCATCTTCTTCCTTTTCCACAATGAACAAGAGAAATAAAAACTTGAGCACTGCTTCATGCTAAATCTACAATTTGTGTGTTTGCTCATTTTCCTCAGGGCCGTGAACACCTTAACAAATGGACACATGGTGTACAGACGTGCATTAGGATTTCATCTACGGCCTTCTTCCCATTAAAAAAAATAAAATTTTAGAACTAAATGCTGGCGTCTGTAGGTTCGCACTGCACGACTCAGTGGAAGACTGGCTGTCTTCCAAACCTAACATCCATGGCAAACCTTCTCTTTCTGAACCGGGTCTGAAGTTCTGAAATCTAGGTCAAAGATCTCTCTAGTTATCCCTCTGACGCCATTCTTCCCTTTCACAATTTTGTTTCTGATGACGAAGCTTTTTTTTTTTAAAATAATTTAATCTTTCAACATTCTTTCACGTTGCGTTCATTCATTCACCCCCAAGCCCCCTTGTTAAATACCTGTTCAAAGTTCAACATAGACAACAACAACAACAAAAAGCTAGAGCATTGTGACATCGGGACATCATACTGTGAACTCTGCTAGTTGTGCGCTTTAACTCTGCTAGTTGTGCGCTTAAACTCTGCTAGTTGTGTTCTTAAATACGCTTTAACTCTGCCAGTTATACGCTTTATCTCTGCTAGTTGTGCGCTTTAACTCTGCTAGTTGTACGCTTTAACTCTGCTAGTTGTACGCTTTAACTCTGCTAGTTGTACGCTTTAACTCTGCTAGTTGTGCGCTTTAACTCTGCTAGTTGTACGCTTTAACTCTGCTAGTTGTGCGCTTTTCAGTTTTACGTGAATACGGAGGTTACGGGATGGAGGGGTGTTTGTTGGCAGGCCGCTCGAGAAGGTCACACATCATGTCCAAGTCAGGGACACTTCATGACATAGGCAGATGACAAGCAACCTACTGACACCCCACGACGTAAAGTCATGTCAGGGAATAAGGTTTTGGTTTGGGGGGTCAAGTTTTGAATAGACTCGAAGCAGATGAAAGACGCAGATTGTTGCCTCTCTTGATGGTTACTGTGTCAATAGTAAAAAAGAAAAAAAAAGTAGTATTATCTTTGTGAATGATGTCATTAAAAACATTTGTAAAAACTTAACATGCTAGTCAGGTTACATCAACACACGCACACACAACTAGATTCAGTGTGACACAAAGACTTTATCAATCCTCACACACACAACTAGATTCAGTGTGGCACAAAGACTTTATCAATCCTCACACACACACACACAACTAGATTCAGTGTGGCACAAAGACTTTATCAATCCTCACACACACAACTAGATTCAGTGTGGCACAAAGACTTTATCAATCCTCACGCACACACACACAACTAGATTCAGTGTGGCACAAAGACTTTATCAATCCTCACACACACAACTAGATTCAGTGTGGCACAAAGACTATCAATCCTCACACACACAACTAGATTCAGTGTGGCACAAAGACTTTATCAATCCTCACACACACAACTAGATTCAGTGTGGCATAAAGACTTTATCAATCCTCACACACACAACTAGATTCAGTGTGGCACAAAGACTTTATCAATCCTCACACACACACACACAACTAGATTCAGTGTGGCACAAAGACTTTATCAATCCTCACACACACAACTAGATTCAGTGTGGCACAAAGACTTTATCAATCCTTACACACACACACACAACTAGATTCAGTGTGGCACAAAGACTTTATCAATCCTCACACACACAACTAGATTCAGTGTGGCACAAAGACTTTATCAATCCTCACACACACAACTAGATTCAGTGTGGCACAAAGACTTTATCAATCCTCACACACACAACTAGATTCAGTGTGGCACAAAGACTTTATCAATCCTCACACACACACACACAACTAGATTCAGTGTGGCACAAAGACTTTATCAATCCTCACACACACAACTAGATTCAGTGTGGCACAAAGACTTTATCAATCCTTACACACACACACACACAACTAGATTCAGTGTGGCACAAAGACTTTATCAATCCTCACACACACAACTAGATTCAGTGTGGCACAAAGACTTTATCAATCCTCACACACACAACTAGATTCAGTGTGGCACAAAGACTTTATCAATCCTCACACACACCACTAGATTCAGTGTGGCACAAAGACTTTATCAATCCTCACACACACACACACACCACTAGATTCAGTGTGGCACAAAGACACAATCAATCTGCACATGGTGTTAATGGGCCATAAAAGAAAGGAGGACATTCAAAAAGGAAAGCAGAAAGAAAATCTCAAGCTCGTCTGCATTAATTCAACTGGCTTTGAAATTGGTGATTACGTCACAGGTTTTTGGGGGCAAACATTAAAAAAAAATTGTTATCGTGACTATCTCAAAAGTTTAACTGGTATAAGCTGCAATTGTGTGTGTGATCATTTGTTTTGTTCCATAGACATAAAAATATAAAGACTGGCCAACCAGTCGATTGTTTTTCGCTCATTTGTTTATGGCAGTTTATGCTAGCTATACTAATAATGACAAACAATAAGCCCGTTTAAAAAAGTAAACTCACCACTTCAACACCCCCCCCCAATTTTTTTCATTTCAAGAGAGTGTCAATAAAATACAATGCCTGAGATTGGGTTCATACATCAAAGAGAAGGAGCTTTACATTATTTGCAATCATTCAGTTCTTTTTTTAATATTTGCGTTAATCGCATCGTAAAAAAATGTCTTTTAAAACGTTTTATCTAAATTTCAATCTAAATCTTTAAGGAAAAGCATCAACTTCTGAGAATCTGATTATTTTTATGTGATCAAACATTACAAAGGATTAACTTTAAACAAAAAAATTAACAAGGGCATAGTGTCTAGATTTAAGCCTTCAAATTATTATCTAGATGAGGTAGATTATTTTTTTCTATAGACTATATCTGGGAAAAGAAACTATCTATATTAGTGACTATTTATGTGAGTGTGTGTATGTATGTACTGACACAACTATTCACACTTAACTAACCTTCAATGTCTGTAGTTTGTTGTCTTTTGTCAGCACAGCCAAATTTATGAGCAATGAACTTTGTGATGTTCTCCAGTAAAAACTCTTTGGCACAAAAACCACAAGTCAAAAAATCTGGCATATCTGAAAGAGAAAAAAATTCATAAACATTCAAACAATGCTTTTGTCTAGCAATATAGTTTTTGAAGTAGCCCATCTACGAAATAAATATATGTCTGCCTTTAGGCCTAGTCAACACATTTCTACGCCATGTAGAACAGATTTAAAAAAAAAAAATTTTTCTTACAATAAGTTTGTTTTTATTTTACAGAAAAAGAAAGTTAAATATCAAAATGTGATTGTTAATATACTTTAGACTTTTAATTACATTTTTTTTCAGTCAAAATTAAGCTCAAGGCATGGCATCGATGCTAGGAAGAGCGGACTTTAAAGTCCTTAGGCCATGTTTAAATTGCCAATATTGACTTCTTATATCAGTTTACTGTACGTTTTGGTAAAAAAAAAAATCGCTAAGCCCCTTTTAGGTTCGAGGCCAAAAGCGGTTGCTCATTTGTGCGATTTGTGCCTGGTATTTGAAAGGAACACACAACCACATAAGATTTTCAACACTAATGGTATGACTAACCTTAATGTTTATAATGGTTACCAACGTAACAAACTTTAGTTATTCACTGACCTTTATAAAAACTGCCCAAGTTAAACTGTGCCATGTATGACGTCATTCTGGCTGCACCAGAAGCTGGAAACCAAACAAAATCAGATGTATTTGAGAGAAACACAAGTATGGCTGCGTGGTATGCTCACTGAACTGTCGTACGAAGGGTTCGAACTCTGACCCCTGCTATTCCCTGTCATTCTGTGGGAGGTTTGGGCTAGGATGTAATAATCTTCAAATCTAAATGAGCCTCCGAAATATGTCAAACAAAGGTCTTATTGTTTAGGTGTACTTAAGAATCCATTTTGTTTGCACTGTATATAAAAAGTCATGGCAGCTTGTAAAAAATACAACGCTGAACAGAAAATGGTGTACTTCCTCATTTAAATGGATTCTTGCTGGCAACCTATGACACACGCGCACAGACGTGGCACGCCGAGCCATTAAATAATTAGTGATAAAGAAACGAAGACGTCAAGTACGGGCAAATGAAGATTTATTTTGTTAGTTGGTTAAAAAACAAACCGTCATCGTTCTGACCTATATATTATTGCATTTAAATTACTTGATTAGTACTCACTCGAGCATTAATACCATATTATAAGCGTGTATATGTTAACTTATGCCCCTTACAAACGTTGAGACCAGATGTCCAGGATGACCTAGAGGTCATAAAATTAAAGACAAACTATTAACAAGTAGAACAATATCTCCATGTTGCTTCTCCTATATTTGTTAGACATACAAAGCTTTGTTACGGTCACTTCATGGCCTCTTTTGTGACATTTTGTGTGAATGCACGTAGGGGCTGCCAACGAGCTTGTGTTTAACACAAAAACTCCCATCGTCACTGTGATATATTGTGCTGTTTTGTAAAATGTCAGTTTTTCAAGGTTGTCTTATGTAATTTAGAGACTGGAAACTAAAATTGTGTATTTTAAAGTCGCATGTTAGTATTCCCTGGTAAATGAATAGACAGGAACTTGAGAGGGCTTAATTAGTCACATGGTCTGAACTATGTCCAATAATATCACATCAAATATTCGCACGTATTTTTTGTGTTCTTGTTCTTATCCTTTGAATATCGCCTCAGCTTGTTGTTGTAGAGCTATTAATGCTAGCCTCACAGTCCAATTCTAGTTGGTGCTAGCCTCACAGTCCAATTCTAGTTGGTGCTAGCCTCACAGTCCAATTCTAGTTGGTGCTAGCCTCACAGTCCAATTCTAGTTGGTGCTAGCCTCACAGTCCAATTCTAGTTGGTGCTAGCCTCACAGTCCAATTCTAGTTGGTGCTAGCCTCACAGTCCAATTCTAGTTGGTGCTAGCCTCACAGTCCAATTCTAGTTGGTGCTAGCCTCACAGTCCAATTCTAGTTGGTGCTAGCCTCACAGTCCAATTCTAGTTGGTGCTAGCCTCACAGTCCAATTCTAGTTGGTGCTAGCCTCACAGTCCAATTCTAGTTGAGTTGTCAGAAAGGGAAACAGAAGGAAAGAAACATGCCTTTTGAAAGGAATAAACGTTGGCAAAAAAAGAAAGGGGGGGGGGGCTGGGTCCATTGTCATTAAGACGTTTCCCTCTTTCTTAAAGAGCACACTATTATTTGTATTGGACTGGGAACATGGACGCCAATTCAAGCGAAATAAAAAATTAAAAAAGACACGAGAGTGCAGGTTCAGATTTACATTGTAACACATGGTCCTCAATGTCCAGGTTGGTATATGCACATTGTAATGAAGACCTGAGCTATAAGAAAATAGTATTGGAGACCTTTCTATAATGTAAACATGGTAGTAAATGTCTGATCAAAAGGTATTGAAGGCAGGATTTGGATACGACTATGACATGGAAGACATTAAGTTTGATATTCAACTGACAATAAACACAATAACTGTTCTATTCCAGATATTGAAGGCCTAGAGTAAGGACAAAGTGGTAGAATAAATTATGCTAAAATGAACAAAACAAAAGTATTGGACGCTTGCCACTGTATGCAGCCAATGCTTCTCTAGTGACCAATCAACGTATGACAGGCAAGCGACATGCTAACCAATGAAATGAAAGCATGTGACAACCATCTGTCCGCGACCAGTAGGTGAAAAAAATTCCCATTGCTCTATATCCAGTCAAAGTTTACATTGGTTAAGTTTGTTAAAAACACTTCCGGTATTGACATTAGAACAACGTAACACTAGTTCAACCTTCCCCAATAAGTTCCTTAAATCCTTTCACGTCTTGATCCTTGATGTCCAAGGGCTGAGCCGAAGGCTCTTCGAGCCCTAAGTTGGAAAAAAAACCTTTTTGGACGCCAAACAGTAAAAAAAAAAAAACTGTGTGAACGCACAGTTCTGTTTGAGAGAGACCCGAGTCAATGCCTATGTAAAGCATTGCTATTTCCGATGCCTTTGGCCCCCGACGCATGCTTGGCTGCACATGGCCGAAGGCCGAGGACACCGGGAGCCTCCGCCATTTTCCTTCGTTATACCAAGCTAACCGTGGGGGACTCGCCATTCTGTGTAACGGTCCCTTGAGGAACAGCGCATGGATGTGTGACAGGTTTGTGGGGACTCTTTTGCAACCCCGCCCGTGCAATGGGTAGACTCTCGTCTACCCGTGGGCATCCCCACGGGAGTCTTGTGTTGCTACCCATTTAGCCTAACCACTTCCTCTAATGGTCGTTTCCTCACGGGCGCCACGATGAGGCAGGGTAGCGTGCCCGCGCGTCTTGATCCACCGAGGCAACCAGTAAACATTGATAAATATGTCGTCTGCTAAGAGCGAGATAATAATAAGAGCCACTTCAGTCATTTCCAGATACTGAGGTTTGGTTTAGCGTTGTTGGGTTTGTGGGTGTATGTTGCATGATTATTTAGACCAACTTAATTTGCCACTTAGCCTAAAAGGCAGAAGTTAGAAACGTCCTTTTTAGATATTAGTATTATCAATTTGATTTTGTCTCCTAATATGCTCTCAGGGAATGATGTTTTGATTTAGTCGTTAAATCAGTTTGTCAGATAAAATGAATTTAAAAGCAAAGCGGTAACAAGTTAAAGGCTCAATTTAAATCTAAACTATTGTGCCCTCTTTCTTGAAGTGATATCAATGTCGGACTCTAAACCATTTTAATGAGCTATCAATTGGGGATGTATTTAGAAATGTTTACTTTTCTAATTTAAAAAAAAAAAGTTTTTGGACGTATTAATGGAGGCGTTAAACGAAACAAAAGATTGTGCAATGGGAGTCATACCAGGCAATCATGTTTTCTATGTACATTTTTGTACCTATTTCTAGGTTTAAAAAAAAAAACGCCGGTAGTGATCTATTTTTCTATTCTATCAAAATGTCCTCTTTTGATCTGTATAATTTACCGGACACCTAAGAGATTTTCTGAAAATACAAACTAATTTTTTTTTTAAACAATTAAGGCCAATGGTGTGAAACTCACTTTGTAAATAACAATTCATTTTTAAAACCTATAATGTTTGAAACATGCATTTTGTAATAAGAACGGTCGTGATGATGATGCATATGTACATTTTGTTTTCTACAAAGCTTACCGGTATATCAACTTACTCTATCTGTCTGGTAAAAAGGTTTGTACACGTTATTTCTCCGACACCAAATCTCGAATCAAGCTGAAACTTTGCAAAATTATTTCTTTTACCTGACAAAACAAGAATCAATAAAAAAAAATAAAAAAAAGCAACCAATTAGTTAATCTAATATTGCGGTATATAATAATTTTGTTTGGTATCTGGAACAAGGCAAAGAAATTTTGCTAGACTGATAAGGTGGTATAAGTTGAATTAGTCCCCTTTATTAATTGTTGAAAGAAAAATGTGTCAATAACAATAAAACCTATTTTCATAAGCAGCTCCCTGGCTGAAGAGGCATTAGTCCTCGAGTTTGAATTCAGGTCGCTCACTTTTTTATAAATACATAGGATCACAGCGTAATGAGAAAGATAAAAGTGTGAAATTGCGGTAAACAAAAACAATTGTAAAAATACTTCTTATCGCACTGATTTATTATTGTTAGTCTAGATCTATTACAAATTTAATTATATGACTGATCCAAAGTAATTAATACAACTAAAAAAGCTCGTAAGTTTTGCTTTAATAAACGTAGCGTCTCAGTTTAGTTTTACTAAAGCAAGCAGCGAATTGGACTTTGATTAACCTAAGCATTTTGTTGGTCAGTGGAGTCTTTTTGAAAACTGTTTGCCAAATGTTTTAACTCTTAGTTATAAATAATATTTACTGCCTGGCAAACATTTCATAACCAATCACCAGCCTGTCTCTCTCTCTCTGATGGCACTATTTGACGACACAGCTGACAGCTCGAACACAGCTATGTGAAGCCGTGACACCGTCATCACTGACAGGTAGGTCACGTAACTCTGCCAACTCTCCCCAGCACCTTTTTGGGTTTTTTTTCTTTCCGGCATTGTAAGTGATTAGCTGATAGTGACAAACGCCGTTAGCAATTGACATGTCACATGGTGTGGGTGTGTAGTTATGAATGAGTGTGTGTGTGTACTTGTGGGAGAGTAACATGATAGTCACTGTCACACACTACATGTGTAGGTGGACAAGCACTAAAGAGAACGAACAAACAAACAAGTTGTACCAACTACACACCAGCTACCTATTTCAATGGATCCCGTGGTAGTAATTAACGCCCCTCGTTTGTAATCTACTCATCCCTGTGAAATGTTTCCTGCATTCCTGTATCCGGTGTATATATTTATAGCTTTTATATAGCGCTACTTTCATGCTTAAAAAGCATGCTCAGAGCGCTTTGGTCCAATCTCATTTGTGGACCAGTGGGGGGGGGGGGGGGGAGGGGGTATCTAGGAGTTGGTTTTCCGTGCTGCCTTTAGGCGCTCAGTAAACACAACTCTGCCTAAGTCGGGTGTCGAACCTAGAGCCCCCTTCTAGGTAGCCAAGCCAAGTTCAAGCGCACTTAGCCTCTCGACCACGATTCCCACGTGTACAAGCTAAAGGAAGTGTTGGTTAAGTATGTTTTGAAAAAGCTAAATGAGAACATCTGGGCACATTTTAGCATTGAAGAATCAACATTTTAATCACTTCTGTTTGTGACTTTTATTTAGTTGGCAAGTTGGAAGTTTAACTTAGCGTCCTTGACATAGTTTAATTTATCGGGAAAATCTGCAATATAATTCTCGTGTGAAATGCACGTGTTTGATGCACTAATCTAAAAAGGATGATATTTTACTTAATAGCCAATAGACCGTTGTGAAAGTTAAACAAGAATTATGTTGCTTTTTTAAATAATTGTATTTTTATCAATTAAATAAAATTTAACGAATTCTTAAAAAAAAAAGCTTATATTGAGTGTATTAATTATTTTGGTTCAACCATGTCATTAATTTTCAATACATTTAGACTAACAATAATAAATGTGTACCATTCACGGATCAAGTTGAAACAATTATTCATCGTCGAAGATAACGCAATCGAAAAATTGACCAATTATTTGATTAATTAATCGTAACTAATTAACTTTGTTTTTTGTGGAGACTGTATGCCGTACTCCAAGGAAAGATAAACCTGTCATTTCATACTTTCTGTGATGTCAAACTCTCTGTGGTGTAATGAATGGAATAGTATTCAATTTTACTTGTTCTTCTATGGCCAGAATAGGCTTTCATTGTCCAATGGCTTTTAAAAGGGGAGCTTACTTTTTAGAATTGGTTTACTATTTCCGTTGGTTTCAATGTGTTGTTTTTCTGGAGCTAAAGAAGTACATAATTCATCCTATACAACTTTATCATTGCGCCATAAGACCCACGTTTTGAACTATTTTTTAGCTGATCTTTTTTTTTTCTTTCGATATTATCAACCAGAACTTCCAATTTTTCATTTGAATACCATTCCAACATTTTCCTTCTAAAAACGAAATGATTCCCAGAAAACTCGTGACTAGAAGTTGCGCATAGGCAAATCTGAAAAACACTGACCGAAACAAACGAGGTGTGATAAAAAGGATTGTTCCGCTACTATTTTATTCCGTCACAAAATCTGCTTGACCACCGAGCGTTTCTTTTGAAATAATTTATTGAATCATCTTCAAATCGTAAGTGCCTCACAATAAAGTCTTGACTTCACTCAAACAAATCTTTCACTAAAATGAATGAATTAATGAATTTGTTCTAGAATATGGAATAAGTAATGTATCTTTATCAGAAATGTATCTTTATCTTTATTTCTGGGTATTTTATTAGGATTTGTATTTGTAAGTTATAGTTCAGTGTTTTATGTATTATAGCTCTACTTTTCTTTTAAGTCTTCTGTCCTGAAGTGTCTCTAGGATTCTTGATTGTACTAGGCGCGCGACATAGTGCACCACATCGAGGTGAATACTTTATGAAGATCTGAATAAGAAATAAATTAATAGTCTACAGGTGAAATCAAAATGAGTGAAGATAAAGAAATATTTCTAAATGTAAAAGTTCACACGGACAGAAGTGTTACTCTCAGACCTAGTTTCTTTCGGTTGAAACAGATATAAATGTTACAGAGTTACTCAGTAGGTATACATTTTAAAAAGCTTTTCGAAAAGAGATATTTTGTAAATAAACATAAAGTGTATTTAATTCTAGAACTAGACGAGAAGGGATGCGAGAAATGCTGGCCCCCTCCGACACCCACCCTGTCAAATAAGGAAGATTAACATTTTTAAAAAAATGGAACGCATTTTATCTTAATGTATCAGTGAGTGAGTGGTAGGTGATTCGCTCTTGTATTATGTTTGAACAAAAAGAATAATCCAATAACAAGAGTTTGTTTGTGAAAGTTTACTTTGGGAAGGGTTGATGGTGACACAAACTTTAGCGACGCTTCTGCATAGGACACACATATTTTTTGTTGTTGTCGTTCTCATAACATTGTATGGCTTCACTGAGCGTTGCTCTAGAAGATTCTGTTGTTGTTTTTTTTTTAATGATTAAGGCATAATGCCAAATCCTTTTTTTTTTTCATTAAACGCCTAACCTAGTAGTTACAATTTATTCCTAGGCTTTATATTAATTAGTTTTGTCGAACATACATATGTACCATCAAGACATGAACCTTAATCCTGAAGATTTGTCAGAAGCGCAATAAGGCTGACAGATTTGCAGTTGATTTGTTTTAATTTCACAAAAGTATGGTCCATGTAAAATACTGTGATTTGATTTTGATTTTGGGAACATCGGCACAATTTAGGCCAAGTCGTGCCTGCAGTCCCTCAAGGGCCACTCTCCCTCCACACAACAAGGGCCAAATTCCATACAGTCAAATCATTAAAATCAAGGTCTATTCACATTTAAAATAGTAGAGGTAGTAAAAATTTAATAATTTGGTTAAAATCTAATGTAAATACATGTAGTACATGTTTACAAATTCATAAATCAGATCTTCGTAGACAACCCCACTTCCCGGATAAAGCCCAGAACCTTCCCAGGGTCGACATTATTGAATAGTGTTTTTAAATTAGTGGCTCTAAAATATTTCTCCCTGACATCCTGGTATCTGGGGCAGTCGATGAGGATATGTTCCACGGAGAGACGAGAGTCACAATACTCACAAAGTGGGGACTCTTCTTTCTTCAGCACAAAAGAGTGCGTGATGTAGGTGTGGCCAATCCTAAGTCTGGACATGGTCGTGCTACCACGCTTTGTCAGACCCTTAGATGTGGGCCGCCACCTGACATCCGCCACAATCTGCCTGAGTTTATTGTGAGTCTCAGCCTCCCATCGGTCCTGCCACTCTTAGTAGGTGGCAGAGGCATTACTTTGTCTCAGGTCCGAGCAGGGAATTTGGGTTCCTGACACCGCATGATTTAGGGCTCTCTTTGCTTCTCTGTCTGCGTGTAAAATACTGTACAATACAATTAACAAGACAAGTGTTTATGAGGGTAGACTAATTGGAGCGCCGTTAATTACACAAACACATGCGGTGTGAAGGAGTCGCACTAGTGTGCAAATGTACAAAAATGGAAATATGTTATATAAAAAATGTTTACATTTTACAAGGTAGTCGTTGTTTAGTCTATACTCAAAGTATTCTCTCTGTTAGTCCCCCCCCCCCCCCCACTGAACTGTCCCAAATATTTGTTGTTGCTCACAGGCACACAGTGAATGACGTCGGCTCGTAGTTTCTTTGTTGTTTTGTTTCTCAACGGCACAAGCTCAAAGTCGTCAGGGTGTGTACTTACATTGTGTGCCATACATAGACTGGTGTGTACTTACATTGTGTGCCATACATAGACTGGTGTGTACTTACATTGTGTGCCATACATAGACTGGTGTGTACTTACATTGTGTGCCATACATAGACTGGTGTTTACTTACATTGTGTGCCATACATAGACTGGTGTGTACTTACATTGTGTGCCATAAATACACAATGTGTACTTACATGTAATGTACTTACATTGTGTGACATACATAGACTGGTGTGTAATATACTTACATTGTGTGACATACATAGACTGGTGTGTAATGTACTTACATTGTGTGACATATATAGACTGGTGTGTATTGTACTTACATTGTGTGACATACATAGACTGGTGTGTAATGTACTTACATTGTGTGACATACATAGACTGGTGTGTAATGTACTTACATTGTGTGACATACATAGACTGGTGTGTAATGTACTTACATTGTGTGACATACATAGACTGGTGTGTAATGTACTTACATTGTGTGACATACATAGACTGGTGTGTAATGTACTTACATTGTGTGACATACATAGACTGGTGTGTAATGTACTTACATTGTGTGACATACATAGACTGGTGTGTACTTACATTGTTTGACATACATAGACTGGTGTGTAAGTGTGTTACCTTATCTAGATATTTAACCTTGGTTTTTGCGTTGAATTTTGTTGTTTAAACTAATACAGCAAGCGACTGGCCGAGTGTTACAGTGTTTTGTAAATCTATGTTTTGCAGACATTCTTCTTAACTTAATTATTTAGAGTTGCCAGAACTTTTTGAGCATTTAATGTACATATTAGTTGAGTACCTTATGAGTGTTAGAATTTCCTGTGATAGTTTTATTATTGTCAAACTTTAAAAGCAACAACTTTCAGCTATGCCTATAAACTCAAAGACTGTTTTAGCATAAAATTACAAACACACTGTATGGATCTAGTGTAATACCAAAGTATTATCTAAGAATCCTTTTTTGATGTTTTGATTTCTTTACATTATATAATATAATAATACTTTGGCTTATTTTTTTTTATCATTGAAATTGGTCCAAGTTATTTAACATGGACAATATAGAATCTGTAAATCTACATATTATTTTTTTTTTTTTTTTTTATGGGAATCTAAACACTGATGGTAAGTGGTGATAGCATCTAGATCTATATTATATAGGTCTATAGTCATAGCCTATATTGCTCTATATGCATCGACTAGCTAGATCTAGACTAGACAATGAGCTACCGGTACAGTTCTAGACTCTATTGTCTCTATTATATCTATTGTTATCTACTTACCCACTGGGCAGCCAGAACTATTTCTGTCAACAGAATGGGTGGGGGTAGTTAAAAAAAAAACAGCTTATGGTCACTTAGAGAAAAAAAAAAGTGCACTGTATGATGAACCACCGGCTGAGCCACAAAATGTGAACTATCTGTCGTCTGTTCAACCAACGGGAATATCAAAAGCTTTCTCGTTTTCCGCCCTACTTTTGAACAAGCTGTGACGTCACGGAGTGAGAGAGCTGACCTGGTGACCCATATTTTTGTCCCGTATTCTGCACTAAAATAGATAAAGTAGGAATGCAATTTAGTCTTTATGTAACACACTTGATAAATATTACCTTGAATTATTTTTCTAGCAGAAGAGTTTCTTATACGTATGTTTTTATGAAAATAAGTTTAGATGCAAAGCAAATGTATGCAATGACTTTCACCCATTACAGGACAGCGTGGCCTACTTATCTATTTTTACTCAATCGACTCGGTTTCAAATCTTGTTTCACGTTTTTGCACTAAACACTTACGGCGACGTATTCGTATGTTTACCCAGTAAAAAAGATCCCTCTAGTTTATGAAATAGATTGCTCTTTGCTGTGGAATTTTGAAATAATTGTAATAAACTAGTTAAACTAAATGAGTGTAAGATTTAGATATATCTATTCTTTTTATTACATATTTTATCGCACACATATAATTTTAAAAATATTTTTTATAATCGTTGAAATTCTTGTATTATATAATGGTTGATGGCCTAAATAGACACCGCACAAAAAGAACTTTAACGAGTACTGTACTATAATTTATGTAACTCAGTTAGCATCCTTATGTCCTGCCGATTTATTTGTTACTTGTAATTTTATCATTATCCTTTCAGTTTTTATTTTATCATGGTTCGATAAAAAAATATCTCTTTGTATATTTAAAAACGTATACATTCTAAATAGAAAACATTTGAATGATTTGAAGACATCTAGTAGAAGAAAGGGTGAAAAAGACAGTGTAAGACAGTCAAGGTAAAGTTCAGTTTGAATAGAGGCAGTATTGCTAGTTCGCTACCATACTGACGTCCGCCGGCTCTTCGTGTCTTGAAACTGTGCCAAAACAGGCGAACCATTTTATTTCATCAGTGTAGTTGACATTCCAATGTCAATGAACGTGGTTTAGTGCTGCTGTGTTATATAAACACATTAATAGGTCTAGTCTTTTTTTTTTATACTGTAGATCTATTTTTGAAAGTATTCTTTTGCTCTCTCAAGCGTCGCGTGCATTTTTGCCACTCGGCGCGAAACATAAATTAAATTGCCCTCCCCCCCCCCCCCCATTTTCTCCAGAGGCGTCGCAAGGAGTTTGCGAGTTTTGGCGACAGCCCACGGCCTAAAGGTTCGATGGGTATCGCACCTAAAGGGTTAATCTATTAGTAAAAGTGGTGGATCTGGTAGAATAGAATCATTTGAATCCACTACTGACTACTTCAACCTCTGTTTTGAAATATGGACCAACTGATGTTAAAAGGAGTCACAGGTGAATTGATTCGTAGAACAAAAGAGGCATTTTTTAAAGTCGAAAGCGCTTTATTAGAATTCAACAAATGTCAGTTAACTTGAGTTTTGTCATAGGCGCGTTAATAGCAGGGGTTGGATACCTGCGCCTCGCGAGCCACATGCGGCTCTTTGGATGTTAAGCTGCGGCTCTTCAGTTCCCTACGCGAATATTTATTATTTTATGAATTAAAAAAATTAATAATCGTCTGATTCTATTAACGAGGATTAGGCACCGATTCTATCTCTAAGCAACTTGTACTTGCTTTTCAGCGCACCCCACCACCACGTCTTGAAATGTAACATATTTGCTGGTGGAAGAATTCTACTTTCTTCTGTCTTGTCACTTGAAATAGATGAGTCTCGCGACATAAAAGACACGACACAAATTAACCTATTTGTCAGATATATGTCTTCCCATGGATTGCTACTGCTTTCGTGACAAACTAGAGGAGAAGATACAGCTAAATGTCGTGAAAAATACCTTGAAAACAATATAATCAATATAAATAAAATCTTTTCAATAGCAACTGATGGAGACAGAAGAATGACAGGAAAAAATAAAGGGGCAACTACGATTCTTTGGCGCAAAATAAACCACGAAATTCTTACGTTTCACTGCATAATGCCCAAGAAGCACTTTGTGCCCAAACATTGCCGGCCGAAATAGTTGAGGTCATGAATTTGGTAATCAAAATTTTTAACAGCATCTTTTTTAAAAGCACTCTAGCATCGTTAGTTTAAAGAATTCTTAACGAAATGGAGACTCAGTATTCCGACCTCCTTCTTTACAATAAAGTGCGTTTGTTTTGAAGAAAAATGTATTCTTTTTGCAGAAGATATTCAGAGCGGTCAATTGCTTCATTTTCAATTTGTAAAGCAACTGTTGACACGAGTTACTTCAGCACAGTTATAAAGAAAACTTAAAGACAATTTTATTGACAGATTTAAGCAATTCAAAACGAACAAACGATTGTAGCATTTATTTAAAAAATCCTCTCAACACAAATTGTACCGAAATCCACATCGAGCCATTTGGAAATGATACTGGATCTCTAGACATGCAATAGATCGATTTAAAAAATAAAGCTTTGTGTGGTGGAAAATGTACAGAGTTGAACATCAGGTTATAAGAGTTGAAGGTCCAGAAATGTATCGCAACAAAAGTGGACAGCTTTTAAAGAAATGCCGCGAGATTAGGCACTTATATTCGACGCATGGAATAGTCTTCAAATTGCTACAGTCACATTTGGCATTTGGCAGGCTGACTATCATCAGCTCGGCATATTTGTGCGAGCAAGCGTTCTCTTGCATGAATATAATTTAAAAAGTAAATCATAGAAAACCATTGAATTAGTTTGCTCAATTGTTTGTTATTGAAGTACAAAGTTAGTGTTGTATGTAAATGTTTAAATTGTATTTTTTTTTACTTGCATAATAAGTATTTATCTAATAATACCATATGTTGTGAAAAACACTATTTATATAAACATAAATTGATATTTTTTCTTATGAATAAATTGATTCGTTTTTTTTAAATAAAAAACTCTATTTATGCGAGTACTATTTATTGTTTGGAAGAAAAAAAAATCTTGTGGCTCATTAAAAACCTTGAAATTTTGTAAATTGTAATTTTATGCTCTCCCGACTCAAAAGGTTGCCGACCCCTGGTTAATAGTAGAGTTTAGCGTGGAACATTCTGAGTTAAAAAGTATTGTAAAAACAGGAAATAGTCGCTACGAGCTGGAGAGAGCAGTAATTTCCATCCTTTTGAATCATAGGAAGAATTTCAAATCCTGTCAATACAATTAAAGATGTTTAATAAATACTGTAAAAATTGAATGAAATTTACTCTTAAATGTACATTGACATTCTAATCTTTTTACAAATACATGTAACTATAGCCTCAGCTAAAAGGATCTTTCCGAAAGTAAAATGAAAGAAATACAATGAGTTAGGAAAGACTTTAAGCTTGGCAGCAATCCTTAAAGCAGATAGAACATCTAGCCCAGCGGTTCTCAATGTTATAAAGACGTTATTGTAATGTATATTTTTGATTTATTACACATGTATTCTCATTGGTAGAATTGGAAAACAGCAATTGTAATTAGTGTAAAATAAATGTATTTTTTTTAAATTAAATTTCTAACAAACAGTTTATCTTTATGACTTGCATTTATTAACTTTTCTATTGCGTATTCACCATATTCATGGGCATACTTGTGTGACAATGTGAAAAGTATGTCGAAACATGGAGGATGATATTAGGCCTAAATAAAGTCAACTCCATGGCTACACATTTGTAAATACGCCACAACGTTAGTGCGAAGTTTGGAATCTTGTGGGAGTCTTTGTAAGAGCACAATGAATGCCATCTTCAGCATCAAGTCTACTTCTTTATTTAGACTTGATAACAAGCTGGAAAACCCTGCTTTACGATGATATAAGCCTACTGTTAGAAATGGACGAAGATGGCGAAACACAATTTCAGAATGGGATATGACTGCAAACACGTGATCCTGAATTGTGTGACTGACATTTATAAGCAATAATTTTTAGCTGCATCGCTTTTGATGAGCTCAATAAACTCTTTCTGTCTCCGGAACATCTTCTACTTCACTTTTAGAAAGTGTTAACATGATGTCATGTAGATTTGACGCTTGTACAAATGTTAAATTACCATTTTAGTCGGTTTGTAAGATTCAATGCCCTTTTTTCCTCATAGAAACCAGATAAAGTTGGCAAGCTATAAGGTTTAATTTCATTCAGTTTTATTTGCAAAAGATGAAGTTACATTTGGACGAACAGATATTTTCTAACAAATCAAGGAATAATGTAAAATGTAAAAAGGGCATCAGAAATTACACTCACAACATTATCAAATTGAAAGGAACTTTTGAACAAAAGTGTCAAAGAAAAATCGAAAAAATCTTGGAAGACAACGGCCACCCGCTCCATCAGAACTACGTCAGGTCGTCGCGAAGTGAGCGACTGCTGTCAATCAAAACAAGAACAGAGCGGTACAAAATCTTGTTCGTACCTCACTCGGTCAGACTATACCAACGCCACTCGTTGATCAGGAAACATGAAAAGGACCAAGATGCCTGTGTGTAGTCGCTGAATCTTTTATGTTGTGTCTGTTGTATTTATGTGTATGTTTCTGTTATTATATGAGAAAAGAGTCCTTGTAATCACAACAAATTTTTATAAGGATCAATAAAGCAGTCTTAGTCTTAGTATTTGATACTTACATTGAAACATTTAATTATTCAACGATGAAAAAGATGTTTAACAGGACGACTATTTTCGGTGCTTTCTGGTAAAAAAAAAAAAATTCTCGAAAGTTTAAAAAAAAAATTAGAACTTTGCCTCTCGACAACTAGGTCACATCAGTGTGAAATAGCAGAACTCGTTGAACGCTTCAAACTCAGTACAAAGTTGTAACTCTCAATGGAAAAAAAAACAAAAACATGTCTACCTTTAAACAATGATGTTACGACTCACTAACTCAAAGTGTATTCTTTATCCTCTGGTAAAATCTCTCTCTTCTTCAGTATGTCGCTCTCACTTTCCATCTTATTAAATAATTGTTTGACGATAGTTTTATAATTTGTCAAATGAAAATCAATATGAATAATGTCCCTTTGTTTTGTTGTCAGATAGGACAATTGTATACTAGCTATGGTACAGACATGCATGCTAGAAACAACAACAAAAAATATATTTCGATTACTAAAAACATGAATTTCCGATGGTCTCAGGACGTTCCGATATTGAAGCATTTTCTTGCAATCAGAGCACGCTGTTCATTCAAGCTAGGAAAAAAAGGAAAAGTCAAGCTAAGACTAATAAAGAAGGAGTCAATATTGGTCAATTCTGTTATGCGAGGGTTAATCGAACTACACATAGCGCACGTATGTCCGCAGTGGGCGTGATGGTCTTAAAATGATTTTCTTGTTCAGTAAGAACTTACGCAGCGAAGCATTAAATTTTTGTCACACAAAAGTCGTCAAAATAACGACATTCAACAGTTCTGAGAACTTCTGGCTTAAGAAAGACATTTAACTGGATTAACATTATACGTTGATTAATAATTACATCAAAAATACAACTTTTTAATTTTACCCTTGAAAAAAAAAATTAAAAGGCTTCGCCCCATTCACATTTGTCATACCTTCCACAGTTTGAGAAACACTGCAAGTTTTAAATGGGCTTGATCGTCATTTCCTCATATTTAGCTAGAGGACTTGTAGCAGATCTACGTCAATAGTACGATTGTACGTCAGTCGAGATAAATGGATCAGCTCTGCCATCAGACGAGAGAAATGGATCAGCTCTGCCATCAGTCGAGAGAAATGGATCAGCACTGCCATCAGACGAGAGAAATAGATCAGCTCTGCCATCAGACGAGAGAAATGGATCAGCTCTGCCATCAGTCGAGAGAAATGGATCAGCAGCTCTGCCATCAGACGAGAGAAATGGATCAGCAGCTCTGCCATCAGTCGAGAGAAATGGATCAGCTCTGCCATCAGACGAGAGAAATGGATCAGCTCTGCCATCAGACGAGAGAAATGGATCAGCTCTGCCATCAGACGAGAGAAATGGATCAGCTCTGCCATCAGACGAGAGAAATGGATCAGCTCTGCCATCAGACGAGAGAAATGGATCAGCTCTGCCATCAGACGAGAGAAATGGATCAGCTCTGCCATCAGTCGAGAGAAATGGATCAGCTCTGCCATCAGTCGAGAGAAATGGATCAGCTCTGCCATCAGTCGAGAGAAATGGATCAGCTCTGCCATCAGACGAGAGAAATGGATCAGCTCTGCCTTCAGACGAGAGAAATGGATCAGCTCTGCCATCAGACGAGAGAAATGGATCAGCTCTGCCATCAGTCGAGAGAAATGGATCAGCTCTGCCATCAGTCGAGAGAAATGGATCAGCTCTGCCATCAGACGAGAGAAATGGATCAGCTCTGCCATCAGACGAGAGAAATGGATCAGCTCTACCATCAGTCGAGAGAAATGGATCAGCACTGCCATCAGACGAGAGAAATGGATCAGCTCTGCCATCAGTCGAGAGAAATGGATCAGCTCTGCCATCAGACGAGAGAAATGGATCAGCTCTGCCATCAGACGAGAGAAATGGATCAGCTCTGCCATCAGACGAGAGAAATGGATCAGCTCTGCCATCAGACGAGAGAAATGGATCAGCTCTGCCATCAGTCGAGAGAAATGGATCAGCTCTGCCATCAGTCGAGAGAAATGGATCAGCTCTGCCATCAGTCGAGAGAAATGGATCAGCTCTGCCATCAGTCGAGGGAAATGGATCAGCTCTGCCATCAGAGGAGAGAAATGGATCAGCTCTGCCATCAGACGAGAGAAATGGATCAGCTCTGCCATCAGACGAGAGAAATGGATCAGCTCTGCCATCAGACGAGAGAAATGGATCAGCTCTGCCATCAGACGAGAGAAATGGATCAGCTCTGCCATCAGACGAGAGAAATGGATCAGCTCTGCCATCAGACGAGAGAAATGGATCAGCTCTGCCATCAGACGAGAGAAATGGATCAGCTCTGCCATCAGACGAGAGAAATGGATCAGCTCTGCCATCAGACGAGAGAAATGGATCAGCTCTGCCATCAGACGAGAGAAATGGATCAGCTCTGCCATCAGACGAGAGAAATGGATCAGCTCTGCCATCAGACGAGAGAAATGGATCAGCTCTGCCATCAGACGAGAGAAATGGATCAGCTCTGCCATCAGACGAGAGAAATGGATCAGCTCTGCCATCAGACGAGAGAAATGGATCAGCTCTGCCATCAGACGAGAGAAATGGATCAGCTCTGCCATCAGACGAGAGAAATGGATCAGCTCTGCCATCAGACGAGAGAAATGGATCAGCTCTGCCATCAGACGAGAGAAATGGATCAGCTCTGCCATCAGACGAGAGAAATGGATCAGCTCTGCCATCAGACGAGAGAAATGGATCAGCTCTGCCATCAGACGAGAGAAATGGATCAGCTCTGCCATCAGACGAGAGAAATGGATCAGCTCTGCCATCAGACGAGAGAAATGGATCAGCTCTGCCATCAGACGAGAGAAATGGATCAGCTCTGCCATCAGTCGAGAGAAATGGATCAGCTCTGCCATCAGACGGTAAAAGACATTAGAAGTTGTTAACAAACGCATTAAAAAAACAACACACACACACACTTATTCTTAGAGTTAATGGGGAAAGGTTCTAGTTAGAATAATTTAATTTCTTTTATTTTGGCAATAATGCCGTTTTTACTTGATTAATAATTAAATTTTAAATAATTACAATGTCAATGCAACCGACTTTTTGTCCTTAAAAGAAAGACCACCTTTGCGTCCCCATTTTCAACACTTAGCTTTTGGACCGCACCCCCCCCCCCCCCGCACCTATCTAGTGACGCCATTGTCTTCTACACAATATCATACTTGGAAAACAATCAAAGGCACTTTTTTTTCAACTTTGGTGTCATTCCATGGGCTCGTGTGGGCTTCAATTGATCTCGAATCATGGGCCCAACGCAATGAAACCCCAACAAGCCATGGCTTTTCGTCACAAACTGTGGGCACCTAATGGTCATGGGCCGGGGTTCAATGAACCCCTTCGCGCCATGGATGCTACGCCCCTGCCTCATATTCACTCCGACAATTTCTTTACCTCATTCATATGAATTGGGGTGCTTTGAAAGAATAACATTCATATCTAGATCTGTGTAGAATAAAAGGTTACATTTTCGTATTATACTGTTTTTTACTGTCCCCCGCAAAAAAAAAAAAAAGGATGAGTCAGTCAAAAAGTCAATAAGTAAAAATTGAGGATATGGAAGAGAAGAAGACGAAGCTGAGATTGTAATACAGGAAGTGTAAGAAGCTGAAGATTTATCACTGAGCATGCGTGTGTTTATGTTTACAACATGGCGTCTCAGCTATTTGACTCCGATAGTGAAGATGAATTACCTCCAGGATGGGAGGAGCGAGTAACTACAGACGGCAAAGTGTATTACGCTAAGTAATTGAACTAACTTGATATAGACTCTAACTGGAATTTACACTATGCTTCCTAGACTCTATCTATAATTAGTTCTAGGTTTGGTTCTACTAGATTCTACCTACTTCACTTGGAATTGGAATTGGAATAGCAATGACTTGGTCACTTGGTCTTGATAATATCATAATATTAATTAATATTAGTAAATATTACAAATATTAAATAATATTTGACTTGATCAATCATCATAAAGACATAATGTCATAATAAATGATAATCAGATAATCATAAATAATAATCCAGTTATCTAAATATTTATGATTCATTATATTTATATGTGATCTAGATTTAGATTATTCTTAGTATTCTAGATCTTGATCTAGAGTAGAAAGAGTAGATTCATATTATATATATTTAGATCTAGTTAGATTAGTTAGGGTTACTGGGCTGCTGGGTAATTTTCTGAATCTACTCATCTAATTGTATCAATATAGATCTAAATATTATAATATAACTAGATCTAGATTCTTAATCTTATACTTATTTATAGTAAGTTATAGATATCATAATTCAATATTTTATAGATCTAGAATCTAGATCTCATCTAGTTGAGTTCTAGTAGAATAGTAATGAATAGATCACAAGATATTCTAAAGTTTAGGTGACTAGATTATAGATATATGAATATGTGCAGAATCAGGTTTCACTTATATTTTAAGAATATGCAGAAAAAAAAAACAGATTACAAATATATTATTTTGATTTCTCCGGAGATAAATAGTTTTTAAAATATATATTTTTAAGTTTAATTTCTTATTACCATATATTGTCATTGGAAATACGCCATGCCCCTTAAGTTAATTGCAAACTTTTTTCTGTTTGTATTTTTCTTTGTTTCTAACAGCTATTAGATCTAATAGTGAATCTCATTTATAATGCAAATAAGCTTTTGTAATTACTTTAAGCAATAACTAAAGATAAATATAAATTATGTAATAAAAGTAATAACATAGATCTACAAAGACGAAAAGAAAATTAATAGAAAAAGATATTCACATTAAATATATGACCTCTAACTTTAAGCTTGACATGTCATAGCGTAATTTAATCTTCGTTGTTTTTATAATTAAAAAAAAATATTTATACACCACATCATTCAAGTACAATTTCTTTCACTTGTTCGATTCCAAACAAAATAATTAATTACCAATGGTTAGTAAACTAATTGGCAAATTTGAAATGACTGCTTAATGCATAGGGTTTATTAGATATACAGGTAGGCCTGACACACACAAACCTTAATAGAATAAAGAGAAATAATAAAACTATTGAATGTAAAACATGAACAATATAAAAATAAGCAATATCCACAAAAAAGTAGAGAAAGTCATGACTGGATTGTGGCATGGAAGGGAAGATTCTGGAAATGTAACAATGGCATCGATGTTAGTAACCTTGTGATGGCTCCAAATAGAGTCTGGGCCGATAAAAATCAAAGACTTTATTAAATCTCTTCAATGAGATGAAAGAGCAGCAAGATGAAAAAGGTATGAGTGTTACTACTTCTCTGGACCAAATAGGGGAGGGTGGAGAGACACTGTGACAAGCAGCTACCAAGGGGGCTTGAGGTTCGACACCCAACACAAGCAGAGTTGTGTTTATTGAGCGCCTAAAGCAGAAAACTTTCTCCCAGATACCCCCTCCTCCCACTGGTACACAAATGAGATTGGACCATAGCGCTCTGAGCATGCTATAAGCATGAACGCTATATAAAAGCTATAATTTATTTTATTTACCAGTGTTACTACTTCTCTGTACCAAATAAGGGAGAGGGAGGAGGCACTATGACAAGCAGAGTGTATGTGTCATACATAACTGCTTATTGAAGCTGGTTGACAATTTTGGATCCAGCCATGGGAGTTTTTTGTCATACATAACTATCTATAAGCTGGCCGACCTAGAGGATCCAACCTAGAGAGTTTTGATCGGGACATTGCTTATGTTACGTCACATGTTAGTCCTAGTCTCAACTTAGACCTTAGTTGAACGCTATGTCGGTGATCTAATAAAGAAAGTGAACGACTGATCAGTATTGACCAAGTTATCTCACTGTACCTTGCTCTTCCCCTTTACGAGCATACCTGTGATCCTAACAGTAACTGACGTAGTATGGCGCTGGCAAAGCTCCGAATAGGGAAAGGTGATTACATCACACCTAGTTCTGCCATGAAAACTACGATTGTATGTGTCGGCGCATGTTGAAAGGTACGGAAGAAGAAAGGGAGAAAAAAGTCACCGGCACGGTACGGTGGTAAAACTTGCTCTGGACTCCCTAACAGAATGTAATACTAGTGAATTTATGAAAAGAGAGGCTGAAGCAGTAGGTGAAATCGCTAACCACATGTAACCACACATTGTTAAACAAATTTAGTGTAAGAGAGGAGCATTTTTGTTTTCTTGATCAAGTCACAGACTTTTTTATTGATAACTCTGCCTTCATTAATGGATTTGCACATTGGTACAAAAAGAAATTAGCTTATAAGGTCACAATGGAAAATTATTATAGGCATAATTATTATAAAATACATTTTTTTTCTAATTTATTACTTTAATTAGTAACATACTCATTGAAATAGGCTGTTGTTTTTTTAATTCCCGAACCAAACATTCACTTCAATTCTAAGTCTATAAAACATTTTTATATTACAAGTAATTTCTTCTTTATGGAGCAGTTGAACTCAATCATTTATGAAATCCTGATCTAAATAGAAATATAATTTTAACAATTCTATAAAAATCTAAAAGGTCTAAATAATGAACATAGATAATTTTAATAATAAACATGTTAGAGCCTTAATGACCTATTTATATGTTATCAATCAGAACTAGATATAGACTAGATTTGGATAGATCTGTTGGGCTATATTCTGATTAAATAATATTGTTGCCTCTAAACTTGATGTAGCCGCTCCTTAATTATGGGATCTCAAATTCAAAAGATAACCTGAGTGAATATTTTTTTTAAATTCCATTTTAATCGCATTTGTATAGTGCTAATGCATGCTCAGTGCACTGAACTCTATTATCTTATGTGAAACTGTTAGGGTGGGATATCTGAGATGTTTCCGCACTGTCTTTTAGGAGCTTAATTAACAGCTCTGCTTTCAAGGAAGCTTGAGTTCAAATCCTGATTCCAGAATTTGTTTGTTTGTTCGTTTTTGTTTTTTATAGCAGCCTTCTTACAATGATAAATTGTTATTAGTTGTATCATCTATCTGTCAGTCTGCCATGATTTGATTAAAAAAAAATAGAAGAGATATTGAAAAACTGATTTTTCCTATAGGCCTCCAAAAAAATGAATCAATGTAATATTTGACATTGTTCTTCTTACTTATATTATCACATCTAGTATTCTTGTCAAAAGATCTAAAGTCTTATTATTGATGGTAGGTTGTCCGGTTTGCTTTTAAGTAAAAAAAAAACAATGCCCAATGATGTTATGAAATTTTATTACCTTAAATTATTATTCAGTGAATGATGCATGAGTAAAACTGGATTCCATCTTCTATATTTTTATATATAGGGTTATGTCCTCTGTCTGGCAGGCATTGGCCTAAGTTGTGAAAATTTTGCAGCTTTCACTGTTGACATTAATCAGCCTCAACAGATGTTCATATATCAGAGACTATTCAAAACAAAGAGAGAAATAGATTTTTTTATTAACTCACTGAGAGGATTTTTTTTTTTTTTTACAAAATACAATCAGAAGAATTTGACCATTATGGATTTCTGCACAAATTATGCACTAGTATAAAAAGTCAGAGAAATATGTTATTTATTATACAAATCTGATAGACAAAATTTAAGCTTGAGGTTGACTAACTTGCAAGGCCATGAAAAGGTTGTGCTCACTGTCTTGGGATGCACCAAAGTCCATGTCCATTTCAGTTGCCTATAGCCCCTCATATTTAAATAGCTCATTAAGAAATAGACTACTGTCATAAAAACCAGTATTTATTTTATGGCCTTCATCTCACATCTCTGGCAGTCTTTTATACATGTGCATAGATCTCAAACATTTTGCTGCTTTGTAATTACAATAATGAAAGGGAGGTAACTTATTCAGATTAATACTTATTCACATTATCAGTTATCCTGATTATAACATGATTAAAGCTGAGGGAAGTACCACATGGAAACAGGCAGATGTTTAGAAATATTAACATCTATTTTAAAATAAAAATGTACTATTCTGTTTTTGATCTTTTGAAATGAAATAATTTAAAAAATCAATGTTGATGACTACAATTTGGCAGTCTGATCTACATACTAGAACATAGAAGTCATGTTCACTTCCCTTCCACCTAAAATCTTATTACTTATGTCTAGTTTCAGTGTTTTATGACCTTTTGTGTGTGTTGTATGGTGGTTGTACCAAGGGCTGAGAGATAGGATATCACCACATTCATCTTTTATTCACTTTTCTGTATTTGAACATAGTTTTGATTTTATTTATATATTTTTTTTTTTTTTTTGTAGTCATGAAACAAAAAATACACAATGGAAGCATCCAGTCACTGGCAAGAAAAAAGTCGTCAAAGGAGGTTTGTTGCTAGAAGTGATGTCATTTCTTTTATTTTTGTGTATAGCTATAATGTTTAAAAAAAATTACATTGAACCCTTGTCAGACCACACTGCAGCTTTTATGGCTTTGCTCTTTCACTGGTTTTTATAGAGACATAAATGGGAGAAATTATTCATGGATCTTCACATTTTTTGTGAATTTTCCTGTGAAATTTGATCTATGGAAAATATACACATAAACTATGATTTTTACATGAAAAAATCCCAAAATGTGTAAAAATAAAAATACTTTAATTATATTAATTCTAACAATAGAGAAATTTAATAAATAATAAAAAATGAATTGTACTAATAGTGCGTATGCACAATATAATGTGTTAGTTCCATTATTTACTGAACAGTACTATTATTAGATGTGTAAATATCATTTACTAATCAGACCACTGAGGTAAAATTTTGTCTACTGAATGCATGTACATGATTTATAAGCCTTAATTTAGTGTATAAATACTGTTATGGCACGATTGGGAATTATTTTTTTTTTGGAAATTAGGGAAGTTTTGACGTAGAGACAATTATGTGACTAGTAAAAACAAGAATGGGTTTTAGACAGAACGAAATATCCGTTGATGTAAACAGACTACTTCTAGGCATTTTATGAACATATAGAGTAAGCTAATATTCAATGATATTAAACTTGTTTGACATTCAGTATCAGCGTCAAATAACTTTTATTGATTATTCGGCCTTTGGCCAGTGTTATTGGATTACGTGTTGAGTTGGATTACGTTGAGTGTTACCTCCATTTGGTTTATTTGCATTAGACACAGCGGAAACGCCTAACAATATATAATAAATTTATCATTTCTATTTAGTGGATTCTGGGTTATCGCTGGTGGGCATCTCCTTTGATAAATGAGGAATCACTGTATTACAATTGTACTACTGAAACTTTATCTTACACTCTATTAGTTGTATTAATTTTTGTTTATGATAATTTATAAATTAATCACATTTTTTAATTAAAAAAAAAAGTTTAATGCTTTTCTTTTTGAATATACTAGTATATATTTATATTATATATATTTGTAGATTTGCCATTTGGATGGGAAAAAAATATAACGGAAGATGGAACAGTATTTTATGTTGAGTAAGACTACCTTTTTTTCATCAAATACTTTTGATTTTGTTAGATGTAATAGCATGTTGTCCTACAGAGAACTCTGCTGGGATTTAAGAAGTTTCAATTAAAGAAAGATACAATGTGGTAAATAGCAATAAATTGACTGAGTCGAGCCTATATGAGAGTTAAGAAGAGCAGAGTGACAAGCTAAGCTTGAGATGCTCAAAGTAGAAGCAATGATAAACTTTATTACACAAAGAAGTTTTTTAACATAATAGCTTCAAAGAGAAAAGTTTTGATGTTGTGCATGGGAAAGTAAATTTAAATAAATTCTTACCCTAAGCCAAAAAACTGAAGAATGTTCACAGATAAGTTTTATTATTTACAGCATTAGGAGTTAGAAAACTTATCTGTTGGTGCTTGCATTTTATCCTTATTCTTTTTATAATTCTTTTATATATTTTAATATGGCTTAAGTTGTGTTTATTGCTTATTTTCTAACTAAAATGAATGAATTCCTTCAAAGTTGTATATTTTTTTTGGTCATTTTATATAACATACTTGTAACTTTAAAAAAAAATGTATTCTAGTCATGTCAATCAGAAAACTACATATACTGACCCCCGACTGGCGTTCGCTGAAGAAGTTAAAGATAATCCAATGGACTTCAGGCAAAAGTTTGATGGAAGTAGTACTGCTCTGCAAGTTCTTCATGGACGAGACTTGACTGGAAGGTTTGCTTTGATCACTGGAGCCAATTGTGGCATTGGTAGGCTCATTATTTTAACTTTGTTTTTCTTTATTTGGTCTACAAAAATCACTTAATGATTATATGGTGATGAATATTGATGCATACACAGAGGAGACTACTTGTATTTAATTTATAAGCTTATTAAGAACAAAAATACATGAAAGTATGAGTATTTTTTTTTTCTTTTCGTAAAAAAAAACAAACTATTACCATATAAAACAATGATTTTAAAAACATTGTATCACTTATTTCCAAAAAAAAAAGAAAAGTTACCCTTTCAGACCTGGTGGTCTTAGGGCAGATGATGTAAAGGTCATCTGTTTCTGTGGTCTATGGTTAACGAGGGTGTCATGTGGCCAGCACAATGACCTACCGCCTTTACTTTTCCCCAACTAATTAGAGCTGGGTGGACTCAGAGGCGCTAGAAGATCCCGAAATGAAAAAACCCAGTCTTCACCAAGATTTGAACCTGGCACCCCCCATTTGGAAGCCTAACGTTTTACCGCTCAGCCACAGTGCCTCTACTTATTTCCATTCTTAGTCTTAGTTATTTTAATTATCTAGATCAGTTCACTATTTTCTATTCAAAGATGAATTTTGATATAAGTCTTGTGTAATTTTGTTTTACCTCATAGTCCATGAGAATAATTAGAGACGTCATTCATGTATCAGTCACATTCATTTCATGCTCCCATTAACCCTAGCAACCCTTAGTCCCTACACCAAACTTTAGTGTCTTTCTCTGATAGATATAATGAGCATATGAAACCAGTGCTACTGCTAGAAATAATCCACTAATGATCTATTTTTTCAAAGTACAAATTATGTCAAATTGAAGGCAACGCTAAATCTTCATCATCACCCTATGAACACTCTCACTAAAATGAATAAAATCTAGTCTTCTGACTCATTTACAATAGTTTATGAACTTGAAATTATTTAAGTTTATGAGCTTGGAACTATTATAGTTCATGAATTTGAAACTGTTATAGTCCATTAACTTGAAATTTCTAAAGTGTATGAACTTAAAACTTTAGAAGAGAACAGAATACCTTCTCTGTCAATGATTCTGATCTATTAATTGACTTCTGCTCAATTAAGTCTATAGAGATGGCTGAACACTAGAAGATGTTTCCAAAGGCAGCTCATCAACCGGCAACTTTAACTAATACTTAAGGACTAACTTTTAACTGAAGAAAATATTCAATGTTCACATCAGGCATAAAAGCCTAAGCAATACTTTGTGTGGCATGGTGAAAGCCAGCTTATGTATATAATATTTTTATATAAAACAGTTGACTCACAATACAGGAGCTCAATACAATCACTGCTTATGAATTTTCCAAACATGTTGACAATTTTTCTGAAAAACAAAAGTGTTGGTTACCTAAAAACAGAATTTTAGAGTGCCCCATAAATAAGTGCAACTTTTCTCATTTACTTACAAACTGACAATAAGATATTTATTTTTTAGCATGATTTTTAGCTTTTGAATATTTGTATTAAAATTCAAAACATCATATAAAATACTGTTCAAGTTTCATATTAAAACAAAGTTGTTTTTTTCTCTTTTATTAGGATTTGAAACAGCCAGATCATTGGCAATCCATGGTGCAACTGTAATCATGGCATGTCGCAATCTATTGGCTGCTCATGAAGCTAGAGCCAAGATTTTACAGGAGCAAGCCTCTGCTAAAGTAGAGGTCATGCATTTAGATTTAACTTCTCTAATGAGTGTCAGAAAGATGGCAGAGGAATATGAAGAGAAGGCATGGTAAGTTAATAATAAGAGCTGCCTTGAAGATTTCAGTGACAGAAGTAGGTAAAAGATAATATGAATAATAAACAGACTAGATGACCTCATATATTAAGTTACATGAGAAAGTCAGTCAACTAAGTCTTTGTAAAAATTCATTCTCTAATCTGTTGTAATCTGTCTAATTTGAGTAAATATAAATGTGAAATTGCAACAAAAAAAATTGTCTAACTTCAACCCTGTTAATTTTTTTATCTGGTTCTCCTATAAGTTGTCATTAACCAAAATTAATGTAAATAAAGTTTAGAGGTCTTTCTGTAAAGGACATTTAAGGTTTTGTTTACAGAATATTATAATCATAAAAAAATGATTTTCTTGTTGATTATGTGTAAAATTTTATTGATAAAAGAGTGAAAAAGAACAGAATATTGATTTTAAAAAGTTATGGTATTTTAACACAGGAACTGATAGAATTTACATGCGTTGAGTTTAAAAGGTTTAGTCTCCAATTAAAGTGCGCCAATATTTTTATCTATGGAGCAAAGCCTGTGGAAATGAAAGCAAAGCTTAATTTAATTCATATCTTTCATTCTGAAGACATAATGTTTTGTACAAGATGCACTATGACAGTTTGTTGTTCTATTCTCAGGCCACTCCATATCCTGATATTAAATGCTGGTGTGTTTGGAGCTGGCTATACTTTGACAGAGGACAATTTAGAGATGACATTCCAAGTGAACCACCTGTCTCATTTTTATCTGACCAAGTTGTTAGTCAACACTTTGATGAAGTCAGCTCCTGCTCGTGTTGTGGTTGTGTCCAGCGAGTCCCATAGGTCAGTCGTTCATTTAGTGATCAAATAGAAATGAGAAAAGAAGCAACAAATAGAGAAAACATTTTTTTCATTGAGCTTTGGGGTGTTCAGGTCAGACTAGTACTTGTCAGGAAACATAG
The DNA here is from genome assembly GCA_036873155.1 of Biomphalaria sudanica. Classification (NCBI taxonomy): domain Eukaryota; kingdom Metazoa; phylum Mollusca; class Gastropoda; family Planorbidae; genus Biomphalaria; species Biomphalaria sudanica. Next base: position 2,324,291 of record JAZGLO010002645.1, on the reverse strand, counting down.
AGACAGATAGAAGGGGAGGGTTCCCTTGTCACTACAGTGTTAGCATGGGATTCTGGTGATAGCTGGAGGGAGTCAGCCCTTCTGAGGATTTGAGACACTCTAATATATAGACAACAAATTGATATGGTTGTTATGTAAAAAAATATGATGAAAGCAAACCACTGGATATGTGTGTGTTTATAACAAGTTGTATTCTAAAGATTGACTTTTCATTGTTTGTTAAGACTTACTGAAGAACTTATTTGATTTAAATATGCTGCAGGAAAATCCAACTGTAAACATCAGTAGATGTCACATGTCTGTAAATTTTGTTACTGATTAATTTGTAACAATATTTAGTAAAACTTTTTACTCATAAATTTTATATTATTATTATTATTATTATTAATTTTATATAATTCTCTTCATGGCTCAACAGTTTGGACACCAAAAAGTAATGGAAAGATCACTCTTTTTTCTTCAAGTTGGACTAGAGTTAGTGATGAAAAAAAAAGAGGGGGGAGAGAACAAATAATATTCACCCGTCACTAAAATCAGGGCTGGACATAACCATTGTGACCAAGAAGTCATGGTTGCATAGGTAACAGTGACCTAAGGCCGGCCCTGCAAAATATGCTACGCCGTGGGTTGACTAGTTAATTTTATTTTAGATGAGTAGACCTTACCTTCTAAGCTAGAGCAGCCATCTACTACTATTTAACACACAGTTCTGGAGACCATCAGTGTCTTACTGCCCAATACTATCTATGCATATATAGATTGGTTAGAATTTGTAGACTCTGAAATAGCCAATATTAACAGTCATTATAACCTCACATAATTTACACCAACACAATGGTAACCTGGTATGATGCAATGGGTACCAAGTTACATAGGTGTGACTTGTAATACCATTGCAGATTCTTGAGCTCAACACAAAAGGCAAACACCAGTCATCAAGCAGCCCGTAAGCTTTTATCATGCTCTAGCAACCACTTGAAATAGAAAAATGTTTTGAGTGTTAGGAAAAATCCCAGAATGCCCATGAAATCTGGGAACAAATGAAGTGCCTTGATCTGGCTTCCTTGTGGTGGAGGCTACCCAGGCCCGAACCAGCTCTTAGAGCAGGACAGGTCATTGTGGGTTAGTACTTTGCATGTTTAAGCCAAATTTTTACTCATGGTGGCCCCCAGTGTTTTATATCCATCCTTTTTTCTCTGCAGCTGCTTAGTTTTGTCCAGGGCTTTAAGAAGAGAACATTTATTCCTCTCAAGCCATCGCTTGTACATTAAAAATGATGATGATCCGTTTGTTTTGATTCTTAAATATTTGTATAGTAATATTTATGAACATTTGAAGTATCTTGAAGGATTATTGATAGAATTAAGTTTTACTCTTACAAAGATAGACTTAGTTTTTACATTTTTAAAAAATTTAGGTTCTATTATGTAAGGTGATATGAATGTTTCAGTAATGAATCTATTGAATTGTTTTATTATATATTGATAAGCTGAGCATGTCAAACAGTCAGTTTAATCACTAGTTTGTTGAAAATGAAAAAGATTTTTTTCATTGAATCTGGTTTTCAGGTGTTACTATATTTTTTGAAAAACCTATGTTTTTGATTATCAATAAATGAAATTCATATGCTTGCATAAAAAGTCAGTTTTTTTTTTAAATAGTTAAATAAGTTTAACTGTTCATGTCATATGTTAAAATATCATGTGACATGATAAATGTATCAATTTTTTGTTTTTGGTTTTAGTAATGAATCCTTTATGATAAAACTTCATTTTTGAAATTCCAGATTCAGTGATTTGAAAGAATCCAACATGTGCCAAGAGAAACTCTCTCCTAAGGTCACCAGTTTCTGGCACATGGGGGCCTACAATAATTCTAAACTGTGCAATATTTTATTTGCTAATGAGCTGAACTACAGGCTGTCTCCTCATGGCATTGTGGCCAACTCTGTCCATCCTGGCAACATGATGAGCTCTAGTATCACTCGCTACTGGTGGTTCTATAGGCTGATTTTTACCCTAGTCAGGCCATTTACAAAGTCCATGGTAAGATTTAAATTTAAATTATCTCATTTTACAAAGTACTATTAATGTTTGGACAGCAAAAATTTCTCCCTCTGAAAGCTATAAGTAAGAATAAATACTCTTATTAAGCAATAATTTTATTCAATACACAGTCATATTTTGTGACAGTATTATAAGAGTCAGTTATAAATGTAAAATATTACAAGAACAACAAATGATCTTAATTTGAGATTTGCTTAATAAAGAATGAATAAAACTTTGATTATACCTGAAATAGTCTCTGACAGCCAGTCCAATTCCTGCTCTTTACATGGGGCTCAGATATTGGGTCGGTGGAACTGTTATTACTAACAGAAGAGACAAAGGCGAGTAACCGGAGTGTAAACCAGTAAGCTTTAGACAGGAGGGGATTGCTTGCCTTGGGTGGCTTGGAGAAGGAAAACTAAAACCTCTGCTGTCTTGTGGCTATACCTAAACATGGCTTCGGGATTCAATCTTGAGGAAAAATCTGGAGCTGTCGACCTTAGGCAGTTTGCAGCACACAGTGCCTGCAATGCTGCTGTATCCCAAACTGTAACAGCACTTGCCATTCCTTTGAACACATCAGTGAAGTGGAGAGGGGGAAACTGCTGTGTGGGCAACATCATTATGACCTTAGCTAATGTCCAGACATTCATCTCATCTCGTCCCTTTGCAACTGGCCATACACGTATGATATGCAATAAAATAATGTTCTAACTAAACTCTCATACATTAAAACTCTTTTCCATTCTGAATTTTACAATTTACTTTCAAAATGTTCAACTCTTTTATTTCGTATTGCAACAAGTAGATCAACTATAGTACTGGCTCTGCATGGCTTAGAAAAAACTCTAGATTGGCAAAGCAAGTTTGTTTGCAAAATGTGTATTAATATGCCTTTTTTAAAAAATAATCAACTTTTTAGTGTTAATATTTCTTATTTAAAGGACAATATCTATGCATCAAATAGAAATAGAAATGTAAATTTGGCATTATTTAAAAATTGATTATTGTTGATAATTCTTAGCATTATATAATGAATTATCTCCCTCTACCTGAGAAACTGCCCATTGATAAACTAGCATTAATAAGGATTTTTGGAATTTTTTTTTGCTTTAAAGTTTTGAAAATAATTTTTGTTGGCATGTATGTATGTATGGTATGTAAATGATGATGATGTGGTCATGTTATGTGAAGCTCTAAGTTGTCAATGAATTGATTATTTTGTTTCCTGAACATGTTAGCCTTCAACAGTGTAAGCTTATTTTTTTTTGTTTATCTAATGCATTGTGTATTTCAGCAACAAGGGGCAGCGACCACTGTGTACTGTGCTGTGGCTGAAGAACTGAACAACGTGGGAGGTCTTTACTTTAATAACTGCTGTCAATGTCAGCCCTCCAAACAGGCAGACAGTAAAATCCTGGCCGTTTCCTTGTGGACACTAAGTGAGCAGATATTGAACAAAAAGTTGAAGTTGGCTAAACCAAGGGTCAAAGAAGCACTTTGATGACTGATTCAAACTTGAGTCAGCTAGCCATTTTATCTCTGATTATATGTTGATCTAGTGTCAGACCATGGCATCATCAGTTGACATTTGGTGAATCAAGTATTACCAGAAACAATATTTTATTGGCTTTCAGAAAATAATAATTGATTGAAACTAAAAATCTGTTTGTCAGTCAGAGATGAGAAAACTTACACACAAGTCAATCTTAGGAATTGTTTTATATTATCTATTTATCTCATTATTTCTAAAGATGTTATTTCTTATAATACATTTTACTTGCCTCAGAAGAATGAGTTGAGGGTATAAAACTCAAACCAAAGTTAGTGAAATTTTTTTTTGTGTAGTTTGCTTAACCAGTTAGAAGTATAGTTGAATCCGATTATTCAGACCAGACATCTCTTCAGACCTAATCCTAAAGTACTGAAACAAACAAACAAGTTTGAAGTTACAGTGAAATCTGATTAATCAGACCAGCTGGTTATTTGGACCAAATCAACCTTCATCCTGATATGGTCCAATTAATTTGACTTCATTTAGAGAGTAAGAAGGGAGAAAAACATTTTCTATTTCTGACTTTTTTTCTTTTCTTTTTTTTGTGTTGGGATTTATTTTTTTTTACATAAAGGTCTCTTGATGTTCTGATCATTGAGTAAAAGCTTTCTCTCAGTGCTGTCTGTTACATAAAGGTCTCTTGATGTTCTGATCATTGAGTCAAAGCTTTCTCTCAGTGCTGTCTGTTACATAAAGGTCTCTTGATGTTCTGATCATTGAGTCAAAGCTTTCTCTCAGTGCTGTCTGTTACATAAAAGTCTCTTGATGTTCTGATCATTGAGTCAAAGCTTTCTCTCAGTGCTGTCTGTTACATAAAGGTCTCTTGATGTTCTGATCATTGAGTCAAAGCTTTCTCTCAGTGCTGTCTGTTACATAAAGGTCTCTTGATGTTCTGATCAGTGAGTCAAAGCTTTCTCTCAGTGTTGTCTGTTACATAAAGGTCTCTTGATGTTCTGATCAGTGAGTCAAAGCTTTCTCTCAGTGCTGTCTGTTACATAAAAGTCTCTTGATGTTCTGATCATTGAGTCAAAGCTTTCTCTCAGTGCTGTCTGTTACATAAAGGTCTCTTGATGTTCTGATCATTGAGTCAAAGCTTTCTCTCAGTGCTGTCTGTTACATAAAGGTCTCTTGATGTTCTGATCATTGAGTCAAAGCTTTCTCTCAGTGCTGTCTGTAACATAAAGGTCTCTTGATGTTCTGATCATTGAGTCAAAGCTTTCTCTCAGTGCTGTCTGTTACATAAAGGTCTCTTGATGTTCTGATCATTGAGTCAAAGCTTTCTCTCAGTGCTGTCTGTTACATAAAGGTCTCTTGATGTTCTGATCAGTGAGTCAAAGCTTTCTCTCAGTGCTGTCTGTTACATAAAGGTCTCTTGATGTTCTGATCATTGAGTCAAAGCTTTCTCTCAGTGCTGTCTGTTACAACACAGCCTTCTTGTTAAACTACAGCACTTGGCATTTTAGATTTTCTTTTGACTTAATACCTTCTCTTTGGCTTTCACCTTTCTGGTGGTCTGAGGAAGTCTGCAAAATGTCTTAAATCTGATGGTTAGTCTGAAGAAGTCTTTGCCACTTAATCTCATGTAGACAAACTCATTTGCATTGGAATACAAAGTAACCTCCCCCCCCCTCCCAAATGTTTCTCAGTGCAGACTTTTTCTTGCTCGTGTTTCTTAGAAAGTAATTGATAACTAGTATAGCTGTTTAGTAACATTGAGCTCTGAAGTTGCATATTTCACTGACACAACAAATAGATGTATCCTACTCAGAAACCACCAACTACCCAGTGCTGTATGCTGTACAAAGAAGTGTCATATTCAAGGTAAAAACAAACACGAAACCCTTTATATCAAGTCAAAAATTGTTTGTGATTTTGAAAAACCTAACAAACTTGCATTGCTTTAAAATTAAAAAATAAGAATCTTACTCATAATGAGTGGAGATGATTCCTCCAGTTATTATTTTACAAAAATATAAATATGTGCGTTCAAATATTTAGAGATTTAAAAATCTTCTATCCAGCTCAAAAAGGCAATTGTTCTCATGTCTGTTGATAATGCACATGTTGGCTAATGGTAATGGATGACAGTATTTTGTTTCATTCTTTTGTTTTGAAATAAGTTAAAATATTATGGGTCATTTAGCAGGAATATTTCAATAAAGAACAAGGTTTAATTACACCTAAAGCTGTTCAAATAAATTAGAATTTATATTTCATTCAGATACTTATCTATTTTACTATCTTACTTATCCAGATGACTATTGACTAATTAAGTTGTTGTTTTTTAATATCAAAAGTCTGAGACTGCAGCCATATTGAAACTCCTAAATGTACTTCAGTTGAAAGTAGAAACACAAATCTATTTGGAACTGATGAATGTGGTTTAAGGCCCCAATCAATGTTTACAATTGTTATATACTGCCAGAAATAGAAAGATACACTTTGCACTTGAAATAAAGTTTCAACAATTATTTTTTTCCCTACAATGTTAGTGTGAAAATACTAACTACCCAAACCAGTATGCAGATTAAGTTTCAAACAGAATATGATTTTACTCATCTGTAAATGTTTGCTGTTAATTTTTGTTTTCTATTCAGGATTCACTAATGTATTTGCTTGTTTTCATACAAAATTCCCCTAAAATTAAATCTCATGTTAAGTTCATGTCTTTATCGTGCAAGTGCAGTCATAGAAGTCTTCACTTCACTGTGTAAAACTCCTAAATACAATGGAAGTTAATATAAAATATTTATCCACTTCAAAGCTTGTCTGAGTTCACGTCTGCTTTGTAACTCACTAAGTAAACAAACTGCTTGTAAATCAAAAGTTTGGATCAAACATTTATCAGTTTTTGTTTTTTTGTTGCTTGTGACTTGAAAATTGTGTCATTAGCTCCCTGAAATTTGAAATATTGTGTGTAAAAAAAAGCAAACAACAAAATAGTCTGAGAATGAGTCACAAGCCAAACTCTAGATCTATCACTTCCTGAACATTTTCTGTTGTATGAATGTTGATTCCTTCAACGAAGATATTTACAAATGAATGTGAATTTCATTGGCTTTTCATTGTTTGATAACAATTGTATATGAAGCTAAGCAGGTCTTTTCAGATTCAAAGTTTGTTGGTTGTGATTTGAACAAATAAAGTGTTCACAATGTTGGCAGAATTGAATTCCAGTCCATGATAAAGATACTAATGTAATATTTGTCCGTTTTTTATTGTTTTTTTTTAATGATGTTCATTTATTTAAAAGGCTGTGTCTTTGGAAATGAGATGTCTATTCAGAATAAATTATGTTGTTTTAGAAGAATGTATGTTTATTTAGAATGAGGTATATCTATTAAGAATGAGGTATATCTATTTAGAATGAGGTATATCCATTTAGAATGAGGTATGTGTATTAAGAATGAGGTATATCTATTTAGAATGAGGTATGTGTATTTAGGAGGAGTTTTATCTATTTATAATGAGGTATATCTATGTAGAATGAGGTATATCTATGTAGAATGAGGTATATCTATGTAGAATGAGGTATATGAGATTTGGTTGATGTATGTCTAAATGTTATTTCTTAAACTTAAAACAAGAAAAAAAGGCAATACAATTTTTAAAAATCTGATGTAAATTAATTTAGTTGAATGATTATTAATACATTATGAATCTGATTGGCAATCGTGTAGCTCTTAATTGTTGCAGGCCTCAAAACAAATTTATTTATTGATAAATGTCTATTTTATGATGACTAGAAATACATTATAATAAAATACTTTACACAATGTCTTGGAAAATTATACATTTGTGTATGTCTATGTTACAGATGCCCCTGTTTTTAGTTATTATTAGTAATTTTCTTTTTTAGAAGAAGGTACACCACTCGTCAATTTTTCATCTAGGTTTGGTATGTCAAGCCTATCAATGTGTTGCACTGCAGTTTATCGGGGCCCATGATCTTTACAGGCTCACGATGATTCGAATTTCTAAAGGGGCGGGAGCACCATCCAATTCTTGAACCTGGCCCCACTGGTACCTCGCTACACCTCTGTTGCAATAGTGATTTTATTGCAGACTTGTTCTCTGTGCAGAGAAATGCCATTTAATTGTTTATTAACTTACCAAGTTTGTGTGTGTGTGACAATGACACTGATTCATATAAGTTCAAGGACATGTATATATAATTATTGAAGATAATGTTGTTTTTTTGTTTTGTTTTGATGCTGTGATACTTGTGTGAGGATTTTGTTTGTTAATTTCCACAACTATGTAGCACTTTGAGAAAAGGTCAGGCGAAATGACAGCTAGGAGCAGACGAACTTTGGGTTCATTTTAATTTAAAGATACATTAAAGGGAGATAATTTTTACAAGGTAGAAGTAAACTAGGCTGGTAACCTTATCTAGGTTTTATACTGAAGAGTTCCCATTTAACTTTTTTTTTTTCATAAAGTGAACAGAAATGTTGGAGAGGTCAATGTTAAGGTCGATAGAACAGGGAAACACCCTGACAAGCTTCTGGTCCGACCTCCTCCTTTCCTTTCCTTCCACCTTTTTGTGCCACCAGCTTGTTAATGTCTACGTAGTGTCTATTTTGTGCCACCAGCTTGTTAATGTCTACGTAGTGTATATTTTGTGACACCAACTTGTTTATGTCTACGTAGTGTCTATTTTGTGCCACCAGCTTGTTTATGTCTACGTAGTGTCTATTTTGTGCCACCAGCTTGTTAATGTCTACGTAGTGTCTATTTTGTGCCACCAACTTGTTTATGTCTACGTAGTGTCTATTTTTGTGCCACCAGCTTGTTTATGTCTACGTAGTGTCTATTTTGTGCCACCAGCTTGTTTATGTCTACGTAGTGTCTATTTTGTGCCACCAGCTTGTTTGTGCCTACGTAGTGTCTATTTTGTGCCACCAACTTGTTTATGTCTACGTAGTGTCTATTTTGTGCCACCAACTTGTTTGTGCCTACGTAGTGTCTATTTTGTGCCACCAACCTGTTTATGTCTACGTAGTGTCTATTTTGTGCCACCAGCTTGTTTATGTCTACGTAGTGTATATTTTGTGCCACCAGCTTGTTTGTGCCTACGTAGTGTCTATTTTGTGCCACCAACTTGTTTATGTCTACGTAGTGTCTATTTTGTGCCACGAACTTGTTTGTACCTACGTAGTGTCTATTTTGTGCCACCAGCTTGTTTATGTCTACGTAGTGTATATTTTGTGCCACCAGCTTGTTTATGTCTACGTAGTGTCTATTTTGTGACACCAACTTGTTTATGTCTACATAGTGTCTATTTTGTGCCACCAGCTTGTTTATGTCTACGTAGTGTCTATTTTGTGCCACCAGCTTGTTTATGTCTACGCAGTGTCTATTTTGTGACACCAACTTGCTTGTGCCTACGTAGTGTCTATTTTGTGCCACGAACTTGTTTGTACCTACGTAGTGTCTATTTTGTGCCACCAACTTGTTTATGTCTACGTAGTGTCTATTTTGTGCCACCAACTTGTTTGTACCTATGTAGTGTCTATTTTGTGCCACCAACTTGTTTATGTCTACGTAGTGTCTATTTTGTGCCACCAACTTGTTTGTACCTACGTAGTGTCTATTTTGTGCCACCAACTTGTTTGTGCCTACGTAGTGTCTATTTTGTGCCACCAACTTGTTTGTACCTACGTAGTGTCTATTTTGTGCCACCAACTTGCTTATGTCTACGTATGGTCTGTTTTGTGCCATCAACTTGTTTATGTCTACGTATGGTCTGTTTTGTGCCACCAACTTGTTTATGTCTACGTAGTGTCTATTTTGTGCCACCAACTTGTTTGTACCTACGTAGTGTCTATTTTGTGCCACCAACTTGTTTGTGCCTACGTAGTGTCTATTTTGTGCCACCAACTTGTTTGTACCTACGTAGTGTCTATTTTGTGCCACCAACTTGCTTATGTCTACGTATGGTCTGTTTTGTGCCATCAACTTGTTTATGTCTACGTATGGTCTGTTTTGTGCCATCAACTTGTTATGTCTACGTCGTGTCTATTTTGTGCCACCAACTTGTTTGTACCTACGTAGTGTCTATTTTGTGCCACCAACTTGCTTATGTCTACGTATGGTCTGTTTTGTGCCATCAACTTGTTTATGTCCATGTATGGTCTGTTTTGTGCCAGCAACTTGTTTATGTCTACGTATAGTCTGTGTTGTGCCACCAACGTGTTTATTCCTACGTATTGTCTGTTTTGTGCCACCAACGTGTTTGTCAACGTATTGTCTGTTTTGTGCCACCAACTTGTTTATGTCTACGTATTGTCTGTTTTGTGCCATCAACTTGTTTATGTCTACGTATTGTCTGTTTTGTGCCATCAACTTGTTTATGTCTACGTATGGTCTGTTTTGTGCCATCAACTTGTTTATGTCTACGTATTGTCTGTTTTGTGCCACAAAACATTTATTGCGTCCATCAGTTTAACCCAATGTAGTTGCTGTGTCCTCGCTACATGTCCAATACCATCTCTCTCTCTGGTCACGTGTCTACTGCATCAGCCCGTGGGGCCCCAACAAGAAATGAGGATACATTGAATGACGCGTTCAGTACTAAAGACAAAAAAGTAATCAAGTACTAATCCAGCCTACAAAGTCTTGCAGTATGTATGTGCTTTGATTAGAATCAGACGACTTTCCCTCTCTATCACACGTTTGAAGACCAGGGTGGGAGGGTCTGTTTTTCATGTTGGAACACCACGCGTCTACTGTTGAATTTCCTGATTTCCATATTGGTGTCCACTAATAATTTGTTCCGTTCTTTTCATTTTATAATTCTTAAAGATCCACGATTTTCTTTTTACGATTCATTTACACTACGTAAGTCTAGACATGTCAAAACACATTGTTACGTCGCAGAGGCTCTAGTGCTATTTCCGGTCGTTGACTAAATCACTCACTTAGGCCGTGAGCGTGTGGCCTCCAAAGAGAGGGAGAGAGAGAGACTTTATAGATTGGTGTATAAGACTTGTAGAGGTATAACTGGCCAACATATTGAAGCACACGCAGACACACACACACACATACATATTCCCGAGCCTAATGGCTTTAAAGGCTGAATCTATTATTAGACTGTATGTAATGCCTAGCTTGTGAATGGCCTAGACAAGAGTTAAACTGCAGTACACTTATGAACGTGCTGTCTGGGTTTTGTATTGGATTACACACTTCTCAAGGCGACAGTCTTAGCACACACCAAAGCAGTGAGTCTCAACATGTACCGGTAATCCTCAACACCTGTTTTTTGTTCTTTTTTTTCAAAGGTTCTCAGTCGAGTTAGATGGTAACAGCAGTGCCTCTTGTTCTTGTGTTCAGTTAACATTGACCCTGTTGTCAGAATTCAAATGGTGACATGATTCGTGCATGTAATGTCAGTCAAAGACTTTCATAACGATTGAAGGAATCGATGAACAATGTTGACTAGTTTCTCGATTGGACAAGCAAGACATTGATCTTCCTCCAGTCACATCGGCGTCCATAAGCATTGGTCAGATCGGGACATGTGTGGTCTGGCGAGGGACTCTTGGACAAAATAAGAATGTCAAGGTCTCTGAGAGCAGGCGCAACCTTAGAACAAAACTTTATTTTGGTTAGCGCAGGCCTCTCTTCAAGTGACGGGGGCATTGAGTGGTCTTAGCAGCTCCACCCCCTCCCCTGTTGTGCACTATGGAAACATGTTGAGCCTGTAGACCTATATGCACTACTTGGAGGTGTGTTTGAGAAAAAAAAAAGGAGGGGGGGTTGGAGTTAGACAAATCACCAGAACTTTGGTCTTATAACATTTAAAGGCCCATATAGGCCTACTGTTGTAGGTGTCTGCTGTTACACACACTAGTGCCTACAAACATTCACGTAGGCAGGTCAACATTGAATGACATTTTACTGAATTATTTATTGGTTTCGGAAACTTTAACGTCCGATAATTATTTAAAGTCGTTCTTAATATCTTCAGCCATGGCTCTGTTGAATACTAGCTTAACTCAATTCCTTTATCTTATCTTACAGATGACAGACGTTACTACGTCCTACCCATGTGTCAATCTACTCTTGCGTGTTAATCAGTGACTTCAACTTTGTCAAGTCGTAGGTTTTCCTGGTTGATTCAGGCAACCCATCCATGCTCTAACGGTACTAGGGAAAAAGCGCTTGTACGAATTTGTCCTAGCATATGGAATAAGAAGTCTGTTCTAGTTTCTTTCTGTTTTTAAGTTAAGTTGGTCCCAAACAGAGGATGAAGCGGTCTATGATTTCTCGTTCTATTTATTTCTTGTAATGCCTCATTATTTCGAAGGTTGTCTATCCAGCGAAGTTGGCTTTAGTTTTCTCTGAACTGTCCAACTAGTGATTTCTACACAAGATGTCGCGCAAAATGCTCATGAACTTCTATTGATTTATTCAACACTTTACTGACTATGAGTCGAGGGCGGTCATTTGTTTTGTAGAATAAAAAGCCAAATTTAATTTTAAGATGATAATATTTTGAAAAATTATAACGGTCAAACCAGAGTTTTCACTGTGTAGCTAATTAATTTGTTTGTTTTTGTTGTTGTTGTTTTTTCATAAAAAGATACTTAAACAGCCAAATTTGTATTAAAACCGTTAGATGTTTTCGAACTCCCCGTCCAGTGTACTCCCGTGAAGAGTTTGTAAGCTAATAGAAGGAATCGTAACAAGTAACATTAAAAAATACGTTATTTTTCTTTTCCTGTGATCCTTCCATGTCGCAAAGAGTATTTCCAGCGAGCTGATTTCGTTTCTAACTATAGACGACAGAGCAGGAATAACAGATTTGGTTAAGAAATTATAAGACTGGTTTGGCATGGAACACAGTCGACTATGTTTCCTGTACATATGTCTTAAGTATCGTAGTATTGTTAAAACATGCAAAACCAAAACTTGATGGATTTGATACTAGTAAATACTGCTCGCGTTCTAACGCACGCTTACTGGATTACTGTCATCTGTCCTGCTAGTTATCGACCCCTTCATAACGAGATATGTGCTCATTAGTTGTCAACACAGTCTGAAGTAATCTCAATACTGTAGTAGAAGTGTCTTTACTGGTACCCCGACAAAATAGCGCGAACAAAATAGCTCAAAAAATATATTTCTGTCATTTTGAAAAAAATACTTTAGATATCGTAAAATATGAATAGAGCCAATATGTTTTTGTTTTATTGTTATTATTATTTTTCAGTCATTTTGCACGAAACACTTTAGATATCTTAAAGCATAAATACGCAAACAGTAAGCAAAAATTATAATCTAATATAAATAATTTTAAAAAATATATCATTTATTTACATTCCAAAATTGTACTTTGAAAACAGGCAAAGATACTTGTCAGATTTATATATATACACACACACAAACTTTCACAAAGTTAAATTGTAGGAAATGTCACGTAGAAATTCCATCACTGACTTGTTTCCGTACATTGGCAATATAGCTGCAAGTCTGTTAAGAATAGTTAAGATAGAGGTACTTTGTCTGGTAGCTTTACTTCGTTCTCCAGCATTGTACCTCAGAATCTTGTTCTCCTGTTCTCTGAGGAAGTGAAACATTAACTTATAGACATTGGGGTGATGACCGTCCATAGACAGTTGAAATGCATGGTACCATCTCAACACTGAATTGTTTGTTCGTGGTAGATTGGTCTGTATTCAATCTTTAACATTCCATTGATGCTATCACAAATCTCGGAGTCATTCTGTGCTTCGTCTCTGGCGACCAATATAGTTGTCCCCCAAATTTAATTTTAATTTTGCACGCAGGCGGCCACAACCCTCGCGGCGGCCCTGATCATACCTAACCATTGAACAGGGTCACCACTTATAAAAATCATTATTATATTTTTAGGAGAATGAGATAAAATTGTATGTTCTCTCTTTCTCTGCAAATATGGCCTACTTCTAGATCTATTAAACTTCCAGAAGATAGAGATCTCAACAAATATGGCCTACTTCTAGATCTATTAAACTTCCAGAAGATAGAGATCTCAACAAATATGGCCTACTTCTAGATCTATTAAACTTCCAGAAGATAGAGATCCTAACAAATATGGCCTACTTCTAGATCTATTAAACTTCCAGAAGATAGAGATCTTAACAAATATGGCCTACTTCTAGATCTATTAAACTTTCAGAAGATAGAGATCTCAACAAATATGGCCTACTTCTAGATCTATTAAACTTCCAGAAGATAGAGATCTCAACAAATATGGCCTACTTCTAGATCTATTAAACTTTCAGAAGATAGAGATCTCAACAAATATGGCCTACTTCTAGATCTATTAAACTTTCAGAAGATAGAGATCTCAACAAATATGGCCTACTTCTAGATCTATTAAACTTCCAGAAGATAGAGATCTTAACAAATATGGCCTACTTCTAGATCTATTAAACCTCCAGAAGATAGAGATCTTAACAAATATGGCCTACTTCTAGATCTATTAAACTTCCAGAAGATAGAGATCTCAACAAATATGGCCTACTTCTAGATCTATTAAACTTCCAGAAGATAGAGATCTTAACAAATATGGCCTACTTCTAGATCTATTAAACTTCCAGAAGATAGAGATCTCAACAAATATGGCCTACTTCTAGATCTATTAAACTTCCAGAAGATAGAGATCTCAACAAATATGGCCTACTTCTAGATCTATTAAACTTCCAGAAGATAGAGATCTCAACAAATATGGCCTACTTCTAGATCTATTAAACTTTCAGAAGATAGAGATCTCAACAAAAATGCTGCTTAGGACGTTAACTTACGTAAATCCGGAACTTGTATACACATCATGGAGTAGTTCGCGCTTTTTAGTCTTGTGCTATTTAGTCTTGTGCTATTTAGTCTTGTGCTATTTAGTCTTGTGCTATTTTGTCTTGTGCTATTTAGTCTTGTGCTAATTAGTCTTGTGCTATTTTGTCTTGTGCTATTTTGTCTTGTGCTATTTTGTCTTGTGCTATTTAGTCTTGTGCTATTCTGTCTTGTGCTATTTTGTCGGGAAATTTCGCGCTATTTTGTCGGGTCATCGTCTTGACTTGGTCATCACATTACTTAGACCTATAGTAATAACAGCAGTGTGAATTTAAAAAAAACTGACTGAAATTGACCAGGTAAGCTACCAATAAAACTTGCCTGTGTCCTGGAGAAGTTTGACAACTAGATTGTTTCTGTTGTACAAAGGTCTGTTGAACTTGAAAAACATTAGTTTAGTGATGCAGGTCAGAGCTTAGGTGTTGATATATATTTGGTGTGCACTAAAAACAAACAACGTTAGGATGAAATTAGATTGCAATAGCGCTGTTTTTTAAAACCATTAGAGATTTTCATCTATTGCTTTCTTGGTGTATCCGGTGTACAGATTAAAGGAAGTGTTGATACGCTATGCTTTTTTTGTTGTTGTTTTCCAAAAGCTCTTCCGGATTGTAGCTCAACTTTTTGTTTCTAGAGTTGGCAAGTTCAATTGAGCGTCCTTGACCCCCCAATAATTTATTGCTTTCAAACTTTGATTTTTTTTCCGCCAGTATTAAAAAGTATGAACAATAATACTAAGATTGTCTTCGAGTCCGAAGATAAATGAGGAGTGCAGTATTTGCCGTGGCTACGCAGTCCCAGCCGCGATCTATGAATTTGAGATGCATAAATAAAAAAAAGATTTTTAAAACTGCTCAAACATGGACAGCACTGAGTTGGGAATTGGCCGCTTGAACTAAAAAATCTGTGATCTATAAGCAGTCGCTAAAGCAAAAGAAACATTGAGATTTATATCTAGGCCTGTGTATGTAGATCCTATGATTGTTTGAGAAATAAAACTTCTTTGAAAAATTGTACAAAAAATATTTTCTTGTCCTCGATACATGATGCCTCTAGATTACTGTGCGTATTGTATTCTATATAGGACTAATGAAACAAAAATGGAGTTTGAGGCTGGAAACTCCATCTGTTTTTTTTGTTTGATTGTTGTTTCTACTGCCTCGAAGCTGTCGATATGTTATGTATTCCTGTCTTTGTATGACTTTGGAAGAAGCCTCGGGCTCCAATATGTGTTAACCCTAAATATAGAATTGTTTGTGGGGACCTATTTGGTCCTATGTGGGCGAGCTCAGGGTGGGGGCGTGTAACCATGTGGCCCTGGGTGATGATGAGAGACCAAATAACTATACTTGTTTGAACGCTCTTTTTAGAGAGCAGGATGGTGAATGTTAGTTTGGTACCTGGTCTCTGCTAGGTGGGGTTGGAGTCTGAGGTTCGAGTCCCCGTCTGAGTCTGCCTATGTTTCGCCATATTTCTGTTCATCTTCTCTTATAACCTTAGTGCTGCTACTACTCTACATGTAACATGTTAGGTGTATTATATATCTAAGACTAGTAAGACTTAGGGTATGTTCACATGCAACACACAAACAAAAAGTTTTGAATATTTCATTTTTAAAATGTCATGAAGACCAACAAGGAAGTCGGCGGCTCTCTAGGAGAGAGATAGAGGGAACACAATAACACAAACATGGCCTGAATATTACACAGTGATTGAACTAACGCAAAGCTCGATGACCATTGTGAGACGAGAGTTTCCATTTCTGCACTTAGAACTGTGCCAGGTTCATAAACAAGATACCTCTTGGGAGGCTTCTGAGGATTCCTTTATTCAATTATTCAACTCTACGCCCTTAGCTTTTTTTTTTTTACAATAACATGTTTTTTAGCACGCAGTTTCTGGAATTGTATATTTTTGATTCTGATGATGTCTTCTTCTTCTATTTTAGACACCTTTTGATGAAATAAGCCTATTTAATTGTTTGGAGTTGGAGTAGCTAGATCTAGGTGCTTAGTAGTTAAATCTTGGTGTGTAGCTAGGCGTGTAGTAAATCTAGATGTGTAGCTAGGTGTCTATTCGTGTGTCGGCTGTCTTCTCTCTCTCTCTCTCTCTCTTGCCTCATGACCTCAACTCGCCTGTTCTTCCACCTCTACCTCTGTAAACATGTCTTTGTATCTAGGGTTCTAGTTGAGCTCACTTCGTGTCCACCTTGTGATCTCCTGTGTTCTAAGCTACAGAACAACGTGACTCAGAAGGACAGCGCTGGACATTTTCAAAGTGTGTGAATGGGTTTTGAAAATGCAAAAGAAAAATGTTGGAGATTATTAAAAAAAAAAGAAAATTGGGTTTGTGATATTTGTGCTTGGTTCAGGTTCAAACTTGAATGATATGAGTAGTTAGAATTGTGCCATTTCTGTGGTGAGGCCCCAGTGACACGTTGCGACCCTTAATTTTCACACAAGGCAGCTTTACCCTCTCCAACGGATAATTTTTTTTACGCCATACTCGAAGGCCTAAGCAGTTTTGACTTTGACTAGTTTAACTTTCGTTCGGTTGTTTTTCTTTTGGTCAAAAACAGTCTTGATGTGTTGTGTGGTCGTACGTTATGCTCTTCTTTCGTATTAGTACAGAGTTAGTTGGCTATGTTCCAATTATGTCCCCTGTAATGTTTCGGAAAACGTTTATAGTTTTCCCTTTTTTGAATAATTTTATTTTTTTTATTTTCATTTGCATATAATAGTAATGTATACAACAAAGGCAAGCATTCTTCGTATGTGCCAAATGTGGTCTCGCCAACTTGGAAATGTTTTAGAAGCCCACTCTTACTCCCACTGTGGTTGTTTTGCTCGCTTTCTGTTTGTGTTTGTTCAGCTGCTGGATGCTGGCTTACATTTAATGGAGGATCACGTGGTTGATTCAAGAAAGACAAACAAGTTGATTGCTAATAAACAAAATAATAAAACAATACTTCGTTGTGTTCCAAACTATACCTGTAGCGGTAGTGTCCCTTGGTAACAACAATAGCCTCGAGCTTAATGAAATAGCAGTAGCGCCCTTTTTTTAAAAACATAAACATGTTTGAAGCTAACAATAGATAACTATAAAACCTTCACATTTCAAAAGCGATTTCTATAATCTCGTAACTAGGTCTATAGGCATATTTATACTTTTTTAGATCTACTTTCTGTTATCTCGTAAATTAGTATATATTTATAATTTTTAGATCTATTTTCGATAATCTCGTAACTAGGTCTATATTATAATTTTAAGATCTATTTCTATAATCTCGTAGCCCGGTCTATATTTATAATTTTTAGATCTACTTTTTATAATCTAAAAGTCCAAGACTTTCTTTTGATCTAAAATGCCATTCAATGAAAAATGTGTGGAAACAAAAAGTCGGAAGTATCTGCTGGGTAATAGATAAATACAGTTTGTATAGAACGAATTCTTTTTTTACTCTCTCTCCACGCACGCATATATTGTGTGTGTGTGTGTGTGTGCACATAAAACCGTACGTGACGTAGCATTGCAGATGTAGTGGCTCACGTCGCTGGCGATGTCTTGAAGATGTGTTAGCGCTGTGAGAAGTCAATCTTAGTGATTGCAGTTCGAGTATGTGTGTAGATCCGTTCTGCTCACCTGACCTATATAACATCAGCCGATTGTTGTGTGCGCCGGCCGTGCTTTGGCTCCCAAGTTCTCGGGCGGTGTACGTGCCACCCTAACCCTAAGGTATCACCCCACGCAGGTGGTACAGGTGGGTGGAGCCATGGAGCAGCTTTCAAGAACCCAGATTACCTTTCTATTTCACAAGAGAGAAACGTTTTAGGTGCCGGCTACAATCCGAGTCCAATATGCAGATGTACATGCCCGGACTTAACATTCGTAGCCCTTTTTTTTTCCCCAAGGAACCTGAGTCCGGAACCTTTGCGTACTGACTCCTGTTGCAGACTGAATTATGTCTCGTGGGGGGGGGGGGAGGAGGAGAACGTGCCCCCTTGCTTACCTTTATTCCACCCTAAACACACACACACACACACAGCGCCATGCAAGCGCTACTCAGCGCCAAAGCATCTTTTCAAAGTATTTTATAGACATGTTATAGTCCAGGTATTGGAATAAAAGGGAGGGGGTGGTGTGTATGAGGATGATGTAATCACGCACCACGTGCAAGGGCTAGAGCGACGGTGTAATCGAGTATTGTAAAGTTGGTTGCTTGATACGAGCAGGGCCGGATTTAAAGGAGGGCGGGCGGGGTTACTGTCCAGGGGTCTCCACAAGAAAGGGGCCCCCCAAAATGGAGAAAAAAACACATTTCGACGGGTTTATAAACTCATGTTTAATTTTTTTTACCGACACTACTTTAAATGTTACAATTGGCAACACTGTCGTGGTTACAAAGTGTCCGCTTCTAGTTTGAGCGTAATATACAACAGTAATTCCGCATTGACTACATTGCGTAAACCTTAAACATTTACTTTGTTTGTTACAAAGATATACATATTAAATCATTTTTGTTTAGTTAACGAAGAAAATTTTAATTCAATTTACATATACTCTCTTTATTTTTTATTATTATAGCTTTCATATGCTTATAGCATGCTCAGAGCGCTTTGGTCCAATCTCATTTGTGGACCGGTGGGGGGAAGGGGGGATCTAGGAGTTGGTTTTCCGTGCTGCCTTTAGGCGCTCAGTAAACCCAACTCTGCCCAAGTCGGGTGTCGAACCTAGAGCCCCCTTCTAGGTAGCCAAGACAAGCCAAGTTCAAGCGCACTTAGACTCTCGACCACGCTTTTAGATATAAGTTTTGTTGCTGATTTTTTTGTTAATAGGTGGATTTTTATTAAAGCTTTCGAAAAAAGTGTTGGGGGCCTCCACACAAAGTCTGCCCCGGGGCCCTGGATACGTGTTTCGGAATGTAGATTAGGAAATTGATAAATAGAGATCTTAAAAGAAGTGTACATAACATTAGAGATTCTCATTCTGTTGTTTAGTAAAACAAAGGGAAGCCAAAAGTAGTTGAATACTAGGCTGCAACCAGTGTATCAAGTTTGTAATTTAATATTGGAAATAAATAAGAAAACTCGTATTTGGGGCATTTGAGTTGGGCAGGTTGGATCACTTCAAGCCATTGATGGAGCCACAAGGTGTAGGTAAGTGATACTCCACCACCATCCCCCTGTCCCACCACCAGATCGCCCTGGAATCTGTATGAAGTGGAGAAATGTTATAGGAAGATAGGAACCAAAAACAACTTTTTTTTTAGGGCTCAATATTTCTTTTATAAAACTAGTTTCTAACAAGCATTAAAATAAAACTTGTGCTTGTTACAGTGACCTAATAAGTGAATAAGCAGGTCCTACGTTGTATTGGCAGTTTGTCATTTTTTTTATATTTTTTTTTTGTCCGGAAGAAATATGGTTAAGTCCAAAATGATCTCTATTTGTAATGAGTTGATCATGAAATCATACATTTAAGTGAGTTTATGTTGCTATATGTGTTTGTGCGGGTGAGACTGGAGTTGTGTGAGTGTGCGTGCAGCAGTGTTACATGTTTGTGTGTGTGTGTGTGTGTGTGTGAGACAGTATTTGCACCCATAAGTAATGAATTAAGATTGTTCACATCTTGAGTTCAACCAACAGGTTAAAAAATTGGAGCACAGAAAACAAGTTATCATTTAAGTTAGCGTCTGGGTGGACGTGACCCTACATAATTAACATTGTTTCGTTTCCGGTGGAAGCCATACTTTTACTTTTAGGTGTGTGTTCTAAAACTCGATCGGAGAAAAAGAACTGAAATTATTATCGTTAGTTCAGAAGATCCCACTGGAACTATAACAAAAAATAATTGTCCTTTTCAAAATTTGTTTATGTCCTTTGTCCAATATCAAAGCGTCAGCAAAACACAGGAACAGATCCAGAATTTTGGAAATTTTTTTTTTGAAAGTTTTATATCGCAACAATATTAAGGCTTGTCTTCGAGTCCGAAGATGAATGAGGAATGCAGTGTTATCTTAACACTATATAAAAGTATATCACCATTCCCTTTGGATGCACGGCCGCAGGGAGGTGGGCTGGAGGGGAGTAAATGCTAGAGAAGTTATCGCCCCTAATATATATTTCCTAATATTATCTAGATTTCTTTATCAGCTGCAGACCTGCTCCCCGCATTGAATCCCCAGAAGCAATGTAATCTAATAATAAAGATAATTTGCGTAATTTTTCCACATAAAAATGGCCATCCTTGAGTTTGAGTGGGGGGGGGGGGGGGGGTCGGTCGAGTGTGTGTAGGGGCAGGGGGATGATCCCCCAGATACGCCTGTGGCTGGACATAAAATGTTGATGACGAACAAGATGAGCAATGTGTTCAACTTACAAGATGTCCTCAGAATTGTCCTAGTTTGTGTGCGATGTTGTGACGTCTTGAATATCACCATATCATCGAAATTACAAGAAAAGGGACGCCTATTATAAGCTATTTCGACATGACAAACGTATATATTTTTCGACTCAGAACATAACATAACAGAATAAGACATCATATGTTCCGGAAACTAAAAGTCGGGACTTACGAAACCTGCCACTGTGGAGCATCACCAGAGAATGCTGACCATGTCCTTCAAAGCTGCATACTATATCAAGAGGCCCGAACCAGACTCTGGCCCCAAAACCTTCCTATGGAACAAAAACTATACAGATAACTGCCTGATCTGGAAACCATTGCGCGGTTCATCTGAGATCTAGGATTACTGATCTTAACTGCCTGATCTGGAAACCACTGCGCGGTTCATCTGAGATCTAGGATTACTGATCTTAACTGCCTGATCTGGAAACCACTGCGCGGTTCATCTGAGATCTAGGATTACTGATCTTAACTGCCTGATCTGGAAACCACTGCGCGGTTCATCTGAGATCTAGGATTACTGATCTTAACTGCCTGATCTGGAAACCACTGCGCGGTTCATCTGAGATCTAGGATTACTGATCTTAACTGCCTGATCTGGAAACCACTGCGCGGTTCATCTGAGATCTAGGATTACTGATCTGAACTGCCTGATCTGGAAACCACTGCGCGGTTCATCTGAGATCTAGGATTACTGATCTGAACTGCCTGATCTGGAAACCACTGCGCGGTTCATCTGAGATCTAGGATTACTGATCTGGACCCTCCGACATGTCAAATGAGAACGAATAAGAAGAAGAAGTGAATCGAAAACATTTTGTTTGTACTATGAAGTTAAGGTAATAACAGCATCTACAAACAATCTCTTATAGTTCAGAAACAAAATGACAAACCAGCTCACTACGAACAAAGTTCATTATCAAAGTAACTCTCTGTCAAATCAACTCACAGTCACACTAATTCACTGTTTCACCGTGAAACCTGCCCACTGTCAATTCTACTGTCAAACTAGCTTACTGTCAGACCAACTCACAGTCAAACCAGCTCATTGTGATCAAAGATACTCATTCTCAAACCAGCTTACTGTCAAACCAGCTTACTATCAAACCAACTCATTGCCAAACAACTCATCGTCAAACCTACTCGCTGTCAAGCCAACTCACCATCAAACTAACTCACTGTAAAACCAATTGTGAAACAACTTACTATCAAACTAACCCACTGTCAAACCAATTGTGAAACAACTTACTGTCAAACTAACCCACTGTAAAACCAATTGTGAAACAACTTACTATCAAACTAACACACTGTCAAACCAATTGTGAAACAACTTACTGTCAAACTAACCCACTGTTAAACCAATGTGAAACAACTTATAGTCAAACCAATTGTGAAACAACTTACTGTCAAACCAATTGTGAAACAACTTACTGTCAAACCAATTGTGAAACAACTTACTGTCAAACCAATTGTGAAACAACTTACTGTCAAACCAATTGTGAAAAAACTTATTGTCAAACCAATTGTGAAACAACTTACTGTCAAACCAATTGTGAAACAACTTATTGTCAAACCTATTGTGAAACAACTTATTGTCAAACCAATTGTGAAACAACTTATTGTCAAACGTACATTCTAACGTCTTAATTTGATTTTAAACATCAGTTTTTTTGCTTGGCTTCTAATGAGAGAGACAGAGAGAGAGAGGGGAGAGAGAGAGCGAGAGAGAGGAGAGAGAGAAGGAGAGAGAGAGGGAGAGAGAAGGAGATAGAGAGAGGAGATAGAGAGAGGGAGAGGAGAGAGAGAGGGGGAGGGAGAGAGAGAGAGGAGAGAGAGAGGGAGAGAGAGAGGGAGAGAGAGAGGGAGAGAGAGGGAGAGAGAGAGGGAGAGAGAGTGAGAGAGAGAGGGAGAGAGAAGGAGAGAGAGGGAGAGAGAGAGGGAGGGAGAGAGAGAGGGAGAGAGAGAGGGAGAGAGAAGGAGAGAGAGAGGAGAAAGAGAGGGAGGGAGAGAGGGAGAGGAGAGAGGGAGAGAAGGAGAGAAAGAGAGGAAGAGGAGAGAGAGGGAGAGAGAGGGAGAAAGAGAAAGAGAGGAGAGAGAAGGAGAGAGAGGAGAGAGAGGGAGAGATAAGGAGAGAGGAGAGGGAGAGAGAGAGAGGGAGAGAGAAGGAGAGAGAGAGAGAGAGGGAAAGAGAGAGGGAGAGAGAGAGGGAACTGTGAAACGACTCTCAAATTGCTATTATCTTATCGCTAGTAACTAATCCCATGACAGAATTGTGGAAACATTCGTTCACAACGTCATCTTAAGACCAATACAATATCAGATTTGTCTTTTTTTTTTATCTAAAAAGTTATCGATACATTATCAAACTTATCAAAATGATTTTTAGGACAGGTAGAACTTGAATTGGATGCCCATTATATGGTTAACAAGCTATGGGCCAAATGGTATAGAAATGCCCGGGCCGATTTTGGCACGCAGTCCGCCCCTGCTAGTATTGGATTCTATCATATGACATACAATTTGTGGGCCGGATGGTATAGAAATGCCTGGGCCGATTTTAACACCCAGTCCGTCCCTGCTGGGCGATATCATGTGCGGGCTCAGCATATTTAAAGTTAGTACCAGGTCTTTTTAAAATAATGTCCTTTTTTAAATTACCAAATAAGTAATTTAAAAAAAATGGAGATTTGCCGAAGACATACAAAAGTCATGGCGTGGGGGAAAAAAAGACAAAAACATTCGTCTTTTCCTAACATCTATCTGGGCTCGATATGTTCTAAGTTGTAGTCGACTGTAGGTAGGTCTCACCAGTCACAACAAGCAGAGATGCAGAAGCAAGCCCTCAGCCCTATGTAGGTCTCACCAGTCACAACAAGCAGATATACAGAAGCAAGCCCTCAGTCCTATGTAGGTCTCACCAGTCACAACAAGCAGAGATACAGAAGCAAGCCCTCAGCCCTATGTAGGTCTCACCAGTCACAACAAGCAGAGATACAGAAGCAAGCCCTCAGTCCTATGTAGGTCTCACCAGTCACAACAAGCAGAGATACAGAAGCAAGCCCTCAGCCCTATGTAGGTCTCACCAGTCACAACAAGCAGAGATACAGAAGCAAGCCCTCAGTCCTATGTAGGTCTCACCAGTCACAACAAGCAGAGATACAGAAGCAAGCCCTCAGTCCTATGTAGGTCTCACCAGTCAAAACAAGCAGAGATACAGAAACAAGCCCTCAGTCCTATGTAGGTCTCACCAGTCACAACAAGCAGAGATACCGAAGCAAGCCCTCAGTCCTATGTAGGTCTCATCCAGTCACAACAAGCAGAGATACCGAAGCAAGCCCTCAGTCCTATGTAGGTCTCACCAGTCACAACAAGCAGAGATACAGAAGCAAGCCCTCAGTCCTATGTAGGTCTCACCAGTCACAACAAGCAGAGATACCGAAACAAGCCCTCAGTCCTATGTAGGTCTCACCAGTCACAACAAGCAGAGATACAGAAGCAAGCCCTCAGTCCTATGTAGGTCTCACCAGTCAAAACAAGCAGAGATAAGAAGCAAGCCCTCAGTCCTATGTAGGTCTCACCAGTCACAACAAGCAGAGATACAGAAGCAAGCCCTCAGTCCTATGTAGGTCTCACCAGTCACAACAAGCAGAGATACAGAAGCAAGCCCTCAGTCCTATGTAGGTCTCACCAGTCACAACAAGCAGAGATACAGAAGCAAGCCCTCAGTCCTATGTAGGTCTCACCAGTCACAACAAGCAGAGATACAGAAGCAAGCCCTCAGTCCTATGTAGGTCTCACCAGTCACAACAAGCAGAGATACCGAAGCAAGCCTTCAGTCCTAAGTAGGTCTCACCAGTCAAAACAAGCAGAGATACAGAAGCAAGCCCTCAGTCCTATGTAGGTCTCACCAGTCACAACAAGCAGAGATACAGAAGCAAGCCCTCAGTCCTATGTAGGTCTCACCAGTCACAACAAGCAGAGATACCGAAGCAAGCCCTCAGTCCTATGTAGGTCTCACCAGTCACAACAAACAGAGATACCGAAGCAAGCCCTCAGTCCTATGTAGGTCTCACCAGTCACAACAAGCAGAGATACCGAAGCAAGCCTTCAGTCCTATGTAGGTCTCACCAGTCACAACAAGCAGAGATACCGAAGCAAGCCCTCAGTCCTATGTAGGTCTCACCAGTCACAACAAGCAGAGAAACCGAAGCAAGCCCTCAGTCCTATGTAGGTCTCACCAGTCACAACAAGCAGAGATACAGAAGCAAGCCCTCAGTCCTATGTAGGTCTCACCAGTCACAACAAGCAGAGATACAGAAGCAAGCCCTCAGTCCTATGTAGGTCTCACCAGTCACAACAAGCAGAGATACAGAAGCAAGCCCTCAGTCCTATGTAGGTCTCACCAGTCAAAACAAGCAGAGATACAGAAGCAAGCCCTCAGTCCTATGTAGGTCTCACCAGTCACAACAAGCAGAGATACCGAAGCAAGCCCTCAGTCCTATGTAGGTCTCACCAGTCACAACAAGCAGAGATACCGAAGCAAGCCCTCAGTCCTATGTAGGTCTCACCAGTCACAACAAGCAGAGATACCGAAGCAAGCCCTCAGTCCTATGTAGGTCTCACCAGTCACAACAAGCAGAGATACAGAAGCAAGCCCTCAATCCTATGTAGGTCTCACCAGTCACAACAAGCAGAGATACAGAAGCAAGCCCTCAGTCCTATGTAGGTCTCACCAGTCACAACAAGCAGAGATACAGAAGCAAGCCCTCAGTCCTATGATAGAAGTGGAAGTCATCAACTATAATGGACGAGCTGCAGAATGAAAAGAACACATTTATGTCAACAAGCAAAATAAAAATTAAAAATTATTTTAAATATAGATATATATATATATATATGCAATCCTTATTGCATTCTGACCCTTCATTCTTTCGGAAGACGTTTATTGTGCCCTATAATATGTTCTTCCTGGCGTTAGTGGGAAAATTGTAGATTCCCCGCTATTACCAGCAAGGGTGTCTAGGGAAGCGCTGCGAGCTCCCCCCAGCGCGGGGCGAAGCCCATCCGCCAAGCACTATTTTCGGTATTGAAAGCTAACAAAATGCATATTCTGAGGTATCTACAGTGCACTATCCTGCTATTAAAAAGCCTTATTTCAAAAACCTAGTATGCTATTCTTACTAACTTAGAGCCTCCAGCGCCGTTCGGCGCATTTGCCGGCAACCTGTTTCCACAAAATTCTGTCACTGGCAATGTCTGAAGCCTCTCCCAGCTGCACTGAGGACCTCCATAAAGTGTGACGCCAAGCTGTACTAGAATGTCATCGCAACTCTTAATATGCGTAATTCAAACCTCATGCGACGCTCTGTCACAACCTTACTAAGGGGTCGACTCCCAGTTCGGCATAGGATCTCCTTGATTTAGAACCGATCTCTTTAACTGGCTCCTAAAATCTGTCTTAGCCATCATTGTTGAGCCACATTTAGTGTTTTTCCATTTCGACAGATGACTATTCCCTGCACTATATTACTTGAGCCCAGCCACTGGTAGAAATGTGTAACCTCTCTTGACTACGCTCGTCGAATTAGGTGACTGTAGTTTGCTTTAGATTTTATATCGAAAAGGGAAGTTTTATCGTCAAAATCATCTGTTGGAGGGTTTTAAACTAAAAAATCTCTGGAGTTGTTTTTTTTTTAAATTCAAAACCCCATTTAGCCACGGTCATAGAATTTGGTGACTGTAGTTTACTTTAGAATAATATTAAAGAGAGAGGCTTTCAACCTCAAAACGCTCTGTAAGGGGATTTTAAACTCAAAACCATCAGGAGGGGTTTTAAACTTTAAAAAAAAGTAATCTGTAGGAGAGGGGTTTAAACCTGAAACCCCAATTGGATTGGCTACGCTTCCAGAGTTTTAGTGTGTAATTTGCTTTTTTTTTTATTGAAGAGGTATTTTTTAGCATCAATCCCCTCTGGGGGGAGGGATACAAATTAAAAAAACCTTTGGCTATGCTCATAGCATTTTGAGTGTGTAATTTGCTTTTTTTTTTTATATTGAAGAGGTATTTTTTAGCTACAAATCCCGCTGGCGGGGGTTTAAACTCAAAAACACCCTTTGGCTACACTCATAGAATTTTTG
Organism: Biomphalaria sudanica; assembly: GCA_036873155.1. NCBI lineage: Eukaryota > Metazoa > Mollusca > Gastropoda > Planorbidae > Biomphalaria > Biomphalaria sudanica. The sequence goes on along the minus strand of JAZGLO010002645.1, from coordinate 2,297,304 downwards.
TATATAATTAGTATAATTTAAGGGGGATTTCAGTTCGGGGGCGGGTGGAACCCCAACCCCCCCCCCCTACCCGGCTACGTCCATGAGCTATTTCCCTTATTCGATATCAAACAAAATAACTAATTACCAATAATTAATTCACTAATTAAGTAGGCTATTCTTGTTTATTGATTCGTGTTTTGTTTGGTACAATAAATAATTGTTTAAAATATCAACTTGATCGAAGAATGCGTGAGCTAGAAATAGCGTTAAATATTATTTAACCATATCTGTGAATACTGAAGGATTAGTTTCCCTTGTTGCAAAATAATCATTTACCAGTAATTAATTGTCTGATTGGTTACTTTTAAACAATTGTCTATGTGAATAAATAATTGCGTCACGTTACAGCTTGATCCGAGAATGGGTGTGGGAGAAATAACGTGAACACACATTTTACCAGACAGACAGAGTGAGTAGATATAAGCTTTTTTAAAAAAAATAGGATTGGAGATTTTCAAGATAAACTAAGCAATGCCAAGGACGACAACTGAACATCAATGTTGTCAACTAAAAATAAATAGAGCTAAGACTGTATCCTGTCGTCAGTCGGCTTAACAATACAGCAGTATTGGCAACACTTCTCTTTTGTACTGGCGGAAGTAGGGTTGTTAATAGTTGGCAGCTCATAGCTTCAGATATTCATGCTGAAAATATTGAAACCTGCCTTAATGGATTATTATGGGGACCGATTCTGACTTTGTGTTTCGACACAAGAAAAAATGTCCAGCAGATACAACATGGAGGCTATTTCCATCCACAACAGGATGTCCGGGGGTAAATGTCTGTAAGAGTCCACAACGGTGTATGAAGACATCTGCTCATTCACTTTTCATGCTACAAGTTGGACACTTCTAGTGCAAACGGTAATGCATGGCTGATTTGAAAATGCATGGCTGTTTTGAAAACGAGGCTTGCACATTGTTAAGGACTGTCCACGAATTCAGACAAGCAGGTGATATAAGAGGGCCTTTATTCCATGCTGGTCCTGTTATACCATCTCGCTTTCTTTATTGACCTTGACCTTGTCAAGGCTAGCAAACCACCAACGATTACAATTAAATAGAATGGGGAAAAAAAGCGTTTTTTCTCCCTTGACTTCTTGTACCAAAGGTAGACCATTTTCCTTTGACCTTTAGCAAAACCTTCGCAAACGTCAATAAAACTTAAGAACGGCTATTGACTCAAGGGAAGATAATTACGCTCATTCGCTTGTAGAGCCTGTGGATTTATCGAACTTGACACAATGTCGAAATCAATGAACCTCACTCTCCCCTTATCTACAAAGTGGGATCTATATGTTTAAGCTATCCCTCTCTCTCTCTCTCTCTCTCGCTTTATCTCTTTTCTCTCTTTGGTTCAATGTCGGTTTCTCTTTATATTTATCTCTTTTTCTTTTGCTTTCTTTGAGTCTTTCTGTCTCTCTGACCAACCCACTTTCAAACCAGCTCACTGTCAGAGTAACCTCTATTTTGTCCTCTCTCTCATTCTCTCTATCCAACCTCTGTCTCTCTCAGTATCTCTCTCTCTCTCTCTCTCTCTCTCTCTCTCTCTCTCTCAGTATCTCTCTCCTCTCGGTATCTCTCTCCTGTGTGCCTCTCATAATTATATAATTTTTGAATAAATTTAATATTGCTTACATTGTTATTTAAAACAATGTCGCCAATGCGATCACCATGGCAACTATTTGAATTTGTTGTACAGCAAAGTTTCATTGCTAAGCTTTCGTGATCACGTGACACTTTGATTGCTGTGTACTTGTACATCTAATGAACCTTTCATAGCAACTTATACACAGTAAATCTTCCACGAACACAGTAAACACACGTAGAGGCCAGAGAGAGGTGTTTGGTAGAGTGGAAGGATGGGGGAGGGATTCTACTTAGTTCTCTATGCATTACGCTTGTACCAATCTGACCAGATCACTTTGACCTGACCACAGTTCTTCTGTGACCTGACCACAGTTCTTCTGTGACCTGAACGCCGTGCTCCTGTGACCTGAACGTCGTGCTCCTGTGACCTTCCCAACATGTTCTTGTGATCTAAACGCCGTGCTCCTGTGACCTTCCCAACATGTTCTTGTGACCTGAACTTCGTAATCCTGTGACCTTCCCAACATGTTCTTGTGACCTGATCGCCGTGCTTCTTTGACCTGAACGACGTGCTACTGTGACCAGACCGCCGTGCTCATGTGACCTGAACGCCGTGTACCTGTGACCTGAACGCCGTGCTCCTGTGACCTGACTGTAATGTATTCTATTAGAACAGACATTTGGCATGATCCGGTTAAACTTATTCTGAAAGTTTTCAAGGCAGCTGTTTTGAAGTAAGCGAGTTTCACTTCATCGAGTTTCACCTGGACTTTAGTTGTCTTTATAATGCTCCTATTAATTGAATATTTGACATTGAAAATGCTCTAGAAAAAGAGGTAGTGGCGTCACTAGAGTGGGTGTCACCTGGTGCGGACCTAAATAATTCACGAAGATAAATGGAACAATTTGTCAGTTCGTGCTATTGAACTTGATCTTTGTGGAAACAGAATTTTCATGCTCTACTGTATAAAATGCTAAGACGAATTATTTTCTAATTTAAAAAATCTTTATTTTCACTTATTTTCTTTATCCCTGCACAGACTGGCCCCGCACAATCCGTTTCGTATAGCGCCCCGCAATTGTAAAAACCAGCCCTGGCCATAAGCTACAGTTTGTGTAACTGATATGTAAATGTTGCACAGAGATTCTTTCATTACGGGGACAAGTCAGTTGTGTGGAGGCTGTACTAGTGATGTTATGTTCTGTGGAGGCTGTACTTTTTATGTTGTGTGGAGGCTGTACTAGTGATGTTGTCTGGAGGCTGTACTAGTGATGTTGTGTGGAGGCTGTACTAGTGATGTTGTGTGGAGGCTCTACTAGCGATGTTATGTGGAGGCTGTACTATTGATGTTGTGTGGAGGCTTTACTAGTCATGTTGTCTGGAGGCTGTACTAGTGATGTGTGGAGGCTGTACTGGTGATGTTGTGTGGAGGCTGTACTTGTAATGTGTGGAGGCTGTACTAGTGATGTTGCGTGGAGGCTGTACTGGTGATGTTGTGTGGAGGCTGTACTTGTAATGTGTGGAGGCTGTACTGGTGATGTTGTGTGGAGGCTGTACTGGTGATGTTGTCTAGAGGCAGTACTTGTAATGTGTGGAGGCTGTATTATTGATGTTGTGTGAAGGCTGTACTAGTGATGTTGTCTGGAGGCTGTACTTGTGATGTTGTCTGGAGGCTGTACTAGTGATGTTGTGTGGAGGCTGTTCTAGTGATGTTATTTGGAGGCTGTACTATTGATGTTGTGTAGAGGCTGTACTAGTGATGTTGTCTGGAGGCTGTACTAGTGATGTGTGGAGGCTGTACTGGTGATGTTGTGTGGAGGCTGTACTGTATTGGAGCAGTAAATGTCAATCTATATTTGTGTTTCTTGTGACATATTTGACTAAAACGAGACAGTGTGACTCCTAAACCGTGTTCTTGTTTTCATGTTAACGTATACTCTTTACATCTTTTTTCCTATTTCTGTGTTTTGTTAATCTATTAGCCTATAAAGCTCAGCACCTCCATTATTTCACAAATATTGAGACGCCTGTGTAGATAGCTAAGATAAACGTCTAATACTTACGCCTTGAGCTTAACACGCGTGTACTTTTTTTTTATTAGAATAAAGTTTTATTAGCCTTTGTCAATAATAAAAATAATGAATGGTGCATGGCGCCCTACGGCGTCTCTCTACCAACCCTTGGAAAATTGTGTTAGGGTCCTTCTGCGGGCTGTGAATCCTTCTTGTCGATACGCGTGTAGACTAATCGATAATAAATGCCGGGTAAAAACCCCTTGAACGAGATCAATTGACTTGAGGGTCCCTGTGATTATCTTGGCTTATTATCAGCTTATCATGGCTGTTATGTTATGAGGGAGCTGTCGGGGGGGGGGGATAGTTTGTGTGCGTATGCGTGCCTAAGGGGGGATATTAAACGAGGTTACTGACTTTGTAGAAGCAGAAGTACACGTCATTCATGGTTCTCAATCTTTTTTTTTTTCCCATGGGCGTTGCCAGCTTTACACATGAGGTAAGATGTCATTGAAAAAAGTATGTTAAATTTTCTTTCCAATAATTTGTTGTATTTGGAGATTTTCTTTTCATGGAGAATCTTGACAATGAATCTTAGCCAAGAAGAAAGCGTGAGAGAGCTTTTTTATTTTGTGCTTCTCTTCCTATCGTTCGCTAAAAACTCTTTTGTTGAGGCAGTGTGGCCCCTAGACTAAAACCTAGACCATTCTATAGTTTCGGTCAACCTTTACGCCTTTAAAACAACATAAAACCATTTCGTTCTGGTGATAGAGAATCTGCTCAAAGGGCGGGACGGGAAGGAAGCCGTGGTTGGATTTGGGCTGAACATAGTATTAACGTTGGCTGAAAGACATTACATTTGCGTTGCACCAAATTGTCGACACCTAGAGCTGGTCTTTAGGACACGAATGCAGACATTTTCACAGCTTCGCACAAAACTCACCACCTTGACGCTGCGTTCATGTGTAATGACAAAAATCACGGCCCTAGTGGTTAATGAGTCATGACAAAGATCACGGCCCTGACGGTTCATATGTAATGACAAAGATGAAGGCTCTAGTGGTCAATGTGTAATGGCAAAGATCACGGTCCTGACGGTTAATGTATAATGACAAAGATCACGGTCCTTACTGTTAATGTGTAATGGCAAAGATCACGGTCCTTATGATTAATGTGTAATGGCAAGATCACGGTCCTTACTGTTAATGTGTATTTTAAAATATCAAGGTTGACGGTTAATATGTATTGAAAAAGATCACGGCGCTGGTAGTTAGTGTGTAATGGCAAAGATCGCGGCCCTGACGGTTCATATGTAATGACAAAGATGACGGCTCTATGGTCAGTGTGTAATGGCAAAGATCACGGTCCTGACGGTTAATGTGTAATGAAAAGATCACGGACCTTACAGTTAATGTGTAATGACAAATATAACGGACCTGACAGTTAATGTGTAATGAAAAGATCACGGTCCTGACGGTCAATGTGTTTGTGTAATGACAAAGATCACGGCGCTGTTGGTGCCTAAATGTATCATGTCAAAGATCAATGTTCTGGCGTTAATATGTAATGACAAAAAAACATATTATTTCTTATGCTTCAAAAGATGTCCTGACCTATCCTGTCCAAGGCTTCTGTTTGAAAGCACTATTAAAGAACATAGATCTAGTTTATTTCGACATAGCAGATTTAAACTGCTCAATTTTTTTTAAAAACTGTTTAACGGAGTAATTAGGTTTGTGTTGTGCACGCTATGGGAAACCATAACATTCTTAGTGTCAAACTTGCCTTAAAACACACACACACACACACACAACTGACTACACGTGTAACCTCCCCCACAAAGAAACGAAGTTTAAGTTTATGTAGTATACCTGGTTTAAGTCGACCGTTTTGGTTTTAGTGGGTCAATTTAAAGAAAAAAAAGACGGCACAGTTTCTACAAGGTCATCGTGACTTAGTAAAAAAGGGGAAATTACCAAAACAAAGTAATCGAGTTCACTTAAGAGGGTTACATAGATCTGCTTGTTGACTTGGAGTGAGAAAGCAGCAAGACAGTGGCGTAGCGGGTCAAGGCGCTACCAGGCATCAAGTTATAGATGCAGAAATGTCAAGTCGCAGAAATGTAGTGCCATGCCTTTATTTCAAAATTGACAAACGCTCTAGTTTTTTTTAAGGAAACTTTATTTTTAAACTGGGAACCCGAACAATACGTATAAACTAAATCATCCCGCAGGCAAATGTAGGTTTTAAATAATTGTACTTTGTCAGAGGGACAGCGGAAGAATACATGTCAGTCATCTGTGTGTGTGTTGAGTGTTTTTAACAATTGATGCATTATTCTAATTTCTTTCTTCACCACCAGATGATGATCACTAACATAACATTCTCTGTAACACAGATGATCACTAACATAACTTTCTCTGATACACAAATGATCACTAACATAACTTTCTCTGATACACAGATGATCACTAACATAACTTTCTCTGATACACAGATGATCACTAACATTACTTTCTCTGATACACAGATGATCACTAACATAACTTTCTCTGATACACAGATGATCACTAACATAACTTTCTCTGATACACAGATGATCACTAACATAACTTTCTCTGATACACAGATGATCACTAACATAACTTTCTCTGATACACAGATGATCACTAACATATCTTTCTCTGATACACAGATGATCACTAACATAACTTTCTCTGATACACAGATGATCACTAACATAACTTTCTCTGATACACAGATGATCACTAACATAACTTTCTCTGATACACAGATGATCACTAACATAACTTTCTCTGATACACAGATGATCACTAACATAACTTTCTCTGATACACAGATGATCACTAACATAACTTTCTCTGATACACAGATGATCACTAACATAACTTTCTCTAATACACGGATGATCAATGACATAACATTCTCTGATACACGGATGATCACTAACATAACTTTCTGATACACAGATGATCACTAACATTACTTTCTCTGATACACAGATGATCACTAACATAACTTTCTCTGATACACAGATGATCACTAACATAACTTTCTCTGATACACAGATGATCACTAACATAACTTTCTCTGATACACAGATGATCACTAACATTACTTTCTCTGATACACAGATGATCACTAACATTACTTTCTATGATACACAGATGATCACTAGCATAACTTTCTCTGATACACAGATGATCACTAACATGACTTTCTCTGATACACAGATGATCACTAACATTACTTTCTCTGATACACAGATGATCACTAACATAACTTTCTCTGATACACAGATGATCACTAACATTACTTTCTCTGATACACAGATGATCACTAGCATAACTTTCTCTGATACACAGATGATCACTAACATAACTTTCTCTGATCCCCAGATGATCACTAACATTACTTTCTCTGATACACAAATGATCACTAACATTACTTTCTCTGATACACAGATGATCACTAACATAACTTTCTCTGATACACAGATGATCACTAACATATCTTTCTCTGATACACAGATGATCACTAACATAACTTTCTCTGATACACAGATGATCACTAATATAACTTTCTCTGATACACAGATGATCACTAACATAACTTTCTCTGATACACAGATGATCACTAACATAACTTTCTCTGATACACAGATGATCACTAACATAACTTTCTCTGATACACAGATGATCACTAACATAACTTTCTCTGATACACAGATGATCACTAACATAACTTTCTCTGATACACAGATGATCACTAACATTACTTTCTCTGATACACAGATGATCACTAACATAACTTTCTCTAATACACGGATGATCAATGACATAACATTCTCTGATACACGGATGATCACTAACATAACTTTCTGATACACAGATGATCACTAACATTACTTTCTCTGATACACAGATGATCACTAACATAACTTTCTCTGATACACAGATGATCACTAACATAACTTTCTCTGATACACAGATGATCAATGACATAACTCTTTCTAATACACAGATGATCAATGACATAACATTTTTTGATACACAGATGATCACTAACATAACTTTCTCTGATACATAGATGATCACTAACATTACTTTCTCTGATACACAGATGATCACTAACATAACTTTCTCTAATACACGGATGTTAGGCCCAAACAGTGACTTTAAATGAACACTTGTCAGACAATGGCTGAAAGAGATGTTTCAAAATAGATAGACCGTTTCTGAGTTTTTGTAGCATTTGAAATGTGCATTAGTCCTTGATCTACAGACTCTACTTATTGTTGTTATTATAAATAAATTAATTTTCATTCTCTGGCGCTGCCAGTGTCGAGCTTCTTTAAAGGGAAACAAAATTCATTGTAGTCTCTTAAGCAATGTTCACATAGAAATTTTCTGATGCTGTGGCAAATCTGCAACAATACTACCCTCTGACTGGATGCTCTAGAATAGTCTGGCATGTCTGCACTAGTACTACTCTCTGACTGGATGCTCTAGGATCCTCTGGCAGGTCTGCACCAGTACTACCCTCTGACTGGATGCTCTAGGATTCTCTGGCAGGTCTGCACCAGTACTACCCTCTGACTGGATGCTCTAGGATTCTCTGGCAGGTCTGCACCAGTACTACTCTCTGACTGGATGCTCTAGGATCCTCTGGCAGGTCTGCACCAGTACTACTCTCTGACTGGATGCTCTAGGATTCTCTGGCAGGTCTGCACCAGTACTACTCTCTGACTGGATGCTTTAGGATCCTCTGGCAGATCTGCAACAGTACTACCCTCTGACTGGATGCTCTAGGATCATCTGGCAGGTCTGCAACAGTACTACCCTCTGACTAGATGCTCTAGGATCCTCTGGCAGGTCTGCAACAATACTACCCTCTGACTGGTTGTTTCGGATCCTCTAAGGAATATTAGGGCTTCGAATATGTCTGCGAGGTCAGTGGCCATTTTCCCCTCGATTGATATAACAACAGCGTGTATTAGTATCATTATTATTATTATTATTATTCAGATGTGACGTCTAATAAGAGGACTGACAATTCAAACTATTTTTTGTAACCAGTCTGGCTCTAAGTAGCTGTTAATAATTTAAACTGTTTTCTTTCTATTTCAATAACCAGATGATGAAAGATCAGAGCCGGCGTAAGCAATAACACGTTTACTTAAAATCACTTGAACATATAAACTCTCTCCAATACACTGTAGCTAATAATACTAAAAAAAATGGCAATGTCTTCGATTCAGATGATTAAGGATGAGGGCTGAGTTTTACAAAATTATGCAGACCCAGTTGTGACCTACATATTTTCCCCCATCAGATGCAGACAAAGCCGTTGTCCGCTGGGGTCTATTTAAGTTTTCTTGATGTCTTCTGAGCCTCTCTAATACACGGGCTTTTCTTTGGGCCTCAACTGTGTCTCCAGCGGTCTAAATGAGAGGCGCCATTTCGCCCTCACTGGCATAGAGGAAAGTAGGCAGCAGAACATTGAAGAGAGCACCAACAAATCAACAAAACAAAATGTGTGATGCTTCTGACAACAAAATCATTTTTCCCCCGGGTCAAATAGTTCTGGGAGAATAAACTTGAATTGCGTTTTTTTTTGTTGTTTTGTTTGTTCTTGTCATGGTTTCGAGGTCACCAAAGTCCACATAGGTCAAACTAAAATTAGCCTCATGATGGTTGGTGCTGTATCGAAGCGCCCTGGGCTGACGCGTAAAGAGGCCCAGAAAGACAAATCGTCTTTTTGTATCAGAAGCAGCTCGAGTCTGAAGTTGAACTGGCCAAATGTGTCTATTGATACAGCATCTGAGCCATTTAGTCTTTCGGTCTTAAGTGTTTCACACCACGCGACCCGAGTTATCCTCCCCTTGTTTCAAGTTAATCTACATTTTTTGTTTCTACTCAACATTCGTACCAAACCGTTCTCACGCCATCAACTAAAAGGGAGAAAAGTACAAGTCAAGGGAGGTAATAACAAACCATGGAAAAACCCATCTCTCTCCTTTTTTTTTATTGTTGTGATGGCAATGCATTCATCTATCATCGGATATTTGTTTTGTGATGTTTTGCTTAGAGGTTGTTTTTTTTTGTATCAACTTCCCCTTTCCACACATACACAAACACAGACACACACACATTGTGTCTACTCAAAAAAAAAATTAAAAAAAATCAAGAAATGTAAAATTGTCAGGATAACCACAGATTTCCTGCCAACCAAATATGTCTATAAGTGTTTTACTTATTCACATATAAGTAATGCATGTGGTTGCCACGCAGGTGTTGTGGTTTACACGCTGTCGTGGCCCTAGATCTAAGTCTAGTAACTCCATGCCGGCAATGCTTTTGGAAGAAAGCCCCAACAAAGGTAAGAACCATTCCACTTTCCACACAACGTTCCTCAAAGGGACCGTTTTACGCCGGACACCTGCATGGCTGATGTGCTACAGAGAAGGAGTATGGGGAAGTTTCCCCGGTGTGTTCGTCTTCGGCTTCGCATCTAACCCGAGCATCTTAGGATAAGAGCCATCGGTAATAGTGATGAAACAAATTACATTTACCATGATCCCTCTCAGTTGCTCAGACAGACTGATGATCCATGGGCCGAGAGTTCTTGGACTCAACTGTCAGGACAATCAAAAAGTAACAAAATGCACTGCTTGGTGCAGGTCCGTTGGAAACAGTCTCAACAAGGAATGTTTTGTCCTGTATATTTAAAAAGAACGCATTCACGCAATTGCTTTTGTTGCTTTCTAAAATAACGTTTTAAAAAAATTTGTATTAAATTTAGTGTTTCCTGTTTGCAATGCATTTATATTATACATTAACAGGTTTATTTTAAATGAGAAAAAAAATGCATTTAGTTTATACATTAGTCTAGTACAATTAAAAACAACATTTAATACGTAGTCTTGTATATTGCATATAAGTGTACCACTATGCAACAATAAATACACACTTCTACAAATAATCAAACGGAAACGTTTCCTATTTGAGGCCTTGAGTGAGATATTGGCCCTTTACAAAACCATTAATCAGATAATCATTCAATAACACCAGTCTGGCCAGGTTCATATCTCCGCAATAATCAGTTCATTGAATACATATGAATATTAACAATGTAACAATAATAACATTAATAAATGTCCTTATCATGTGGTATCATCATATCATGTTGTCAGTCGGATGCTCTAGGATCCTCTGTATCTGCAACACTTTCAATACATTCACGTTTCTTTTTGTATTGGGGGGAAGGTAGGGTTGTGGTTGTTGGAAGTTTGTATTGGGGGGAAGGTAGGGTTGTGGTTGTTGGAAGTTTGTATTGGGGGGAAGGTAGGGTTGTGGTTGTTGGAAGTTTGTATTGGGGGGAAGGTAGGGTTGTGGTTGTTGGAAGTTTGTATTGGGGGGAAGGTAGGGTTGTGGTTGTTGGAAGTTTGTATTGGGGGGAAGGTAGGGTTGTGGTTGTTGGAAGTTTATAGCTTCATGATGAAACCTGCTTTTTTTTTACCTGCCTTAGTAGACCATTTTAGGGGCCGACTCTGAGCTTGTGTTTCTTCACAAACTATCTTTGTGACTTTGATTTAAAGGGATTTTAGCACCGCTCAATCAAATTTTTGAAGCTCTTCCGTTTTGTAGTTTGATATTTGATTTAGCTCAGTTTAACGTCCTTGACATTGGCTAGTTTAACGTCCTTGACATTGGCTAGTTTAACGTCCTTGACATTGGCTAGTTTAACGTCCTTGACATTGGCTAGTTTAACGTCCTTGACATTGGCTAGTTTAACGTCCTTGAAATTGGCTAGTTTAACGTCCTTGACATTGGCTAGTTAAACGTCCTTGACATTGGCTAGTTTAACGTCCTTGACATTGGCTAGTTTAACGTCCTTGACATTGGCTAGTTGATCGTGGAAATCCTCAATAAAACCACTGACGATACACGCGACGAAACTGGTCAGACCACAGTATAACAAATGGCTCAAAATCTCTGAGAAGATGGACAGCTGGACATTTAGTTTGCTGAGTTTGTAAGAACCTTTTGTAATTGGTCAAACTAAAAGAGAATCAAATATTATACTAATGTCTGTTGAAGTAAAACGAATTATCTCTAATTTTTTATATTTTTTTTTGAAACATCAAACTTTTTTTTACAGTTTTAAAGCAGACGATCTAGTTCTTCCACATCGTTCTTATCTATTAGCTCCCGTGCTAACCCACACACACTTACACACACATACACAGTCAGCCACTTAGAGCAAAGTTTACTTTCCACAATTCCCAGAGGCTGCGTGTATATTGTCCCCCAGAGAAAGATGTACGCAGTTCAACTCAGGCAGGCATTCCGAGACAAATTTCATTTACTGCTGATAATTGACTTCAGCATCTTGGCGTCTGCGCAGTCAGATCTGAGAGCGCGGACTAATTTTAGACCGCTAAAAAACCCAAGGTAACTGGTCTATAGAAGATAAAGGGAAAAATACTGAAAATCTAGTCTGTCTTCAATTTTATCATTTGTAACGGGCCATTCGATTCTTAAAAAAAAAATGAAATAAAAAAATCGTCAGTAAAGTTTTATTTTAGAGAATCTTTTACATGTTTAGAATATGTTTCTTTTTTTTTAACAAAAAAAAATACATAAAAAAAAACAAAGCTTATATTAAGCATAGTTGGATCAATTAATTTGGATCAGTCCTATAATGGACCATATGGTGAAAAAAAGGGGGAGGGAGAAAGAAGGGGGTCTCTGCGTGAATGCTACCCTGATCGAGTTTTAAATGCATTTATGAAAAAAAAGTTGAACAACCTGAATTCGAACTCGAGGACTAAAACCTTCTCAAGACTTTCCAAGCCAACACACTAGCCACTGTGCCAAGGAAGTTCTTATGAAAATAGAAGGTTTAATAGTTATCTATTGTTAGTTTTTTTAGTACAACTTCTTTCCCTTGTTAAAAAAAAAACAAATAATTAATTCCCAATTGATTAACTGATTGGTAATTTTTTTTTATTGATTCTTTTTTGTTTTGTCAGATAAAAGAAATAATTGTGCAAAATTTCAGCTTGATCCGAGATTGTGTGTGTGCACAAACTTCTTATCAGACATACAGACAGAGTGAGGTAGTGAGGTGATAGGCTATAAACTTTGAAAAAACCACCAACAACAACAACACCAACACCAACAACAATTTCCCACTTGAACATGATGAACAAAAGTTTGTGGCTTGGCTAATGTTATCTTTGATCGTCATTTTATGTGTGAGAAGGTGAGAAAGTGGTTTTTGAAACATACACACACAATTGTAGAGCGTATTTAATAGACGGATACATTCCATTTCATTAAACACATAGACAGAAATAAATATAGACTGGCCGATTAAAGAGTTTTAAACGAAACTTTGTGACTTGCAATTTAGTGTACTTTATTATACAGCATTTATGAGCGGTATAAAAGTTAAGTATTCATATCCCAGGTACGCTGTTCTGCCTCATCGTGGCACCTGGGTGGAAACGGCTACTTGGGGGGGTAGCTAGGCTAAATGAATGGCGAAACATAAGAGTTTACCCCTTGCACGGGCGAGGTTGTAAAAAAGTCCCCACAAACACGTCCCACATCCATGCGTTGTTCCTCAAAGGGACCGTTACATAAATGGCGAGTCCCCCACGGTTAGCTTGGTATAATGAAGGAAAATGACGCCATGAGCGGCGAATCATGCGTCGGGGGCCAAAGGCATTGGAAACAGCGATGTTTTACATAGGCATTAACTTGGGTCGCTCTCAAACAGAACTGTGCGTTCACACAGGTTTTTTTTTCAAACTTACAGCTCGAAGAGCCATCGGCTCAGCTCTTTTGGACATCAACAAGTATTCATATCTATTTCAGCCATAACCTATATAAGTATTACAATAGTTTTGTTTAATCTCTAGAGATGAAGATCATGCAACGTTTTCATAATTTGGAAATCCGAATACAATAGATATACATGTTTTCAAGTTACATGAAGTTACTTCCTTCGGCCAGTCTATATTTATTTATGTCTATGATTAAACATCATAAAAACAATTTCATGCACATCTCTTTTTGTAATCTCATTCTTTTAAGTAAAGATTATCTATCTATCTATCTATCTATCTATCTATCTATCTATCTATCTGTCTGTCTGTCTGTCTATCTATCTGTCTATATATCTATCTATAAATCAAAGAGAATGGAGCCTTTTGTCTGATTGATTTCTTTGTCATTTTGTACACAGTACCTGGCGCTGATTTATTACTCTTAGTTCTATTGTTTTATTATCAGACAATCCAAGACTGCAAATCTATCAATTGTTTTATTACCAGACAATCCAAGACTGCAAATCTATCAATTGTTTTATTACCAGACAATCCAACACTGCAAATCTATCAATTGTTTTATTATCAGACAATCCAAGACTGCAAATCTATCAATTGTTTTATTACCAGACAAACCAACACTGCAAATCTATCAATTGTTTTATTATCTGACAAACCAACACTGCAAATCTATCAATTGTTTTATTATCTGACAAACCAACACTGCAAATCTATCAATTGTTTTATTACCAGACAATCCAAGACTGCAAATCTATCAATTGTTTTATTACCAGACAATCCAAGACTGCAAATCTATCAATTGTTTTATTACCAGACAATCCAACACTGCAAATCTATCAATTGTTTTATTATCAGACAATCCAAGATTGCAAATCTATCAATTGTTTTATTACCAGACAAACCAACACTGCAAATCTATCAATTGTTTTATTATCTGACAAACCAACACTGCAAATCTATCAATTGTTTTATTATCTGACAAACCAACACTGCAAATCTATCAATTGTTTTATTACCAGACAATCCAAGACTGCAAATCTATCAATTGTTTTATTATCTGACAAACCAACACTGCAAATCTATCAATTGTTTTATTACCAGACAATCCAAGACTGCAAATCTATCAATTGTTTTATTACCAGACAATCCAAGACTGCAAATCTATCAATTGTTTTATTATCAGACAATGCAAGACTGCAAATCTATCAATTGTTTTATTCTTCTTATCTTATCTTATATAATACAGACGTTACTTCAAAAAAGAAGATGATTACGTCCTACGCGTCATGCATTTAGTCATGCATATTAACCAATGACTTAAATTCTGCCAAGTCACTGGTTTTTCTGGCTAGCTCAGGCAACCCATTCCATGCTCTAATAGCACTAGGGAAGAAGGAGTATTTGTACAAATTTGTCCTAGCATATGGGACAAGGAATGTGCCTTTATTTTTGTGTCTTTCAGAGTATTTTATTAAATTTTGTTTTTGTATTTGAAGATTATGGTTCAGTGTTTTATGTATAATTGCTACTTTACTTTTGAGTCTTCTGTCCTGAAGGCTTTCTAAATTTAGTGATTTTACTAATAGTGTTACCCTAGTCAAATGTGAATATTCGTTTGTTATGAATCTCACTGCTCTATTTTGTGTTTGTTCCAGTTTCTTAATGTTTTCTTGAGTTGAGGGGTCCCAAACGGTGGATGCATATTCTATTATTGGCCTAACCAAGGTTAAATAACATTTTAGTTTTATGTTCTTATTTGATTTATAGAAATTTCTTTTAATAAACCCTAATGCTTTGTTGGATTTTTTTATAGTTTCATCAATATGTGGATTCCATGACAGTTTTTCATTTATTATAACACCTAGGTATTTTGAGTTTTTAGTCTGTGTTACTGGTTTGCCATGAATAAGATAAGTGGAATTAATTTGTTTAATTTTTTTTGTTACTCTTAACAACTGACATTTTTCTGGGTGGAAAGACATGCTCCAATTTGATTCCCATTTCTGTAATTCATCTAATTCTCTTTGTAAAATATCTGTGTCTTGTTTTGTTTTTATTGTTCTATATATTATGCAATCGTCTGCAAATAATCTGACTTTTGTTCCTGAACTAATGCAATTTGGTAAATCATTTATGTAAATTAAAAATAGTAGTGGACCCAAGACTGTTCCTTGAGGTACACCTGAGTTTACTGTTATTGGTGTTGATTTAGAGCCATTTATTATTACAGTTTGTTCTCTCCCTATCAGAAAATCTTTAATCCACTGATGCAGTGGACCGTTAATGCCAAAATATTTTAATTTTTTAACAAACTATGGTGGTGAACTTTGTCAAAAGCCTTGGAAAAATCTAGTAAGATAGCATCTATTTGTTCACTATTATCTAAACCTTTTGAGAAATCATCAATTAGTCCTATTAGTTGTGTTTCACATGATCTATATTTCCTAAAGCCATGTTGGTATGGGGTGAGGACATTATGTTTGTCTAAGTGGTTTATGATGTTGCTACATATTATGTGTTCTAGTATTTTACATGTGATGCTGGTAAGTGATACTGGTCTGTAGTTTCCTGGATCAGATTTTTCTCCTTTTTTAAATAGGGGGGTGACATTAGCTTCTTTCCAGTCCTTTGGTACTCTGCCCTGGTTAAGCGATGCCTGAAAGAGTATTTTGAACACTGGGGCTAGCTCATTGCTTAGTTCTTTGAGTAATCTAGCTGGAATACCATCAGGTCCAGACGCTTTATTTGGTTTGGTGTTGGCTAATAGTTTTTTTAATTCCATTTTCTTGTACTACTAAATCTTCTATGTTGTCTACTCTGTTCAAATTAAGAAATATGTCTTTGTCTCCTGGGGCTGAGAATGCTGATGCAAAGTATTTGTTTAGGATGTTTGCTTTAGTTTCATTATCATTATGTATTATGTTATGTTCATCTTTTAATGGCGCTATGCCTGTTGTTTCCATTTTCTTAGACTTAATGTATGACCATAGGTTTTTGTTGTTATCTTTAGATATTACATTGTTTATGTATTCACTCTGCAGCTGTCTGCTTACTTTTTGGGTTAGGAGTTTAATTTTTATATACTTTTTGTAAACTCTTTCTGCCTTGGTTTCTTTAAATTTTCTATATAGGTTTTCCTTCTGTTTACAAAGCTTCTTTAGTCTATTATTATTACCAGACAATCCAAGACTGCAAATCTATCAATTGTTTTATTATCTGACAAACCAACACTGCAAATCTATCAATTGTTTTATTATCTGACAAACCAACACTGCAAATCTATCAATTGTTTTATTATCTGACAAACCAAC
Source organism: Biomphalaria sudanica (assembly GCA_036873155.1). Taxonomy (NCBI): domain Eukaryota; kingdom Metazoa; phylum Mollusca; class Gastropoda; family Planorbidae; genus Biomphalaria; species Biomphalaria sudanica. The sequence continues at coordinate 2,280,469 of JAZGLO010002645.1, read as the reverse complement.
ACTGCAAATCTATCAATTGTTTTATTATCTGACAAACCAACACTGCAAATCTATCAATTGTTTTATTACCAGACAATCCAAGACTGCAAATCTATCAATTGTTTTATTACCAGACAATCCAAGACTGCAAATCTATCAATTGTTTTATTATCTGACAAACCAACACTGCAAATCTATCAATTGTTTTATTACCAGACAATCCAAGACTGCAAATCTATCAATTGTTTTATTATCTGACAAACCAACACTGCAAATCTATCAATTGTTTTATTACCAGACAATCCAAGACTGCAAATCTATCAATTGTTTTATTATCTGACAAACCAACACTGCAAATCTATCAATTGTTTTATTATCTGACAAACCAACACTGCAAATCTATCAATTGTTTTATTACCAGACAATCCAAGACTGCAAATCTATCAATTGTTTTATTACCAGACAATCCAAGACTGCAAATCTATCAATTGTTTTATTATCTGACAAACCAACACTGCAAATCTATCAATTGTTTTATTACCAGACAATCCAAGACTGCAAATCTATCAATTGTTTTATTATCAGACAATCCAAGATTGCAAATCTATCAATTGTTTTATTACCAGACAAACCAACACTGCAAATCTATCAATTGTTTTATTATCTGACAAACCAACACTGCAAATCTATCAATTGTTTTATTATCTGACAAACCAACACTGCAAATCTATCAATTGTTTTATTACCAGACAATCTAAGACTGCAAATCTATCAATTGTTTTATTATCTGACAAACCAACACTGCAAATCTATCAATTGTTTTATTACCAGACAATCCAAGACTGCAAATCTATCAATTGTTTTATTACCAGACAATCCAAGACTGCAAATCTATCAATTGTTTTATTATCAGACAATGCAAGACTGCAAATCTATCAATTGTTTTATTCTTCTTATCTTATCTTATATAATACAGACGTTACTTCAAAAAAGAAGATGATTACGTCCTACGCGTCATGCATTTAGTCATGCATATTAACCAATGACTTAAATTCTGCCAAGTCACTGGTTTTTCTGGCTAGCTCAGGCAACTCATTCCATGCTCTAATAGCACTAGGGAAGAAGGAGTATTTGTACAAATTTGTCCTAGCATATGGGACAAGGAATGTGCCTTTATTTTTGTGTCTTTCAGAGTATTTTATTAAATTTTGTTTTTGTATTTGAAGATTATGGTTCAGTGTTTTATGTATAATTGCTACTTTACTTTTGAGTCTTCTGTCCTGAAGGCTTTCTAAATTTAGTGATTTTACTAATAGTGTTACCCTAGTCAAATGTGAATATTCGTTTGTTATGAATCTCACTGCTCTATTTTGTGTTTGTTCCAGTTTCTTAATGTTTTCTTGAGTTGAGGGGTCCCAAACGGTGGATGCATATTCTATTATTGGCCTAACCAAGGTTAAATAACATTTTAGTTTTATGTTCTTATTTGATTTATAGAAATTTCTTTTAATAAACCCTAATGCTTTGTTGGATTTTTTTATAGTTTCATCAATATGTGGATTCCATGACAGTTTTTCATTTATTATAACACCTAGGTATTTTGAGTTTTTAGTCTGTGTTACTGGTTTGCCATGAATAAGATAAGTGGAATTAATTTGTTTAATTTTTTTTGTTACTCTTAACAACTAACATTTTTCTGGGTGGAAAGACATGCTCCAATTTGATTCCCATTTCTGTAATTCATCTAATTCTCTTTGTAAAATATCTGTGTCTTGTTTTGTTTTTATTGTTCTATATATTATGCAATCGTCTGCAAATAATCTGACTTTTGTTCCTGAACTAATGCAATTTGGTAAATCATTTATGTAAATTAAAAATAGTAGTGGACCCAAGACTGTTCCTTGAGGTACACCTGAGTTTACTGTTATTGGTGTTGATTTAGAGCCATTTATTATTACAGTTTGTTCTCTCCCTATCAGAAAATCTTTAATCCACTGATGCAGTGGACCGTTAATGCCAAAATATTTTAATTTTTTAACAAACTATGGTGGTGAACTTTGTCAAAAGCCTTGGAAAAATCTAGTAAGATAGCATCTATTTGTTCACTATTATCTAAACCTTTTGAGAAATCATCAATTAGTCCTATTAGTTGTGTTTCACATGATCTATATTTCCTAAAGCCATGTTGGTATGGGGTGAGGACATTATGTTTGTCTAAGTGGTTTATGATGTTGCTACATATTATGTGTTCTAGTATTTTACATGTGATGCTGGTAAGTGATACTGGTCTGTAGTTTCCTGGATCAGATTTTTCTCCTTTTTTAAATAGGGGGGTGACATTAGCTTCTTTCCAGTCCTTTGGTACTCTGCCCTGGTTAAGCGATGCCTGAAAGAGTATTTTGAACACTGGGGCTAGCTCATTGCTTAGTTCTTTGAGTAATCTAGCTGGAATACCATCAGGTCCAGACGCTTTATTTGGTTTGGTGTTGGCTAATAGTTTTTTTAATTCCATTTTCTTGTACTACTAAATCTTCTATGTTGTCTACTCTGTTCAAATTAAGAAATATGTCTTTGTCTCCTGGGGCTGAGAATGCTGATGCAAAGTATTTGTTTAGGATGTTTGCTTTAGTTTCATTATCATTATGTATTATGTTATGTTCATCTTTTAATGGCGCTATGCCTGTTGTTTCCATTTTCTTAGACTTAATGTATGACCATAGGTTTTTGTTGTTATCTTTAGATATTACATTGTTTATGTATTCACTCTGCAGCTGTCTGCTTACTTTTTGGGTTAGGAGTTTAATTTTTATATACTTTTTGTAAACTCTTTCTGCCTTGGTTTCTTTAAATTTTCTATATAGGTTTTCCTTCTGTTTACAAAGCTTCTTTAGTCTATTATTATTACCAGACAATCCAAGACTGCAAATCTATCAATTGTTTTATTATCTGACAAACCAACACTGCAAATCTATCAATTGTTTTATTATCTGACAAACCAACACTGCAAATCTATCAATTGTTTTATTATCTGACAAACCAACACTGCAAATCTATCAATTGTTTTATTATCTGACAAACCAACACTGCAAATCTATCAATTGTTTTATTACCAGACAATCCAAGACTGCAAATCTATCAATTGTTTTATTACCAGACAATCCAAGACTGCAAATCTATCAATTGTTTTATTATCTGACAAACCAACACTGCAAATCTATCAATTGTTTTATTACCAGACAATCCAAGACTGCAAATCTATCAATTGTTTTATTATCTGACAAACCAACACTGCAAATCTATCAATTGTTTTATTACCAGACAATCCAAGACTGCAAATCTATCAATTGTTTTATTACCAGACAATCCAAGACTGCAAATCTATCAATTGTTTTATTATCTGACAAACCAACACTGCAAATCTATCAATTGTTTTATTACCAGACAATCCAAGACTGCAAATCTATCAATTGTTTTATTATCTGACAAACCAACACTGCAAATCTATCAATTGTTTTATTACCAGACAATCCAAGACTGCAAATCTATCAATTGTTTTATTATCTGACAAACCAACACTGCAAATCTATCAATTGTTTTATTATCTGACAAACCAACACTGCAAATCTATCAATTGTTTTATTACCAGACAATCCAAGACTGCAAATCTATCAATTGTTTTATTACCAGACAATCCAAGACTGCAAATCTATCAATTGTTTTATTATCTGACAAACCAACACTGCAAATCTATCAATTGTTTTATTACCAGACAATCCAAGACTGCAAATCTATCAATTGTTTTATTATCTGACAAACCAACACTGCAAATCTATCAATTGTTTTATTATCTGACAAACCAACACTGCAAATCTATCAATTGTTTTATTACCAGACAATCCAAGACTGCAAATCTATCAATTGTTTTATTATCTGACAAACGAACACTGCAAATCTATCAATTGTTTTACTATCTGACAAACCAACACTGCAAATCTATCAATTGTTTTATTACCAGACAATCCAAGACTGCAAATCTATCAATTGTTTTATTACCAGACAATCCAAGACTGCAAATCTATCAATTGTTTTATTATCAGACAATGCAAGACTGCAAATTTATCAATTGTTTTATTATCAGACAATCCAAGACTGCAAATCTATCAATTGTTTTATTACCAGACAATCCAAGACTGCAAATCTATCAATTGTTTTATTATCTGACAAACCAACACTGCAAATCTATCAATTGTTTTATTACCAGACAATCCAAGACTGCAAATCTATCAATTGTTTTATTACCAGACAATCCAAGACTGCAAATCTATCAATTGTTTTATTATCAGACAATCCAATACTGCAAATCTATCCATTGTTTTATTACCAGACAATCCAAGACTGCAAATCTATCCATTGTTTTATTACCAGACAATCCAAGACTGCAAATCTATCAATTGTTTTATTACCAGACAATCCAAGACTGCAAATCTATCAATTGTTTTATTACCAGACAATCCAACACTGCAAATCTATCAATTGTTTTATTATCAGACAATCCAAGACTGCAAATCTATCAATTGTTTTATTACCAGACAATCCAAGACTGCAAATTTATCAATTGTTTTATTACCAGACAATCCAAGACTGCAAATCTATCAATTGTTTTATTATCTGACAATCCAAGACTGCAAATCTATCAATTGTTTTATTATCTGACAAACCAACACTGCAAATCTATCAATTGTTTTATTATCAGACAATCCAAGACTGCAAATCTATCAATTGTTTTATTACCAGACAATCCAAGACTGCAAATCTATCAATTGTTTTATTATCTGACAAACCAACACTGCAAATCTATCAATTGTTTTATTACCAGACAATCCAAGACTGCAAATCTATCAATTGTTTTATTATCAGACAATCCAAGACTGCAAATTTATCAATTGTTTTATTATCAGACAATCCAAAACTACAAATCTATCAATTGTTTTATTACCAGACAATCCAAGACTGCAAATTTATCAATTGTTTTATTACCAGACAATCCAAGACTGCAAATCTATCAATTGTTTTATTATCAGACAATCCAAGACTGCAAATTTATCAATTGTTTTATTATCAGACAATCCAAAACTACAAATCTATCAATTGTTTTATTACCAGACAATCCAAGACTGCAAATCTATCCATTGTTTTATTACCAGACAATCCAAGACTGCAAATCTATCAATTGTTTTATTACCAGACAATCCAAGACTGCAAATCTATCAATTGTTTTATTATCAGACAATCCAAGACTACAAATCTATCAATTGTTTTATTATCAGACAATCCAAGACTACAAATCTATCAATCCTTTTATTATCAGACAATCCAAAACTACAAATCTATCAAGTGTTTTATTATCAGACAATCCAAGGGTTACCTCAGTTTACATCAGGACTGTTTGATTCCTTTGATGCAGACACTTCTAACCCATACAATATCCTAAACACCATCCCAAACCAAACTCACCAACCACTAGCCAGATCCACTCTTGTTAAACCTAAATCTACTAAAATTAATACAACAGCCTCACTAAACAAACCTACTAAAGAAGTAATACCAAAATACCTTAAAACCTTAGTAATAAATTTTCAAAGCATTAGGAACAAAACAGCAGACTTAGAAATTTTATTAGAATGTGAGAAACCAGACATAATTGCAGGAACAGAAACTTGGCTACATCCTGAAATTTATAATGCAGAAATTTTCAATAGTAATTATGAAATTTTTAGAAAAGATAGGTCTGATAATCATGGAGGAGTTCTTCTAGCAATAAAAAACACTCTTATAGCAGAAGAAATTACCTTACCTAACTCAAAAAATATAGAAACAACATTTTGTAAAATTAATACCACCTCAACATCCCTAATAATAGGCAGCATTTACAGACCACCAAATTCTAGTTTAGAATACATGCAGGAACTATGTAATTAGATTACTACACTTAAAGAAACAAATAAAAATGCAGTTTTTTTGGATTATGGGTGATTTCAACCTACCTGATATAAATTGGAAAACACTAACCATAGATAAACACCAAAACCTTAAGGACATAAATGAGCTTTTCATAGAAACTTTACACAACCTAAGTTTAGATCAAATCATTAAAAAGCCAACTAGATTAAACAACACATAAGATCTCTTCCCAACAGATCTGGATTAGTAGTTGATTATGATATTATCCCTGGTCTATCAGACCATGAGATCATAAATATACACAGTCAGATAAAAGCAGTAGCCAATTCAAAACCCAAAAGAAAAATCTTACTCTGGAATAAATGTAACCTAACACAACTACACCAAGCTGCATTAAACTTTCAACAAACATTCTTATTAGAAAAAGACATTAACCAACCAGTCGATGACCTCTGGAATTTCATTAAAAACCATCTTAAAAGCATTATAGAAAATCATATACCAACTAAATACACATCAAACAAAATAAATAAATGCTGGTTTAATAATAGACTAAAGAAGCTTTGTAAACAGAAGGAAAACCTATATAGAAAATTATCTTATCTTATCTTATATAATACAGACGTTACTTCAAAAAAGAAGATGATTACGTCCTACGCGTCATGCATTTAGTCATGCATATTAACCAATGACTTAAATTCTGCCAAGTCACTGGTTTTTCTGGCTAGCTCAGGCAACCCATTCCATGCTCTAATAGCACTAGGGAAGAAGGAGTATTTGTACAAATTTGTCCTAGCATATGGGACGAGGAATGTGCCTTTATTTTTGTGTCTTTCAGAGTATTTTATTAAATTTTGTTTTTGTATTTGAAGATTATGGTTCAGTGTTTTATGTATAATTGCTACTTTACTTTTGAGTCTTCTGTCCTGAAGGCTTTCTAAATTTAGTGATTTTACTAATGGTGTTACCCTAGTCAAATGTGAATATTCGTTTGTTATGAATCTCACTGCTCTATTTTGTGTTTGTTCCAGTTTCTTAATGTTTTCTTGAGTTGAGGGGTCCCACACGGTGGATGCATATTCTATTATTGGCCTAACCAAGGTTAAATTACATTTAAAGTAACTAAGGCAAAAAGAGTTTACAAAAAGTATATAAAAATTAAACACTTAACCCAAAAAGTAAGCAGACAGCTGCAGAGTGAATACATAAACAATGTAATATCTAAAGATAACAACAAAAACCTATGATCATACATTAAGTCTAAGAAAATGGAAACAACAGGCATAGCGCCATTAAAAGATGAACATAACATAACATAATGATAATGAAACTAAAGCAAACATCCTAAACTAATACTTTGAATCAGCATTCTCTGCCCCAGGAGACAAAGACATATTACTTAATTTGAACCAAGTAGACAACATAGAAGATATAGTAGTACAAGAAAATGGAATTCAAAAACTATTAGCGAACACCAAACCAAATAAAGCGTCTGGACCTGATGGTATTCCAGCTAGATTACTCAAAGAACTAAGCAATGAGCTAGCCCCAGTGTTCAAAATACTCTTTCAGTCTTCACTTAACCAGGACAGAGTACCAAAGGACTGGAAAGAAGCTAATGTCACCCCCCCCCCTATTTAAAAAAGGAGAAAAATCTGACCAAGGAAACTACAGACCAGTATCACTTACCAGCATCACATGTAAAATCCTAGAACACATAATATGTAGCAACATCATAAACCACTTAGACAAACAAAATGTCCTCACACCATACCAACATGGCTTTAAGAAATATAGATCATGTGAAACACAACTAGTAGGACTAATTGATGATTTTTCAAAAGGTTTAGATAATAGTGAACAAATAGATGCTATCTTACTAGATTTTTCTAAGGCTTTTGACAAAGTTCACCACCATAGTTTGCTTAAAAAAAATAATATTTTAGCATTAATGGTTCATTGCATCAGTGGATTATAGATTTTCTGATAGGGAGAGAACAAACTGTAATAATAAATGGCTCTAAATCAACACCAATAACAGTAAACTCAGGTGTACCTCAAGGAACAGTCTTGGGTCCACTACTATTTTTAATTTACATAAATGATTTACCAAATTGCATTACTTCAGGAACAAAAGTCAGATTATTTGCAGACGATTGCATAATATATAGAACAATAAAAACAACACAAGACACAGATATTTTACAAAGAGAATTAGATGAATTACAGAAATGTGAATCAAATTGGAGCATGTCTTTCCACCCAGAAAAATGTTAGTTGTTAAGAGTAACAAAAAAACTAAAACAAATTAATTCCACTTATCTTATTCATGGCAAACCAGTAACACAGACTAAAAACGCAAAATACCTAGGTGTTATAATAAATGAAAAACTGTCATGGAATCCACATATTGATGAAACTATAAAAAAATCCAACAAAGCATTAGGATTTATTAAAAGAAATTTCTATAAATCAAATAAGAACATAAAACTAAAATGTCATTTAACCTTGGTTAGGCCAATAATAGAATATGCATCCTCCGTTTGGGACCCCTCAACTCAAGAAAACATTAAGAAACTGGAACAGACACAAAATAGAGCAGTGAGATTCATAACAAATCAATATTCACATTTGACTAGAGTAACACTTATAGTAAAATCACTAAATTTAGAAAGCCTTCAGGACTGAAGACTCAAAAGTAAAGTAGCAATTATACATAAAACACTGAACCATAATCTTCAAATACAAAAACAAAATTTAATAAAATACTCTGAAAGACACAAAGATAAAGGCACACTCCTCGTCCCATATTCTAGGACAAATTTGTACAAATACTCCATCTTCCCTAGTGCTATTAGAGCATGGAATGGGTTGCCTGAGCTAGCCAGAAGAACCAGTGACTTGGCAGAATTTAAGTCATTGGTTAATATGCATGACTAAATGCATGACGCGTAGGACGTAATCATCTTCTTGTTTGAAGTAACGTCTGTATTATATAAGATAAGATAAGACTACAAATCTATCAATTGTTTTATTATCAGAAAACCCAAGACAACAAATCTATCAATTGTTTTATTATCAGACAATCCAAGACTACAAATCTATCAATTGCTTTATTATCTGACAATCTAAGACTACAAATCTATCAATTGCTTTATTATCTGACAATCCAAGACTACAACTCTATCAATTGTTTTATTATCAGACAATCCAATACTACAAATCTATCAATTGCTTTATTATCAGACAATCCAAGACTGCAAATCTTTCAATGGCTTTATAATCAGACAATCCAAGACTACAAATCTTTCAATTGCTTTGATTAAAATCTTATACTTAACTCGAAATAGGTTAAAGTAACTGTCTAAGTGTCTATTGATGGGGCTGGTCTGCAAGAGTTCTGCTCGCTGTCAGGTAGTAGGAAGCCTTAGTGTATTTTCAGGTTTTTGAAGATGTCTGCGAGGTCGGTGGTCCACACCCTTACATCTTACATTTGGGAATAGTGTAATTTTAGTTTACTAGGGTAATTTTACTAAACTTCCATAGTTCTAGTTGAGTTTGGTTAATGTTATGGTATTGAGTTTACTTCCGTAGTCACTTAATCTTTTAGCTTTGAGTTCGGTTGATGCTATAGTATTGCAATGTCCATCGTTAGTGCAATTTTACAATGTTGTGTCAATAAAAAGTAGATCTGGTTGATTGAAATTCCCTGACTTATCTGCAGAAAGTAAGTATCATTATTATTATTATTATTATTATAATGATTATTATAAAAACGAACTAATATTCATTCTGTGGCACTGCCAGAGTCGAGATTTTTTAGAGAGAAACAAAATTTATTGTAATCCCTTTAACAGTGTCTACAGAGAAATTTTCTGGTGATGTGGCAGCTCTGCAGCAGTATCGCCCTCTGACAGGCAACGAGAATGTTCCTTAAATTATTATTATTTTTATTATTGCTATTGCATTGCAAAAATCACCAACGCCAAGAAAAAAAAATGACATTCACAATGTTTTTATTGAATGATAGTTTTGTAGATCTATCATGGCCGGCCTTAGATAATTGGAGGCCCTAGGGGAAGTACATTTGGTGGCCCTAAATGAAATATAAGAATAAAAATTAAAAATAAAAAACAGCGAAATAAAAGCTAAAATTACGCAATTTATTCAAAACCTAGTTTACTCCATGTTATGAAGTGTGTGTGTGTGGCAGGGCCGCCGCGAGGGTTGTGGCCGCCTGCGTGCGAAATAAAAAAATGCCGCCCCCCCCTTTTTATTTCTACTGAGCTGGACACTGTACCGAAAGTGCCAGTTAATTTAAATTCATCTTTGTAGATCATTCCTTTTTGTTTCTCTTTTATATTCCCATCGTTGTCGTCTCCCATCATGCCCCAGTCTTAGATGTTTTAGTTCCTAGGTGAACTTTGCATTTTTTTTTCTATTGCGAGGTTACAAAAACCTTCTCCAGTTCTATCAGTAATTGGGCGAAACCCCAGAAAATGTTCATGTATTGCAGAAGCAATAATAGTAGTGATTAGTTCGGTATGAGACACATCTGGTGTACAATGGAATGTTTTGTGAAAGTGTTTGTGTGCTTATACAATTTTTAAGATTTTGTTTTCTATTTCACTCAAATTTTGAAATTGCCTGTATTAATTGACACAAATACCCTTTTTGTGTGTGTTAAATAAACTATTTGTGAATCCTTTAAAAGTGATACATTGCCGATAATAATTCATTCTATAAAGGATTGCTAAGGCTGCTTTTCAAAATCATCCATTCTTTAATGCGTTGCAGCTGACATACGCGACATTGGAGGTGCCTACAAATTTATCCAACACACCAACAGCACAAATGAAGCAATTCAACGTTGAGTATTTTTCTTGATTTGATTTAAAATAAATAATCCTAATTACAAGCCACTTATACAGTGACTTGAAATAAAACACATCACGGCAGTATTTCTCAAACATTTCCGGGTGGCGACCCCTCTACATGACAACATTTTCTGTCGAGCCCCCCTTAGAACCCGGGGACCTAGAGGAGCGATACATAATTTCTAAGCGTTGTATAAAGTTCTTTCTGGTGATAGAATTGAACATTCGGCAGGTTTCCGCTCAAGTCGGCAAGGGTTTGATTTCGGGGCCGGGCCCAGGCGCTGGGCGTATTCTGGCGTTTTTTAGCTTCAGAAATTCTGTCTCCTAGCATTTACACCTTTTTCTCGTAGTCAGAAGAAAGAATATAACTAGGGCCAATATTAATGAGTTTTCTTTTAGAACGCACTATTCATCCTAGTAAAAAAAATATAATAAAAAAGAGACAGCCCTGGTCAATAGTATTATTTGAGAGACATTCTAGATATATATAGTGCACGGACGTCTGTAATGGGCTTAGTAAGACGTCTCTGTCGCGGACCTTTTTCACACAAAAATCGTCATTATGGTGAAATGCAATAGTCGGAAGAAATTCGACCAATCTAAGATAAGAAAATCCAGACAAATCACACTAGTGGAGAAGTTTTCAAAAAGTTGTAACCCATATTGTTGCATACGTCTCTCTCTCTCGGGTCTACATTTGACTTGGTTTTATTAGAAGATGAAACGACGTCGCTATTACTTTAATAAATTTTAATTTCTTAACATTGGTCATATTTAGACACGGATTAATAACTACAATGAAAGTAAAACATTTTTTGCCGCCCCCCCCCTTTTGTTGTAGGTCGGTCGTTGGTTTGTTGCTCCAAACAGCTAGTAGCCTACAACTTAATGTAGATCTACATCTATGATGACCCAAGAATATAATACGCTTAACTAACACCTATTTAACATAAAAGTGAAAATGTTTTTAAAGTTAAGTTTTTATTACTACATATACTTACAGGGCGGAGTATTCGACTAAACAACAAAATGTATATATAGTAATAAGATACTAAGAAGAAATTTTTTTTAAACTGATCTACTTCTGTAAGCGTTACTCGAAACAAATATTACAGACAACCCGCAAAAATTCAAGGTCAGAAATATGTAGGCTCCTATGGAAAAACCCTTGGGGAATCTCTCAGCGCCGCTCCATTTTTTCTTATTTAAAGTTCCAAATAGCTTCTTAGATACGAATATCGTTTTTTTTTAAAAAATAGTTTTCAAAAGAATAATGTAATAATTAGAATTTCTATAAAATATTAAAATATTTGAGTAATTTTTTTATAAAACTAAAAACTTAAAAAAAAAATGAAGGTAACCTTGCAATAATGATTTGACCGCCCCCTACATTCGGCCGCCTGCGTGCAACGCACCCATTGCACAATAGGTAGCGGCGACCCTGTGTGTGTGTTTCTATGGTGACGGTGGAAGAGATTAGCGATTAGTTGTGAATGATGCAACATTGGTGGCAAAGTCGTCACTTGGTCTTAGTTAGGGGAGACGACTCCAGAACGTGAGACTGAAAGGTTGTGTTATTGCAGTGAGTTAGATTTCGTTAAAGGAAATTATGACTCAAGTCTAGTACATTGATTTTATTTTATAGTAACTTGTTTGGTCTATGTTATAAATAAAGTTCTATTTAGTGTTGTTCACAAAAGGGAAGTTATTCAAGTTTTTTTTTCAGTTTATAAGTTAATATATATTACGGCTACCACATTGAGTTGTCTAGCAGCATTTTGGTGCTACTACTCCACGACCGGTAACAACACTCCAGTTATAGGACTGAGGAGAAGTTTGGCTATTTCTTCTATAAAAAAAAATGTTTTTGAGACCTCTGCGAAGCCCCCACCAACTCGCCCTAGGTGGCTGCGTAGTTTTTCTATGCTTAAGGCCGACCATGCTGCATGCACTAGTTCTAGCTTTGCGCAAATGTTATCTGAGGACGGATGGAATCTTGGATTGAACTGTTGAACACTCACGTGCACTGGACATTGCACAAGGGGCATCAACAGCAGTCTTCTGACTCAGCCAGGGCTGGATTTAAGTGTGTGGAGACTCCGGGGGGGGGGGCAGAAGTTTTCTAGAGACCCCTACAATGTTCAACAGCTTTAATAACGAACCATTTATGAATGAAAATACCAATATCTAAAATCATGCTATCTTATAGAAGAAAGAAACAGAGTTCTTGTACATTTAATATCATTGTCCTTTTTTAAAAAAAAATTCAATATGCAAATTCTAGTTTTAAAAAATATTTTTTTTCTTTTTTAGTTTGTGGAGGGTAATGCCTGCGGTAGATTCACTGCCCTATATCCGAAGCTGCTATTACATATTACAAGCGTGCTACAAGCGAACACTTCTTCAACGCAACAGTGTTGTCAGCAGGGTAAAGGTTTGAAGTGTTAGCGGTAAAAAAACGAAAAGAAAGTTAGAAAATTATAACTTAGAAGTTTTTATCTCTTTTGTGGAGGCCCCTTTCTTGTGGAGTCCCCAGGGTTTGCCCTCCCTTAAATCCGTCCCTTGGAGCCGCTAAAAACAGATGATCCACACTTCACTTTTTTTTTCACTTTTGTAATTAATAAAATTATTGCCAATAAATCATTGCGCCTACATGTCAGCTAATCCTACAGCCTACTCCTGTTTGTCGGCTGAGGGAATGTTGTAATTAGGTGAGGATAAGGTCGTCAAGCTGAAGAGGGAGAGAGAGAGAGATTCTATGAAAGAATAGAGATGAGGTAGGGGAGTGCAGCAAGGAGAGACGAAACAATAAAAGTCATATTGAGTGCTGAATACATAATTCTGGTAATTTCTCTAAGATGTTTTCATTAGAAGGTGTTACAAATTACACGAAGGTGAGTTCAAGGATTCTAAAATTTCATGGGACAGACATCATTCAAGAGTTTAAAAAAAACACATTTAAAAAACAGGTTGAGCTAGATCTTTCGCAAGACACCATTGGGATCCAAACTCCATAACGATTGATTTATATTGTTTTCTCGTTTCATTTAAGACTTAGCAAATGTGATCAAGCTTGGATGTGATCATGTCTTGGTACCAAGTTCCTGTCCTTAAGATTTGGTAGAGCTGTACAGAGGGGTGTCGTGTTTGAATCTCGGTGAAGGTTGGGATTTTGAACTTTGGGATTATGAGGACACCGATGAATCCTCCCAACTCTATTGGGTACCTGACATTAGTTCGGGAAAGTAAAACTTGTTGGTATAATATATACAGGTCTGTGGTCACCTTTAATTCATTTTGGGCCACCAAATTCACTTCGCCTAGGGCCTCCTAGCGGAGCTGCAGAACAATTAAAAGAATCCACTATCCTATTTGTACACGATGGACCACCAGCTTTATTAAGAACAAATCCAAGACTTGCCTTGTGTCCTGTGAAGTGTAGACTCCTTGACCTAGACTCTAAATCTAGTTGTGTGACCTGTCTAGCTGAACTAGGCCAAAGCTCTTGAGGCTGCAGAAACGTGTAATATTATTAAAGCTACACCTTCTGCACCAGTAGAGATCTCTTTTCATGCTCACCCGGCGCCTGGTTCAACTCAGTTCCAATTACTTCATTTAGGAAATAGCTGAAGTAGCTGATCAATATATACAATTTAAATTTCTCACTAAATGGTATTCGGGGTCAGATTAAACAGAGAAGGCACGCGGCCCACAGAAAAGAGTTTTGTTTGTTAGAATTTTGTTTGTAAGAGTTTTGTTTGTTAGACTTTTGTTTGTTAGACTTTTGATTGTCAGAGTTGTGTTTGTTGAGTTTTATTAGCGGCATCCGAAAGGGGAAAAGACGCTATTAGTCTTGAATAGCCCGTCTGTCCGTCCGTCCCGTTTAGATCTCGTAAACTAGAAAAGATAGTGAAAATCCGACATCACAATATTTTAGATCATTCAAAGTTCTGATGCAACGCTTACTTTTTTCTTTTCTGAAAGCGAAAATTCAATTTTTTTTAATCACTTATGCAAACAGTTTTTTCATAAAAATATACCACTTTTACAACTATTCAATATTAATAGTAAAAAACACTTGAGGCTCTTTGTAGGGGAAACATCATTGCACCATAATTGTAAAACAGTTGTGCAAACGGTTGTAGATTTTTAATCAAATTTTAAAAAATATATTTGTATTGTAAAGTTATGTAAATTCTGTTATACTAAGTACTATATTTGACAAAAGTATAACACGTAAACAAAGCAAAAAAATATTTTTTTTCATTTTTTTTAACGGAAATGTTTTATTCTTGAGCAATAAGAGATTGGCCGTTTACAAAACAATTAGATCAATTAGATATTCATTATAAGACATCAGTTAGGCCAGGTTCACATCTAACTTCACATTCACTTTCCCTATCCTTTGGTCTGCTGGACCGCTGGGGCACCACACAAGATCTGTTAATTTTTTTTTCTCCATAATTTTCTGTCATTTGTCTTTGATAGAATTTCATTCTGATAATATTGAAACCTGCCTTTTTACCTGCCTGGGTGGACCACTTCGGGGGCCGATTTTCAGGTTTTTTTTTCAACACAAACTGTCATTGTAACATTGTTTGTTAGACTTTTGTCTGATAGAGTTTTGTTTGTTGATTTTTCTTTGTTAGAGTTTTGTTTATAGAGTTTTATTTGTTAGCGTTGTGTTTGTTGTTGTGTTGATTTTTGTTTTGTTAGAGTTTTGTTTGTTGAGTTTTGTTTGTTAGACTTTTATTTGTTATTGTTTGTTGAGTTTTGTTTGTTAGACTTTTATTTGTTATTGTTTGTTGAGTTTTGTTTGTTAGAGCTGTGTTTGTTGTTGTGTTGAGTTTTGTTTTGCTGGACTTTAGTTTGTTAGAGCTTTGTTTGTTGAGTTTTATTTGTTAGATTTTTGTTTGTTGAGTTTTGTTTGTTAGGGTTTAGTTTGTTAGAGTTGTGTTTATTGTTGTGTTGAGTATTGTTTGCTATACTTTTGTTTCTCTTACATGTTTCAGACGTACTCTTAGATTTGAAGAGAGTCACCTGATAGCCTCCTGGCGGCGGGTGTGGGGGGGGGACTATCGAGACCACAGAGCGCGGACGACGAGGCAGTCATTGGATATTGTAGCCAGCTATCTATGAAATAAAAAAAAACAGAATGACTTTGGTTGATTTGAATACTCTTATAGAGTTGTTCATTTTACTTTCTATATTATTTTTAACTGCCTCCTGGCACACAAGGCATCAAGATTCCATTTTAAAAACAAAACAAAATCCATCTAGACCTACAACCTCACTCCCCCCATCCCAACACAACCGAAAAAAAAATTTCCTAATTGAGTAAGTCGATTCTTTTTGTTATCCTTTGGTGAACGTTCACCAACACCCGCGTACAAGATAAAGTAGCTAGTAATAATAATAATAACTTATAATAATAACATTTTTGGTACCTGTCAAGGAGACACTGCTTCTGCCACATCATTCGAAAATATTTCCACTATTAAGGGGAGACAGTAAAATTAGTTTCCCTTGGAATCTCCTCTCAAGCGAGACCAAGCGTCATAGAAGGCCTGAACACTGACCTGCAACGTCACAACATGTGGACAGTTTAGACCAATAGCTGCTGGCAGTGCCATCTGGTGACTATTAGGTTGTTTTCAAGGGTAAAAATGCAAAAATTTCGAACGATTGTAGAATTTTAGACTGCTCCCTATACTCAGTTTTGTAAAGACATTTCTGCTAAATATAATCCTTTTCCCATGGCATTTTATATATCTAGAACTAATTTCCTTTGTTTCCTTAGAAGTGAATTTCGAGTCATTTGATTGGCTGAATAGAATCTCCCTTAGCAACTGCAACTTCCGCTTTGCACTCTTTCATTTTCAATCTCTGAACCTTAGTTTTAATTTTTTATTTTCAATCTCTGAAGCTTAGTTTTAATGTTTTGTCATTGAATTGCGTGGCAGTGGAAGATTTTTGTGAAGCATCTGGAAAGAAGTAAAACGAAAGCTCAACGACACAACATGACTTAATTTACGAACCAACGACACAACATGACTTGATGCACGAACCAACGACACAACATGACTTGATGCACGGACCAACGACACAACATGACTTGATGCACGGACAACGACACAACATGACTTGATGCACGAACCAACGACTCAACATGACTTGATGCACGGACAACGACACAACATGACTTGATGCACGAACCAACGACTCAACATGACTTGATGCACGAACCAACGACACAACATGACTCGATGCACGAACCAACGACACAACATGACTCGATGCACGGACAACGACACAACATGACTTGATGCACGAACCAACAACACAACATGACTTGATGCACGAACCAACGACACAACATGACTTGATGCACGGACAACGACACAACATGACTTGATGCACGGACAACGACACAACATGACTTGATGCACGAACAACGACACAACATGACTTGATGCACGAACCAACGACACAACATGACTTGATGCACGAACCAAAGACCCAACATGACTCGATGCATGGACAACGACACAACATGACTTGATGCACGGACAATGACACCATATGACTTGATGCACGAACCAACGACACAACATGACTTGATGCACGGACAACGACTCAACATGACTTGATGCACGGACCAATTACACAACATGACTTGATGCACGAACCAACGACACAACATGACTTGATGCACGAACCAACGACACAACATGACTTGATGCACGGACAACGACACAACATGACTTGATGCACGGACAACGACACAACATGACTTGATGCACGAACCAACGACACAACATGACTTGATGCACGAACCAAAGACCCAACATGACTCGATGCATGGACAACGACACAACATGACTTGATGCACGGACAATGACACAACATGACTTGATGCACGAACCAACGACACAACATGACTCGATGCACGGACAACGACACAACATGACTTGATGCACGAACCAACAACACAACATGACTTGATGCACGAACCAACAACACAACATGACTTGATGCACGAACCAACGACACAACATGACTTGATGCACGGAAAACGACACAACATGACTTGATGCACGGACAACAACACAACATGACTTGATGCATGAACCAACGACACAACATGACTTGATGCACGAACCAACGACCAAACATGACTTGATGCACGGACAACGACACAACATGACTTGATGCACGAACCAAAGACCCAACATGACTCGATGCATGGACAACGACACAACATGACTTGATGCACGGACAATGACACAACATGACTTGATGCACGAACCAACGACACAACATGACTCGATGCACGGACAACGACACAACATGACTTGATGCACGAACCAACAACACAACATGACTTGATGCACGAACCAACAACACAACATGACTTGATGCACGAACCAACGACACAACATGACTTGATGCACGGACAACGACACAACATGACTTGATGCACGGACAACAACACAACATGACTTGATGCACGAACCAACGACACAACATGACTTGATGCACGAACCAACGACCAAACATGACTTGATGTACGGACAACGACACAACATGACTTGATGCACGAACCAACGACACAACATGACTCGATGCACGAACAACGACACAACATGACTTGATGCACGAACCAACGACACAACATGACTTGATGCACGGACAACGACACAACATGACTTGATGCACGGACCAACTACACAACATGACTTGATGCACGAACCAACGACACAACATGACTTGATGCACGAACCAACGACCCAACATGACTCGATGCATGGACAACGACACAACATGACTTGATGCACGAACCAACGACACAACATGACTCGATGCACGGACAACGACAAAACATGACTTGATGCACGAACCAACAACACAACATGACTTGATGCACGAACCAACGACACAACATGACTTGATGCACGAACCAACGACCCAACATGACTCGATGCATGGACAACGACACAACATGACTTGATGCACGGACAACGACACAACATGACTTGATGCACGAACCAACGACACAACATGACTCGATGCACGGACAACGACACAACATGACTTGATGCACGAACCAACAACACAACATGACTTGATGCACGAACCAACGACACAACATGACTTGATGCACGAACCAACAACACAACATGACTTGATGCACGAACCAACGACTAAACATGACTTGATGCATGGACAACGACACAACATGACTTGATGCACGGACCAACGACACAACATGACTTGATGCACGAACCAACGACACAACATGACTTGATGCACGAACCAACGACACAACATGACTTGATGCACGGACAACGACACAACATGACTTGATGCACGAACCAACGACACAACATGACTTGATGCACGGACAACGACACAACATGACTTGATGCACGGACCAACGACACAACATGACTTTATGCAAGAACCAACGACACAACATGACTTGATGCACGGACCAGAAATACTTGAAATGATGGAAACTGACATGGAAGAACGCGGAGCTGCTTTTTGAAGCTTCCGTGTAATCATTAACACCGTCTGGAGAGAGAGAGAGAGGGAGAGAATGAGAGAAAGAAAGGGAGAGAGAGAGGGAGAGAATGAGAGAAAGAAAGGGAGAGAGAGAGAGAGAGGGAGAGAATGAGAGAAAGAAAGGGAGAGAGAGAGGGAGAGAGTGAGAGAAAGAAAGGGAGAGAGAGAGTGAGAGAGAGCAGATTAATTGTATAAAACTTCTGAATTATGAAAGGTCGTCAAAGTTGTCTTATTAATTGGAAGCATTGAGAACGCATCAAGGTCGTCAAGGTTGAATGATGTAATCATCCTGCCCCTGCTGATGTACTCACGAATACAGTTGGTTATAGACTATATTTTTTATCACAAATTTTTTAAAGGCAAAATACACAATGTAAAACTTATCTTAACAAACTTTTTTTTCGAAACAACATTTAAAGGTTTTCAAATTTTGTTATGTGTTACCTGTAATATGTCGAGCTGGGGTAAAACTGACGTTCTTATCTTATCTTATATAATACAGACGTTACTTAAAAAAAGAAGATGATTACGTCCTACGCGTCATGCATTTAGTCATGCATATTAACCAATGACTTAAATTCTGCCAAGTCACTGGTTTTTCTGGCTAGCTCAGGCAACCCATTCCATGCTCTAATAGCACTAGGGAAGAAGGAGTATTTGTACAAATTTGTCCTAGCATATGGGACGAGGAATGTGCCTTTATTTTTGTGTCTTTCAGAGTATTTTATTAAATTTTGTTTTTGTATTTGAAGATTATGGTTCAGTGTTTTATGTATAATTGCTACTTTACTTTTGAGTATTCTGTCCTGAAGGCTTTCTAAATTTAGTGATTTTACTAATGGTGCACGCAAAGTGTGAGTCTGTGCAGTGATACATTTCAAAAAGCCTCTTTCTTAGCCACTTTCTTACTTTCTGGCTTTGTTAGTTTATAGAGTTAGTCTTTAAAAGCGCTTGTACTTTTGATTGTATTGTTGTTATTACTTTCAAGCCCAATAACTTCACATAATATCGATAGTATAGATGTGGTGGTTGGTTTCATAACCATTAACAAATATATTGCACACCAAAATGAAATTGATCTGGTGACGTACGAAGAATGACCTCCGACCAACATCTGAGATGTTTACCTTGTACACAGCAAGAAGAATGACCTCCGACCAACATCTGAGATGTTTACTGTACACAGCAAAAAGAATGACCTCCGACCAACATCTGAGATGTTTACCTTGTACACAGCAAGAAGAATCACCTCCGACCAACATCTGAGACGTTTACCGTACACAGCAAGAAGAAAGCAAATGAATACTTGATGATGAATCTGTAATATTCAGGTATATTGACTCTTTCTATTTCTCCAGTTCTAAATAAATATTATTGGTAGACTATTCCAAAGTAAAGGTTTGTCGTTGTGCTGGCCACATGATACCCACATTAACCGTGGGCCATAGAAACAGATGACCGTTAACGTAATAGTTGCCGTCAAGGGAGATAAATTTCTGAAATGAGAATAGCTCTTCTAGGACACACAAACATACAGCACATGTTTACATCAATTTAACAAGCAAAATAAAATAAAAATGTTTCTTATTGGAGTATAATAGTATCAGCTGTTTTGGATCAGTCATGAAATTAAATTTGTAGTAGACTAAAAAATAAATCTATGGGATTAGAAATATTTTTACCACTTGTATGTGTTTAGAGCTATTTAATGCATATAACTTTACCAATACCATATGATACTATCACATGACTGGGCCAGTTGGTAAAGTGAGTGGGGGAAGGTGGAAAGAAGGGGGCATCTGTGTAATGGTTACCGTGATCGCTTTTTAACACTCAAGCCTACTTAAGACAATACACTAACCACTGTGCCAGAGAAGTGCTTATGAAAATAGAAGGTTTGTAGTTATTTATTTTTAGCTTCAATTATTTAAGCCACGACCTACCTCTCTACACAAAGTATAAATGGGACTAATTCAACTTATGCCACCACATCTGTCAAGTACAATTTCTTTCCTCCGCTCGATACCAAACAAAATATTCAATTCTAAATTATCAATGTTAATTAATATATTGATTTTTTTTATTGACACTTATTTTATCAGATACAAGAAATAATTTCGATAAATTTCAAGTTGATCCGAGATTGAGTGCAGGAGAAAAAACGTGTACAAATTTTTAAACAGACATACATATTTGTTTACAGACAAACAAAGTGAGTTGATTTTGTTAGCTTTTTAAAAATACTAAATCATACGAATGTATACGAAACTATTTCGTGCGTGAGTCTCACCTATTGTAGGTTTTAGGCTAAAGTTGCTAAATCTTAGAAATCTGCTTATTCTTTAAGCAATAAAACAAAAAGAATGCTATATGAAGAAATGTGGTAGTAATATAATGAAACCTAAGGGAAAATGTAAGAAAACAAAATGACTCTTTAAAGACTCTATTTGAACAACAATTTTTAATGCTCTATAGTGAATGCTAACCGTTACCATCTGGAGAATACACATAAATTGTGTTACAAACGTTTTAGTGCAAGGCAATGCTAAAATGACCAAAAAAACAAACATTTGGATTAGCCTCGAGGTATCTCACTCAAATGTGTCTTACATTGTAGGTAGTGTAAGACTCTAAAACATTTGATTGGTGGACACATGAGTTTATGTTAAGAAGAAATAAATTTTTCTATAATTACGGATATTTATGTGTGGGGTGTGTGATAACTTTATTTCTTTATTGGATATTCAACATTCGCGTGCATATAACCGATACCAACTCAGAAAACGATACCATAACAAGTATGTGTGTGTGTGTGTGTGTGTGGTAGAATTTCTTTAATGTTAAGTGTGACCCATTAGTTCATAAGCTTCGTGTCGGCTGTCTGGATGCTCGTTCGTCAGTAAGGAGTGTCTCTAGCTCTTTGAGCATTAGAATTTTCAGAGAGCTGTTACCACTCCTAAGTCTATGTGATTCATTGATCTGGACAGCAGATGATCCTTTAAAGCAGCGTTTCTCAAGCTGTGGGGTGCCCCTACCCCACGTACGCCTCTAACGTTTTCGCGAGAGACGACTGCAGCAATATGGGCTCAAAACTTTTTGAAGACATTTCAAACGTATTCGGTAACGTGATTCTTCTTGAGTCAGAATGGTCGAAATTCTCACGACTGTTGTGCATCGTAATTTGGACAACTATTGTATGACGAACAAAAAAAAAAACTAGTCCGGTGAAATTGTTTCTTAACACGAAGCTGATCTTATTACGATCACGTCTATTACAAACGTATGGGCCATGTCTGTACCTCGTACCTCGAATGTCGTCCGCATGTTGGCCAGAGCTGCCTCCTTTTTTTTAAAAAATAAATTTGACCTACGATTTTTTTATTAGGTTGAATATTGTTTCTTAGAAAACACATCAATATAGGCCCGACCCACCCCCTTGTTACGTAAAGCTTGTATGACATTCTGTATTGTTAATCTGAGAACAAAATAACACTAGTAGACTCCAGGAGACAGAATTTCTAAAGACAGAACGTCGAAAAATGTTTGTCTTTTGTTTTTAAAAACAAAAAACTCTACATATAAATAGATTTAGGTCTGAACATCCCCACCCCATGTAGGCAAAAAGCCGCCGTTTTGTTTTATAATATATGTCTGTCCTGTCTGTTCTGTCTGTCCAGTCTATCCTGTCTGTTCTGTCTGTCCAGTCTATCCTGTCTGTTCTGTCTGTCTGAGACACATCTAGATTTAAAAAGGGCTAACGAAAATCCAATTTCAACATTAAAATGTTCAACAGTTATTTTGGTCTATAGAAAGCTTTCCTCCCTTTTTGTAACAAATCTTGTATCAACTCACTCCGACTGGTCAAAGTTTAAACATATTGTTTCTCCCACCCCCCATTCTCGGATCAAGTTGAAACTTTGCACAATTATTTATTGCCGAAGACAATGCATGATTAATATATAAAAAAATAACCAATTAGTCAATTAATTACTAATAACTAATTATTTTGTTTGTTGCCGACAAGAGAAATTAATTCTTCATTATTTAGAGATATGGTAAAAATATTTGGGTTTTGTCCCTTTAGATGATTGTAGACGTTATTTCTCCCACAACAATTCTGGATCAAGTTGAAACAATTGTTTAGTGTACTTAACAAAACATGGAGCAATAAAAAAAAGTCTATTTATCTTTGGTAATTATTTGTATTATTTGATGTCGGAAAAGGGAAATAACTTCTTTATTATTGAGAGATAAAGTTGTAAGTGTGAAGCTATTACCCTTTGATAATTTTCTTTTAGTATTTTTACATTTGGCTTATTTCAATTTAAGTATTTAAGTATTTATGATTGCTATACACAACATCCGCTAGTCACCCACAAACTATACACTCAGTATCTATACAACATGCACACATTATGGTTGTTTATAAAGTCCAAAACGTGCTTAGTCAAGAAATAAAATAGCTCTTTCAGACCTTGCATAATGTGTCAAGGTCTGTTTCTATGACCCACTACGACCAACAGCCTTTATTTTTTCCACCAACTAATGACAAGTACCCATTTAAGTTGGGTGGACTCAGGGGCACCATAAAAATACCGAAATTAAAAAATTCCATACTTCTGGGATTCGAACCCGAGACCTTTTGTTTCGGAAATTCAGCGCTCTACCACTCAACAACCACGACCCTGCCCTAGAAACTTCTGTCGTCATTTTGTTTTTCATTTCATCCAAGTATTGTTTATATGGTACCCACTCTGCATAACTGTACAATGTCTAGCTATGTATGTCTGATCTATGGTACCCACTCTCCATAAATGTCCAATGTCTAGCTATGTATGTCTGATCTATGGTACCCACTCTGCATAAATGTACAATGTCTAGCTATGTATGTCTGATCTATGGTACCCACTCTGCATAAATGTACAATGTCTAGCTATATATGTCTGATCTATGGTACCCACTCTGCATAACTGTACAACGTCTAGCTATGTATGTCTGATCTATGGTACCCACTATGCATAAATGTACAATGTCTAGCTATGTATGTCTGATCTATAAACAGCTTTCGTTTGATGGTGTCTGTGACGTACAGAGGGTGGGGGCGATTATGCAAGAAAATTAAAACATTGTATTTGTCAGTTCGTGGTCACTGTGAATGGTATTTAAGTGTGATTTATACCAAACGTAATGTGTCAGAACGACAGACCAGCTGGGGACGACTACGAGTTTGTAAGCAGAACAAACTACAAACATAATTTCTGTTTTCACATTTCGAAAACAAAAATGTAAACAACAACAATAGATTGTTATAAAATTGAAAAATTGAGGGAGGCAGGCATTACGGATTTGTAACATATTGATGACAGACACACGGGTGTGTGTGTTTACTGTCTGACCTTAGTGACCTGTAGGGGGACCAGTCATGACAGACTGACTGGCTGAACTAATTAGAGTTGTAGATAGCATGATTTGGTAGAGAATCTTCTTGTTGACATTCGAATGAGTAATAAAACATAACATATAGGCCAAGATAATATCAACGTTTAGAGTCTATGAATAAAGTGAGTTGCTCTTAGCTGCTCACCTAGAAACAGAGTTCTTTTATTGAGTTGCTGTGCGGTGAGTTGTGTGGTGAGTTGCTGTGTGGTGAGTTGCTGTGTGGTGAGTTGCTGTGTAATGAGTTGCTGTGTAATGAATTGATGTGTAGTAAGTTGCTGTGTAATGAGTTGCTGTGTGGTGAGATGCTGTGTGGTAAGTTGCTGTGTGGTGAGTTGTTGTGTGGTGAATTGCTGTGTAATGAGTTGCTGTGTAATGAATTGATGTGTAGTAAGTTGCTGTGTAATAAGTTGCTGTGTGGTGAGATGCTGTGTGGTAAGTTGCTGTGTGGTGAGTTGCTGTGTAATGAGTTGCTGTGTAATGAGTTGCTGTGTGGTAAGTTGTTGTGTGGTGAGTTGCTGTGTATTTAGCTGATGTGTGGTGAGTTGCTGTGTGGTGAGTTGCTATGTGGTGAGTTGTTGTGTGGTGACTGGGTGAAAGAAAGAAAACAACATCAACAATCTCTTCTTTCTCTCTCATCAATCTCTTTTTTATCTCCAATCAATCTCTTCTCTCTCTTTCATCAATCTCTTTTTTATCTCCCATCAATCTCTTCTTTCTCTCTCATCAATCTCTTTTTTCTCTCTCATCAATCTCTTTTTTCTCTCTCATCAATCTCTTCTTTCTCTCTCATCAATCTCTTCTTTCTCTCGTATCAATCTCTTCTTTCTCTCTCATCAATCTCTTCTTTCTCTCGTATCAATCTCTTCTTTCTCTCTCATCAATCTCTGCTTTCTCTCTCATCAATCTCTTTTTTCTCTCTCATCATACTTTTCTTTCTCTTTCGTCAATCTTTTTTTTCTCTCTCATCAATCTTTTTTTCCCTCTCATCAATCTCTTCTTTCTCCCTCATCAATCTCTTCTTTCTCTCTCATCAATCTCTTCTTTCTCTCTCATCAATCTCTTCTATCTCTCTCATCAATCTCTTCTTTCTCTCTCATCAATCTCTTCTTTCTCTCTCATCAATCTCTTCTTTCTCTCTCATCAATCTCTTCTATCTCTCTCATCAATCTCTTCTATCTCTCTCATCAATCTCTTCATTCTCTCTCATCAATCTCTTCTTTCTTCTCAACAATCTCTTCTATCTCTCTCATCAATCTCTTCTTTCTCTCTCATCAATCTCTTCTTTCTTCTCAACAATCTCTTCTTTCTCTCTCATCCATCTCTTTTTAAATGTTCGGTATCAGAAAAGTTTCCATTTCATCTTGTGTCGTGCACCAATCTGGCGATGGTAAAATTATATTCAGTGACAGACAGACAACACCAATAACTGTTTTTCCTTTAAAACATTAAGGATCATGTTTGTTGGTCAGTGATCTGTGACATTGAGTCTATTAATAGCCATTTGCGAATACTAGCTGTCCTCCACAGACGAAACTCTAAGAACTTTTTTTAAAGGAAAAAACAGTTATTGGTGTTGTGATGTCCGTCTGTCTGTCACTGAATATAATTTTACCATCGCCAGATTGGTGCACGACACAAGATGAAATGGATACTTTTCTGATACCGAACATTTAAAAAAATAAAATATGCGAAATGATATACACCACAAATAAGAATGATAATTAAAGATGAAAACTTTTCATATTAACTATTTCATTGAAATAATTCCACAATAGGCATGTTATTCCGCTCCTGGACTCTGACAAAATCGAAAAGGAAGAGATGCTTATCTGTCTCCTCGTGTGAGGATCTTTTCGCGAACCCGCGTATTATAAGAGAAGTTGTAAGCCCACCTAACACGAGTCTTGATGTTAGTGTGTTGGACATTCCTGAGACTCCACCCACATTGGTTATAGATGAGGAGGTAACACCCATAACTAACCACTAAAACTGGTTAAATGTACTTTTACACCCAGTCATGACAGACATTACAATTTTATCATTAAATATACGTAGTCTTAGGAATAAGCAAAAATACATTGTTCACCTATCAAAAAAATACAGGCCAGACTTTATATTCATTCAAGAAACAAATATAGACACACATTATAAATCACGCAAATACACATCCTACATAGGGCTGAAGGAGGGCTGGTTTAGCTTAGGTAACGAGTGTAGAGGGGTAGCTATTTTTCTAGTCTCAGATAGGTTTAAAGTAGTGCATGCATTTAAGGACACCAGGGGAAGAATAGTGATCATTAGAGTAGAATCAGGAAATCAAACACTTACACTTGCAAACATCTACGCACCAGCAAAGAGCGCGGAAAAACAGGATTTTTATGAAAACGTAATCAATATACTAAATAACAATTATAGAGAGGATACGCTAATCATAGGGGGGGATTTCAACTACATAATTTCTGCATTAGATAAACAGACTACTTTGGCAGTGGGCCCTGCCTCTCTTAAAACCTTTCCGAATCTTAATTTCTTTGAGGAGATAGAGAGGAATTTTCATTTAGTTGACGCTTACAGGACACTAGAACCTATGGGTCGTGACACTACCATGGTGCATAGGTCATACCCCGTCTCGACACGCTTAGATAGAGTGTATGCTCCTAATCATTTCTATATAAGGCGGGTGTCGCATTTGGAAGAAACATTAGAGTACACAGACCACAAACCGGTGTTAGTTACTTTGGACATAAAAAACAAAGAAATTAAAAGAAAGTCATCCCACTGGAAATTTAACAATTCGCTGTTGGAAATTCCCCTTTTCGTGGAGTTAGTTTCTGCTAATCTAAATTCTTACTTACAAGATATACATGATCCACATTTCCATTTAACACAGACATGGCCACTCCTAAAAAGATCTATCAAGCAGCAAAGCCAGTTAATATCTACATTAGTTCAGGGACGTAGGAGGCAAGAATATGAACAACTCAAATCCACATTATTACACACGGATGATGAAACCGTTAAAACAGAAACTCTTTTAAAACTAGAAGAATTAAACAAGTATACTTATAGGGGTGCTGAGATTAGATGTAAAAATTACTTAAGTAATGAAGGTCCTAGTAAACTATTCCTATCGTTTGAACAGAATGTGCAATCAAGTAAAGTAATAAACAACATCATAGATAGTGAGGGGAATAAAGTAGATAATTATGAAGATATTAAGAATATTTTTACAAAACACTTCACTACTATATACAGTGAAGAGCCAGTATATACTGATGCTCAAGATAATTTTCTAAAATTTTGCAAGCAGCTGGACAAGACAGATGAAGATCTTTTAGGGAGTGCATTTACGCTAGACGAACTCAGGACTGCCCTGGACTCGACTAAGAACAATAAATCACCCGGTCCAGATGGCTTAACCTTTGAACTCTATAAAACCTTCTTCCCCCCCTGCTGGGTCCTCTCTTACTGCGACTATATAGCGACGCCATTCGACTGGGACAATTTCCCTCAAATTTTAACGAAGCATACATCACGCTTCTACCCAAAAAATCTGAAAATAACACTTCATCTAGCGACTTTAGGCCCATTTCACTTCTCAATACATACTATAAAATTCTCACAAAAATGATTTTCCTAAGAATGAAACTTCTTATAAACCAACTTATAGGATATGACCAGTACTGTTGTATCCCTGACAGAAACATTAACGGCATGACGCATTTTTTACGGGATTTTATCATGTACAGAAAGGATAAAAACCTCAATGTGTCTCTTTTATCTGTAGATCAAGAAAAAGCCTTTGACCGAGTAAGCCATAGCTTCTTGTTCAAATTTCTTGAGAAATGTAAAATAAGTTCCTTGTTAATCAGATATATAAAGCTTGTCTATACAAATGCAACAAGTAGATTGATAATTAACCACTCTCTCAGTATGAGTATCCTTATACAAAGGTCTGTCAGACAGGGCTGTCCCTTATCCCCCTGCTTGTATATCCTTTGCTTGGAACACTTCTTGGAATCTATAAGATCTGACCCCTCTATTATTGGGATTAATATACCGGGTCGCTCCTTCTCAACCATCAAAGTCAAAGCCTATGCGGATGATACAAGTTTTTTTCTATCTTCAGAGCAAGATATTGAGAATATACTAAAGAAATTTACACTCTTCGGAGAAGCTAGTGATTCAAAAATAAATATAAAAAAAACCTCGGTAATGGGACTAGGGAAATGGAAATTCAAAGAGAATTGCGCTTTCAAAATTGTAGATAAAATCAAGATTTTTGGTATTGTCTATACCTGTAATCCTTTATTCTATTGTACAGACCAGTGGGAGAATATTTTTGTCAAAGCCTCAAACTTGCTAAAACTTTATAAGCACACAGGTTCTACAATATTTGGTGGAGCTGTATTGATAAATAGTTTGGTCATTCCAAAGATTGTCTATTTAGCTAACATTACAGAGCCACCTCCTAAATTCATAAACAAGCTGAACAAGTTAATTAGAAGCTTTATATCTAAAAACACTATTAGGAGCATTAAGCACACTACACTCATTCAAAACAAAGAGGATGGGGGGATAAACTTACAAGATGTCAAAACAAAAATACATTCGCTAAGGCTAAAATTTGTAGGTCGAGTAGTTAGAAACCCGACAAACTTTCCATTGACAATTTACTATTATGGTTTAAGATTAAGTAGTCTTCTTCCAATACACAATGATACTCCTCACTATTTTGGTACAGTCACTCATCCATTTTACAGGTCTATTTCCAGAATTTTACCTGGTAATGAACATTTAATACACAACAAAACCAAAGAATCATACACAACACTTAAAAAGCTGTTACACGAAAGTCTAGTGACTAGGATTAAGTGGGGGAGAGTTTTTGGGGTGACAGAATACAAGGACACATTCATAAACCTACACAGCAAACATATCCCACCAAAAGCTAGAGAGATAAGTTATAGACTTATCTTTGGGATGACCCCTATGGTTAGAAGACGAGCAAATGACCGTGCCTGTATATTATGCCTTCTTGAAAATGCTGGCAATGAGAAACATATGTATTTGGAATGTCCATTATTCCTTCAAGTTAGAAGTACTGTAAGGGACTTATTAGAAGCAATCTGTGGCAACTATGTAAATGTTAACTTGTCAATGCCAGGATGGTTAGGTAGTATGTCTTTGATATTAAATAATTATGTTTCTGTTACTATTGTTTGTATTTTTAGGTTAATCAATTTTCAATTGTTTATTATTAATACTTGTGAATTATGAGAACTTACAAATAAAAACATATTGGAAAAAAAAAAGCCCACAAAAGAGGCAAGATGGCCCATACAAGAGGCACATTAAGCCAAAAAAAGAGGCAAAGGAAAGAAAAGAGGCCTAAAGCCCAAGGATTCCTATGATGATAAAGCTAAAATTGAATAGCGCAAATTCTGAGGTTTCCTTTTTAAATATATATATATATATATATATATATAAAAAAAATTAAAAAAATATATTTAGTTAATGAGGGCAAATAAAAGTGTTAACGTCATAGATAAGGTATTGGTTAATATCTCTTCTTTCTCTCGTATCAATCTCTTCTTTCTCTCTCATCAATCTCTTCTTTCTCTCGTATCAATCTCTTCTTTCTCTCTCATCAATCTCTTTTTTCTCTCTTATCAATCTCTTTTTTCTCTCTAAACAATCTCTTCTTTTTCTCTCATCAATATCTTTTTTTTCTCACTCGTCAATCTCTTTTTTCTCTCTTATCAATCTCTTTTTGTCTTTGTCATCAATCTCTTCTTTCTCTCTCATCAATCTCTTTTTTCTCTTGTATCAATCTCTTTTTTCTCAATCATCAATCTCTTTTTTCTCTCTTATCAATCTCTTTTTTCTCTCTAAACAATCTCTTGTTTTTCTCTCATCAATCTCTTCTCTCTCTCGTATCAATCTTTTCTTTCTCGTATTAATCTCTTCTTTCTTTCTCATCAATCTCTTCTTTCTCTTGTATCAATCTCTTCTTTCTCTCTTATCAATCTATTCTTTCTCTCGTATCAATCTCTTCTTTCTCTCTCCTCAATCTCTTCTTTCTCTCTCATCAATCTCTTTTTTCTCTCTAAACAATCTCTTCTTTTCTCTCATCAATCTCTTTTTTCTCTCTTATCAATCTCTTTTTTCTCTCTAAATAATCTCTTCTTTTTCTCTCATCAATCTCTTTTTTCTCTCTTATCAATCTCTTTTTTCTCTCTAAACAATCTCTTCTTTTTCTCTCATCAATCTCTTTTTTCTCTCTTATCAATCTCTTTTTTCTCTCTAAACAATCTCTTCTTTTTCTCTCATCAATCTCTTTTTTCTCTCTTATCAATCTCTTTTTTCTCTCTTAACAATATCTTCTTTTTCTCTCATCAATCTCTTCTCTCTCTCATATCAATCTTTTCTTTCTCGTATTAATCTTTTCTTTCTCTCTTATCAATCTCTTTTCTCTCTCTCATCAATCTCTTATTTCTCTCTCATCAATCTTTTCTTTCTCTCTCATCAATCTCTTTTTTCTCTCTTATCAATCTCTTTTTTCTCTCTAAACAATCTCTTATTTCTCTCTCATCAATCTTTTCTTTTTCTCTCATCAATCTCTTTCTTCTCTATTATCAATCTCTTCTTTCTATCTCATCAATCTCTTCTTTCTCTCTCATCAATCTCTTTTTTCTCTCTTATCAATTTCTTTTTTCTCTCTAAACAATCTCTTCTTTTTCTCTCACTATTTCTCTTCTCTCTCTCTAAACAATCTCTTCTTTCTCGTATTAATCTCTTCTTTCTTTCTCATCAATCTCTTCTTTCTCTGGTATCAATCTCTTCTTTCTCTCTCATCAATCTCTTCTTTCTCTAGTATCAATCTCTTCTTTCTCTCTCATCAATCTCTTCTTTCTCTCTCATCAATCTCTTTTTTCTCTCTTATCAATCTCTTTTTTCTCTCTAAACAATCTCTTCTTTTTCTCTCATCAATCTCTTTTTTCTCTCTTATCAATCTCTTTTTTCTCTCTAAACAATCTCTTTTTTCTCTCATCAATCTCTTTTTTCTCTCTTATCAATCTCTTTTTTTCTCTCTAAACAATCTCTTCTTTTTCTCTCATCAATCTCTTCTCTCTCTCGTATCAATCTTTTCTTTCTCGTATTAATCTCTTCTTTCTCTCTCATCAATCTCTTCTTTCTCTCTCATCAAGTTGGTGAGTTGCTGTGTGATGAGTTGCTGTGTAATGAGTTGCTGTGTGGTGAGTTGCTGTGTGGTGAGTTGCTGTGTAATCAGTTGTTGTGTGGTGAGTTGCTGTGTAATGAGTTGCTGTGTGGTGAGTTGCTGTGTATTAAGCTGGTGTGCGGTAAGATGATGTGTGGTGAATTTTTGTGTGGTGAGTTGCTGTGTATTGATCTGATGTGTGGTGAGTTGCTGTGTTGTGAGTTGCTGTTTTGCGAGTTGCTGTGTGGAGAGTTGCTGTGTGGTGAGTTGCTGTGTGGTGAGTTGCTGTGTATTAAGCTGATATTGGGCGAGTTGCTTTGTGGTGAGTTGCTGTGTGGTGAGTTGCTGTGTAATGAAATGCTGTGTGGTGAGTTGCTGTGTGATGAGTTGCTGTGTAATGAGTTGCTGTGTTGTTAGTTGCTATGTGTTGAGTTGCTGCGTGGGGAGTTTTTGTGTGGTGAGTTGCTGTGTATTAAGCTGGTGTGCGGTGAGATAATGTGTGTGAGTTATTGTGTGGTGAGTTGCTGTGTATTGAGCTGATGTGTGGTGAGTTGCTGTGTGGTGAGTTGCTGTATGGTGAGTTGCTGTGTATTAAGCTGATGTGCGGCGATTTGTTTTCTGGTGAGTTGCTGTGTAATGAAATGCTGTGTGGTGAGTTGCTGTGTGATGAGTTGCTGTGTAATGAGTTGCTGTGTGGTTTGTTGCTGTGTGTTGAGTTGCTGTGTGGGGAGTTCTTGTGTGGTGAGTTGCTGTGTAATGAGTAGCTGTGTAATGAGTTCTGTGTGGTGTGTTGTTGTGAAGTGAGTTGCTGTGTATTTAGCTGATGTGTGGTGAGTTGCTGTGTGGTGAGTTGCTGTGTGGTGAGTAGCTGTGTAATGAGTTGCTGTGTAATGAGTTGCTGTGTGGTTAGTTGTTGTGTGGTGAGTTGCTGTGTATTTAACTGATGTTTGGTGAGTTGCTGTGTGGTGAGTTGCTGTGTATTAAGCTGATGTGCGGCGAGTTGCTTTGTGGTGAGTTGCTGTGTGGTGAGTTGCTGTGTAAGGAAATGCTGTGTGGTGAGTTGATGTGTGATGAGTTGCTGTGTAATGAATTGCTGTGTGGTTAGTTGCTGTGTGTTGAGTTAGTGTGTTGAGTTGCTGTGTGGGGAGTTGCTGTGTGGTGAGTTGCTGTGTAATGAGTTGCTGTGTAATGAGTTGCTGTGTAATGAGTTGTTGTGCTGTGAAGTGCTGTGTAATGAGTTGCTGTGTGGTGAGTTGCTGTGTGGTGAGTTGCTGTGTGGTGAGTTGCTGTGTAATGAGTTGCTGTGTAATGATTTGTTGTGTGGTGAGTTGCTGTGTATTTAGCTGATGTGTGGTGAGTTGCTGTGTATTTAGCTGATGTGTGGTGAGTTGCTGTGTGGTGAGTTGTTGTGTGGTAACTGGGTGAAAGAAAGAAAACAACATGAAAAATTTACTTATACAGAAATGATTGAATTTATTTTTAAGAATGAAATAGAAGTCTAGTATTCAGCGGCTAAACAAATCAGAAAAATCGCCGGCTCCTCATTGAGTATTTGTACCATTTGTTTATGTGCACGAGAAAATAAATGGAAGGTCACCTTGACACAAGACACCAGCAGATCATCCACAGCACGTGCGTTGTTAGGTCACCTTGACTTGTCTTAAAACTCCTCTCCGAGTTAAATAGCGTGACCTCCCACCTCACTCCCCCCCCCCCTCTCCTCAAAGTTCTGAAGTTCAAAGACCCAATACATGAAATCACTTCCTGAGTCAAAATCTACACATAGGCTTTGCGATTCTGAAATCTCGAACAGGTTCCGCCACCACTATTATGGATGAGAACCGGAACATAAGAAGTAGTGCCAGTTGGAAAAGGGGAAGAAGCCGGCGTGCTTGTCATTTATTACATTTATTTTCCCAGCATTCACTTCTTGGTTTAAAAAACTACAAAAATCTGCTGCTGCAGAAGTGAGCAACTGTCAAAAACTAAAAACTACAATAGACATACTTTAATTACTTATAGGAAACTGATGAACCAAAAGTAAAAAAATACAACACGACATTTGGGTCACGAGGCCTTCATCAGGTACAAGCCAATGAAAAAAGACATACACTTAATACAAAGTAGGCCTTCAGTTCACATATCTGACCGATGTGGTTTTCTATCGAGTAGGAACAGGCGCTGGACTGGGTGGCTATGATGGCACGTAACGGGACTGCTTCAGCGAACGACATAGTCCTTTTCACGGACTCGGTAGCCGCACTAGAGGCCCTAGAACGGTTGGATGAAGGTGTCAGAAGGATATGGGACGTCCTAACGGTCGGAGGGCGTCTCCTACGATTCGGAGTGAACGTTACTTTGCAATGGGTGCCAGCCCATTGTGGGGTGGTCAGCCACGACTTGGCTGACAAGCTCGCGAAAACCGTGGTCGCAACGGCGCTCGAACATGATGAACCGTGCACGTATCAAAGTGTACGATCCCTGGTCGACAAACGCATGTTGACACTTTGGCACGACGGCTGGGATTCTTCGGACAAGGGACGTGAGCTTCACAAAACAATGAGTAGACCAGACAAAAGAGATGCATGGTGGCAACTGAATCGTGCGGAACAGGCAGTCCTAGCCCAGTTCCGGGTCGGCCACTGTCCAATTGGTGCTTACCTCGGACGGTGGAAGGAAAATTACGACACACGGTGTCGCCATTGCATGGAGGACGACGAAACAATAGAACTCATTCTTTACGAATGCAGAGTTCTGCACGAGGGACGATTGGGACAAGGTTTAGATAGAGAGAGTACTGGTTCATGGCCGACACATAGGTTGTCCTTGTACGGGGATAAGGCAACCTTAAGACTCACTGCTCGCTTCCTCTCACGTGCTCTAAGGGAGTAATTCTCAGCATGTTTTTCGTTGTCAATGGGGTTTCTGACTCGGAACAGAAAGGAGCATCCGCTGGAGAATAAAACCCAATAGATGTTGACTGCAGTAGATTAGTGGTTCTCAAACTTCTTTCTTAACGGAACACTTCACACATTCTGAATATTTAGCGGAACACTTGGCTTTTTTTTTAGAGCGATTAATTCACGTGGTAGCATACTAGATAATTATTCCAGTAGTTTGAGGAACACCTATTGAGGCCTCGCGGAACATTAAAAACATAGTTCTGGAGTAGCCGCATTACATGATGGCATGGTTTTCAATATGTAGGTCTATTGTAATTAACTTGTCTTGGGTTCATTCTGGTGGTCGAATTTTTTACATTTTTGGTTTCATTATCTTATCTTCTAAAATAAAGATCTCACTTCAATAAAGAAGATGATTTAACGTGAAACGCATGTAACTTTTTTTTCCTTGGTCAAAATTTCTTTATTTAGTTCATTCTTTTTGGTAGAAAATATTTCTTATTGACTACTTTAAAACATTAAGGATCATGTTTGTTGGTCAGTGATCTGTGACATTAAGTCTATTAATAGCCATAAGCGAATACTTGCTGTCCTCCACAACAAAATTTTTTTTTAAGGAAAAACAGTTATTGGTGTTGTGATGTTCGTCTGTCTGTCACTGAATATAATTTTACCATCGCCAGATTGGGGCACGACACAAGATGAAATGAAAACTTTTCTGATACCGAACATTTAAAAAAATAAAATATGCGAAATGATATACACCACAAATAAGAATGATAATTAAAGATGCAAACCTTTCAAATTGGCTATTTCATTATTTTCTCCACATAGAATATAGTGTTAAAAAAAAATTAAAAAAATAAATAAATAAAAGTCTTAACTTCATAAATATGGCATTGGTTAAAATCTCTTCTTTCTCTCGTATAAATTTCTTCTTTCTCTCTCATCAATCTCTTCTTTCTCTCGTATCAATTTCTTCTTTCTCTCTCATCAATCTCTTCTTTCTCTCTCATCAATCTCTATTTTCTCTCATCAATCTCTTCTTTCTCTCTCATCAATCTCTTTTTTCTATCGTATCAATCTCTTCTTTCTCTCTCATCAATCTCTTTTTTCTCGCATCAATATCTTCTTTCTCTCCTATCAATCTCTTTTTTCTCTCATCAATCTCTTCTTTCTCTCGTATCAATTTCTTCTTTCTCTTTCATCAATCTCTTTTTTCTCTCTCATCAAGCTCTTCTTTCTCTCTCATCAATCTCTTTTTTCTCTCATCTATCTCTTCTTTCTCTCTCAACAATCTTTTCTTTCTATTTTATTAATCTTTTCTTTCTCTCCTATTAATCTCTTTTTTCTCCCATCTATCTCTTCTTTCTCTCTCAACAATCTCTTCTTTCTTTCTCATCAATCTCTACTTTCTCTCTCGTCAACCTCTTCTTTATCTCTCATCAATCTCTTCTTTCTTCTCAACAATCTTTTCTTTCTTTCTCATCAACCTCTTCTTTCTCTCGTATAACTCTCTTCTTTTTCTCTCATCATTCTTATCTTTCTCTCTCATCAATCTCTTCTTTCTCTCGTATAAATCTCTTCTTTTTCTCTCATCAATCTCTTTTTTCTCTCTCATCAATCTCTTCTTTCTCTTGTATCAATCTCTTCTTTCTCTCTCATCAATCTCTTCTTTCTCTTTCATCAATCTCTTCTTTCTCTCTCAACAATCTTTTCTTTCTATTTTATTAATCTTTTCTTTCTCTCTCATCAATCTCTTCTTTCTCTCTCATCAATCTCTATTTTCTCTCATCAATCTCTTCTTTCTCTCTCATCAATCTCTTTTTTCTATCGTATCAATCTCTTCTTTCTCTCTCATCAATCTCTTTTTTCTCGCATCAATATCTTCTTTCTCTCCTATCAATCTCTTTTTTCTCTCATCAATCTCTTCTTTCTCTCGTATCAATTTCTTCTTTCTCTTTCATCAATCTCTTTTTTCTCTCTCATCAAGCTCTTCTTTCTCTCTCATCAATCTCTTTTTTCTCTCATCTATCTCTTCTTTCTCTCTCAACAATCTTTTCTTTCTATTTTATTAATCTTTTCTTTCTCTCCTATTAATCTCTTTTTTCTCCCATCTATCTCTTCTTTCTCTCTCAACAATCTCTTCTTTCTTTCTCATCAATCTCTACTTTCTCTCTCGTCAACCTCTTCTTTATCTCTCATCAATCTCTTCTTTCTTCTCAACAATCTTTTCTTTCTTTCTCATCAACCTCTTCTTTCTCTCGTATAACTCTCTTCTTTTTCTCTCATCATTCTTATCTTTCTCTCTCATCAATCTCTTCTTTCTCTCGTATAAATCTCTTCTTTTTCTCTCATCAATCTCTTTTTTCTCTCTCATCAATCTCTTCTTTCTCTTGTATCAATCTCTTCTTTCTCTCTCATCAATCTCTTCTTTCTCTTTCATCAATCTCTTCTTTCTCTCTCAACAATCTTTTCTTTCTATTTTATTAATCTTTTCTTTCTCTCTCATCAATCTCTTCTTTCTCTCTCATCAATCTCTTCTTTCTCTTTCAACAATCTTTTCTTTCTATTTCATCAATCTTTTCTTTCTCTCTTATCAATCTCTTCTTTCTCTCTCATCAATCTCTTCTTTCTCTCTCAACAATCTTTTCTTTCTATTTTATTAATCTCTTCTTTCTCTCTCATCAATCTCTTCTTTCTCTCTCATCAATCTCTTCTTTCTCTCTCAACAATCTTTTCTTTCTATTTTATAAATCTCTTCTTTCTCTCTCATCAATCTCTTTTTTACCTCTCATCAATCTCTTCTTTCTCTCTCAACAATATCTTTTTTCTCTCTCATCAACCTCTTCTTTCTCTGTCATCAATCTCTTCTTTCACTCTCATCAAGCTCTTCTTTCTCTTGTATTAATCTCTTCTTTCTCTCCTATCAATCTCTTTTTTCTCTCATCTATCTCTTCTTTCTCTCTCAACAATCTCTTTTTTCTCTCTCATCAATCTCTTCTTTCTCTCTCATCAATCTCTATTTTCTCTCATCAATCTCTTCTTTCTCTCTCATCAATCTCTTTTTTCTATCGTATCAATCTCTTCTTTCTCTCTCATCAATCTCTTTTTTCTCGCATCAATATCTTCTTTCTCTCCTATCAATCTTTTTTTTCTCTCATCAATCTCTTCTTTCTCTCGTATCAATTTCTTCTTTCTCTTTCATCAATCTCTTTTTTCTCTCTCATCAAGCTCTTCTTTCTCTCTCATCAATCTCTTTTTTCTCTCATCTATCTCTTCTTTCTCTCTCAACAATCTTTTCTTTCTATTTTATTAATCTTTTCTTTCTCTCCTATTAATCTCTTTTTTCTCCCATCTATCTCTTCTTTCTCTCTCAACAATCTCTTCTTTCTTTCTCATCAATCTCTACTTTCTCTCTCGTCAACCTCTTCTTTATCTCTCATCAATCTCTTCTTTCTTCTCAACAATCTTTTCTTTCTTTCTCATCAACCTCTTCTTTCTCTCGTATAACTCTCTTCTTTTTCTCTCATCATTCTTATCTTTCTCTCT
Source organism: Biomphalaria sudanica (assembly GCA_036873155.1). NCBI lineage: Eukaryota > Metazoa > Mollusca > Gastropoda > Planorbidae > Biomphalaria > Biomphalaria sudanica. Next base: position 2,241,968 of record JAZGLO010002645.1, on the reverse strand, counting down.
CATCAATCTCTTCTTTCTCTCGTATAAATCTCTTCTTTTTCTCTCATCAATCTCTTCTTTCTCTCTCATCAATCTCTTCTTTCTCTTGTATCAATCTCTTCTTTCTCTCTCATCAATCTCTTCTTTCTCTTTCATCAATCTCTTCTTTCTCTCTCAACATACTTTTCTTTCTATTTTATTAATCTTTTCTTTCTCTCTCATCAATCTCTTCTTTCTCTCTCATCAATCTCTTCTTTCTCTTTCAACAATCTTTTCTTTCTATTTCATCAATCTTTTCTTTCTCTCTTATCAATCTCTTCTTTCTCTCTCATCAATCTCTTCTTTCTATCTCAACAATCTTTTCTTTCTATTTTATTAATCTCTTCTTTCTCTCTCATCAATCTCTTCTTTCTCTCTCATCAATCTCTTCTTTCTCTCTCAACAATCTTTTCTTTCTATTTTATTAATCTCTTCTTTCTCTCTCATCAATCTCTTTTTTACCTCTCATCAATCTCTTCTTTCTCTCTCAACAATATCTTTTTCTCTCTCATCAACCTCTTCTTTCTCTGTCATCAATCTCTTCTTTCTCTCTCATCAAGCTCTTCTTTCTCTTGTATTAATCTCTTCTTTCTCTCCTATCAATCTCTTTTTTCTCTCATCTATCTCTTCTTTCTCTCTCAACAATCTCTTTTTTCTCTCTCATCAATCTCTTCTTTCTCTCTCATCAATCTCTTCTTTCTCTCTCATCAATCTCTTCTTTCTTCTTAACAATCTCTTCTTTCCCTCTCATCAATCTCTTATTCTCTCTCAACAATCTCTTCTTTCTTTCTCATCAATTTCTTCTTTCTCTCTATTCAATCTCGTTTTTCTCTCTCATCAATCTCTTCTTTCTCTCTCATCAATATCTTCTTTCTCTCTCATCAATCTCTTCTTTCTCTTTCAACAATCTTTTCTTTCTATTTCATCAATCTTTTCTTTCTCTCTTATCAATATCTTCTTTCTCTCTCATCAATCTCTTCTTTCTCTTTCAACAATCTTTTCTTTCTATTTTATTAATCTCTTCTTTCTCTCTCATCAATCTCTTTTTTCCCTCTCATCAATCTCTTCTTTCTCTCTCAACAATCTATTTTTTCTCTCTCATCAACCTCTTCTTTCTCTGTCATCAATCTCTTCTTTCTCTCGTATTAATCTCTTCTTTCTCTCCTATCAATCTCTTTTTTCTCTCATCTATCTCTTCTTTCTCTCTCAACAATCTGTTTTTTCTCTCTCATCAATCTCTTCTTTCTCTCTCATCAATCACTTTTTTCTCCCTCATCAATCTCTTCTTTCTCTCTCATCGATCTCTTTTTTCCCACTCATCAATCTCTTCTTTCTCTCTCAACAATCTCTTTTTTCTCTCATCAACCTCTTTTTTCTCTGTCATCAATCTCTTCTTTCTCTCTCATCAAGCTCTTCTTTCTCTCGTATTAATCTCTTCTTTCTCTCCTATCAATCTCTTTTTTCTCTCATCTATCTCTTCTTTCTCTCTCAACAATCTCTTTTTTCTCTCTCATCAATCTCTTCTTTCTCTCTCATCAATCTCTTCTTTCTCTCTCATCAATATCTTCTTTCTCTCTCATCTATCTCTTCTTTCTCTCTCATCAATCTCTTTTTTCCCTCTCATCAATCTCTTCTTTCTCTCTCAACAATCTATTTTTTCTCTCTCATCAATCTCTTCTTTCTCTCTCATCAATCTCTTCTTTCTCTCTCATCAATATCTTCTTTCTCTCTCATCAATCTCTTCTTTCTCTCTCATCAATCTCTTTTTTCCCTCTCATCAATCTCTTCTTTCTCTCTCAACAATCTCTTTTTTTCTCTCTCATCAATCTCTTCTTTCTTCTTTACAATCTCTTCTCTCTCTCTCTCATCAATCTCTTCTTTCTCTCTCATCAATCTCTTCTTTCTTCTTAACAATCTCTTCTTTCTCTCTCATCAATCTCTTCTTTCTCTCGTATAACTCTCTTCTTTTTCTCTCATCAATCTTATCTTTATCTCTCATCAATCTCTTCTTTCTCTCGTATAAATCTCTTCTTTTCTCTCATCAATCTCTTCTTTCTCTCTCATCAATCTCTTCTTTCTCTTGTATCAATCTCTTCTTTCTCTCTCATCAATCTCTTCTTTCTCTCTCATCAATCTCTTCTTTCTCTCTAATCAATCTCTTCTTTCTCTGTCATCAATCTCTTTTTTCTCCCTCATCAATCTTTTCTTTCCCTCTCATCAATCACTTCTTTCTCTCTTATCAATCTTTTTTTTCCTCTCATGAATCTCTTTTTTCTTTCTTATCAATCTCTCTTTTCTCTCTCATCAATCTCTTCTTTCTCTCTCATCAATCTCTTTTTTCTCTCTCATTAATCTCTTCTTTCTCTCTCATCAATATCTTCTTTCTCTCTCATCAATCTCTTCTTTCTCTCTCATCAATATCTTCTTTCTCTCTCATCAATCTCTTCTTTCTCTCTCAACAATCTCTTTTTTCTCTCTCATCAACCTCTTCTTTCTCTGTCATCAATCTCTTCTTTCTCTATCATCAAGCTCTTCTTTCTCTCGTAATTATCTCTTCTTTCTCTCCTATCAATCTCTTTTTTCTCTCATCTATCTCTTCTTTCTCTCTCAACAATCTCTTTTTTCTCTCTCATCAATCTCTTCTTTCTCTCTCATCAATCTCTTCTCTCTCTCTCATCAATCTCTTCTTTCTCTCTCATCAATCTCTTTTTTCTTTTTAACAATCTCTTCTTTCTCTCTCATCAATCTCTTATTCTCTCTCAACAATCTCTTCTTTCTTTCTCATCAATCTTAAGTTTCTCTCTCATCAATCTCTTCTTTCTCTCGTATAAATCTCTCATTTTTCTCTCATCAATCTCTTTTTTCTCTCTCATCAATCTCTTCTTTCTCTTGTATCAATCTCTTCTTTCTCTCTCATCAATCTCTTCTTTCTCTCTTATCAATCTCTTTTTTCCCTCTCATTAATCTCTTCTTTCTCTCTCATCAATCTCTCTTTTCTCTCTCATCAATCTCTTCTTTCTCTCTCATCAATCTCTTCTTTCTCTCTCATCAATATCTTCTTTCTCTCTCATCAATCTTCTTTCTCTCTCATCAATCTCTTCTTTCTTCTTAACAATCTCTTCTTTCTCTCTCATCAATCTCTTCTTTCTCTCGTATAACTCTCTTCTTTTTCTCTCATCAATCTTATCTTTATCTCTCATCAATCTCTTCTTTCTCTCGTATAAATCTCTTCTTTTTCTCTCATCAATCTCTTCTTTCTCTCTCATCAATCTCTTCTTTCTCTTGTATCAATCTCTTCTTTCTCTCTCATCAATCTCTTCTTTCTCTATCATCAATCTCTTCTTTCTCTCTCATCAATCTCTTCTTTCTCTGTCATCAATCTCTTTTTTCTCCCTCATCAATCTTTTCTTTCCCTCTCATCAATCACTTCTTTCTCTTATATCAATCTTTTTTTTTCCTCTCATGAATCTCTTTTTTCTTTCTTATAAATCTCTCTTTTCTCTCTCATCAATCTCTTCTTTCTCTCTCATCAATCTCTTTTTTCTCTCTCATTAATTTCTTCTTTCTCTCTCATCAATATCTTCTTTCTCTCTAATCAATCTCTTCTTTCTCTCTCATCAATATCTTCTTTCTCTCTCATCAATCTCTTCTTTCTCTCTCAACAATCTCTTTTTTCTCTCTCATCAACCTCTTCTTTCTCTGTCATCAATCTCTTCTTTCTCTATCATCAAGCTCTTCTTTCTCTCGTATTAATCTCTTCTTTCTCTCCTATCAATCTCTTTTTTCTTTCATCTATCTCTTCTTTCTCTCTCAACAATCTCTTTTTTCTCTCTCATCAATCTCTTCTTTCTCTCTCATCAATCTCTTCTCTCTCTCTCATCAATCTCTTCTTTCTCTCTCATCAATCTCTTCTTTCTTTTTAACAATCTCTTCTTTCTCTCTCATCAATCTCTTATTCTCTCTCAACAATCTCTTCTTTCTTTCTCATCAATCTTAAGTTTCTCTCTCATCAATCTCTTCTTTCTCTCGTATAAATCTCTCATTTTTCTCTCATCAATCTCTTTTTTCTCTCTCATCAATCTCTTCTTTCTCTTGTATCAATCTCTTCTTTCTCTCTCATAATCTCTTCTTTCTCTCTCATCAATATCTTCTTTCTCTCTCATCTATCTCTTCTTTCTCTCTCATCAATCTCTTTTTTCCCTCTCATCAATCTCTTCTTTCTCTCTCAACAATCTATTTTTTCTCTCTCATCAATCTCTTCTTTCTCTCTCATCAATCTCTTCTTTCTCTCTCATCAATATCTTCTTTCTCTCTCATCAATCTCTTCTTTCTCTCTCATCAATCTCTTTTTTCCCTCTCATCAATCTCTTCTTTCTCTCTCAACAATCTATTTTTTTCTCTCTCATCAATCTCTTCTTTCTTCTTTACAATCTCTTCTCTCTCTCTCTCATCAATCTCTTCTTTCTCTCTCATCAATCTCTTCTTTCTTCTTAACAATCTCTTCTTTCTCTCTCATCAATCTCTTCTTTCTCTCGTATAACTCTCTTCTTTTTCTCTCATCAATCTTATCTTTATCTCTCATCAATCTCTTCTTTCTCTCGTATAAATCTCTTCTTTTCTCTCATCAATCTCTTCTTTCTCTCTCATCAATCTCTTCTTTCTCTTGTATCAATCTCTTCTTTCTCTCTCATCAATCTCTTCTTTCTCTCTCATCAATCTCTTCTTTCTCTCTAATCAATCTCTTCTTTCTCTGTCATCAATCTCTTTTTTCTCCCTCATCAATCTTTTCTTTCCCTCTCATCAATCACTTCTTTCTCTCTTATCAATCTTTTTTTTCCTCTCATGAATCTCTTTTTTCTTTCTTATCAATCTCTCTTTTCTCTCTCATTAATCTCTTCTTTCTCTCTCATCAATATCTTCTTTCTCTCTCATCAATCTCTTCTTTCTCTCTCATCAATATCTTCTTTCTCTCTCATCAATCTCTTCTTTCTCTCTCAACAATCTCTTTTTTCTCTCTCATCAACCTCTTCTTTCTCTGTCATCAATCTCTTCTTTCTCTATCATCAAGCTCTTCTTTCTCTCGTAATTATCTCTTCTTTCTCTCCTATCAATCTCTTTTTTCTCTCATCTATCTCTTCTTTCTCTCTCAACAATCTCTTTTTTCTCTCTCATCAATCTCTTCTTTCTCTCTCATCAATCTCTTCTCTCTCTCTCATCAATCTCTTCTTTCTCTCTCATCAATCTCTTCTTTCTTTTTAACAATCTCTTCTTTCTCTCTCATCAATCTCTTATTCTCTCTCAACAATCTCTTCTTTCTTTCTCATCAATCTTAAGTTTCTCTCTCATCAATCTCTTCTTTCTCTCGTATAAATCTCTCATTTTTCTCTCATCAATCTCTTTTTTCTCTCTCATCAATCTCTTCTTTCTCTTGTATCAATCTCTTCTTTCTCTCTCATCAATCTCTTCTTTCTCTCTTATCAATCTCTTTTTTCCCTCTCATTAATCTCTTCTTTCTCTCTCATCAATCTCTCTTTTCTCTCTCATCAATCTCTTCTTTCTCTCTCATCAATCTCTTCTTTCTCTCTCATCAATATCTTCTTTCTCTCTCATCAATCTTCTTTCTCTCTCATCAATCTCTTCTTTCTTCTTAACAATCTCTTCTTTCTCTCTCATCAATCTCTTCTTTCTCTCGTATAACTCTCTTCTTTTTCTCTCATCAATCTTATCTTTATCTCTCATCAATCTCTTCTTTCTCTCGTATAAATCTCTTCTTTTTCTCTCATCAATCTCTTCTTTCTCTCTCATCAATCTCTTCTTTCTCTTGTATCAATCTCTTCTTTCTCTCTCATCAATCTCTTCTTTCTCTATCATCAATCTCTTCTTTCTCTCTCATCAATCTCTTCTTTCTCTGTCATCAATCTCTTTTTTCTCCCTCATCAATCTTTTCTTTCCCTCTCATCAATCACTTCTTTCTCTTATATCAATCTTTTTTTTTCCTCTCATGAATCTCTTTTTTCTTTCTTATAAATCTCTCTTTTCTCTCTCATCAATCTCTTCTTTCTCTCTCATCAATCTCTTTTTTCTCTCTCATTAATCTCTTCTTTCTCTCTCATCAATATCTTCTTTCTCTCTAATCAATCTCTTCTTTCTCTCTCATCAATATCTTCTTTCTCTCTCATCAATCTCTTCTTTCTCTCTCAACAATCTCTTTTTTCTCTCTCATCAACCTCTTCTTTCTCTGTCATCAATCTCTTCTTTCTCTATCATCAAGCTCTTCTTTCTCTCGTATTAATCTCTTCTTTCTCTCCTATCAATCTCTTTTTTCTCTCATCTATCTCTTCTTTCTCTCTCAACAATCTCTTTTTCTCTCTCATCAATCTCTTCTTTCTCTCTCATCAATCTCTTCTCTCTCTCTCATCAATCTCTTCTTTCTCTCTCATCAATCTCTTCTTTCTTTTTAACAATCTCTTCTTTCTCTCTCATCAATCTCTTATTCTCTCTCAACAATCTCTTCTTTCTTTCTCATCAATCTTAAGTTTCTCTCTCATCAATCTCTTCTTTCTCTCGTATAAATCTCTCATTTTTCTCTCATCAATCTCTTTTTTCTCTCTCATCAATCTCTTCTTTCTCTTGTATCAATCTCTTCTTTCTCTCTCATCAATCTCTTCTTTCTCTCTTATCAATCTCTTTTTTCCCTCTCATTAATCTCTTCTTTCTCTCTCATCAATCTCTCTTTTCTCTCTCATCAATCTCTTCTTTCTCTCTCATCAATCTCTTCTTTCTCTCTCATCAATATCTTCTTTCTCTCTCATCAATCTTCTTTCTCTCTCATCAATCTCTTCTTTCTTCTTAACAATCTCTTCTTTCTCTCTCATCAATCTCTTCTTTCTCTCGTATAACTCTCTTCTTTTTCTCTCATCAATCTTATCTTTATCTCTCATCAATCTCTTCTTTCTCTCGTATAAATCTCTTCTTTTTCTCTCATCAATCTCTTCTTTCTCTCTCATCAATCTCTTCTTTCTCTTGTATCAATCTCTTCTTTCTCTCTCATCAATCTCTTCTTTCTCTATCATCAATCTCTTCTTTCTCTCTCATCAATCTCTTCTTTCTCTGTCATCAATCTCTTTTTTCTCCCTCATCAATCTTTTCTTTCCCTCTCATCAATCACTTCTTTCTCTTATATCAATCTTTTTTTTTCCTCTCATGAATCTCTTTTTTCTTTCTTATAAATCTCTCTTTTCTCTCTCATCAATCTCTTCTTTCTCTCTCATCAATCTCTTTTTTCTCTCTCATTAATCTCTTCTTTCTCTCTCATCAATATCTTCTTTCTCTCTAATCAATCTCTTCTTTCTCTCTCATCAATATCTTCTTTCTCTCTCATCAATCTCTTCTTTCTCTCTCAACAATCTCTTTTTTCTCTCTCATCAACCTCTTCTTTCTCTGTCATCAATCTCTTCTTTCTCTATCATCAAGCTCTTCTTTCTCTCGTATTAATCTCTTCTTTCTCTCCTATCAATCTCTTTTTTCTCTCATCTATCTCTTCTTTCTCTCTCAACAATCTCTTTTTTCTCTCTCATCAATCTCTTCTTTCTCTCTCATCAATCTCTTCTCTCTCTCTCATCAATCTCTTCTTTCTCTCTCATCAATCTCTTCTTTCTTTTTAACAATCTCTTCTTTCTCTCTCATCAATCTCTTATTTTCTCTCAACAATCTCTTCTTTCTTTCTCATCAATCTTAAGTTTCTCTCTCATCAATCTCTTCTTTCTCTCGTATAAATCTCTCATTTTTCTCTCATCAATCTCTTTTTTCTCTCTCATCAATCTCTTCTTTCTCTTGTATCAATCTCTTCTTTCTCTCTCATCAATCTCTTCTTTCTCTCTCATCAATATCTTCTTTCTCTCTCATCTATCTCTTCTTTCTCTCTCATCAATCTCTTTTTTCCCTCTCATCAATCTCTTCTTTCTCTCTCAACAATCTATTTTTTCTCTCTCATCAATCTCTTCTTTCTCTCTCATCAATCTCTTCTTTCTCTCTCATCAATATCTTCTTTCTCTCTCATCAATCTCTTCTTTCTCTCTCATCAATCTCTTTTTTCCCTCTCATCAATCTCTTCTTTCTCTCTCAACAATCTATTTTTTTCTCTCTCATCAATCTCTTCTTTCTTCTTTACAATCTCTTCTCTCTCTCTCTCATCAATCTCTTCTTTCTCTCTCATCAATCTCTTCTTTCTTCTTAACAATCTCTTCTTTCTCTCTCATCAATCTCTTCTTTCTCTCGTATAACTTTCTTCTTTTTCTCTCATCAATCTTATCTTTATCTCTCATCAATCTCTTCTTTCTCTCGTATAAATCTCTTCTTTTCTCTCATCAATCTCTTCTTTCTCTCTCATCAATCTCTTCTTTCTCTTGTATCAATCTCTTCTTTCTCTCTCATCAATCTCTTCTTTCTCTCTCATCAATCTCTTCTTTCTCTCTAATCAATCTCTTCTTTCTCTGTCATCAATCTCTTTTTTCTCCCTCATCAATCTTTTCTTTCCCTCTCATCAATCACTTCTTTCTCTCTTATCAATCTTTTTTTTCCTCTCATGAATCTCTTTTTTCTTTCTTATCAATCTCTCTTTTCTCTCTCATCAATCTCTTCTTTCTCTCTCATCAATCTCTTTTTTCTCTCTCATTAATCTCTTCTTTCTCTCTCATCAATATCTTCTTTCTCTCTCATCAATCTCTTCTTTCTCTCTCATCAATATCTTCTTTCTCTCTCATCAATCTCTTCTTTCTCTCTCAACAATCTCTTTTTTCTCTCTCATCAACCTCTTTTTTCTCTGTCATCAATCTCTTCTTTCTCTATCATCAAGCTCTTCTTTCTCTCGTAATTATCTCTTCTTTCTCTCCTATCAATCTCTTTTTTCTCTCATCTATCTCTTCTTTCTCTCTCAACAATCTCTTTTTTCTCTCTCATCAATCTCTTCTTTCTCTCTCATCAATCTCTTCTCTCTCTCTCATCAATCTCTTCTTTCTCTCTCATCAATCTCTTCTTTCTTTTTAACAATCTCTTCTTTCTCTCTCATCAATCTCTTATTCTCTCTCAACAATCTCTTCTTTCTTTCTCATCAATCTTAAGTTTCTCTCTCATCAATCTCTTCTTTCTCTCGTATAAATCTCTTATTTTTCTCTCATCAATCTTTTTTCTCTCTCATCAATCTCTTCTTTCTCTTGTATCAATCTCTTCTTTCTCTCTCATCAATCTCTTCTTTCTCTCTTATCAATCTCTTTTTTCCCTCTCATTAATCTCTTCTTTCTCTCTCATCAATCTCTCTTTTCTCTCTCATCAATCTCTTCTTTCTCTCTCATCAATCTCTTCTTTCTCTCTCATCAATATCTTCTTTCTCTCTCATCAATCTTCTTTCTCTCTCATCAATCTCTTCTTTCTTTTTAACAATCTCTTCTTTCTCTCTCATCAATCTCTTCTTTCTCTCGTATAACTCTCTTCTTTTTCTCTCATCAATCTTATCTTTATCTCTCATCAATCTCTTCTTTCTCTCGTATAAATCTCTTCTTTTTCTCTCATCAATCTCTTCTTTCTCTCTCATCAATCTCTTCTTTCTCTTGTATCAATCTCTTCTTTCTCTCTCATCAATCTCTTCTTTCTCTATCATCAATCTCTTCTTTCTCTCTTATCAATCTCTTCTTTCTCTGTCATCAATCTCTTTTTTCTCCCTCATCAATCTTTTCTTTCCCTCTCATCAATCACTTCTTTCTCTTATATCAATCTTTTTTTTTCCTCTCATGAATCTCTTTTTTCTTTCTTATAAATCTCTCTTTTCTCTCTCATCAATCTCTTCTTTCTCTCTCATCAATCTCTTTTTTCTCTCTCATTAATCTCTTCTTTCTCTCTCATCAATATCTTCTTTCTCTCTAATCAATCTCTTCTTTCTCTCTCATCAATATCTTCTTTCTCTCTCATCAATCTCTTCTTTCTCTCTCAACAATCTCTTTTTTCTCTCTCATCAACCTCTTCTTTCTCTGTCATCAATCTCTTCTTTCTCTATCATCAAGCTCTTCTTTCTCTCGTATTAATCTCTTCTTTCTCTCCTATCAATCTCTTTTTTCTCTCATCTATCTCTTCTTTCTCTCTCAACAATCTCTTTTTTCTCTCTCATCAATCTCTTCTTTCTCTCTCATCAATCTCTTCTCTCTCTCTCATCAATCTCTTCTTTCTCTCTCATCAATCTCTTCTTTCTTTTTAACAATCTCTTCTTTCTCTCTCATCAATCTCTTATTCTCTCTCAACAATCTCTTCTTTCTTTCTCATCAATCTTAAGTTTCTCTCTCATCAATCTCTTCTTTCTCTCGTATAAATCTCTCATTTTTCTCTCATCAATCTCTTTTTTCTCTCTCATCAATCTCTTCTTTCTCTTGTATCAATCTCTTCTTTCTCTCTCATCAATCTCTTCTTTCTCTCTTATCAATCTCTTTTTTCCCTCTCATTAATCTCTTGTTTCTCTCTCATCAATCTCTCTTTTCTCTCTCATCAATCTCTTCTTTCTCTCTCATCAATCTCTTCTTTCTCTCTCATCAATATCTTCTTTCTCTCTCATCAATCTTCTTTCTCTCTCATCAATCTCTTTTTTCCCTCTCATCAATCTCTTCTTTCTCTCTCAACAATCTCTTTTTTCTCTCTCATCAACCTCTTCTTTCTCTGTCATCAATCTCTTCTTTCTCTCTCATCAAGCTCTTCTTTCTCTCGTATTAATCTCTTCTTTCTCTCCTATCAATCTCTTTTTTCTCTCATCTATCTCTTCTTTCTTTCTGAACTATCTCTTTTTTCTCTCTCATCAATCTCTTTTTTCTCTATCATCAATCTCTTCTTTCTCTCTCATCAATATCTTCTTTCTCTCTCATCAATCTCTTCTTTCTCTCTCATCAATCTCTTTTTTCCCTCTCATCAATCTCTTCTTTCTCTCTAAACAATCTCTTCTTTCTCTTATCAATCTCTTCTTTCTTTTTAACAATCTCTTCTTTCTCTCTCATCAATCTCTTATTCTCTCTCAACAATCTCTTCTTTCTTTCTCATCAATCTTAAGTTTCTCTCTCATCAATCTCTTCTTTCTCTCGTATAAATCTCTCATTTTCCTCTCATTAATCTCTTCTTTCTCTCTCATCAATCTCTCTTTTCTCTCTCATCAATCTCTTCTTTCTCTCTCATCAATCTCTTCTTTCTCTCTCATCAATATCTTCTTTCTCTCTCATCAATCTTCTTTCTCTCTCATCAATCTCTTTTTTCCCTCTCATCAATCTCTTCTTTCTCTCTCAACAATCTCTTTTTTCTCTCTCATCAACCTCTTCTTTCTCTGTCATCAATCTCTTCTTTCTCTCTCATCAAGCTCTTCTTTCTCTCGTATTAATCTCTTCTTTCTCTCCTATCAATTTCTTTTTTCTGTCATCTATCTCTTCTTTCTCTCTCTACAATCTCTTTTTTCTCTCTCATCAATCTCTTCTTTCTCTCTCATCAATCTCTTTTTTCTCTCTCGTCAATCTCTTCTTTCTTCTTAACAATCTCTTCTCTCTCTCTCATCAATCTCTTCTTTCTCTCTCATCAATCTCTTATTCTCTCTCAACAATCTCTTCTTTCTCTCTCATTAATCTCTTCTTTCTCTCTCATCAATCTCGTTTTTCTCTCTCATCAATCTCTTCTTTCTCTCTCATCAATATCTTTTTTCTCTCTCATCAATCTCTTCTTTCTCTCTCATCATTTTTTTCTTTCTCTCTCATCAATCTCTTTTTTCTCTCTCATCAATCTCTTTTTTCTCTCTCATCAATCTCTTCTTTCTCTCTCATCAATCTCTTTATTTTCTCTCATCAATCTCTTCTTTTTCCTTTATCAATCTCTTTTTTCTCTCTCATCAATCTCTTCTTTCTTCTTAACAATCTCTTCTTCTCTCTCAACAATCTCTTCTTTCTTTCTCATCAATCTCTTCTTTCTCCCTCATCAATCTCGTTTTTCTCTCTCATCAATCTCTTTTTTCTCTCTCATCAATCTCTTCTTCTCTCTCAAAAATCTCTTCTTTCTTTCTCATCAATCTCTTCTTTCTCTCTCATCAATCTCTTTTTTCTCTCTCAACAATCTCTATTTTCTCTCTCATCAATCTCTTCTTTCTTCTCAACAATCTCGTCTTTCTTTTTCATCAATCTCTTCTTTCTCTCGTATAAATCTCTTCTTTTTCTCTCATCAATCTCTTCTTTCTATCTCATCAATCTCTTCTTTCTCTCGTATAAATCTCTTCTTTTTCTCTCATCAATCTCTTGTTTCTTCTCAACAATTTCTTCTATCTCTCTCATCAATCTCTTCTTTCTCTCTCATCAATCTCTTCTTTCTCTCTCATCAATCTCTTTTTTCTATTTTTCTTTTTTTTCTGTTTCTCTTTTTCTCGTTGGCGTTCTTTTTCTCGACGCTATCAATGTCCATCTAAATCTCAAGGTCAACTTTTACTTCTGCTGTATCTCTTTCAGTTTTTGTTGTTTCTCTATCAAAAATATATTTTTTCTCTCTTGCTCTTCAATCTGTGACGAACACACATTCAAACACTCGTCATAGCTTCCTTTTGATACATTTCTCTCTGCTACATACACACACACACACACAGATGATATATACTTAAACACACACAAACACACACATTTTTGTAAAACACATATGAGTTGGGGCGGTGGAGGGTGCCCCACATCCCCTCCCCCTCTCCCTACAGTTACTGTGAGTATAAAACACTCACCACCACCACCAGTTTCGTTACTACCTCCACTTTTCACCTTTCCTTCCCCCACACCACTACAGTTGTAGTATCGGTACCATCTCACTCTGCTCCTAAACTAACACGTTGTTTTGTGTTGATGTTGTTGGTACGTCCAGACTTGACTTTCAGCCCCGAACCTCGGCATCGAGCATTGGCGTTCTGGGCGCATTTGAGGATTTATGTCCCTTTAGTTTGTTGAAGTATCCCCCTCCCCTGAGATTATTGAGAGAATGATTTGAAGCTGAAATGCCTCATCATAGTCACATAGTGTCACTGCCCAACACCAGGGACACATTTTACACAGATTTGATTTTCTCTCAATGAATGATTCTAATAATTTGGCTTAACATTGGACTCCAACATTGCACATGAGACATGCTGTACGTCTGTATCTAACGATGAAATGCACAAGACTAATATAGCGCATTGTCTCTATGGCGCAGATAACATTAGAAGATACGACCTTTTCTAGCAAGATAAGTGGAATTAAGAGAGCGTGAGAATGAGAGAGAAATGATAAGAAGGTAAATCACTTGCGGAATAATAGTAGACAATATAAGAAGAGACTAATGTTTGATTGATTATAATTATAGTCGAATCTGTTCAGATGTAGGTCTATATTGTATAAATCAAAAGAAACTGACAGATTCGAAGATTTACACAAATTGTTTTTTTCAATATCTTTGTATCCATGATGGATTGAAGCAGCTGTTATCAATATCCACAGTATCCACATTTTTTTTTTTTTTTTTTTTTTTGTATTAATGACAGATCGCAACAGGTGCTATCAGACGAAAATAAGACGAAGCTAAGCACGTTTAGTAGGTCACTTCTGCAACCACAAGCTGTAATTATCTTCCCCGTGATTGTCGAATCCCGGCTTCTTCTGAATTTCAAATATCTAGCCTGATGTTTTTGTTTTTTTTTTAATTTGCAGTGGAGGCGTGACAAAAAACAACAGAGATTAACAACGCCTGTATTTTGTTTGTGCGCTTTACTTTGAATTTCTGGATTTTAAGGGCGCCCTTGAGTCCATCCAGCTCTAATGGGTATCTGACTTTAGTTGCGAAAGTAAAAGCGGTTGGTCGTTTTGCTGACCACATAACACCCTGCTCGTTAACCGTTGGCCATAGAAACAGATGACCTTAACATCATCTGCCCTATAGATCACAAGGTCTGAAAGGAGAACATTTTTACGTCCCCCTGGCTTGATGAATTCATTTCGGGTGTTCCTTCAGACATGGAGATAATAACGTCCTGCAGGGATGGAAGCTGGCAGGGCTCGGGCTCGGGCCTTTCATGGCGACAATCCGAAGAGCTATTACTCGACCAGAGACTACCATCGCATTATTTTCTGACATACTCTAATGACGACATTGAAATTTCTGTTTAAATTTAAACATGGACACTTCCACAAACAAAAGTGAAGTCATGGTGCTTCTAGTACATAACATGAGCTATTTAATCTGTAAAATTTCTATCTTTCTTATATATCAAACAAGACACATATTTATTTTTTTTAATCAAATTTGAATTTAGGATTTTTCGTTTGGTAGCAATGACACAGTAACAAGAAGTTACCTCTCTTTGGAGTCGTTTCGCACAATCTACAACCTTTTAACCAATTTTCAGCCCTTTGGGTATATTGTTTGCATGCAGAAAAAGTTAGACCTAAAAAAACACAAGGATTTTAAAACAGAAATAATACCCTTAAGTAAAAGATGCCAAGGGAATACATAATATTTAATGCTGTAACATGAGATATTCTGGCTAGATGGGGGAGTGATGCTCTAGCTTTAGAGACGAAGTCATTGAAACAAATGTAAAAAACATTATTTCTGGAATCGATCTTCAGGCGCCCAGAGGAAATACATTGACAATAATTTCAGTTTTTTTAAAAGTCATAGTAAATTTACGATATAAAAAAAAAAACTAAATGTTTTTATGTTTCATTTTAGATCTTAGAAAGTAAACAAAATGTAATTTAAAATACAAAACATATAAGTCATTAAGTGAGTTGAGCTGTGCGTAAAGGCATTTCTTAAGACTTCTTCTATAAAGGGATTTCTTAAGACTTCTTCTATAAAGGGATTTCTTAAGATTTCTTCTATAAAGGGATTTCTTAAGACTTCTTCTATAAAGAGATTTCTTAAGACTTCTTCTATAAAGGGATTTCTTAAGACTTCTTCTATAAAGGGATTTCTTAAGACTTCTTCTATAAAGGGATTTCTTAAGATTTCTTCTATAAAGGGATTTCTTAAGACTTCTTCTATAAAGGGATTTCTTAAGACTTCTTCTATAAAGGGATTTCTTAAGACTTCTTCTATAAAGGGATTTCTTAAGACTTCTTCTATAAAGGGATTTCTTAAGACTTCTTCTATAAAGGGATTTCTTAAGACTTCTTCTATAGAGAAATTTCTTAAGACTTCTTCTATAAAGGGATTTCTTAAGACTTCTTCTATAGAGGGATTTCTTAAGACTTCTTCTATAAAGGGATTTCTTAAGACTTCTTCTATAAAGGGATTTCTTATTACTTCTTCTATAAAGTGATTTCTTAAGATTTCTTCTCTAAAGGGATTTCTTAAGACTTCTTCTATAAAGGGATTTCTTAAGACTTCTATTATAAGGGGATTTCTTAAGACTTCTTCTATAAAGGGATTTCTTAAGACTTCTTCTATAGTGGAATTTCTTAAGACTTCTTCTATAAAGGGATTTCTTAAGACTTCTTCTATAGAGGGATTTCTTAAGACTTCTTCTATAAAGGGATTTCTTAAGGCTTCTTCTATAAAGGGATTTCTTATTACTTCTTCTATAAAGTGATTTCTTAAGATTTCTTCTATAAAGGGATTTCTTAAGACTTCTTCTATAAAGGGATTTCTTAAGACTTCTTCTATAAGGGGATTTCTTAAGGCTTCTTCTATAAAGGGATTTCTTAAGGCTTCTTCTATAAGGGGATTTTTTAAGGCTTCTTCTATAAAGGGATTTCTTAAGGCTTCTTCTATAAAGGGATTTTTTAAGACTTCTTCTATAAAGGGATTTCTTAAGACGTCTTCTATAAAGGAATTTCTTAAGACTTCTTCTATAAAGGGATTTCTTGAGGCTTCTTCTATAAATGGATTTCTTAAGGTTTCTTCTATAAAGGGATTTCTTAAGACTTCTTCTATAAAGGGATTTCTTAAGATTTCTTCTATAAAGGGATTTCTTAAGATTTCTTCTATAAAGAGATTTTTTAAGACTTCTTCTATAAAGGGATTTCTTAAGACTTCTTCTATAAATGGATTTCTTAAGACTTCTTCTATAAAGGGATTTCTTAAGACTTCTTCTATAAAGGGATTTCTTCAGACTTCTTTTATAAAGGGATTTCTTAAGATTTCTTCTATAAAGGGATTTCTTAAGATTTCTTCTATAAAGGGATTTCTTAAGACTTCTTCTATAAAGGGATTTCTTAAGACTTCTTCTATACAGGAATTTCTTAAGATTTCTTATATAAAGAGATTTCTTAAGATGTCTTCTATAAAGGGATTTCTTAAGACTTCTTCTATAAAGGGATTTCTTAAGACTTCTTCTATAAAGGGATTTCTTAAGACTTCTTCTATAAAGGGATTTCTTAGATTTCTTCTATAAAAGGATTTCTTAAGACTTCTTCTATAAAGGGATTTCTTAAGACTTCTTCTATAAAGGGATTTCTTAAGATTTCTTCTATAAAGGGATTTCTTAAGGCTTCTTCTATAATGGGATTTCTTAAGACTTCTTCTATAAAGGGATTTCTTAAGACTTCTTCTATAAAGGGATTTCTTGAGACTTTTTCTATAAAGAGATTTCTTAAGGCTTCTTCTATAATGGGATTTCTTAAGACTTCTTCTATAAAGGGATTTCTTAAGACTTCTTCTATAAAGGGATTTCTTAAGACTTCTTCTATAAAGGAATTTCTTAAGACTTCTTCTATAAAGGGATTTCTTAAGATTTCTTCTATAAAGGGATTTCTTAAGATTTCTTCTATAAAGGGATTTCTTAAGACTTCTTCTTTAAAGGGATTTCTTAAGACTTCTTCAATAAAGGGATTTCTTAAGACTTCTTCTATAAAGGGATATCTACAGTCTTCTTCTATAAAGGGATTTCTTAAGATTTCTTCTATAAAGGGATTTCTTAAGACTTCTTCTATAGAGGGATTTCTTAAGACGTCTTCTATAAAGGGATTTCTTAAGATTTCTTCTATAAAGAGATTTCTTAAGACTTCTTCTATCAATGGATTTCTTAAGACTTCTTTAATAAAAGGAATTCTTAAGACTTCTTCTATAAAGGGATTTCTTAAGACTTCTTCTATAAAGGGATTTCTTAAGACTTCTTTTATAAAGGGATTTCTTAAGACTTCTTCTATAAAGGGATTTCTACAGGCTTCTTCTATAAAGATATTTCTTAAGATTTCTTCTATAAAGGGATTTCTTAAGGCTTCTTCTATAAAAAGGATTTCTTAAGACTTCTTCTATAAAGGGATTTCTTAAGACTTCTTCTATAAAGGGATTTCTTAAGACTTCTTCCATAAAGGGATTTCTTAAGACTTCTTCTATAAAGGGATTTCTTAAGACTTCTTCCAAAAATGGATTTCTTAAGACTTCTTCTATAAAGGGATTTCTTAAGACTTCTTCTATAAATGGATTTCTTCAGACTTCTTCTATAAAGGGATTTCTTAAGACTTCTTCTATAAAGGGATTTCTTAAGACGTCTTCTATAAAGGGATTTCTTCAGGCTTCTTCTATAAAGGGATTTCTTAAGACTTCTTCTATAAAGGGATTTCTTAAGATTTCTTCTATAAAGGGATTTCTTAAGATTTCTTCTATAAAGGGTCTTCTTAAGAATTCTGCTAAAAAGGGATTTTTTAAGGATTTTTCTATTAAGGGATTTCTTAAATTTTCTTCTATCAAGGGATTTCTTAAGATTTCTTCTATAAAGGGATTTCTTAAGACTTCTTCTATAAAGGAATTTCTTAAGACTTCTTCTATAAAAGGATTTCTTAAGACTTCTTCTATAAAGGGATTTCTTAAGACTTCTTCTATAAAGAGATTACTTAAGGCTTCTTCTATAAAGGGATTTCTTAAGACTTCTAATATAAAGGGATTTCTTAAGGCTTCTTCTATAAAGGAATTTCGTAAGACTTCTTCTATAAAGGGATTTCTTGAGATTTCTTCTATAAAGGGATTTCTTAAGATTTCTTCTATAAAGGGATTTCTTAAGACTTCTTCTATAAAGGGATTTCTTAAGAATTCTTCTATAAAGGGATTTCTTAAGGCTTCTTCTATAAAGGGATTTCTTAAGATTTCTTCTATAAAGGGATTTCTTAAGACTTCTTCTATAAAGGGATTTCTTAAGACTTCTTCTATAAAGGGATTTCTTAAGGCTTCTTCTATAAAGGGATTTCTTAAGGCTTCTTCTATAAAGGGATTTCTTAAGACTTCTTCTATAAAAGGATTTCTTAAGACTTCTTAGGTAAATGGATTTCTTAAGACTTCTTCTATAAAGGGATTTCTTAAGACTTCTTCTATAAAGGGATTTCTTAAGACTTCTTCTATAAAGGGATTTCTTAAGACTTCTTCTATAAAGGGATTTCTTAAGACTTCTTCTATAAAGGGATTTCTTAAGACTTCTTCTATAAAGGGATTTCTTAAGACTTCTTCTATAAAGGGATTTCTTAAGACTTCTTCTATAAACAAATTTTTTAAGACTTCTTCTATTAATGTATTTCTTAAGACTTCTTCTATAAAGGGATTTCTTAAGACTTCTTCCAAAAATAGATTTCTTAAGACTTCTTCTATAAAGGGATTTCTTAAGACTTCTATAAAAGGATTTCTTAAGACTTCTTCTATAAAGGGATTTCTTAAGACTTCCTATATAAAGGGATTTCTTAAGACGTCTTCTATAAAGGGATTTCTTCAGGCTTCTTCTATAAAGGGATTTCTTAAGACTTCTTCTATACAGGAATTTCTTAAGATTTCTTATATAAAGAGATTTCTTAAGATGTCTTCTATAAAGGGATTTCTTAAGACTTCTTCTATAAAGGGATTTCTTAAGACTTCTTCTATAAAGGGATTTCTTAAGACTTCTTCTATAAAGGGATTTCTTAGATTTCTTCTATAAAAGGATTTCTTAAGACTTCTTCTATAAAGGGATTTCTTAAGACTTCTTCTATAAAGGGATTTCTTAAGATTTCTTCTATAAAGGGATTTCTTAAGGCTTCTTCTATAATGGGATTTCTTAAGACTTCTTCTATAAAGGGATTTCTTAAGACTTCTTCTATAAAGGGATTTCTTGAGACTTTTTCTATAAAGAGATTTCTTAAGGCTTCTTCTATAATGGGATTTCTTAAGACTTCTTCTATAAAGGGATTTCTTAAGACTTCTTCTATAAAGGGATTTCTTAAGACTTCTTCTATAAAGGAATTTCTTAAGACTTCTTCTATAAAGGGATTTCTTAAGATTTCTTCTATAAAGGGATTTCTTAAGATTTCTTCTATAAAGGGATTTCTTAAGACTTCTTCTTTAAAGGGATTTCTTAAGACTTCTTCAATAAAGGGATTTCTTAAGACTTCTTCTATAAAGGGATATCTACAGTCTTCTTCTATAAAGGGATTTCTTAAGATTTCTTCTATAAAGGGATTTCTTAAGACTTCTTCTATAGAGGGATTTCTTAAGACGTCTTCTATAAAGGGATTTCTTAAGATTTCTTCTATAAAGAGATTTCTTAAGACTTCTTCTATCAATGGATTTCTTAAGACTTCTTTAATAAAAGGAATTCTTAAGACTTCTTCTATAAAGGGATTTCTTAAGACTTCTTCTATAAAGGGATTTCTTAAGACTTCTTTTATAAAGGGATTTCTTAAGACTTCTTCTATAAAGGGATTTCTACAGGCTTCTTCTATAAAGGGATTTCTACAGGCTTCTTCTATAAAGATATTTCTTAAGATTTCTTCTATAAAGGGATTTCTTAAGGCTTCTTCTATAAAAAGGATTTCTTAAGACTTCTTCTATAAAGGGATTTCTTAAGACTTCTTCTATAAAGGGATTTCTTAAGACTTCTTCCATAAAGGGATTTCTTAAGACTTCTTCTATAAAGGGATTTCTTAAGACTTCTTCCAAAAATGGATTTCTTAAGACTTCTTCTATAAAGGGATTTCTTAAGACTTCTTCTATAAATGGATTTCTTCAGACTTCTTCTATAAAGGGATTTCTTAAGACTTCTTCTATAAAGGGATTTCTTAAGACGTCTTCTATAAAGGGATTTCTTCAGGCTTCTTCTATAAAGGGATTTCTTAAGACTTCTTCTATAAAGGGATTTCTTAAGATTTCTTCTATAAAGGGATTTCTTAAGATTTCTTCTATAAAGGGTCTTCTTAAGAATTCTGCTAAAAAGGGATTTTTTAAGGATTTTTCTATTAAGGGATTTCTTAAATTTTCTTCTATCAAGGGATTTCTTAAGATTTCTTCTATAAAGGGATTTCTTAAGACTTCTTCTATAAAGGAATTTCTTAAGACTTCTTCTATAAAAGGATTTCTTAAGACTTCTTCTATAAAGGGATTTCTTAAGACTTCTTCTATAAAGAGATTACTTAAGGCTTCTTCTATAAAGGGATTTCTTAAGACTTCTAATATAAAGGGATTTCTTAAGGCTTCTTCTATAAAGGAATTTCGTAAGACTTCTTCTATAAAGGGATTTCTTGAGATTTCTTCTATAAAGGGATTTCTTAAGATTTCTTCTATAAAGGGATTTCTTAAGACTTCTTCTATAAAGGGATTTCTTAAGAATTCTTCTATAAAGGGATTTCTTAAGGCTTCTTCTATAAAGGGATTTCTTAAGATTTCTTCTATAAAGGGATTTCTTAAGACTTCTTCTATAAAGGGATTTCTTAAGACTTCTTCTATAAAGGGATTTCTTAAGGCTTCTTCTATAAAGGGATTTCTTAAGGCTTCTTCTATAAAGGGATTTCTTAAGACTTCTTCTATAAAAGGATTTCTTAAGACTTCTTCCATAAATGGATTTCTTAAGACTTCTTCTATAAAGGGATTTCTTAAGACTTCTTCTATAAAGGGATTTCTTAAGACTTCTTCTATAAAGGGATTTCTTAAGACTTCTTCTATAAAGGGATTTCTTAAGACTTCTTCTATAAAGGGATTTCTTAAGACTTCTTCTATAAAGGGATTTCTTAAGACTTCTTCTATAAACAAATTTTTTAAGACTTCTTCTATTAATGTATTTCTTAAGACTTCTTCTATAAAGGGATTTCTTAAGACTTCTTCCAAAAATAGATTTCTTAAGACTTCTTCTATAAAGGGATTTCTTAAGACTTCTATAAATGGATTTCTTAAGACTTCTTCTATAAAGGGATTTCTTAAGACTTCCTATATAAAGGGATTTCTTAAGACGTCTTCTATAAAGGGATTTCTTCAGGCTTCTTCTATAAAGGGATTTCTTAAGACTTCTTCTATAAAGGGATTTCTTAAGATTTCTTCTATAAAGGGATTTCTTAAGATTTCTTCTATAAAGGGATATCTTAAGAATTCTGCTAAAAAGGGATTTTTTAAGGATTTTTCTATTAAGGGATTTCTTAAATTTTCTTCTATCAAGGGATTTCTTAAGATTTCTTCTATAAAAGGATTTCTTAAGACTTCTTCTATAAAGGAATTTCTTAAGACTTCTTCTATAAAAGGATTTCTTAAGACTTCTTCTATAAAGGGATTTCTTAAGACTTCTTCTATAAAGAGATTTCTTAAGGCTTCTTCTATAAAGGGAATTCTTAAGACTTCTAATATAAAGGGATTTCTTAAGGCTTCTTCTATAAAGGAATTTCTTAAGACTTCTTCTATAAAGGGATTTCTTGAGATTTCTTCTATAAAGGGATTTCTTAAGATTTCTTCTATAAAGGGATTTCTTAAGACTTCTTCTATAAAGGGATTTCTTAAGAATTCTTCTATAAAGGGATTTCTTAAGGCTTCTTCTATAAAGGGATTTCTTAAGATTTCTTCTATAAAGGGATTTCTTAAGACTTCTTCTATAAAGGGATTTCTTAAGACTTCTTCTATAAAGGGATTTCTTAAGGCTTCTTCTATAAAGGGATTTCTTAAGGCTTCTTCTATAAAGGGATTTCTTAAGACTTCTTCTATAAAAGGATTTCTTAAGACTTCTTCCATAAAGGGATTTCTTAAGACTTCTTCTATAAAGGGATTTCTTAAGACTTCTTCTATAAAGGGATTTCTTAAGACTTCTTCTATAAAGGGATTTCTTAAGACTTCTTCTATAAAGGGATTTCTTAAGACTTCTTCTATAAAGGGATTTCTTAAGACTTCTTCTATAAAGGGATTTCTTAAGACTTCTTCTATAAAGGGATTTCTTAAGACTTCTTCTATAAACGAATTTCTTAAGACTTCTTCTATTAATGTATTTCTTAAGACTTCTTCTATAAAGGGATTTCTTAAGACTTCTTCTATAAATGGATTTCTTAAGACTTCTTCTATAAAGGGATTTCTTAAGACTTCTTCTTTAAAGGGATTTCTTAAGAATTCTTCTATAAAGGGATTTCTTAAGACTTCTTCTATAAAGGGATTTCTACAGGCTTCTTCTATAAAGGGATTTCTTAAGATTTCTTCTATAAAGGGATTTCTTAAGACTTCTTCTATCAAGGGATTTCTTAAGACGTCTTCTATAAAAGGATTTCTTAAGATTTCTTCTATAAAGGGATTTCTTAAGACTTCTTCTATCAAGGGATTTCTTAAGACTTCTTCTATAAAGGGATTTCTTAAGATTTCTTCTATAAAGGGATTTCTTAAGGCTTTTTCTATAATGGGATTTCTTAAGACTTCTTCTATAAAGGGATTTCTTAAGACTTCTTCTATAAAGGGATTTCTTGAGACTTTTTCTATAAAGGGATTTCTTAAGGCTTCTTCTATAATGGGATTTCTTAAGACTTCTTCTATAAAGAGATTTCTGAAGACTTCTTCTATAAAGGGATTTCTTAAGACTTCTTCTATAAAGGAATTTCTTAAGACTTCTTCTATAGTGGAATTTCTTAAGATTTCTTCTATAAAGGGATTTCTTAAGATTTCTTCTATAAAGGGATTTCTTAAGACTTCTTCTTTAAAGGGATTTCTTAAGACTTCTTTAATAAAGGGATTTCTTAAGACTTCTTCTATAAAAGGATTTCTACAGTCTTCTTCTATAAAGGGATTTCTTAAGATTTCTTCTATAAAGAGATTTCTTAAGACTTCTTCTATCAAGGGATTTCTTAAGACGTCTTCTATAAAGGGATTTCTTAAGATTTCTTCTATAAAGAGATTTCTTAAGACTTCTTCTATCAAGGGATTTCTTAAGACTTCTTTAATAAAAGGAATTCTTAAGACTTCTTCTATAAAGGGATTTCTTAAGACTTCTTCTATAAAGGGATTTCTTAAGACCTCTTTTATAAAGGGATTTCTTAAGACTTCTTCTATAAAGGGATTTCTACAGGCTTCTTCTATAAAGATATTTCTTAAGATTTCTTCTATAAAGGGATTTCTTAAGGCTTCTTCTATAAAAGGATTTCTTAAGACTTCTTCTATAAAGGGATTTCTTAAGACTTCTTCTATAAAGGGATTTCTTAAGACTTCTTCCATAAAGGGATTTCTTAAGACTTCTAATATAAAGGGATTTCTTAAGGCTTCTTCTATAAAGGAATTTCTTAAGACTTCTTCTATAAAGGGATTTCTTGAGATTTCTTCTATAAAGGGATTTCTTAAGATTTCTTCTATAAAGGGATTTCTTAAGACTTCTTCTATAAAGGGATTTCTTAAGAATTCTTCTATAAAGGGATTTTTTAAGGCTTCTTCTATAAAGGGATTTCTTAAGATTTCTTCTATAAAGGGATTTCTTAAGACTTCTTTTATAAAGGGATTTCTTAAGACTTCTTCTATAAAGGGATTTCTTAAGGTGTCTTCTATAAAGGGATTTCTTAAGGCTTCTTCTATAAAGGGATTTCTTAAGACTTCTTCTATAAAAGGATTTCTTAAGACTTCTTCCATAAAGGGATTTCTTAAGACTTCTTCTATAAAGGGATTTCTTAAGACTTCTTCTATAATGGGATTTTTTAAGACTTCTTCTATAAAGGGATTTCTTAAGACTTCTTCTATAAAGGGATTTCTTAAGACTTCTTCTATAAAGGGATTTCTTAAGACTTCTTCTATAAAGGGATTTCTTAAGACTTCTTCTATAAAGGGATTTCTTAAGACTTCTTCTATAAACGAATTTCTTAAGACTTCTTCTATTAATGTATTTCTTAAGACTTCTTCTATAAAGGGATTTCTTAAGACTTCTTCCAAAAATGGATTTCTTAAGGCTTCTTCTATAAAGGGATTTCTTAAGACGTCTTCTATAAAGGGATTTCTTCAGGCTTCTTCTATAAAGGGATTTCTTAAGACTTCTTCTATAAAGGGATTTCTTAAGATTTCTTCTATAATGGGATTTCTTAAGATTTCTTCTATAAAGGGATTTATTAAGAATTCTGCTAAAAAGGGATTTTTTAAGGATTTTTCTATTAAGGGATTTCTTAAATTTTCTTCTATCAAGGGATTTCTTAAGATTTCTTCTATAAAAGGATTTCTTAAGACTTCTTCTATAAAGGAATTTCTTAAGACTTCTTCTATAAAAGGATTTCTTAAGACTTCTTCTATAAAGGGATTTCTTAAGACTTCTTCTATAAAGAGATTTCTTAAGGCTTCTTCTATAAAGGGATTTCTTAAGACTTCTAATATAAAAGGGATTTCTTAAGGCTTCTTCTATAAAGGAATTTCTTAAGACTTCTTCTATAAAGGGATTTCTTGAGATTTCTTCTATAAAGGGATTTCTTAAGATTTCTTCTATAAAGGGATTTCTTAAGACTTCTTCTATAAAGGGATTTCTTAACACTTCTTCTATAAAGAGATTTCTTAAGGCTTCTTCTATAAAGGGATTTCTTAAGATTTCTTCTATAAAGGGATTTCTTAAGACTTCTTCTATAAAGGGATTTCTTAAGACTTCTTCTATAAAGGGATTTCTTAAGGCTTCTTCTATAAAGGGATTTCTTAAGGCTTCTTCTATAAAGGGATTTCTTAAGACTTCTTCTATAAAAGGATTTCTTAAGACTTCTTCCATAAAGGGATTTCTTAAGACTTCTTCTATAAAGGGATTTCTTAAGACTTCTTCTATAAATGGATTTCTTAAGACTTCTTCTATAAAGGGATTTCTTAAGACTTCTTCTTTAAAGGGATTTCTTAAGAATTCTTCTATAAAGGGATTTCTTAAGACTTCTTCTATAAAGGGATTTCTACAGGCTTCTTCTATAAAGGGATTTCTTAAGATTTCTTCTATAAAGGGATTTCTTAAGACTTCTTCTATCAAGGGATTTCTTAAGACGTCTTCTATAAAGGGATTTCTTAAGATTTCTTCTATAAAGGGATTTCTTAAGACTTCTTCTATCAAGGGATTTCTTAAGACTTCTTCTATAAAGGGATTTCTTAAGATTTCTTCTATAAACGGATTTCTTAAGGCTTCTTCTATAATGGGATTTCTTAAGACTTCTTCTATAAAGGGATTTCTTAAGACTTCTTCTATAAAGGGATTTCTTAAGACTTTTTCTATAAAGGGATTTCTTAAGGCTTCTTCTATAATGGGATTTCTTAAGACTTCTTCTATAAAGGAATTTCTTAAGACTTCTTCTATAGTGGAATTTCTTAAGATTTCTTCTATAAAGGGATTTCTTAAGATTTCTTCTATAAAGGGATTTCTTAAGACTTCTTCTTTAAAGGGATTTCTTAAGACTTCTTCAATAAAGGGATTTCTTAAGACTTCTTCTATAAAGGGATTTCTACAGTCTTCTTCTATAAAGGGATTTCTTAAGATTTCTTCTATAAAGAGATTTCTTAAGACTTCTTCTATCAAGGGATTTCTTAAGACGTCTTCTATAAAGGGATTTCTTAAGATTTCTTCTATAAAGAGATTTCTTAAGACTTCTTCTATCAAGGGATTTCTTAAGACTTCTTTAATAAAAGGAATTCTTAAGACTTCTTCTATAAAGGGATTTCTTAAGACTTCTTCTATAAAGGGATTTCTTAAGACTTCTTTTATAAAGGGATTTCTTAAGACTTCTTCTATAAAGGGATTTCTACAGGCTTCTTCTATAAAGATATTTCTTAAGATTTCTTCTATAAAGGGATTTCTTAAGGCTTCTTCTATAAAAGGATTTCTTAAGACTTCTTCTATAAAGGGATTTCTTAAGACTTCTTCTATAAAGGGATTTCTTAAGACTTCTTCCATAAAGGGATTTCTTAAGACTTCTTCTATAAAGGGATTTCTTAAGACTTCTTCCAAAAATGGATTTCTTAAGACTTCTTCTATAAAGGGATTTCTTAAGACTTTTTCTATAAATGGATTTCTTAAGACTTCTTCTATAAAGGGATTTCTTAAGACTTCTTCTATAAAGGGATTTCTTAAGACGTCTTCTATAAAGGGATTTCTTCAGGCTTCTTCTATAAAGGGATTTCTTAAGGCTTCTTCTATAAAGGGATTTCTTAAGACTTCTTCTATAAAGGGATTTCTTAAGATTTCTTCTATAAAGGGATTTCTTAAGATTTCTTCTATAAAGGGATTTCTTAAGAATTCTGCTAAAAAGGGATTTTTTAAGGATTTTTCTATTAAGGGATTTCTTAAATTTTCTTCTATCAAGGGATTTCTTAAGATTTCTTCTATAAAGGGATTTCTTAAGACTTCTTCTATAAAGGAATTTCTTAAGACTTCTTCTATAAAAGGATTTCTTAAGACTACTTCTATAAAGGGATTTCTTAAGACTTCTTCTATAAAGAGATTTCTTAAGGCTTCTTCTATAAAGGGATTTCTTAAGACTTCTAATATAAAGGGATTTCTTAAGGCTTCTTCTATAAAGGAATTTCTTAAGACTTCTTCTATAAAGGGATTTCTTGAGATTTCTTCTATAAAGGGATTTCTTAAGATTTCTTCTATAAAGGGATTTCTTAAGACTTCTTCTATAAAGGGATTTCTTAAGAATTCTTCTATAAAGGGATTTCTTAAGGCTTCTTCTATAAAGGGATTTCTTAAGATTTCTTCTATAAAAGGATTTCTTAAGACTTCTTCTATAAAGGGATTTCTTAAGACTTCTTCTATAAAGGGATTTCTTAAGGCTTCTTCTATAAAGGGATTTCTTCAGACTTCTTCTATAAAGGGATTTCTTAAGACTTCTTCTATAAAAGGATTTCTTAAGACTTCTTCCATAAAGGGATTTCTTAAGACTTCTTCTATAAAGGGATTTCTTAAGACTTCTTCTATAAAGGGATTTCTTAAGACTTCTTCTATAAAGGGATTTCTTAAGACTTCTTCTATAAAGGGATTTCTTAAGACTTCTTCTATAAAGGGATTTCTTAAGACTTCTTCTATAAAGGGATTTTATAAGACTTCTTCTATAAAGGGATTTCTTAAGACTTCTTCTATAAACGAATTTCTTAAGACTTCTTCTATTAATGTATTTCTTAAGACTTCTTCTATAAAGGGATTTCTTAAGACTTCTTCCAAAAATGGATTTCTTAAGACTTCTTCTATAAAGGGATTTTTTAAGACTTCTTCTATAAATGGATTTCTTAAGACTTCTTCTATAAAGGGATTTCTTAAGACTTCTTCTATAAAGGGATTTCTTAAGACGTCTTCTATAAAGGGATTTCTTCAGGCTTCTTCTTTAAAGGGATTTCTTAAGACTTCTTCTATAAAGGGATTTCTTAAGATTTCTTCTATAAAGGGATTTCTTAAGATTTCTTCTATAAAGGGATTTCTTAAGAATTCTGCTAAAAAGGGATTTTTTAAGGATTTTTCTATTAAGGGATTTCTTAAATTTTCTTCTATCAACGGATTTCTTAAGATTTCTTCTATAGAGGGATTTCTTAAGACTTCTTCTATAAAGGAATTTCTTAAGACTTCTTCTATAAAAGGATTTCTTAAGACTTCTTCTATAAAGGGATTTCTTAAGACTTCTTCTATAAAGAGATTTCTTAAGGCTTCTTCTATAAAGGGATTTCTTAAGACTTCTAATATAAAGGGATTTCTTAAGGCTTCTTCTATAAAGGAATTTCTTAAGACTTCTTCTATAAAGGGATTTCTTGAGATTTCTTCTATAAAGGGATTTCTTAAGATTTCTTCTATAAAGGGATTTCTTAAGACTTCTTCTATAAATGGATTTCTTAAGACTTCTTCTATAAAGGGATTTCTTAAGACTTCTTCTATAAAGGGATTTCTTAAGACGTCTTCTATAAAGGGATTTCTTCAGGCTTCTTCTATAAAGGGATTTCTTCAGGCTTCTTCTATAAAGGGATTTCTTAAGGCTTCTTCTATAAAGGGATTTCTTAAGACTTCTTCTATAAAGGGATTTCTTAAGATTTCTTCTATAAAGGGATTTCTTAAGATTTCTTCTATAAAGGGATTTCTTAAGAATTCTGCTAAAAAGGGATTTTTAAAGGATTTTTCTATTAAGGGATTTCTTAAATTTTCTTCTATCAAGGGATTTCTTAAGATTTCTTCTATAGAGGGATTTCTTAAGACTTCTTCTATAAAGGAATTTCTTAAGACTTCTTCTATAAAAGGATTTCTTAAGACTTCTTCTATAAAGGGATTTCTTAAGACTTCTTCTATAAAGAGATTTCTTAAGGCTTCTTCTATAAAGGGATTTCTTAAGACTTCTAATATAAAGGGATTTCTTAAGGCTTCTTCTATAAAGGAATTTCTTAAGACTTCTTCTATAAAGGGATTTCTTGAGATTTCTTCTATAAAGGGATTTCTTAAGATTTCTTCTATAAAGGGATTTCTTAAGACTTCTTCTATAAATGGATTTCTTAAGACTTCTTCTATAAAGGGATTTCTTAAGACTTCTTCTATAAAGGGATTTCTTAAGACGTCTTCTATAAAGGGATTTCTTCAGGCTTCTTCTATAAAGGGATTTCTTAAGGCTTCTTCTATAAAGGGATTTCTTAAGACTTCTTCTATAAAGGGATTTCTTAAGATTTCTTCTATAAAGGGATTTCTTAAGATTTCTTCTATAAAGGGATTTCTTAAGAATTCTGCTAAAAAGGGATTTTTTAAGGATTTTTCTATTAAGGGATTTCTTAAATTTTCTTCTATCAAGGGATTTCTTAAGATTTCTTCTATAAAGGGATTTCTTAAGACTTCTTCTATAAATAAAATTTCTTAAGACTTCTTCTATAAAAGGATTTCTTAAGACTTCTTCTATAAAGGGATTTCTTAAGACTTCTTCTATAAAGAGATTTCTTAAGGCTTCTTCTATAAAGGGATTTCTTAAGACTTCTAATATAAAGGGATTTCTTAAGGCTTCTTCTATAAAGGGATTTCTTAAGACTTCTTCTATAAAGGGATTTCTTGAGATTTCTTCTATAAAGGGATTTCTTAAGATTTCTTCTATAAAGGGATTTCTTAAGACTTCTTCTATAAAGGGATTTCTTAAGAATTCTTCTATAAAGGGATTTCTTAAGGCTTCTTTTATAAAGGGATTTCTTAAGATTTCTTCTATAAAGGGATTTCTTAAGACTTCTTCTATAAAGGGATTTCTTAAGACTTCTTCTATAAAGGGATTTCTTAAGGCTTCTTCTATAAAGGGATTTCTTAAGACTTCTTCTATAAAGGGATTTCTTAAGGCTTCTTCTATAAAGGGATTTCTTAAGGCTTCTTCTATAAAGGGATTTCTTAAGACTTCTTCTATAAAAGGATTTCTTAAGACTTCTTCCATAAAGGGATTTCTTAAGACTTCTTCTATAAAGGGATTTCTTAAGACTTCTTCTATAAAGGGATTTCTTAAGACTTCTTCTATAAAGGGATTTCTTAAGACTTCTTCTATAAAGGGATTTCTTAAGACTTCTTCTATAAAGGGATTTCTTAAGACTTCTTCTATAAAGGGATTTCTTAAGACTTCTTCTATAAAGGGATTTCTTAAGACTTCTTCTATAAACGAATTTCTTAAGCCTTTTTCTATTAATGTATTTCTTAAGACTTCTTCTATAAAGGGATTTCTTAAGACTTCTTCCAAAAACGGATTTCTTAAGACTTCTTCTATAAAGGGATTTCTTAAGACTTCTTCTATAAATGGATTTCTTAAGACTTCTTCTATAAAGGGATTTCTTAAGACTTCTTCTATAAAGGGATTTCTTAAGACGTCTTCTATAAAGGGATTTCTTCAGGCTTCTTCTATAAAGGGATTTCTTCAGGCTTCTTCTATAAAGGGATTTCTTAAGACTTCTTCTATAAAGGGATTTCTTAAGATTTCTTCTATAAAGGGATTTCTTAAGATTTCTTCTATAAAGGGATTTCTTAAGAATTCTGCTAAAAAGGGATTTTTTAAGGATTTTTCTATTAAGGGATTTCTTAAATTTTCTTCTATCAAGGGATTTCTTAAGATTTCTTCTATAAAGGGATTTCTTAAGACTTCTTCTATAAAGGAATTTCTTGAGACTTTTTCTATAAAAGGATTTCTTAAGACTTCTTCTATAAAGGGATTTCTTAAGACTACTTCTATAAAGAGATTTCTTAAGGCTTCTTCTATAAAGGGATTTCTTAAGATTTCTAATATAAAGGGATTTCTTAAGGCTTCTTCTATAAAGGAATTTCTTAAGACTTCTTCTATAAAGGGATTTCTTGAGATTTCTTCTATAAAGGGATTTCTTAAGATTTCTTCTATAAAGGGATTTCTTAAGACTTCTTCTATAAAGGGATTTCTTAAGAATTCTTCTATAAAGGGATTTCTTAAGGCTTCTTCTATAAAGGGATTTCTTAAGATTTCTTCTATAAAGGGATTTCTTAAGACTTCTTCTATAAAGGGATTTCTTAAGACTTCTTCTATAAAGGGATTTCTTAAGGCTTCTTCTATAAAGGGATTTCTTAAGGCTTCTTCTATAAAGGGATTTCTTAAGACTTCTTCTATAAAGGGATTTCTTAAGACTTCTTCTATAAAGGGATTTCTTAAGACTTCTTCTATAAAGGGATTTCTTAAGACTTCTTCTATAAAGGGATTTCTTAAGACTTCTTCTATAAACGAATTTCTTAAGACTTCTTCTATTAATGTATTTCTTAAGACTTCTTCTATAAAGGGATTTCTTAAGACTTCTTCTTTAAATGGATTTCTTAAGACTTCTTCTATAAAGGGATTTCTTAAGACTTCTTCTATAAAGGGATTTCTACAGGCTTCTTCTATAAAGGGATTTCTTAAGATTTCTTCTATAAAGGGATTTCTTAAGACTTCTTCTATCAAGGGATTTCTTAAGACGTCTTCTATAAAGGGATTTCTTAAGATTTCTTCTATAAAGGGATTTCTTAAGACTTCTTCTATCAAGGGATTTCTTAAGACTTCTTCTATAAAAGGATTTCTTAAGACTTCTTCCATAAAGGGATTTCTTAAGACTTCTTCTATAAAGGGATTTCTTAAGACTTCTTCTATAAAGGGATTTCTTAAGACTTCTTCTATAAAGGGATTTCTTAAGACTTCTTCTATAAAGGGATTTCTTAAGACTTCTTCTATAAAGGGATTTCTTAAGACTTCTTCTATAAACGAATTTCTTAAGACTTCTTCTATAAAGGGATTTCTTAAGACTTCTTCTATAAATGGATTTCTTAAGACTTCTTCTATAATGGGATTTTTTAAGACTTCTTCTATAAAGGGATTTCTTAAGACTTCTTCTATAAAGGGATTTCTTAAGACTTCTTCTATAAAGGGATTTCTTAAGACTTCTTCTTTAAAGGGATTTCTTAAGATTTCTTCAATAAAGGGATTTCTTAAGACTTCTTCTATAAAGGGATTTCTACAGGCTTCTTCTATAAAGGGAATTCTTAAGACTTCTTCTATAAAGGGATTTCTTAAAACTTCTTCTATAAAGGGATTTCTTAAGACTTCTTCTATAAAGGGATTTCTTAAGACTTCTTCTATAAAGGGATTTCTTAAGACTTCTTCTATAAAGGGATTTCTTAAGACTTCTTTTATAAAGTGATTTCTTAAGATTTCTTCTATAAAGGGATTTCTTAAGACTTCTTCAATAAAGGGATTTCTTAAGACTTCTTCTATAAAGGGATTTCTACAGGCTTCTTCTATAAAGATATTTCTTAAGATTTCTTCTATAAAGGGATTTCTTAAGGCTTCTTCTATAAAGGGATTTCTTAAGACTTCTTCTATAAAGGGATTTCTTAAGACTTCTTCCATAAAGGGATTTCTTAAGACTTCTTCTATAAAGGGATTTCTTAAGACTTCTTCCATAAATGGATTTCTTAAGACTTCTTCTATAAAGGGATTTCTTAAGATTTCTTCTATCAAGGGATTTCTTAAGACTTCTTCTATAAAGGGATTTCTTAAGACTTCTTCTATAAAGGGATTTCTTAAGACTTCTTCTATAAAGGGATTTCTTAGATTTCTTCTATAAAGGGATTTCTTAAGACTTCTTCTATAAAGGGATTTCTTAAGACTTCTTCTATAAAGGGATTTCTTAAGATTTCTTCTATAAAGGGATTTCTTAAGGCTTCTTCTATAATGGGATTTCTTAAGACTTCTTCTATAAAGGGATTTCTTGAGACTTTTTCTATAAAGGGATTTCTTAAGGCTTCTTCTATAATAGGATTTCTTAAGACTTCTTCTATAAAGGGATTTCTTAAGACTTCTTCTATAAAGGGATTTCTTAAGACTTCATCTATAAAGGAATTTCTTAAGACTTCTTCTTTAAAGGGATTTCTTAAGACTTCTTCAATAAAGGGATTTCTTAAGACTTCTTCTATAAAGGGATTTCTACAGTCTTCTTCTATAAAGGGATTTCTTAAGATTTCTTCTATAAAGAGATTTCTTAAGACTTCTTCTATCAAGGGATTTCTTAAGACGTCTTCTATAAAGGGATTTCTTAAGATTTCTTCTATAAAGAGATTTCTTAAGACTTCTTCTATCAAGGGATTTCTTAAGACTTCTTTTATAAAGGGAATTCTTAAGACTTCTTCTATAAAGGGATTTCTTAAGACTTCTTCTATAAAGGGATTTCTTAAGACTTCTTTTATAAAGGGATTTCTTAAGACTTCTTCTATAAAGGGATTTCTACAGGCTTCTTCTATAAAGATATTTCTTAAGATTTCTTCTATAAAGGGATTTCTTAAGGCTTCTTCTATAAAGGGATTTCTTAAGACTTCTTCTATAAAGGGATTTCTTAAGACTTCTTCTATAAAGGGATTTCTTAAGACTTCTTCCATAAAGGGATTTCTTAAGACTTCTTCTATAAAGGGATTTCTTAAGACTTCTTCCAAAAATGGATTTCTTAAGACTTCTTCTATAAAGGGATTTCTTAAGACTTCTTCTTTAAAGGGATTTCTTAAGAATTCTTCAATAAAGGGATTTCTTAAGACTTCTTCTATAAAGGGATTTCTTGAGACTTTTTCTATAAAGGGATTTCTTAAGACTTCTTCTATAAAGGGATTTCTTAAGACTTCTTCTATAAAGGGATTTCTTAAGACTTCTTCTATAAAGGGATTTCTTAAGACTTCTTCTATTAAGGGATTTCTTAAGACTTCTTCTATAAAGGGATTTCTTAAGACTTCTTCTATAAAGGGATTTCTTAAGACTTCTTCTATAAAGGGATTTCTTAAGACTACTTCTATAAAGGGATTTCTTAAGATTTCTTCTATAAAAGGATTTCTTAAGACTTCTTCTATAAAGGGATTTCTTAAGACGTCTTCTATAAAGGGATTTCTTCAGGCTTCTTCTATAAAGGGATTTCTTAAGACTTCTTCTATAAAGGGATTTCTTAAGACTTCTTCTATAAAGGGATTTCTTAAGACGTCTTCTATAAAGGGATTTCTTCAGGCTTCTTCTATAAAGGGATTTCTTAAGGCTTCTTCTATAAAGGGATTTCTTAAGACTTCTTCTATAAAGGGATTTCTTAAGATTTCTTCTATAAATGGATTTCTTAAGATTTCTTCTATAAAGGGATTTCTTAAGACTTCTTCTATAAAGGGATTTCTTAAGGCTTCTTCTATAAAGGGATTTCTTAAGATTTCTTCTATAAAAGGATTTCTTAAGACTTCTTCTATAAAGGGATTTCTTAAGACTTCTTCTATAAAGGGATTTCTTAAGGCTTCTTCTATAAAGGAATTTCTTAAGACTTCTTCTATAAAGGGATTTCTTAAGATTTCTTCTATAAAGGGATTTCTTAAGATTACTTCTATAAAGGGATTTCTTAAGACTTCTTCTATAAATGGATTTCTTAAGACTTCTTCTATAAAGGGATTTCTTAAGGCTTCTTCTATAAAGGGATTTCTTAAGATTTCTTCTATAAAGGGATTTCTTAAGACTTCTTCTATAAAGGGATTTCTTAAGACTTCTTCTATAAAGGGATTTCTTAAGGCTTCTTCTATAAAGGGATTTCTTAAGGCTTCTTCTATAAAGGGATTTCTTAAGACTTCTTCTATAAAAGGATTTCTTAAGACTTCTTCCATAAAGGGATTTCTTAAGACTTCTTCTATAAAGGGATTTCTTAAGACTTCTTCTATAAAGGGATTTCTTAAGACTTCTTCTATAAAGGGATTTCTTAAGACTTCTTCTTTAAAGGGATTTCTTAAGAATTCTTCAATAAAGGGATTTCTTAAGACTTCTTCTATAAAGGGATTTCTACAGGCTTCTTCTATAAAGGGATTTCTTAAGATTTCTTCTATAAAGGGATTTCTTAAGACTTCTTCTATCAAGGGATTTCTTAAGACGTCTTCTATAAAGGGATTTCTTAAGATTTCTTCTATAAAGGGATTTCTTAAGACTTCTTCTATCAAGGGATTTCTTAAGACTTCTTCTATAAAAGGATTTCTTAAGACTTCTTCCATAAAGGGATTTCTTAAGACTTCTTCTATAAAGGGATTTCTTAAGACTTCTTCTATAAAGGGATTTCTTAAGACTTCTTCTATAAAGGGATTTCTTAAGACTTC
Organism: Biomphalaria sudanica; assembly: GCA_036873155.1. Classification (NCBI taxonomy): domain Eukaryota; kingdom Metazoa; phylum Mollusca; class Gastropoda; family Planorbidae; genus Biomphalaria; species Biomphalaria sudanica. The sequence goes on along the minus strand of JAZGLO010002645.1, from coordinate 2,207,161 downwards.
TTCTATAAAGGGATTTCTTAAGACTTCTTCTATAAAGGGATTTCTTTAGACTTCTTCTATAAACGAATTTCTTAAGACTTCTTCTATTAATGTATTTCTTAAGACTTCTTCTATAAAGGGATTTCTTAAGACTTCTTCTATAAATGGATTTCTTAAGACTTCTTCTATAAAGGGATTTCTTGAGACTTCTTCTATAAAGGGATTTCTTAAGACTTCTTCTATAAAGGGATTTCTTAAGACTTCTTCTATAAAGGGATTTCTTAAGACTTCTTCTATAAAGGGATTTCTTAAGACTTCTTCTATAAAGGGATTTCTTAAGACTTCTTCTATAAAGGGATTTCTTAAGACTTCTTCTATAAAGGGATTTCTTAAGATTTCTTCTATAAATGGATTTCTTAAGACGTCTTCTATAAAGGAATTTCTTAAGACTTCTTCTGTAAAGGGATTTCTTAAGATTTCTTCTATAAAGGGATTTCTTAAGATTTCTTCTATAAAGGGATTTCTTAAGAATTCTTCAATAAAGGGATTTTTTAAGACTTCTTCTTTAAAGGGATTTCTTAAGAATTCTTCAATAAAGGGATTTCTTAAGACTTCTTCTATAAAGGGATTTCTACAGGCTTCTTCTATAAAGGGAATTCTTAAGACTTCTTCTATAAAGGGATTTCTTAAGACTTCTTCTATAAAGGGATTTTTTAAGACTTCTTCTATAAAGGGATTTCTTAAGACTTCTTCTATAAAGGGATTTCTTAAGACTTCTTCTATAAAGGGATTTCTTAAGACTTCTTCTATAAAGGGATTTCTTAAGACTTCTTCTATAAAGGGATTTCTTAAGACTTCTTCTATAAAGGGATTTCTTAAGATTTCTTCTATAAAGGGATTTCTTAAGATTTCTTCTATAAAGGGATTTCTTAAGACTTCTTCTATAAAGGGATTTCTTAAGAATTCTTCTATAAAGGGATTTCTTCAGGCTTCTTCTATAAAGGGATTTCTTAAGATTTCTTCTATAAAGGGATTTCTTAAGACTTCTTCTATAAAGGGATTTTTTAAGGCTTCTTCTATAAAGGGATTTCTTAAGGCTTCTTCTATAAAGGGATTTCTTAAGACTTCTTCTATTAAGGGATTTCTTAAGACTTCTTCCATAAAGGGATTTCTTAAGACTTCTTCTATAAAGGGATTTCTTAAGACTTCTTCTATAAAGGGATTTCTTAAGACTTCTTCTATAAAGGGATTTCTTAAGACTTCTTCTATAACGGGATTTCTTAAGACTTCTTCTATAAACGAATTTCTTAAGACTTCTTCTATTAATGTATTTCTTAAGACTTCTTCTATAAATGGATTTCTTAAGACTTCTTCTATAAAGGGATTTCTTAAGACTTCTTCTATAAATGGATTTCTTAAGACTTCTTCTATAAAGGGATTTCTTAAGACTTCTTCTATAAAGGGATTTCTTAAGACTTCTTTTATAAAGGGATTTCTTAAGACTTCTTCCATAAAGGGATTTCTTAAGACTTCTTCTATAAAGGGATTTCTTAAGACTTCTTCCATAAATGGATTTCTTAAGACTTCTTCTATAAAGGGATTTCTTAAGATTTCTTCTATAACGGGATTTCTTAAGACTTCTGCTATAAAGGGATTTTTTAAGGATTTTTCTATTAAGGGATTTCTTAAGCTTTCTTCTATCAAGGGATTTCTTAAGATTTCTTCTATAAAGGGATTTCTTAAGACTTCTTCTATAAAGGGATTTCTTAAGACTTCTTCTATAAAGGGATTTCTTAAGACTTCTTCTATAAAGGGATTTCTTAAGACTTCTTCTATAAAGGGATTTCTTAAGACTTCTTCTATAAAGGGATTTCTTAAGACTTCTTCTATAGAGAAATTTCTTAAGACTTCTTCTATAAAGGGATTTCTTAAGACTTCTTCTATAGAGGGATTTCTTAAGACTTCTTCTATAAAGGGATTTCTTAAGACTTCTTCTATAAAGGGATTTCTTATTACTTCTTCTATAAAGTGATTTCTTAAGATTTCTTCTCTAAAGGGATTTCTTAAGACTTCTTCTATAAAGGGATTTCTTAAGACTTCTATTATAAGGGGATTTCTTAAGACTTCTTCTATAAAGGGATTTCTTAAGACTTCTTCTATAGTGGAATTTCTTAAGACTTCTTCTATAAAGGGATTTCTTAAGACTTCTTCTATAGAGGGATTTCTTAAGACTTCTTCTATAAAGGGATTTCTTAAGGCTTCTTCTATAAAGGGATTTCTTATTACTTCTTCTATAAAGTGATTTCTTAAGATTTCTTCTATAAAGGGATTTCTTAAGACTTCTTCTATAAAGGGATTTCTTAAGACTTCTTCTATAAGGGGATTTCTTAAGGCTTCTTCTATAAAGGGATTTCTTAAGGCTTCTTCTATAAGGGGATTTTTTAAGGCTTCTTCTATAAAGGGATTTCTTAAGGCTTCTTCTATAAAGGGATTTTTTAAGACTTCTTCTATAAAGGGATTTCTTAAGACTTCTTCTATAAAGGGATTTCTTAAGACTTCTTCTATAAAGGGATTTCTTAAGACTTCTTCTATAAAGGGATTTCTTAAGACTTCTTCTATCAAGGGATTTCTTAAGACTTCTTCTATCAAGGGATTTCCTAAGACTTCTTCCATTAAGGGATTTCTTAAGACTTCTTCTATAAAGGGATTTCTTAAGACTTCTTCTATAAAGGGATTTCTTAAGGCTTCTTCTATAAAGGGATTTCTTCAGACTTCTTCTATAAAGGGATTTCTTAAGATTTCTTCTATAAATGGATTTCTTAAGACTTCTTCTATAAAGGGATTTCTTAAGACTTCTTCTTTAAAGGGATTTCTTAAGATTTCTTCTATAAAGGGATTTCTTAAGACTTCTTCTATAAAGGGATTTCTTCAAACTTCTTCTTTTAAGGGATTTCTTAAGATTTCTTCTATAAAGGGATTTCTTAAGACTTCTTCTATAAAGGGATTTCTTAAGATTTCTTCTATGAAGGGATTTCTTCAGACTTCTTCTATAAAGGGATTTCGTAAGACCTCTTCTATAAAGGTTTTTCTTAAGACTTCTTCTATAAAGGGATTTCTTAAGACTTCTTCTATAAAGGGATTTCTTAAGACTTCTTCTATAAAGGGATTTCTTAAGACTTCTTCTATAAAGGGATTTCTTAAGACTTCTTCTATAAAGGGATTTCTTAAGACTTCTTCTATCAAGGGATTTGTTAAGACTTCTTCTATAAAGGGATTTCTTAAGACTTCTTCAATAAAGGGATTTCTAAAGACTTCTTCTATAAAGGGATTTCTTAAGACTTCTTCTATAAAGGGATTTCTTAAGACTTCTTCTATAAAGGGATTCTTACGACAGTCAGAGCGACACAACGGGAAATCTTAATGTGATGCAATGTTAACCAAGAAGAATTCTTGCGATACACAGAGAAGACGTTTTGGGCAAGATACATTCAAACAAGAGAAAAAAAGCCTCAAAAAACAGATTTTTTTTTCTACATTTTTAGATGTAAGCTTATCATAGATTAATATAAGCCATAACCTTAAAAATAACCCACCCACGTTAAAAACGGAAATAAATAATTAAAATTAAACCCATTTTTTTAAAATCATGACGATTTCAAGTAAGATTCTGAGTTTTATATAGGCCCTATTGATCTGAATACGGCCATGAATACCTCTCTGTAAACAACATATAAACCATTTCTACCATCGCACTGCCACACAGAATTGACAACATCAATAAACAGTAGTGCCATGATGAATTGTCTCTAAAAGTGTCACTTCGTCGTGTGAGTGTTCTCCTACTAGATCTATGTAGCATAGACCGGAATCTCCGAGTCAGGGAAGTTGTGTGTTTTTGTTTCCTCTACACATAATCTAGATCTAGTATGTACGTATGATAATGCCAGTCGCTATCACTTTTTAACGATACACTTTTTTTTCTTTTTTTTTTCTCTACCTAGTACTTTCAAGTAGAAGAGAGGTTCTTAAACTTATGTGAAAGGTTCTAGAATTGGAGATGTTCTCACTCGATTGAATTCACAGTAATCTGCTATATGTTTACCCTTTGTTATGATCCCGTTCTAAAAATATAACAAGAGATAAAGAAAAAAGAAAGCAATATAAGAAATGTGATGGCTATATAATGAACATTGGGAGAGATTCCTAAATAAAATACAACATAGACTTAATATTTATTGTCAAAGACGCCATATTGCAAAATGAGTATTGCCAACTAGATAATATAACCCAATACGTACGTATTCTGTACACCGGAAAGACCAAAAAGATTAGGCCTACAATTTTTAGATTTGTCTCCATGAATGAAAATCTACATTATCAATTACAAGCCAATTTAGGTATTAGATAGATAGGTAGATAGATAGATAGATAGATAGATAGATAGATAGATAGATAGATAGATTTAATATGTTAATGTATAGGCCATAAGACTCGTCATGAGAAGCCCAGTCAAGTCTGGATCAAATGATTTCCTAAAAGCTGAGCACACACACACGCACATCCACAAAGTGAAAGCGGAAGTAATTAGGATGAGCTTCCTATGACCACACCCCACCCACCTTTTGGGGGTAAAACCATTTTTTTTTGTCGCTGCTTTTCTAATACATTTTATGTAGACTTCAGCACCAGATTCTATGGAGGCATGGCAGATTTTACAGTCCTCAGATTTAAAATATTCTTTTAAACCAATAAGGTTCACAGAGGTTTGCTGGTATTGAGTTTTGAGAATCCTTGAGCTCCTTGTTTTCCAACTTTTCCCCACCAGAGCTTTAGTTTCTTGTTTTTTTTGTTCCATATGGAACTCCATTTCGTTAGTCACGGCTCACTCCACGATTTAGTCGCACCATCACAAGTTGTTAAACTCTGTCTTGACCTAGATTGTACAGGTTGGACCCAAACCTAAATTCCATTTTCGCTTTCTCTCTCTCTCTCTCTCTCTCTCTTATATTTGGCTTATCTTGTTATTCCATATCATTCTCATTTTCTTCTCTCTCTCTCTCCCTCTCTCTCTCTCTCTCTCTCTCTGTCTCTCTGTCTCTCTCTCTCTCTCTGTCTCTGTCTCTCTCTCTCTATATATATATATATATAAATATATATATATATATATTGCAACTAAAACTACGACCCGCGGCCATATCCAGCCCTCGAAACTTGTTCCCCATGGAACATAATGGACTTTGATGAATTTGTTGCGAGAATACGGTCCGTGTTGCATATGTGTTCAATGTCGGCCTACATGGGTCTGCAGGCCGATAAAGAATGTGTATCAATGAATGTGTTTCCTGAAATCTTTTGTCATTATAACATGTCGTTCTAGAAAACAACGACTATTAGGATGATTGATACTATTTCAGAGTCTGTCAGAACACAGAATGAAACAAGTTGTTGAAGTATTGGCCAGTAAGTCATTGAGACTAAGCAATACCTGTGGAATACATGCCTCTCAGAAAAGTACCACAAAATAAGTTTCACAAGAGAAAAAGAGGTAAAGAGGAAAGGTAAAAGAGAGAGAGAGAGAGAGAGAGAGGAAGAGAGAGAGAGCAAACAAGAAAAAAATAGTGAGAACGAAAGAACCATCGAGAGAGAGAGTGTGGAAAAGAGAAAAATAAAGAAACAGAACTAAAAATAGAAAAACAAAGAGAAAAAAAAAAGCTTCCGAAAGAAAGATATATATAGAGAGAGAGGAGGGGGGAATAGAAATACAGAGAGAGAGAGAGAGAGAGACGGGGGGGGGGAGAGAGTCGTGGAAGCGTATCAGCTGGCAAATAAACATAAAAGTCAGTATAAAATATCTGGTACAAGTCACGTATTTTCCAATCTCTTTCTCTCTCTATCTTTCTGACACCTTTTTTTTGTTCTAAACACGAACAATAATCTCTCTCTCTCTCTCTCTCTCTCTCTGTGTTATGATACTTTTACATTGTTTATGCGTTATTTCCAACAGTTAGCCTAGTTTCTGAGCAGCCACCCAGAACTACTAGCAAGAAAAAACTTATTTAAAAACATACAGATATCTACATCTCAATAACTGACAGGGAAAGAAATAGAAAAAAAAACTTAAATGTATTGTTATTGTTTTAGGCGAAGTCGAGCTCACAAGATGGGCATCAGTTACTCACAAGTCAAGTCTAACCTTTTTTTTATTAGACCAAAGTGTTTGGTGTTTTACATATATTATACACGCACACACACACAGTGCCAATGCCTAGTAGAATCACTGACATCATACAGTATAGACATTTCACACACACACACAAAGTATAGACATTATACATGCATACACACTCACAAGTACTACAGTGTCTGTCACTGGTAAGTAGAATCACACACAGTATAGACATTATATATATACACACACAAAGTATAGATATTATACACGCACACAAACATACAAGTACTACAATGCCACTGCCTAGTAGAAGCACGCACATTATAGACATTACGCACACACACACACAAGTACTACAGTGTCACTGTCCACACAGTATATATATCATACATACACACATACAAGTACTGTAATGTTATAGACATTAGGCACACACACACACACACAAGTACTACAGTGTCACTGCCTAGTAGAATCACACTCCAAATAGCCGCTATTCAGATAGTCGGTGAGTTAGATTGGCCTTTGGACTTGTTCAGTTTTAGGAATTAACGATTTTCTGTTCATGTGACATCACTGCAATCTTTTGATGTGGATATAAAGATCTATTTTGTTTTAGCGAGATAACGTTAATGTGGATATATAGATCTATTTTGTTTTAGCGAGATAACGTTAATGTGGATATATAGATCTATTTGCTTTAGCGAGATAACGTTAATGTGGATATATAGATCTATTTTGTTTTAGCGAGATAACGTTAATGCTAATAATAATAATAATAATAATAATGATAATACTAATCTTTAGTATCTATGAGTGTTTTTCCCCACGTGTTTTCTCCCTGAGACACGAGCTGGATTCAGTCGAGACCAATCGTTACAGAAGGCCTGATTTGAAACGTCACAACCTATGTGCAGTTTAAACCAATAGCTGGTTGCCACGTCACAGATCTGTACGGAATGGCAACGAGCTATTGGTCTAAGCTTCCCACAGGTTATGACGTTGCAGGTCAGTGTTGAGGCCTTTTATGACGAATGGTCTCGATTCAGTATTGACAATCTAGGTTTTTTTGTTTCCTTCCCACGCTGACTTTTAGGAAGTGAATAATCTCCCCTTCAATGGATCTAAATTTGATACATTAATAGCCAGGGCCGGATTTAAGTATGTGGAGGCACATGGGCAGAGTTTTTGTAGAGGCCCCCTACACTTTTTCATAAGCTCGAATAAAAGATCCACTTATGAATAATAAATTAAAAGCAAACCATAATTTAGAAGAAAGAAATAGATAACTTTTACATTGAATCTAATTAAAATTATTAAATGTGCTTTTTTTTTAGTAAAATAATGTTGTATTTTGTATATTTTTAGGTTCACGTGACGACAATTAAGAGATTTCTTTATCAGTTAGTGACTGGTATTTCGGGAATAGATATAAGATCCCATTAGATTAGTACTTAGGTACTTCTGATTTGGATGCTGTAAATAAAAAAAATATATAAAAAATATATTTCTTACTAAGTGCGCTTGAACTTAGCTTGGCTTGGCTACCTAGAAGGGGGCTCGAGGTTCGACACCCGACTCGGGCAGAGTTGTGTTTACTGAGCGCCTAAAAGCAGCACGGAAAACCAACTCCTAGATACCCCTCCCCACCACTGGTCCACAAATGAGATTGGACCAAAGCGCTCTGAGCATGCTTTAAGCATAAAAGTAGCTATAAATATATATATCACTCTTCCAATAAGAATCTGCAACATTTACTTGTGTCAAACAAGGCATACTTTTATAGGTCAGTGAGTTCATTGTAAAAACCCTTTATGAAAAAATTTAAAAAAAATTATGTTCCATTGTTTTAATCAGTCAACAATTGTGTACAACATGCAGAGAACGTTTAGTAATAAACGTGGCAACTCTAGAAAACATAGTTGTAGTTTAGTTTGTTTGCCTTTTTTTAATGGTCTATAGAAGTCGGTCACTAATCTATACAAACCATTGAACTGATGAACAATCGAAAGCAGGTCAAACGTGTACTTTCGTGTTCATTTGAAATAGGCAAGGCAGTTTGGGGCCCATGTTACAAACACATCTTACAACCGCAGTTTGAGTTAAGTAACAACCCAATGCAGAGGCGTAGCTAGCCATGTGCGGGTGGTGCGGGCCGTGCGGGCCTGTACAGAAGGATCCTGGGTATCATATTGAAAGACCGCATCACAAACGATGAGATTAGAGACGGGGTAACTGCAGCGATTGGACCCCACGATCACCTGCTATATTATAAGATCTTAGGGGATGGCAAATGCTTTTCTTCTGGGAACAGTACCAGGAAAAAGACGAAGAGGCAGACAGAGAAAGTGACGGGCCTGACATTAAACGACGTTCTATCCTAGGCCAAAGACAAAGAATGGTGAAAGACAAATCGTGTGTGGTGCCCCAACAGACTAAGGGATAGGTGAACTTAGAAAAATAACAGTACCTTTGTAACCCAATAAATGTGTAGTTATTTCCAGCTGATGAGAAACGGAAAATATTTAAAAAAAAAAAAACACAACTTCCTGTCTTTTGGTTTACTCCTCGGGGTGTTCAAAATATTGTTTTCCAGCCCAAAATTTTTTTATTATTTTTTTTTCTTTAAAAAGAAAAAAAAAGAACGCTCGTGAGATGAGGATGGTCGATTTTGTTTCTCACTTTTACCTTTTATTTTTAAATTTGTTTTTAGTTGAATAAAAAAAAAAGATAGAAACATTCTTTTTTTCTTGTTTAATAATGAAATGGATTTGGTTTTCATATTTCACGTTATAACTCATGTAGGCCTTATAAACGTGGTTTCGTGTAATGAAGATTCACACTTGGTTTAAACGATTAAAAAACCGTTTAAATGAGATGAATTAATGAACAAATATATAAGTTATTGATAGGAAAATGAGGCTTTCTTTTCAATGTTTACAATCCAAATAGCACGCACTACTACATAAACTTTATATGCATAAGCTTTATGTTTTTAATGAGTGCTAGTCAATTACTTTGTACTTTCAGTTAGCCCTATAAATGTACACTTAATTGTGTGTGGGCCAACTTTTCTTTCATGCTTCATTGAGGAGACTAATTGTGAAAGGAGCATTCAGAACTGTGGTATTGACGTGTGCACAGATGGCAGCACATGGCGATCTGATGTCACGTGACAGTTGGAGCTCAACGTGACTACGCGTTATTTTATGACTGAGAACTTAAGACAATTCGCGAATACACACTCGGCTTTGATAGATGAATGAAAGGATGGAGAGAGAGAGAGAGAGAGAGAATAATATAGACTTAGGTGCTTTAATTTGTTTTCAATAACTTGATTGTTTGATGTTAATTATTAAAACCATGAAATTCAGCATGGTTCAAAAAGAATGCGCCACTATCATCACGCATTAATTCGTTTCGAAAGCATTTTAATGGATTGACTTGCTGGGGATGTTATTTAGATGTATGTATTTGTACATGTGTGAACGACTGTTTGTTTATTGGGGTGTACCTGATTATGAATATTTATAAAGTAATAATAAAAATTAAGATGCTATGAAAACATAGCTGACATTAAAAACAAGATAAGCTAATCTAAATAGGATTTGTATAAATAAGTCTTAATGCTCCTTTTCAACCTGGTTAAACGTGGATGGTCTGGGTTCAAACTTCAATGTGGAGTCAGGTCCAAACATTTGCCTAGTATTCTCTAAAGGCTTGCAACCCGCGACAGAATAAGAGTTGAGGGCCGTAGAGCGCCGGGATCATTGGGGGACATAAGTGATACCTTGAGGTGTATGTGTGGGTGTGTGTGTTGGGCTATGTGGGTGTGTGAAACTGTTCGTGAGCGACTGATTTGGTTAAAGTGGGTAGGTGTGGGTGTGCCCTGGGTAAAGGAGAAAGGAAGAAGACTATCTGTCCAATAGCTTCTATATTGACGCTGCTTTTTTAAGTTGATACTTATCAATGTACATAAACATGAATGTGCTAACCTAACCCTAACCCTAACCCTGTTTCATCATCACTGCGGCCAATGTGTCAGAGAGCGTGGGAGATACTAAGATACAATGAGGAGGTGAATCAATGAAAGATACTGAGATACAATGAGGAGGTGAATCAATGGAAGATACTGAGATACAATGAGGAGGTGAATCAATGGGAGATACTAAGATACAATGAGGAGGTGAATCAATGGGAGATACTGAGATACAATGAGGAGGTGAATCAATGGGAGATACTGAGATACAATGAGGAGGTGAATCAATGGGAGATACTGAGATACAATGATGAGGTGAATCAATGGGAGATACTGAGATACAATTAGGAGGTGAATCAATGGGAGATACTGAGATACAATGAGGAGTGAATCAATGGGAGATACTGAGATACAATGAGGAGGTGAATCAATGGGAGATACTGAGATACAATGAGGAGGTGAATCAATGGGAGATACTGAGATACAATGAGGAGGTGAATCAATGGGAGATACTGAGATACAATTAGGAGGTGAATCAATGGGAGATACTGAGATACAATGAGGAGGTGAATCAATGGGAGATACTGAGATACAATTAGGAGGTGAATCAATGGGAGATACTGAGATACAATGAGGAGTGAATCAATGGGAGATACTGAGATACAATGAGGAGGTGAATCAATGGGAGATACTGAGATACAATGAGGAGGTGAATCAATGGGAGATACTGAGATACAATGAGGAGGTGAATCAATGGGAGATACTGAGATACAATGAGGAGTGAATTAATGGGAGATACTGAGATACAATGAGGAGTGAATCAATGGGAGATACTGAGATACAATGAGGAGTGAATCAATGGGAGATACTGAGATACAATGAGGAGGTGAATCAATGGGAGATCCTGAGATACAATGAGGTGGAGGTGAATCAATGGGAGATACTGAGATACAATGAGGAGTGAATCAATGGGAGATCCTGAGATACAATGAGGTGGAGGTGAATCAATGCAACATAACGGAGCAACAACGTCTCGCCGCTGACCGCTTTTTTTTTTTAAATTTTATTTATTGGGTCAGCGGCTCTCAGGGAATTTAGCCTTTCGCTAAATATGAGAGAGTGAGACAGAGATAGAGAGTGAGACAGAGATAGAGAGTGAGACAGAGATGGATAGTGAGACAGAGATAGAGAGTGAGACAGAGATGGAGAGTGAGACAGAGATGGAGAGTGAGACAGAGATGGAGAGTAAGACAGAGATAGAGAGAGAGACAGAGATAGATAGTGAGACAGAGATAGAGAGTGAGACAGAGATAGAGAGTGAGACAGAGATGGAGAGTGAGACAGAGATGGAGAGTAAGACAGAGATAGAGAGTGAGACAGAGATAGAGAGAGAGACAGAGATAGAGAGATAATGAAAGGAGAAAGTGAATGAGATAAGATTGAGTGAAAGAGATGAAAAAAGGGAGAGAATGAAAGTGAGTGAGAAAGAGAGGAAAAGAGTGTGATGGTGAGAAAAGGAGAGTGAGAGAGAGAGTGAGAGAAAGAGAGTTTATTAGAAATAGAGCGAGTATTAGAGACAAAGAGATAAAAAGTGATAGAGACATAGAGAGAGGGATAGTGCGAAAGAGAGAGAGAGAGCGATAGAAAAATGTTTCACCTTCAAAAAGGAACAAGGTTGATGTCCTATCACTGATGTTGTTTTACGATTCTCCATTTCTCTTATCATCTAGAGAGCACGTCAAGTTCTGGGGTATTGGTGACAAGAGCTGACTACCTCTAAAATACACGTGCATGCTACTCACTTAGATCTAACAACTAACCCAACTCTTGGACCTCATGTGTGTACATCGACAGTTTCTACTGCGAGCAACTGGCGCCTTATCCAGAAAGCCTCCTTGGAGGTTCTCGTAAACCTTGGCTTCTACCCACTTTGGAGAAGGAAATCCCTGATTCCTTGAGGCTAAACGCAAACATGGAAAATTTCAGGAGTGAGCCCTGAGGAGGAGCCGGTGACGTAGAATACAATTAAATTTCAATACATTTACATTTACCGATCTCTCCTCATCGAAACTAAATATCCCTGTTATTATTTACTCAGTTATATCATAATGTTGGTACACTTCGGCTGACTACTCCATGTTTTTTTTATTGAATAATTCCAATGACAGGCCTTTAAATCTAGACTTGGAAGAGGATGCGCAAAATTTTCCTGAACATTTATTAAACTGTTCACTGTTGAACCAATAATATAATGCATTCAGACATTCCCGAACACGATAGTCCTTTCAAAACCGATATTGGCTCTAGATCTAAGTCTAGTAATCAAGCCCAATTTACATTTATCAATTTTTACTTTGAAAAATTATAACGGTCAAACTAGAGTTCTCCCCATGTGACCAACGAGCTAGTCATTCTGTTCTCAGCGATTAAATTTCTAGGAAAATCGTTTAAGCCGGTTTTTTTTTAGATCAATGTCCAATCAGGTTCCTTGTTTCTGTAGGTTCCATGAAGTTCTGACTTGAATAGAAGTATTGTAATAACAAAATGAAATCTTTAATTCTTGTATGTGTAGTTCGCCCTTATAGATACTTTAAAAAGTTAAATAGCGAAACGAAATGATATTTTGCTATCCGCAAGGGCCTATTCAACAAAGTGTGTATGTATTTTGGGGTTTTATATTCAACAATTAGGCTACTATTAGGGAACTTCGTAGTGTATATTTTAAATTGTATGTGAGGAGGATAGTCTTACCATTTTTACAGTATCTGAATATTTATATTTAGTTAATTCTGATAAATTGGCAACGAAAAACGAATTCAATGTTTTGATTTTGAATTAAGAAGCCGAAGAAAAGTCAAAGATTGTAAGATGAACTATTTGGTCGGGGGAGGGGGTGTGAGGGTAAATTGAATATCCATGCCAAAAGAGCGTGCGTGTGGAGGGGGGAGGAGCCTAATAAAACGGGATGTTCCAAACCAAGTCAAAAGTCTATGTTGGCGAGCATTACGGTACGCAGGTTAAAAAAAAACATGGGGGTGGGTTCCAGAAAGAGAGAGAAAGGGAGAGACAGAATGAGAGAGAGAAGAAGAGAGAGAGACAGACAGACAGAATGAAAGAGAGAAGAAGAGAGAGACAGACAGATAGACAGAAGGAGAGAAGAAGAAGTGAGAGACAGACAGACAGACAGAAGGAGAGAGAGAAGAAGAGAGAGAGACAGACAGAAGAAGAGAGAGAGAGAAGAAGAGAGAGAATGAGAGAGAGAAGAAGAGAGAGAAGGAGAGAAAGAAAGAGAGAAAGCGCGGGCCGTTCCAATTCATCGAAACAAATACTAGAATTCATGGGCTAAAACTTTTGTTAGATGCTAGCGTTACAATGTGGGACGGAAGACTCCGACCAAACTAAACAATATCGAGCTTGGGAACAAGTCAACGGGCGTAACCGGTGTGTAATTATAGTTAGTTAATAAAAACAGGATACACTCTGATTAGATTTGTATCCTTTAGAACAAAGAGCTTTCTACACAAAACAAAACGAAGTCGCCAGTATGATGGGTAGACTTTAGGATCACATTGGAAAGATGCATTGAAATGTCTTTTCAAAAGAACGCTTTGAATCGATCTGGTTGCAGTCTCTTTTCTGAAAAACTAAATGAGAGCTCTTACTCAAAAGAACCAGAAGCTTCACTTAATTAATTTTTTTTTACTATTGGTAATGACATTTGTACTTGATTAATATTCAAATATGTAAAAACAACTTTCTTTTTCAAAAAAAAAAAAAGGAACGCCTTAATGCCTCAAAGTTTGAGAAACCATCCTCCACTTGTCCGACTCCCTCCCACACCCAAAGAGGTGTGGTACTGACATAATGTGGTGCAGGCAGGAAGAGTGTGGTAGGCTTACTAGCAGGCTGAGTGTGGTACTGACATAATGTGGTGCAGGCAGGAAAAGTGTGGTAGGCCTACTAGCAGGCTGAGTGTGGTACTGACATAATGTGGTGCAGACAGGAAAAGTGTGGTAGGCCTACTAGCAGGCTGAGTGTGGTACTGATATAATGTGGTGCAGGCAGGAAGAGTGTGGTAGGCCTACTAGCAGGCTGAGTGTGTTACTGGCAGAATGTGGTGCAGGCAGGAAGAGTGTGGTAGGCCTACTAGCAGGCTGAGTGTGGTACTGGCAGAATGTGGTGCAGGCAGGAAGAGTGTGGTAGGCCTACTAGCAGGCTGAGTGTGGTACTGGCAGAATGTGGTGAAGGCAGGAAGAGTGTGGTAGGCCTACTAGCAGGCTGAGAGTGGTACTGGCAGAATCTAGGCTTTCAATTTCCTCCTTGTAATAAACACAGATGAAGAGCAGGCCCAATGCTTGGCTAATTTGACAACCGACGTGTAGGAATTGATCCCTCAACTGTTGCCGGATAACTGGCCTAGGAACAAACAAGGGAAATCATTCAGAAGTAATAGGTCTGTTATTGCTTCCCTTGTTAGCTTCCCCCCCCCCCCTCCCCCAGCCCGCAGAACAAGGACAAAGTAGAACAAAACGTTTTTTGTGTCCTACTTCCTTTTTTTTTCACCAATAACAAAACAAGAGTTCGACCTAGTAGGGGATGGGGGGGGGGGAATACAATATTGTAGGTAGTCAGTGGCGACAACTCTTAAATCCACCCCCACCCCCTCGGCCCTAACCTAAAATGGTTCAAATAGGAATGAGATTAGTATTAACCTAAGTTTTAAAATTAATGAAAACATACAAGATTAAAAGTTAAACTGAAATTATTAGAGCATAGTTTTTACACGCATACGTTCAGAGCTTTAACCATATCAAATATAGTGTTACAGATTAGGTCTAAACTTTAAAAGGTTATTATCGCACCAGATGGTACTATCGTGTACTATTTCTTCATGGATAAATAAATAAACAAGTTCAATGACGATTACAATTTCTGATGTGGGACATCAAAAGAGTTTCAGAGTTCATAAGAACATAAAACTAAAACGTTATTCAACCTTGGTTAGGCCAATAATAGAATATGCATCCTTTGTTTGGGACTTCTCAACTCAAGAACACATTAAGAAACTAGAACAGAGGAGGATAGTCTTACCATTTTTACTGTATCTAAATATTTATAGAGCAGTGAGATTCATAACAAACGAATATTCACATTTGACTAGAGTAACACCTTTAGTAAAATCACTAAATTTTCAGGACAGAAGACTCAAAGTAAAGTAGCATGGAATGGGTTGCCTGAGCCAGCCAGGAAAACCAGTGACTTGGCATAATTTAAGTCGGTTAACATGCATCACTAGATGCATGACGCATAGGACGTAATCATCTTCTTTTTTGAAGTAACGTCTGTATTCTATAAGATGAAATAAGAAAACATTTGAGCTACAAACGGAAGAGGTTTGAAACTTTGATTCTGTAGGGCTAAAACGTGCTCACAAATGATCATACAACCAGTTTGTGCATGTATGTGCATGTCAATTGCGTAGTGAGGGTATATGATGTCAAGTGGGACAGTTCTCCATGACGCCCTCCAAAAAAAAAAAATAATAATAATAAAACAGCGAAAAGACATTTTTTCCTAAATATTCATTTTTTAAGTTTTACTAATTCACACCAAAAAAATGTACAGTAAGATAAAAAAGTTAAAAAAACAACTATCAATAATTTCATCGAATCCGAAATTTCCCAGCAGCTTTTGTTCAATGTCAACAAATCGTCAAAACACTAAGACGTATATTTATCCTCGCAAGTTATTCTTTGATCAACTGAATTCTCTGTCCACACTTACAGCAAATATCAGAACTATGCGAATCACGAAGAAAATATTCGGGAATGAAGCGTCTGGCCGATTTTTTCTTTTGTAAAATTTTAGAGCTCAACAGCTCCTTCTTTTAGAAGTTTGGAGTCTTCTGAAAACACTGCGACAAACCGTTGAAGCCTCTTTCGATCCATTTTGGTCAGTTTCGCAAGGAGAAGGTCTCTACTATTGAGATTTAGTTCGAGAAAAGGATCCAGATGTTGAAAAGGTGAAATAAAATCATATTTTTTCTGTCATATCATAAAGTTCCTCAAATCGAGTGTTTATTTTTTTTTTAACTATCTAGGCCAATGAAGAATGCATTTCCTCCTGTAGCTCTTACCTTGTGTTTTAATACATAACCTTCACCTTTTTCACCTGGCATCTTTTTTTTGTAGTTCGCACTAATCTTCAGATCTGAGCACATGCTTTCGACAAAAATAATACTTGCTTCAGTGATGAAAATACGAAAAACATGCATATATGTAACCCTGCCGGACCAAGTAAAACAAAGGACGTTTGGGCCACGAGGCCTTCATCAGCTACAAAACAAACAAAAAATAAAAAACAATTAACACAAAATAGTCTTAAGTTAACTTATCTGTCCGATGTTGTTCTCTATCGAGGCAGAAAAGAAATGAGCTGTGCTGGTGTAAAAGCGCGGGAAAACGGAAGGGGGCGGAGATGTCAGGCAAAGATGAATGGGAAAAGGGGGTACCGTAGTGTTAGTGCCCATCGCTTATTAAATAAAAGTGTGCTGGTTGTTGATCCCGTTAGGTTGGAGGGTGCCCGAATTCCTGAGAATTCTAAGAATACTTCGATGCAGTTCGAGCAGGCAATGAATTATGCTTTATGATTGACTTCTCGAATGAGTTTTTGCACACCGTTATGTTGACCTTTCATGACCGCGAAATAATCTTAGCCTTGACCTCTGCAATACATCGAGTTTCTCTACAATCATAGCAGCGATTTCAGCGGCAGATCTGGCCTTAGTTCCCATGAAGTCCATATAGACTCACGAACTGGTACTTCGTCGTAACGTGCCGTTACTTTGTTTGCTTTGAGATGTCACATGACTTGTTGTATTTGTTGTATGAGTTTCTTTCAGATGATCACACAAAACTACAATACATTTGTTTGGTTATTGTTGGGAAATGTGCATATTCGATCTGGAAGTACTGGAACTAAGATTGATTCGAAGCCATGTTTGATCAGCATTAGATCGTACTATACTTCCAATTCTTTTTCGTCTTGTTTGCGATACCCGCGAAGTGCCGGATTGTGCTTTGAGAGAAAACGATTGATGTCCAAGATTCTTGACTAGAGTTTCTCCCCTTTTCTTTTTACCTCTTTGATTAATTAAATCTTGAGCCTTGCAGTCAATACTATTCACTTCTCGCATGTAACAAGTCCCCCCCCCCCCCCAAGCAAGCGATGACTGAGTGTGAGCTCATGGTTTTCAATGTTCGTCGATTACTTCCACCACTCATTGAATCAATCGTTGACTTTAAATGCAGATGTAGTACTTCATCTTTTTGAGAAGAGTAAGCAAGGGAAGTAAGATTTTTTTTGGACGAGCAATACATCCACTTTCTCAGAACTTTCTCACCATTGGGCATTGGCCGGAAGAACCAAGTCTTTCAAAAGTCCCTGGCCTTTTCTTTAATCTATTCAACTGTTGACATTTAATTTAAGAAAGAATAGAGGCGATTAGGAAAGCAGCTAAAGAAATCGATTGTTAGATTACATTTCAAGTACAAAAGTTTGTGTTTGTACATATATGATTGAAGAGTTTTTACTGAAGAGCTTAGGGAAACAGGAACTTAATACAAACCAGGGGACACAATTTGATGTCCCTCACTACTTGATGACTTGCACATTGCAATCTTCTTGAATATAACTTTTACGAAGCATAGCGTCCTTTATTCTGTACACTGGACAAAATTAACTAGTAATACTAATTGAAACTATATTTGTTCTCCAACTGTGTATTATATAGTCATAAATTTGTATTTTCTATAATGTACATACACTACAAGTGAGACTGGATTGTTGTTTGGTTGCAGTTGCCAACGATTGACCAACACATGTTTAACCACTAGCAAAACAAACGATTATTTTGAAGTCTGAATGCAATTGATCTAAAGATGTAGTTATTTTCAATGTTTTAAAAGCATTTCTTATTGCTATAGTCAAACCTAAACTTCACGTAAATGTGAGCTTGCGCTCCTAGATCTAATTTAATTTATATTATTTACATAGGCCAGGGCTATGATGTTTGTTATTTAGTGTCCTTTTTAATTTTTATAGTTCAGTGCTGATTATTTTGTAGTTTCCGCTATTTATAACTTTCTGCTAGTTTTAGTCTTTTTCTGTTATTTGTGTTTTACCCGTAGAGGAAAAGTAGTTTTTAAAATAGTTAACTAGCCTTGGAGCTGTGGATGTTATTTTCTATTTTTTGTCCCAGGTTAGTTCTGCTTATTTTTGTCTTTGGCATTAGTGTTGGAATAGTTGTTATTTTTCTATATCAGTTTATGTGCAGGTCTGTAAATGGTATAGAGCCCCCATATGAGTTTAGAATAGAAATAACTTTTTATATTCCTTTTTGTATTTTTATAGGTTTAAATTTTAAGATTCTCTTTTTAATGCCATTTAATTTGGTATATAATGTTTTGTAGTCCGTGTCTGTAGTAATTTGCTAGGTTTTATTGTTGTGTACGGCTAGGTACAAATTAGGGAAATAGGTAGTCAAGTTTAGTTTTAAATAATTAGTGTGACGTCATGCTCTCCGATACGTTCGCGCTGACCAGTTATAGCTGGCTCCGGGACCACGTTGAATTCTTTTTTGTCTTGACCAGTGATCAGCGCGGACAGTGGTGTTTGTATAGAGTTAGTTTGTGTAGTGCTATTTCGGCTGGGACCGCCTGTAAGTTGTAAATTGTTTTTATTTTTGCTTTCTTTTATTGTATTAGTATCGATTGTTTCTGTATCTATTGCTATAGTCTAGATGCAGACTGATTAGTGTAGTGGCGTCACTGGCTAGTTAATTAGCCATGATTGCCTCTGATGGAGCCGGAAGCTCTGTAGATTTGGTTAGTGTCACCCAATTGCGCCCGCCTTAATGCTTTTGCTTTTCTATACTATGTAAATATTTTATTATTTTGTTTTCTATGTAATTTTATTATTTTTTTTTTATTGTTAGGATAACCACTGCATTTAAGTTGGCGGTTTGTCCTTCTTTTTAATGTGAAAGATGGCTGCGGCCTAAGCGTCGCTGTCATGGCGGCTTGTTTAGTGTTAATAGTACTATTTAGATCTAGCTTGTGTCTATTGTGGTCTAGCCTGACCTGTGTTGGTTGTGGCTGATATTGCTTTTATTAGCTACATGTAGGTAATTGAAATTACCTCATGCTTGTAATATGTGTAGGTGTATGTGCTAGACTAGGACTAGGTCTAGTTCATATTTATTTTTTTATATTTATTATTGTTTCTTATGTTTGTTTATTTTGTAATTGCAGGCTATAATTCCTGCATTGCTGCTGCACTGCAGCTGCATAGCTGCTACTGTATAACTGCATAGCTGTTGCTACTGCATAACTGCATAGCTGCAGCCACTGCACTGCAGCTGTTGTAGATTTATTTTGTTTCTGTAGGTACTAGTGTAGTGTTGTAGTGATTTAGCTAGATAGTTGGGTTAATCAGTTGGTATTAGATAGTTGGTTAGTTTGTTAGTGTTTGTAGTGGTGTAGATTTAGAGGGTTTTAGTTAGTTGATGGGTTCAGTAGTGGTGGTTAGTCATTTTAATGTATATATTTTATTATTGTTTCATTTATCTTTATGTACATAAAGTTTCGGTTTGTTTATTTTTCTTAAACTAGAGTTTCGTTATCTTGCTTTCAGTATAGTTTAGTTTAGTTTAGCTTAGTTTAATTGTGCTGTCTGGTTGCTTAGGCTACTCTAGCCCCTTGGTCACCATACCGAGGTGCACAGATTGAGCCCACCCAGTAGCGCTAACATCTGCCTACTGTTGGTAAATTCAAATGTTGAGCAGCAAGTAACAACAGCTAAGGGCCTCACCCAGTAGTGCGCCTCCCCTGACCTGCTCACATAAACAAAGACAATAAATATAGGAATATAAGATGGCATCGATTTCTTTTTAGCAGGTCATTATCATCCTCGGCATTGTGTTGATATGAAGTGTTGGTGAATTGGTTCGATTGGACACTTATAAGAAACCAGTTTGAGAGTCACTGTGCGTCAAAGATTTCAGCATTGTGTACGTGTGTTTCCCCAACCTCCGCCGATTGTCCTAATGTAAGGATTATAACGATCACGTAATAAGTGTCTGTGTAGAGGGAGATAATGTTCCCTCAGACACAGTGAATGTTCCTTGAACTATTGTGTATGATCTCCCGGTGTCTAGATCGAGTAAGAAACTAATGGGTGGCTTTTGACTTGAGCTTCCAGCACAATTTATTTCAAGTAGGAACCTCTTACCCCAATGCAAATATACACATTTAAAATAAACATAACTACCCTTACAAATGTCTGGTACAAAAACGATTTCTTGAAGTCAAGAATGTGTAAATTCATGATGGGGTGTGTGGCTCAGTTGCATGGGCGTTGCTTCAAGGTAGAAGTTTTAGGTTAAAATCTCAGCCGAGGCTAGAAATAGAAATGTAAATAGCTCAGGCTAAAAGGTCAACTCTAACATATATACAACAGCTTCTATCATGAGACTGGACCAAAAAAGTCCTAATGTACCAGAGTGATATAAAAAGGCTCCAAACAAGGAATGCCAACTTGGATCCAGCTGAGCGCCTTATTGGTCTCATATGCTGACTTGAGTGAGTTCTAAGCTATGAAGGGCAGGAACTGAAATGAACTAGTCTATAAAACATTTCATATTCGCGAACCGATTGATAAAAGGCTTATAACTTACACTTGTACCTGTTCGTTGTTGGCTCCGATAGAACTGTTCGTAGAACACTTCCTATCAATAAGTTAGACAGTATGCCCCATTGCACGCAGTAGTTTTATAGACCACGAAAATGGAGTAGAAAACTTAGACTTTGAAATGCTCCTGAAGCTAAAAAATAGTGGCGTTCTGGGGGTGTCATGCGTTCGGGTCAGCAATGCTTGTCTGTGCCCCGTCTCCCAATAGCAAATGCATATTTCATATTTGCATAAGAAAAGTCATCATAAGGCAAAACAACAACAAAAAAAAAACGTGCAAATAGTGTGAACTAAGTTAACGAAAATAGCCCACCCTTCTGCACACCCTATGGTACGCCACTGGTTTTATACATTTAAATGTTTAAATTTAATTTAAATTGAATTAGCCATTGGAGAATAGCCAACCTCCCTAAACAACTACTTCAAAATACTGAGGCGATTCTTATTGGTGCACACGAGCCCACAGTGGATTTTTTAAAATACAGCTAATTTTTTTTTAATGTAAGAAACATGCTCGTAAAGGAAAATAGTTCAAATCCCTGCAACAGCACTAGTCTATTATTTTCAAGTCCTAAAATCCAATCATTCGCGCTTTATTCTAATCTAATAGCTGAAATTTTGGCCTACACTTAGACTTCACTAGCCAGGTAGGCTTGTCTCCAATGATCTGCATTGACTTGAAACAGATCTGTCTACTAGACTCCATATTTTAATGTCCATTGTGGTCTAGAAAATCTCTTTTCCTTTGAACGTGAAATTAGAACTGATGAGAATTCTTTAAAGATTTCGTGTAAAAATCTAGACGCATTTTCATTTTTCTGTTCCAAGCGCTCTTTTATTCATTGTGGCGCCTTTCGTTGTCAGAAACAAAGAATTAACCCTTGAGTAGCTGAAGATAATTCTAACAGTGTTAACCTTTTTTTTGTTTTGTTTTAGCCGAAAAAAAAATGTTATGACAGGAAGTGGCTAGGTTAAACTGACATTCCAATGTTTGAATAAAAAGAAAGAGAAACTTTCTTTAAAGAGTTTTAAACGGCAGCAGCACAACTGTGAGAAATGGAGGTAGTTCACGTAGCATAGACATAGGCAAAGATTGTCATCTCATCTTGGAAATACTTTTTTTTTTTTACTTTTTTTGAGGAGGTTGAACTATCTCTACCGAATTGGTGAATAAGGTAACTTTTGGAAAGCAGTCGGCTCTAAATAGTTTTACTCACTTGCAGTAGATGCATGTATTTCGTTTTGTTGTAATACTAGTATCTACAATGAATCTTAATCGACCACCGGCGGAAAATGGTTATTTTTGCCCTGAATGTGGCAAAATATGTAGGTTACAGCTGCCGCTGCATAGCCACAGGAAATACTGCATTCCTCATTAAGCTTTGGACACGAAGACAATCCTTATTATTATTTACAATGAATGGAAAACCTTTATTTCCAATAACAAGATAATTAACTTTAGAATAATGTGTTAACAACAAAGCTGTATAGTGAAAATGAAGGGGTGGGTTTTATAAGTTTAGACACGATTAAAATATGTATAATCCGATTTCGATTTTTATCATCTTATCTTATCTTATATAATACAAACGTTACTTCAAAAAAGAATATGATTAGCTCCTACGCGTCATTCATTTAATTATGCATGTTAATCAATGACTTACATTCTGCCAAGTCAATGGTTTTCCTGGCTAGCTCAGGCAACCCATTCCATGTTTGTTTTACATTGTTTGGATGTTCCTTCAGAGTTGAAGATAGTTTACTTCCTAGTCCAAACCTCCCGCGGGACGACGGGGGATGGGAGCGGGCAGGGTTTGAACCCTCGACCGTCGATAAATCCGAACGACAGTTCAGCGCGCAAACCGCACGACCAGGCAGCCATGCTCTAATAGCACTAGGGAAGAAGGAGTATTTGTACAAATTTGTCCTATCATTTGGGACGAGGAATGTGCCTGAGTATTCTAGAAGAAAAGTCATTACAATTTATTTTCTACTCAAGTCTCTTACAGAATCGATACCATGGCAACTACGAATATCTTCATTCACGCTCCTCCCGGAAAGATACCTGATCTACCTTTAGGAAAAAAAAGTTTCTTACAAGTTTTTCCCATTCAGGCATATTTTTAAAAAAATGAGTATATATCTTTATCTATCTATCTATCTATCTATCTATCTATCTATCTGTCTGTCTGTCTGTCTGATAGAACAACCATCAACACAGTCTCGAGCGAGCAGTTACAATTGACCACACAGTCTATTATCCTCTGATGTATGCAGCTTGTGTGGCTGAGTGACCCCTTGTCTGAGTGGACAGGAGTACGTCTTGGAATTTACAATATGACTTGAGCTGAGTTTTGTTTGCCTAGCGACTAAATGCAGTATGGAAACCTTCTCCCCCACAGATTGATGACAAATTGCTAGAAGATCATGGGAAAGTGCTACACAGCAAACAAAACAATATATAATGTAAATTGACTAAGCCTTCAGTATACCATCTGCGTTTGAGGTAACCTGGGAGCATCGACTTTAAAGTAGACACGTGTGTAGTAGGATGCTGGTTGGTTGGGGATATGGATCGAACACATCGCTTCCTCGGGCGGGGATATAAATGTGGTTGAAAAGCATTAGAGGGGGTCGGAGAGAAAAGTATGAGATCGAATATCGATGTTTGGTTCTCTACACATCCGGTGTCCTACACAACCACCCACGCTTTCCTACATGCTTACAGGTTCTCAGAATTCTTTCAAGGAATCAACAATCCAAGGTGATCATCCGTCCTTGTTTTATGGGGACGCACCATGGAGATAATAACTGCTTTTCTTTTCTCTATTACCCTTTCCCATTAACCCAATCATTCTGTTCATCTCAATACATACGATGATCTTTTTTTTTTTACAATTTTTCTTATTAGCTTGAAAATTTATCGGTGGAACCTGGAAACTGGTACCTGGACATGGATTTCGAAAACGGTTCTATTTTCCTAGAGATTTGACTGTTTATGTATAAGCCTATCTTTTGGGAAGAGATACTAGCTATTCGGTAACAACGTGAATACTCTGGTTTGACCGTTACGATGTTTCAAAATATAATCATCTTAAAATTAAATTTGGTCGATTTTGAACACACGTCATTGGGAATTCCCGCGTGTAATCAGTCAAGAGTTGAATAGAGGTCAATAAATAAATGGACGTTTAAGAACATTTTGCGCACCGTCTTATGTCGAACTACTCTGCTGTCATCAATTTGTGATAATACACAAATGTATATAATACTTATATAATTTATCAATACACAATAGCAATACTATATCTTTAACTAGATCCATTAAAATTATATCTCTAATTAGACCGATTAATACTATATCTCTAACTAGATCCAGTCTGTCCAAAGGCTGTGTGAATCTTCTAGTGTGGTAGCTTAACACTTGCTGCCACCGCTAGCTAGCATCTGTGAAAGTGGAGCAATTTTGTAAGTCTCTCTTGCCAGTACATAGCCTCTCCACAGCAAGTCCTGTGCAGTACCTCCTCGTGGTGACAGATTTAAAACGATGACTGTACCTTAGATTCTTTGCTGGGAGACTGTTTACATACTTATAGTAATAATTGTGAGAATCGTTGCAAGGAGACTGTTTACATACTAATAGTGTTCTATTATCACAATACACACTAACAATACTGATGTTTAAAAGTTACACTCCATTTTTATTAACGTAAAACAAGGAGAGACCAACCAGCAGAGACTAATACACATTGAATACACACTACTGACACACTTAAGAGTAAACCGTGAACACGTGAACATACTGAACAGTAGAACAAGGGAGACTACATGAAAACATACAAACACACACACAACATACATAAACATAAATACACATATAAATGTAACATCCTCCGGTGTTTGAGGTTAGTCATATACATAGTCACTAGTTCTTGTGGATTTGACCACTCGGCCTGACCTAGTTGTATAGGTTGTCGATCTGTGAGACCCGTCTTCTATATGGCTCTCAGGTCTCTGAGCATTAGGCCTACTTTCATCTGTGCTGGGTGCATCCACAGGTGCGGGGTTGTCGGGCACGGTCGTACCTGTTGGTGTAGGCGAATTCGTTTCAGCAGGCAGTGGAATTCTTCGTAAGTGAAGTCTATTTCGGCGATAAACTCCTCCGCCAGATTCAACTTCATACGACCGTTGTTGTAACTGACGAGTTATAACTCCCTTTTGCCAACGCTCATGGCCACGCGACCTTGACTTTAGTCTCACCTCTTCACCCTTAGCAAGGGGAGGTCAATCTTTAGCGTGGGAGTTGTAGTAGATCGCTGATCTCCTCTGGTTTTCTTTCAGCGCTTTTCTATGTTTCTGAGGATCCAGAACTTGAGGTTTCAACAGGCTTTTAGCTATAGGCAGCAAGGTTCTGATTCTTCTGTTAAAGAATGCCTGTGATGGGCTAGTACCAGTTTTATTCGGGGTGCTTCTATGATTAAGTAAAGCCATGAAGTGATCTTTATTTTTAAGAAATAATGTCTTTACAGTCTTAACGGCTGATTCAGCTTTCCCATTTGATCTGGGATAGTGGGGACTGCTTGTCAAATGGTTGAAACTCCAATCGTTGGCGAATTTTGCGAAGCTGTCCGAAGATAGCTGAGGTCCATTGTCAGAGACCACTGTGGATGGGATGCCATATCTAGCGAAATGGGCTCTAAGTTTTCTTATGACAGTTTCTGAACTAGTGTTCTCTAGACGATCAACATCGCAGAAGTTACTGTAGTAGTCCACACACACAAGATAGTCTTTGCCGTCAAGTGTGAATAGATCAACACCAACCCTTTCCCAGGGGTGTGTGGGAACTTCATGATTCATCAAAGTCTCTTTCTGTTGATTGGGTTGAAAAGCTTGACATATTTCACAAGTTGAAATATAATGCTTTATGTCACCGTCATTCCTGGCCAGAATAAACTCTCACGAGCTCTTTTTAGACATCCTTCAATGCCTGAGTGTGTAGAATGAACTTCTCTTTTCATTTCTAATCGTAGTGACTTGGGCACTACTACTCTTTCACCTTTGAATATAAGCCCCTCTTGAACTGACATTTCGTCTCTGAAATTATAATAAGGCGTTAGCTGATATGGTAGAAGATGCTTGCCTTCTGGCCAACCTTGATTAATTGTAATTAGAAGTTTTTGAAGCGTCCTATCTTTCTCGGTTTCTTCCTTTAGTTTCTGTAGTCTTTCTTCCCCAATTGCTAGAAAACTGGCCATGTTTATGAGCTCAAACTCCCCTTGACTGTTTGCTGATGACTTGATATGAGCTCTTGAAAGTGCATCGGCAAGATACATTTCTTTTCCCTTTTTATAAATTACAGTTATGTCATAGTTTTGTATGCGCAACATCATTCCCTGCAATCTTCGAGGAGCATCTGAGAGAGGTTTAGCCATTATTGCTTCAAGAGGTTTGTGGTCACTTTCAATGGTTATATGTCGACCAAATGTGTATTGGTGGAACTTATCCAGTGCAAATACAATTGCTAGCAATTCTTTCTCGATCTGTGCGTATCTAGTTTCAGTATCAGTCAAAGATCGACTTGCGTAAGCTATGCGTTTACTTTCCTGCATTAAGACAGCGCCAAAGACCATTTTGGCTGGAATCACACTGTATGGTCAATTCTTTAAGTGGATTGTAGAATGCAAGCACAGGAGCTTGAGTCACCATAGATTGTATGTCACAGAATGCACTGTCATGTTTTCTCGACCATGACCAAGGGATATCTGTATGAAGTAGCTGCCGAATTGGTTCAATGACGTTGGATAGTTTGGGTAGGAATTTAGCAAGATAGTTCACAAACCCACAAAAGCGCCGAACTTCCTCAACGTTTGTTGGTTTGTTCATTTCTTTAACAGCCTTGACCTTTTCAGGATCAATCTTTAAACCATCACTTGTAATTAGATGTCCCAGAAATGTAATTTCTTTCATTTTAATCTCAGCTTTTTCTTTGTTCAGTTTAATTCCCACAGAACGACATCTCTCAAATAATGCTGTAATATTCTTGTCATGGTCATGGGAAGCTGTTTCCCATGTGTCTCCGGAACCATAAACTATAATATCATCAGCTACACCAATCACACCTTCAAGAACTTCAAGAGAAGCATTTAAATGTTTCTGAAACAGTTCTGAGCTCACAGATGTTCCAAATGGTATTCTTCTCCACTTGTAACGTCCAAAGGGTGTCTGAAAAGTTGTGAGCAAACTCGATGCTTCATCCAGATGCACATGCCAATATGCATTTGCAAGGTCCAGTTTTGAAAACACTTTTGCATTCGATAATCTAGGAAGCAAGTCTTCCATTACTGGAAGGGGAAAACGTTCTCTTTTAAGTGCCTTGTTAAGAGAACGAGGATCTAAACAGATACGGAGTTTTCTAGATTTTTTAGTTGCAATCACCATTCGACTGACCCAGTCAGTAGGTTTATCAACAGGCTTAATGATTCCTTTTTCTGTTAGCAGTCCTAACTCAAACTGTACTTTAGCCTGCATAGCTAAAGGTACACGACCAGATGGACATGTAACTGGTGTTATGTCAGGATTCACTTCTAAGTGTACAACACCAGGTAAAATTCACCCTGCTGATCATAAAATACATCAGAGACTTACTTAGGTCCTCCCGCGCCGTTCGGCGCATTGGGCGGCAAGCTGTCTCCATAAAGATCTGTCACTAGCAATGTCTGAAGCCTCCTCCCACCTGGTGTCCACTGTTTTAGGTCCTCCATGAAGGTGTGTCGCCAAGTCATACGAGGGCGTCCCTGTTTGCGCTTTCCTTGTTTTGGCTTCCATTTTATCGCAACTCTTGGTGTGCGTAATTCATTTTGACGTAGAACATGTCCCGCAAACCTCATGCAACGCTCAGTCACAACCTCACCAAGTGTTCGACTCCCAGTTCGGCATAGGATTTCCTTGTTTGAAACCCGATCTGTGTAACTGACTCCCAAAATCCGTCTCAGCCATCTCTGTTAAGCCACATTTAGTCTTTTCTCAATTTTGACAGATGACTTCCACGTCTCACATGCATTATGTAGCAGTTGGAATGACGATTGTGTTGAGAAGGTATATTTTTGTCTCGAGTTTAATGGCTTGGCTAGTCCAAATAGGCTGCAGCCTTTGGAAAATGCTCCCTGCCTTTCCTATTCGGCACTCTACATCATGGTAAGCATCTTCATCATTTGTTATGATGCTGCCAAGGTACGTGAACTTGTCCAGCTCTTCAAGCTTTGACTCGCCAAGTCTGACGGGGACACCCTTTGCCTTATATCCCACTCGCATAATTTTAGTCTTATCCAAGTTTATGCCGAGGCCAATTTTGGGTGCCTCTCTGTCTAGGCTCTCCGTCATTTCTTGAATGCATTTATTTGTAGCCCCGAGTAGTGCAACGTCATCAGCAAAGTCCAAGTCCGTCAATCGGAGCTGTTCATGCCATGGAATACCAATGGCAGTCTGATTCATTGCTCTCCTCATTATGTAGTCGATGGCTATGAGGAAAAGGAAGGGAGATAAGATGCACCCCTGTCTCACACCTGTCTCGATTGTAAAAAACTCTGTTGTTCCCTCTTCTGTTTTAATGCAGCAACTAGATTGACTGTAAAGGTGTCGTAGGATCTGGACGAATTTTTCTGGGATACCGTATTCTCTAACTATTTTCCATAGTGATTCTCGGTGGACACTATCAAACGCTTTTTTGAAGTCCACGAAACTGATCGTTAGCCGTTGTTGGTACTCAAGACTTTGTTCTGTGATATTTCGTAGAACGAAAATCTGCTCTGTACATGATCTGCCTCTTCGGAAACCTGCTCGTTCTTCTCTGAGCCTTTCATCTACAGACTGTTGAAGCCGTCTCAACAAAACAGTGCTGAAAACTTTGCCCGGGACAGAGAGGAGAGTAATGCCCCTCCAGTTGTTGCAGTCTGCCAAGTTGCCCTTTTTTGGAAGCTTTACAATCACTCCCTTTTGCCAGTCCTCTGGGACTTTTGAAGTTCGCCAACAGAGATTTAAGAGATCAGTCATTCTGTTAACGATGCACTGTCCCCCATATTTTAGCATTTCTGCTGATATCATGTCTAGCCCTGGTGCTTTGTTATTCTTTAACACTGCAATGGCCATGGTAACCTCCTCAGCAGTTATTGGGTCTGTCTTGACCTTGAGATCATTGTCTGGAGAAGGGTCCTTGAATATGTAAGTTTGGTCTGGCGACAGAGAACTGTTCAAATATTTTTGTCGATAACCTTGGTAGAGGCTTATCAACACTTACAACCTTGTCAAGACTTTCAAAAGTATGATAGTTAATTGTAATTAGTCCCATTTTTTTCTGACGTTTTCTTCCCTAACAGGGGAGTTAAGTCATCTCTCACAACCACGAAATCAACACGATATCTCTTGTTGATCCTTGGATTTTGTACTACGAGTTATACCTTTCCAATAGGTATGTGTGTGCTACCGTCATACACACGTAGCTTACTGTTGTGTACTGCCAACGCCTCTGGGCCGATAGTGTGCAAGAACAATGCTTTGGCATACTCTTCATCTATATCGTTTATTCTCTCGATAGTGCAATAGTTCAGCCACATTTGCTTGAAAAGCTTCCATTCCTCACACCCTTTCTTCACATTTAAAGGAGGTGGAGGGTTAATTCTTGGTTTAAAGTTAGTTTTACTTACAGTTTCCATTTTAGAACTTTTAGAAAGCTGCCACCATGTTATATTATCACAATACACACTAACAATACTGATGTTTAATAGTTACACTCCATTTTTATTAACGTGAAACAAGGAGAGACCAACCAGCAGAGACTAATACACAGTGAATACACATTACTGACACACTTAAGAGTAAACCGTGAACACGTGAACATACTGAACAGTAGAACAAGGGAGACTACATGAAAACAAACAAACACACACACAACATACATAAACATAAATACACATATAAATGTAACAAATAGTAATAATTTTGAGAATCGTTGCTAGGAGCCTGTTTACATACTTATAGTAATAGTTTTGAGAATCATTGCTAGGAGACTGTTTAGGCCTACATACTTATAGTAATAATTTTGAGAATCGTTGCTAGGAGACTGTTTACATACTTATAGTAACTTACTACCAATCCATATCAATTTCTGGGTCACGTTTTAATTAGTAGTTGCTCCTCTCCTGTTACTTCGGACCAAAGTGTTTTATTTATCTGGTCAAGTGGACAACACGATTTTCAATGGAGAGACAAAACACTTTTTAAACAAGGTGTGCCCCAAAATAGAAAAAAGAGCATGGGTATATTGGGCACACATGTAGAAGGCTTTCGTGTTGCTTTAGCACACATTTTCCTCATATGTTGTGATGTCGCCCTACTGCGAAATTTTGTACTGTTCGCTTTAGTCACAAGTTTAAAAATGTTTTATTGAGGTTAACCATAGAGCAGCCGAATTTCTTCAGAAATCTAAATATGTTCTACTAAAATAATGTGGTACTAAAAATATGGTCACATAGTATTAGTAGGCCTACTAGAAATGTACGCATACGCAATGTAGTAGGCTTTTGTTAATACAAAATGTGGAACTAGAATGTGATCATACAAAATGTGGAACTAGAATATGATCATACACAAAGTGGTACTAAAATACTTGTAATCAAACATGATGAGTTAGTTCTACTAGAAATGTGATCATACACGACCGGTTTTAAATATAACACATACAAGACTTCGAACTTTAACAATGTGATATAAAAGGAATTTTGATAACAATTATAAAGAAGGTGGCTCACCCATTATGCTGTTATAGAAAGCATAGGTTAAAGTTGAGAAAATTCCTCCCCCACCCCCTCAAAAAAATAAAAAGGAACAATAGCTCAGCATCAAAAATTGGTTTACATGAAGAAGAAAAGTTGTTTCAAAGGTTCTCCAAAAAAAAGGTAGACGCGGTGGTGAAAAATAACAGCCACTTTCAAATATTCAACTCAAATGGGAAACAACGATGTTTCTGTTTTGTAGGACTGATGCAATCCATCAGATAGTTCAAGGAACTCTTGCTACTGCTTACTGGACGAATGCTGAGATTTGTGAAATAAACATTCCATTTTCAGGGGTACAACAACATCGAAGTGGATTTAAGGATTTATAATGGTATTCTGTATAAAATGTAAAAGATATAAGTATTATAGCTGTAACTCTTTGACACAGCAAGACTAGTTTGGAAGTACTTAATTTTAAAAGTCTTTTTAAAGTTTCAAGATTGGTTCCTAGTGTTTTGTTTATGTTTCGATGTTGTCGTGCAAGACGTTACATATACCTCACAACCTAAGAACCATTTGTAATCGAAACTTTCTTGTTAAAGTATGTAGAGATCCACCCCCTCCATCTAATCGACCCAGTGGTCGCATCAAGAAGTAACACGCATCAATAATTGCTTTGGCGTACCTGCGTGTAGCAGTGGATGTAGTCTACGGAAAGCTGAGACAATAATAGATTTTCTACTTTCCATGCCTCCTCCAATACAATGCAATCTCTGAAGCCAAGACGTTCTTATGGTAAACTCCAACAAATAAACTCAAAAGCTCTATTGTTCCCAAGGCAATTGAATCATAGAATAAAATCCAACTTACTAATGTAAACTTCCATGTAGCCTAACGTTGGAGAGAAACTGTATTATGAACTATGTCTCTTTGTGATTTCAAAACAGTTCTTGATTTTTGACATGACATTAAAAAATGCCTTATTATGTATAAAATAATCTTGTACGGTAAAAAAAAGTGAACAATAATTTAAATTGTGCATACATTGGGTTTACGTGATACAAAACACACTAACAATGTATGTATTTTAGAACATATTTAGATCTATTCTGTTCCTGAAGAATTTGGTAATGAGTTGGAAACTTAAGTTAGGAGATCCAGAGTTACTATTGAAGTCCCTGCTGTAACCAACACCGACGAATATCGTATTCTTTGGTAGGAAGTAGTAGCTACCTTGACATCACTGAAAAGGGGAATATCATCAAAATAATTCTGCTAAAAGTATCACACTGTCAGCCTGGCCACCCGCAGCAAAGTCCTGTTAAAAATTATACTAAACCGTGTAAAACCGCTAGCAGACAAAATTATATCAGAGAAATAAACTGGTTTTAGACAGGACTTAAACAAATCCTAAATCTCAGGGTGCTCTGAAACACCGACAGAATCTCGTTCACGCATTGTTGATTTCAAGGAGCCTTTTGACAGATTCTGCCATGGAGCACTATGAGCGACAATGACAACATACTAGATCTAGATCTATATAAATAAGAATCTAATTAAGATAATCCAAAACTTGTAAGTGCAGACCAATTCAACAATAACATTGGGGAATGATTTAAAACCACGTTTTGAGTGAGACAAGGCTGCTTTTTAACAAACACTTTCCAGTATCTTCCCTGATATGATAATGGAGGATGCTATTGAAGGTTACAAAGGTAATCTAAGCATTGGTGGAACAAGATTGCATACTTGCGCTTTGCGGATGACACAGATGGTGTAACATGGACAAATGAAGACCTAGCTGACATCCTGATGTGCATGGAAAAGACCGTAGCATATGGTATGCAAATCAAAGCTGAAAATGGACATCATAAATGAAGGCGAGAAACTGGCAAATGTCAGAAATTTAAATACCCCTAGCTACATGGGCGTAGCTAGGATTTCTTTTCGGGGGTAGGGGGTACGCACCGATACGGCGTACCGGCACCTTTTTTCAATGTGGGGATTTTTTACTTTTCTGTATTTTACCAATTATTATTAATATATTAGTAGTTAAAAGTTAGGCAATTCATCACTGAGTACCAGCACATAATCACTAAACACCGTACCTAGTTTTTTACACAAAAAGTTATATATATATATATATATATAAATATATGTATATATATATGTATATATGTATGTATATATGTATATATGTATGTATATATGTATATATGTATGTATATATATATACATATATATATATATATATGTGTGTGTGTGTGTTTGTGTGTGTGCCTGTGTGTTTTTACATAATTAATTTTTATAAAAGGTATATACAGTGCATAATGTGCATTATCCTGCCATTAAAAAGCTTTTTTCATAAACCTTATCTGATATTCTTACTTTGATCCTCCCGCGCAGTTCGGCGCATTGGACGGCAGCCTGCTTCCACAAAAATCTGCCACTGGCAATGTCTGAAGCCTCTTCCAACCTGCTCTAGGACGTCCATGAAAGTGTGTCACCAAGTTGTACTAGGATGTCCCTGTTTGCGCTTTCCTCGTAATGGCCTCCATGTCATCGTAACTCTTATCATGCGTAATTCATTTTGACGGAAAACATATCCGCAAACCTTTTGCGACGCTCTGTCACAACCTTACTAAGGGGTCGACTCCCAGTTCAGCATAGGATTTCCTTGATTGAGACCTGATCTCTATAACTGACTTCTAAAATCCGTCTTAGCCATCTTTGTTGAGCCACATTTAGTCTTTTTCAATTTCGGCAGATGACTAATCACTGCACTTTATTAATGGAGCCCAGCCTTTGGTAGAAATGTATAACCTCTCTTGGCTACGCTCTTGGGATTAAGTGACTGCGGTGGCGTCACTAGGCAGGTACGGGGAGTGCGGGCCTCATTGGGTGACACCCACCAGGGAGTGACACCCAAGTCGGAGAAATTGCGCTTTTCCAAAATGAAACTTTTGAAAAAAAAAGTTTCTACCTCTAATGTCTCTCACAGTTTAGTATCAACATGTCCTGCTTAATTTCATTCTATTAGACTTGTCATCTTCCTAGTATGAGAAAAATAATGCGTTGTAGACGCCAAAAGAAAGAGCTTCGCCCCGGACAACTCTGAGTGAGCTTAAGTAGCTTTCCAAACATCTTTCCTGACCAGTTGAGTAGTGAACGTAACATTTATTTTATTGTAATATGTTGAGAAACACATAGACTAAAGCCCCTCGCTCGCCATTTGACGCATATGGATGCAAGCTACCTCCACAGAAATTACTTTCATAGCCACTTCCCAGCTGGTACCCACGAAATTTAGAACTACTAAAAAGGTGTGACGCCATGTTATACGTGGACGGCCATGCTAATGCGTTCCTCATTACGGTTTTCATGTTAAGGCAGATTTTGTTAAACATGTTTGGTCTTGTCTAATGATGTGTCTCACAAATGTCAAACGAAGTTCTGTCACCACTTGCTTTAGACGGCGAATGCCTTTGCGGAAAAGATTTCTCTATTGGTAACATTATCTCCGGATGTTATCCGCAGGCTCCTTCTCAGCCATCACTGGCTCAGCCTCTTGTCAACCTTCCACGTCTCGAAGGTAGGTTGCCGTTGGGGAAATGATTGTATTGATTAGGTTAATTGATTTGCTTTGCAAGACGGCTCAAGCTTTCCAATCCGACATGCAACACCATGATATGCATCTCCATTATTTGACATAACACTGCCTAAATAGGTGAACTTTTCTATTTCTTCAGGATCTGTAGGACCAATGTTGATGGGATACTGGGTAACCTGCACCCAACATGCATAGGTTTGAGGGCGTCTTTAACCGTTATCTCGTGTATACATT
This sequence comes from Biomphalaria sudanica, assembly GCA_036873155.1. Taxonomy (NCBI): domain Eukaryota; kingdom Metazoa; phylum Mollusca; class Gastropoda; family Planorbidae; genus Biomphalaria; species Biomphalaria sudanica. Next base: position 2,172,671 of record JAZGLO010002645.1, on the reverse strand, counting down.
TCATTGTATTTCAAAGTAATGCTATGTCGTCTGCAAAATCCGACTCGGTTTGGTTTACGCCATAGGAAGCCGAATGCAGCCTGTTTATTTCTTTGACATCGTCGATGGTTGCAAGAAAGAGAAATGGGGATAAGATGCACTCTAATCTCATAACCGTCTCGATGTTGAAGAATTCCACCGCCTGTTTAGACACAACAGCTTGATTTGTTTGACATGTTGCTGAATTTGAACAAATTGTTGCGAGATGCCTTATTCTCTTTATTTTTCAGAGTGATTCCGAAGAAAGCTATCAAACTTTTTTTTTACAAAATAGATCATAATCGTTTATTGTTATTCCAGGCTTTGCTTGACGATGTTTCGCAGGAAAAATAAATCTGTTCAGTGCTTGATTTGTCTTTTCAGAAGCAGCTGAGAAACACTAGTATACTTTAAAACCTTTTCCGTGAGGAGCTCTTAAAAATCTCTTATAAAAAAAATAGGTTCAACTCAATTTTTCTCAATTTCAATAATTGTACATTATTAAATTTATATACTAACTTTTGATAAAATATGAAAGAAACAACATTTTTAAATAGAATCAAAAAACATTTTTGGGTTTAACCAGTGAATGAATTAGCTAACAGTTTTATTGTTCAACGTAAAGAAGCAAAATAAACAATAGTTGTTTTTTTAGGTGGATTTTTTTTCCTGGGGGGGGGGGGACACCCTGAGCTTCCCGCACCGGGTGACACCGACCCTAGTGACGCCACTGGGTGACTGTAGATTGCTTTAGATTTTCTTATCTTATCTTATATAATACAGACGTTACTTCAAAAAAGAAGATGATTACGTCCTACAGGTCATGCATTTAGTCATGTATATTAACCAATGACTTAAATTCTGCCAAGTCACTGGTTTTCCTGGCTAGCTCAGGCAAACCATTCCATGCTCTAATAGCACTAGGGAAGAAGGAGTATTTGTACAAATTTGTCCTAGGATATGGGATGAGGAATGTGCCTTTATCTTTGTGTCTTTCAGAGTATTTTTATTAAATTTTGTTTTTGTATTTGAAGATTATGGTTCAGTGTTTTATGTATAATTGCTACTTTACTTTTGAGTCTTCTGTCCTGAAGGCTTTCTAAATTTAGAGATTTTACTAAATGTGTTACTCTAGTTAAGTGTGAATATTTGTTTGTTTTGAATCTCACTGCTCTATTTTGTGTCTGTTCCAGTTTCTTAATGTTTTCTTGAGTTGAGGGGTCAAACACGGTGGATGCATATTCTATTATTTGCCTAACCAAGGTTAAATAACATTTTATTTGTATGTTCTTATTTGATTTATAGAAATTTCTTTTAATAAACCCTAATGGTTTGTTTGATTTTTTAATAGTTTCATCAATATGTGGATTCCATGACAGTTTTTCATTTATTATAACACCTAGGTATTTTGCGTTTTTAGTCTGTGTTACTGGTTTGCCATGAATAAGATAAGTGGAATTAATTTGTTTTAGTTTTTTTGTTACTCTTAACAACTGACATTTTTCTGGGTGGAAAGACATGCTCCAATTTGATTCCCATTTCTGTAATTCATCTAATTCTCTTTGTAAAATATCTGTGTCTTGTTTTGTTTTTATTGTTCTATATATTATGCAATCGTCAGCAAATAATCTGACTTTTGTTCCCGAAGTAGTGCAATTTGGTAAATCATTTATGTAAATTAAGAAAAGTAGTGGACCTAACACAGTTCCTTGAGGTACACCTGAGTTTACTGTTATCGGTGTTGATTTAGAGCCATTTATTATTACAGTTTATTCTCTCCCTATCAGAAAATCTTTAATCCACTGATGCAATGGACCATTAATGCCGAAACATTTTAATTTTTTAAGCAAACCATGGTGGTAAACTTTGTCAAAAGCCTTGGAAAAATCTAGTAAGGTAGCATCTATTTGTTCACTATTATCTAAACCTTTTGAAAAATCATCAATTAGTCCTATTAGTTGTGTTTTACATGATCTATATTTCCTAAAGCCATGTTGGTATGGGGTGAGGACATTATGTTTGTCTAAGTGGTTTATGATGTTGCTACATATTATGTGTTCTAGGATTTTACATGTGATGCTGGTAAGTGATACTGGTCTGTAGTTTCCTGGGTCAGATTTTTCTCCTTTTTTAAAAAGGGGGGGGGGTGACATTAGCTTCTTTCCAGTCCTTTGGTACTCTGCCCTGGTTAAGCGATGCCTGAAAGAGTATTTTGAACACTGGGGCTAGCTCATTGCTTAGTTCTTTGAGTAATCTAGCTGGAATACCATCAGGTCCAGACGCTTTATTTGATTTGGTGTTGGCTAATAGTTTTTGAATTCCATTTTCTTGTACTACTATATCTTCTATGTTGTCTACTTGGTTCAAATTAAGTAATATGTCTTTGTCTCCTGGGGCTGAGAATGCTGATGCAAAGTATTTGTTTAGGATGTTTGCTTTAGTTTCATTATCATTATGTATTATGTTATGTTCATCTTTTAATGGCGCTATGCCTGTTGTTTCCATTTTCTTAGACTTAATGTATGACCATAGGTTTTTGCTGTTATCTTTAGATATTACATTGTTTATGTCTTCACTCTGCAGCTGTCTGCTTACTTTTTGGGTTAGGTGTTTAATTTTTATATACTTTTAGTAAACTCTTTCTGCCTTAGTTTCTTTAAATTTTCTATATAGGTTTTCCTTCTGTTTACAAAGCTTCTTTAGTCTATTATTAAACCAGTGTGAGCAGGTCAGGCAGGCGCGAGTGGGAGAGACCTTTTCTCTTCTGCTCAACATTAAAATTTACCAACAGTAGGCAGATGTTAGCGCTACTGAGTGGGCTCAATCTGTGCACCTCGGTATGGTGACCAAGGGGCTAGAGTCGCCTAAGTAACCAGACAACTAGCTATAACTAACCTAAACTAAAGGAAAACAAGATAACGAAACTTTAGTTAGGATAAATAAACAAACGAAACTTTATTTACATATAATATGCAAAAATAAATCAATAATAAAATATAATATATACACTAACTTGACTAACCACCACGACTGAACCCATCAACTAACTAAAACCCTCTAAATCTACACCACTACAAACACTAACAAACTAACCAACTACTAACACAAACTGATCAACCCAACTATCTAACTAAATCACTAAAACTAATACACTAGTCTAGACCTAGATCTACACTAACAAACTACAATAAACTAGTCTAGATCTACAATATTCTACTACTACAACCAACTCATAACTAAAACTAAAAAGGACACCTTAGTTAGTACCTTACTATAGTATTAGTAGATCTATTCACTAAGAACAGAAACAGACTATAACTAAGTTTACTAATAGAACTCTAAGGCAACACTACACTAGTTACCTACAGAAACAAAATAAATCTACAACAGCAGCTTAGAACAGTTAAAATCAACAGTTAAAACAGCAGTTACTTTCAGCAGCTAAAAACAGTAACACAGCAGTAACAATAGCAAACTTACAGGCCGTCCCAGGTACAGGAATAAAAATAAGTACACGACAGACCACAAAGATCTTCGGCTGTCACACAGACATACTATACTGACCACTGGTCAACTGTACACTGAACTGTTTTTAAAACAGCGTGGCACACTTTTTATACACCCCACCCTAACTTACACAAAAGCGGAAGTACAAATAATAAATTTGGCACTAGCCTATAAAAAATAGAATACACAAAAATATAGCTCTGGGAGCGCAAGCTCACATTCATCCCGCCTAAATTTTTTTGCGTCCTCGCAAAACAAAATACTAACAAATTACTAAAAATATAAAACATACATAGTGTTCATACCTTCCATCAATTGGAAAAAAATAAATTACACAAAATATTAGAGCTTCAATAATATGACCAAAAAGTACTTAATAATAATGCATCATATTATATACAAGTATAGCAGCATAAAAAAATAAATTACGAATACAAGAATCCATAAGGTGAGGAAACAAACTTCATTTCCTCCTCCCTTACATATCTGTATGCACTGCCGTCTTCGGCTTCTACCATGTACCATCCTGAGGCGTATTTTGGCACAGCAGTAATTATGTAACATGAGGGTTCATACTGCATGAACTGTCTGCCTTGTCCTCTGACTCTACGTTCGACTAGCACTCGGCATCCAATGTTCAGAAGATCATTTCTTTTCCTCTGCAACTCAGGAACCTCATGGGAAAGCAAGGTGGACTCCGGTTGAACCGGATGTAACTGTAGGAAAGGATTTGTTTCCCTACCTCCTTCTGCATGATGACTAGAAGTGTCAGGTGAGGCAACTTCTGTATGAATCGACATTTCTGCCACTGCGGGTTGGCTTCTGTGAACAAAAGAATCAGGTGCAGCGTTGGATCGCTTAGGACTCTGTGGCTCCTCAGCCGACAATTCTGTTGGCTTTGGGGCAGGTATAAGCTGTACTGCCTGTGGTTGTTCCACTGAGGCAACCTGAACGTGACTCACTGCTGCAATGACATTAGGGCAAGCCCGGGTAAAGTGGTCCCGGCTTCCACAATTCGAGCAGTTGCTTCTAGAAGGGTGTTGTTGGTGAGCCCGGTTCCCTGGCTTCTTTCGCTGACCTTGGTACCTGTTCCTCAGCTTGCAATTCCTAGCAAGATGACCAGGTTTGCCACATGTGTAGCATTTCCTGTTCCTCATCAAAGGCCTCCTCTGGCTAAGGGTGCGCTTTGGTTGTGAGGCAATCTGTCTCACACTACCGCTAATTAGATCAGGTTGATGGTGGTTGCAGTGGGGACAGTTAGAGTTCTGTGGCCCCGAAAGTTGTAGGCGCACAATCTGGGCTGCAAGCTCCTCCACTTGCTTGAAGAGAGCAGCTAGCTGGCCTTCAACCTTTATCTCACTGCATGTGAGATTGACTTGCGGTGCGACATCCTCGTCCTGTGCCCACCTAATGGCCATGTCTCTCAATGCCAGGAATTCGGTTTCTGGCCTATCAAGTAGTCTCTCTCGCAGGTCTCTCCTTAGGGTCCTGTCACTGAGGTTTTCTACGAACTGGTCCCTCAGGATAGACTCGCTGAAAGGAGTTTCAGATAGGGCTCTCTGCCTGTCTGTGAGTGCTTCAAATGCCCGAAGGAGACGGTGTGAGTAGGTGCGGACAGACTCATTCGGGTGCTGGCTTATTCTGAACAGCTTCCCAATGAGGCAGTTGATGCTTCGCCTTTCTCCATAAGTGGAGCGTAGAACTTGTACCAGGGCATCTGGACATGCCCTTGTTGTCTGAGGGTGACACCTAAGTTCGGCCTTCACTGCCTCACCTAGATGTGCAAAGAGGAAGTCACATTTTTCCTCTCGATGTACCATGTGTTGAGACTTCCAAGCTCTCTCAACACTTTGAAGGAACTCTTCAACTTCCCTGGCAGAACCATCGCCATGGAAGCGCCGGATACTCATCTCTGTCCTTGGCACCACAATCACTGCCTGAGACGGCTGCATTCTTGCTGCTGCTGCTGCCTCGCTGTTCATCTACGTAACTACTCAACAAAACTAAAGCCTAATAACCTCTCAAACCTAATCTATACCAATAAAAAAATATAAGTCTGGTCACTCAAGCACAGATCCCACTTCTGACACCAAAAATGTGAGCAGGTCAGGCAGGCGCGAGTGGGAGAGACCTTTTCTCTTCTGCTCAACATTAAAATTTACCAACAGTAGGCAGATGTTAGCGCTACTGAGTGGGCTCAATCTGTGCACCTCGGTATGGTGACCAAGGGGCTAGAGTCGCCTAAGTAACCAGACAACTAGCTATAACTAACCTAAACTAAAGGAAAACAAGATAACGAAACTTTAGTTAGGATAAATAAACAAACGAAACTTTATTTACATATAATATGCAAAAATAAATCAATAATAAAATATAATATATACACTAACTTGACTAACCACCACGACTGAACCCATCAACTAACTAAAACCCTCTAAATCTACACCACTACAAACACTAACAAACTAACCAACTACTAACACAAACTGATCAACCCAACTATCTAACTAAATCACTAAAACTAATACACTAGTCTAGACCTAGATCTACACTAACAAACTACAATAAACTAGTCTAGATCTACAATATTCTACTACTACAACCAACTCATAACTAAAACTAAAAAGGACACCTTAGTTAGTACCTTACTATAGTATTAGTAGATCTATTCACTAAGAACAGAAACAGACTATAACTAAGTTTACTAATAGAACTCTAAGGCAACACTACACTAGTTACCTACAGAAACAAAATAAATCTACAACAGCAGCTTAGAACAGTTAAAATCAACAGTTAAAACAGCAGTTACTTTCAGCAGCTAAAAACAGTAACACAGCAGTAACAATAGCAAACTTACAGGCCGTCCCAGGTACAGGAATAAAAATAAGTACACGACAGACCACAAAGATCTTCGGCTGTCACACAGACATACTATACTGACCACTGGTCAACTGTACACTGAACTGTTTTTAAAACAGCGTGGCACACTTTTTATACACCCCACCCTAACTTACACAAAAGCGGAAGTACAAATAATAAATTTGGCACTAGCCTATAAAAAATAGAATACACAAAAATATAGCTCTGGGAGCGCAAGCTCACACCAGCATTTATTTATTTTGTTTAATGTGTATTTAGTTGGTATGTGATTTTCTATAATGCTTTTAAGATGGGTTTTAATGAAATTTTATATCGAAAAGGGAAGTTTTATAGTCAAAATCATCTGTTGGGGGGGGGGGGTTAAACTATAAAATCTCTGGAGTTTTTTTTTCTTTTTACAAATCCAAAGCTACGCTCATGGAATTTGGTAACTAGTTTGCTTTTGAATAATATGGAAGAGAGAGAGCTTTTCAACCTCAAAACTCACTGTAGGGAGATTTTAACTCAATTATAATATAATTTTTAATCTGTAATTTGCTTTTTTTATATTAAAGAGGTATTTTGTTGGCATCAAACCAAGCTGAAAAGATGGGGGGGGGGGGGGGGGTAAACTTAAAACCCTTTTTGGCTACGCTCATAGAATTTTGAGTAATTTGCTTTTTTATATTGAAGAGGTATTTTTGGCTTCAAACCCCGCTGAAGGCGAATTTGACACCCAGTCCGCCCCTGGTCTACACGAGTATCTGTTTTTAATATACCGGTACCGGGTATGCCTATATATACAATATATATTATTAGTATTATTTGCTGGTCATCGGAAAGTAGACAAAAAAAACAACAACAACAACAGAAAACTATTATTTGTGCTTTTGCTTTTCAATGGCTTAAATGCTTAATTTTAATCCCGTCTATAAGGCCTATACGTTTATTATGGACTCATATTTTATTTGATCCTTATAGGAAACAGATAGGCCTACTGATTCTTTAATTTTTAAAAAAGTATTACACTCAACAGTGACGTCAGTGACCTATAATTTGATTGGATTTGTAGTACAGAAAGTAGGCTGTGTCCTTTCAGTCTATTCACTCAACCATGTGAATCAAGTTGGATTAGAACTTTTGGCAAGCTTCACCATTTCATTGAGGTGTCAGAATTTTTTACTTTTGTTTGGATTCCAAAATGTAGGCCTAGATCTGAGTCATGTAGTCCTCTCACTAGTTACCTACTAGGCCCTACTAGTGATGTACAAGTAGATTGTACACTCATCTCCAGTTCAAGACTCTACAGTAGCTTATTTTAAAGTCTTTTATTAACCGATTCATAAGCCTTCAGGTCTCTTCAACACTGATCTAGAACAAGATTCTAACTTGCATAGCAATATGATAAATAAGCCTAGGAGCAATTACATTTTGGAATCCAATGAAAACGTTTGCTAATAGATTTTTCAATGAAGTCTATCCTAGAACTGGATTCTTCCGTGTGTATTTTAAAGCTACTAGACATAAATTGATTAAATATTTCAACAGTGGCGTAGCTAAGGAATTGGGGGGGGGGCAGGGGGGGTGCTTGACATCTTTGTGGGACCCTGGATTTTGACATCATGATGATGATGACATGAGATAATGACGTAATATTTAATATAAAAACACATTTCGGACACTCGTTTGGGCCCATCAAGTGAGGGCCCGAGGGGGGGTCAAATTTTGAGCCCACCCCTTTTGATTCGTAATTCTTTTTTTTAACTTTTATTTTCTTAAGCTATTCTAGCTTAGGTCTATGTAAGGCTAAAAATATATTTCATTTAATGTTATCCATCGGTGACAACCTATTTCGTTAAATCCTAAAGCTTGTTGAGTTTCAGGATTTTATTCACATGTGGACACCATAATAGCATTTTTAAGGATAGAAATATTATCTCCAATTCGATTCCAATTTTGCAAAATTCTACATAATATTTTTACTCTTGTGCTGTTTTTATTGTTCTTTAAGTCAGACAAACGGGGGGGGGGGAGGGTCTCAATACCTTGAAGCGAATGAAGATGAGATGGTGTGACTCACACAGTCGAAATAACATAGATACTGGTTGATCCACATTATGGGGTGTAATGGGCAGCACGTCTGTTGATACGCTGATGAGATGGGTTATGAATGAGAGTGGCAAGGAACTGGTTATCCCTGTTGCAGACAAAGCTTAAATGATAATTATGAATGTTCTCATGGAGTCACTTGTGTAGAATACATGAGAAACACTAGATTACTGTGTACTAAGTTCCTGTGGCTAATGTAGAACTTTATTGATTACTTTGTTCTCTTTACCCATTAAGAAATCCTTGAAATTTGTTGTTAAAACATTTATATTTCTTTAGTGTGGTCAGAGTGAATACAATGCTTTAGAGAAGTCTAATGAAATGGTTAGGATTACCAAAACTGTTTGACATTTCATCTAATAAACCATAAGCCATACTGGTGTGGGCTTTGAGCATTTGTAGCTGATGAGGGCCTTGCTGGCCCAAACGTCCTTTGTTCTGCTTGGTCCCGCAGGGTCACACATATGCATGTTTATTGTACCGGTATTTTCTATAATTGAGCCTGACAAAAGTAGTTTGAATATTGGTGATAGCTCATTTATTAGTTCTTTCAGTTGCCTATTGGTCCATTTGGATTTGTCATCTAGGGCAAATTACTTATCTTAAAGCATATATTAGGATTCTCGTTTAATATTATAATGAGTTATCCTGCTCTAATTGGGTTGTAAGTTACATTACTTATCTTAAAGCATTTATTAGTATTTTCTTGTTTAATTATTATAATGAGTTATCCTGCTCTAATTGGGTTGTAAGTTACACAGTTTTTGTGCCTTCATGTTTCATTATTGTTGACATAGCAGTTATAGGATGTTTATGTTTGGGATTTGTTGTAGTTTTTAAATAATTTTTGTTATACTCTTGCTTTTTGTTTGTTTGTCTCAAAAAGCTTTTTTTGGTTCAATGTAGAATCTAGTATTAAATTAGAATTTAAAGTGGTGTTTCTTTGACAATTGTTGAGACTAAATCATAATTTAACATATTCATAATACTCCTTCTTCCCTAGTGCTATTAGAGCATGGAATGGGTTGCCTGAGCTAGCCAGGAAAACCAGTGACTTGGCAGAATTTAAGTCATTAGTTAATATGCATGACCTGTAGGACGTAATCATCTTTTTTGAAGTAACGTCTGTATTATATAAGATAAGATTCAACTGGATAATTTGTTATGTCCTGTAGATTTGGTGCATTTATGTCAAATATACATTTTTTCCCCTTAATTAGTGAATTACTTTAACACTGTTTTGCTAAGTTAGTTTAGGTTTATGTGTATTTAACAGAAGGTTTAATGTTAATTAATTTGAGCACTAAATAATGTTTTACTAGAAAATTATTTTTTTCATAGAGAACCTTATAATTTCAGAAATCCTTACAAACAGTAATGACTTTTCACTTAAATATGTTATAAAATACTAATAAATATATGTATCGTATGCATTTTCAGATAACTTGATTTATGTTTTTTTTTTTTTGTAATAGTACCATTTAACCAATATGTGTGAATCATAGCGCTCAAATGTAATCATTCTAAAATCTGTTTACAAACAGTACTCTATGCAAAAGTAATAAAGTATTTCTTTTTGTCATGTAAAAAATAAATAAAACTTAAAATTTTGTTTACCTTAATGTATTTGGTTCTATCAGGTGGATGTTAACATAAAACTATTTGTGTGTGTTTTTTAACTGAAAAATGTTCACCATTTACTATTTCTAATTGTTAATTAACAAAAAAATAGCATTGAGACAAAATTTTGAGACCCTTTCAAATTGTTAACTTATTTCTTGAATGGTTTACTTGACATAATTTCTTGAAATTCATTAGAACGACTCTTTAATATTTATGTGAAACTCTGAAAAATAGGACTTTTTTTTCTTCTTCTTGGTAAAATGCTATTTACATAAAAATAACATCCAACTAATACAGATTGTCATGGTAATCACTTCAATAATTTAGATACTTGACGACAGACACTAATGGAGAAACAGTTTTTCCTACCAGCACATGGGGGATAACAAATCTCTAGCTTTTTGATGTATCAGGCATGAAAGAAGTGGTGATGTCTAATGTATTTTATTATAAGATATCATTTTGTGTGCATTTCATTAGCACTGCAGAATCAAACGTTCTGAGGTCTTAGTTTTTGGCACAAAATAATTTCAATACTATAGCATTAGACGTTCACTAAACAACTTGAAACTTATCTAAAAAAAACAAAAACAAATGGGCAACTAACTAGTGTTAATAAAGATATTTGATACTAAGATCAACTGCCACACACATTGAATATTGTTAAATTAAAGCTCAATCCTTTTTTTTTTTATTTAGCTTATCATTAAAATGTCAATAGCCATTCTAAGTATTGTACTGGTACTTTTGTAAAAAAAATAAAATTAGCCTATTAACATGTCAAAGTTACTATTTAATGCATGTCCATATATTTGTATTAAGTACTTGTATATAGGAAATACTATGTTAAGTGAAACACTGCACAACAAAAGTCAATTGCCTAAAAACAACCAAGAAAAGGTCATTCATGGTTTCAATTTCAATCCATCAGATTATTTTATTATTACTTTGAGAAAAACAAAATAAACAGCAACATAGAGATAAGAACCAAAACAACCACATGCTCGTGTCTGTGCAAGGAAGAACTCAATGAAACATATTTTTTTTGAGTTTTCCACTCTATTAAAAAGTTAATGAACAGTTGGTGTGCCAGTCTGGACTCACTCATCTCACTCACACAATTTCATGTTGAATTACTCCTTAGAAGAGGGAGAGGGGGGGAAAAATTGGCTCTCACTCGAAAAAGTTTATACCATAAAAAGAGTCAGACAACATACATTAGTGACAATGTTTGTATATGTTTATATAAAATGATTAAAATATATTTATTTATCATACAAACTGTACACAAATCATCAAAGACTTTTTTTTTTGCCTAGTACAATGTCTAACTGTGAGACAAAGGCACAGATAAGCTTATCACAAAGTTACAAGTGTACAATAACTCAATACAGCACAAGTCCTACTTTCAGAGCTGTGTAAGAGAGGAGGATGTACAGATCAAAGTCAAACAAACATGACCTATATATCAAATACAAATCAACAAGTGGATATATAAAACACGTTTTGTAGCTTTCATTCATAACATGACATGATAAAACTTTTTTTGTTTGTTTGTTATTTAAAAATGACTCTTGAGATTGAAAATGAACAAAACAATTTGCAGAGATTTAAATGAACAATTTTAAGAGCATAGAATGAACATTAATGAACAAAAAAATTGTTTACCCTATAAAAAGCACAGATGATTGAACAAACAAATGATATCACAACTAACAAGTCAATGCAAGTTTGACCTACCGAAAAAAAACAACAATAGTATTTGTCTTTAACTACTGTGTGTGTTGCATTAATCCTATTCAGAAAAGAGTAAAGAACCAGAAAAGCTCTAGGTCTTCTATTATTAAAAAATTCTCTTACTAAAGACTACTACAAAATTAAAATTAGTATCAACCAATTCTTTTGCAGAAAATGTTTCAAAAAAATTACAATTCCTTTAAAAAGAAAAAAAAAATTTTGCCAATTAGCTCTGTACTCTTTACACCAGAGAGAATGGATCACAAGCTAATTTGGAAAGACTTTTCCTTTATGACGGGGAAAAAAAATGGGAATAAAAGCTTAATTGCATTAATTCCTTGGAAAGACACCTGAATACATTTCACATGTAAGTGTGGATATACAATTATTTATAGGGCCTATACTGTATAGACCAGTAGATTCAATGATAGCAAAATAAACCATTCGAATTATTTGCCAGTTTTGATTATGTCTATACAGTGTATATATATATCGTTGAAAAAAAAAAGGATTCAAAGTTCTTTTGCAACTTACAGTACACAAAAAAAAATGGGATCAAATAGTAAATTTTTTTTAAATAATAATAAATACAATGCTAAAACTTAAAAATTAATTTTCCCATTGAACTTGCAGATTTGATAATAAAGGCTAAAACCATAATGTAACTTTTATATATAAAATATTTTTGTTTTATAATTCAATATAATTAGTTTTAAAAAGATGATAGAACAAGCAGTGCAAGATGATGAACAAAACTCCTAGATAGTGAACTCTACACTTTCCAAGTAGCAAAGATTAAAAAAGCAGCCAATGAATGCTTCACAAATTAGCTGCCAGGTGTATGTACGTTACAACGCCAAATAGTAATCATCACACAGAAACAAAAAATGGTGAATATGTTTTTAAAAAATTGACAATGTTCTTGGAAAACTCAAAATATGCAAGGAATTGTTTTTCTCAAGTAAAACTAGAATGTTTTTCTTTTTCGATTTCATATTAATGTTGCAATTCATTCAGGGAGATCTTTTTAGCGCACACTAAAAACAGATAACCAGAAATTTATGTACCTTTAGAAATCTGTAACTCAATTGTTACATCAAGCTGGCACTAATTTCATTATAAAATCATCATAATCAGTCCAAAAGTGACACGAGATTCATAGTAACAGTCCATATTTTATATATGTATAATATATAGAGAGATCAAGGAAATTAATTTAAAATTATTTACCTTTTCATATTCATTTTTCAGTAACAAATATTTTTTTTTCATTTGTTGAAAATAAATGTTAAAAATTAAAAAAAATAAAAAAATTCTATTTATTACCTAACAAATAATTTATTAAAAAATGACCCTAACAATCATAAAAACTATCTAGATCTATATGGTATCTAATCATTAATTGTTACAGACAATCCTACTATTGAAAAGACAGGTATATGTAAATATAATTATATATATATATTTTTATATATATGCATAAATCTTAAACAATCTCCTATACACCAGTCAAAAAATAAAATTATTATACAAATTTGCTTTTCTGGTTAACGATTTGAGGTATTTAGCATTGGTTTACCTGTAAAATATTGAAGGAAAGATGTTTTTTTTTCGAAAAAAAAAAAAAAAAAAAATAACACTGAAGTTTAGAAGTTTCATCATTCTGTCACCGTTCCATAGTCAGCAAAGTAACTATCACAGAGAGTTGCAAACAGTAACAAAAAGGGGCTTGAAAAAAAAAAGAATTAAAAAAATTAAATTTTATCAATGAATCGATATTGCAACAATTTGTTGTTTTTTTCTTCATAGTCAAAACCCTGAAAATATCAAAGCAAAGAGCAGAGAAGAGGGGTTATCAAAAATATAACAAACCTGCAGTTAGTTCTCAAGAATCAAAAAGTCAAACATATATACGAGGGTTTACAAATTTGTGTATATATCTCAAGTAAAAAGATAATTTTTTTTTTATCACATGCTGACAATACAAATGTTAATTTTTTTTTTAGTTTATTTTAGATATTTACATGCATAAAAAATGAAATGGGTTACTGGTTGACGAAAGACTTTATAGTGTGCTTCTTAAGCGCAACAGTCTGATAAAACAAAAAAATAAACATAGGGAGGTCATGATCATAATTGTTCACATAATAACCATTCAAGCTGTCAATAGTATTGCGTAAACAGTTAAAAAAAAAAAAAGAGAAACAAATATAATATATTAAAAATAACAAGCTTTAGAGTTTACACAAAAGCATTTTTGTTTAAATACTTCTCGTAATGCCATTTTAATATTGGATGTACTAGTCAAACAAAGATGAGAATTGACTACTAAGTAAAATGATCATTATAATTTATTAAATAGTATTGATAGAATAAGTTATGAAAACTGTACAGTAATTTAATTGCTCAAAGGAAAGAATTCTTAAAGAAAACTTTCTGAATAAATTAATTTTTTGTGACAGAGTACAGATATCAGTTTCATCAAAATATCTATATCTTGGAGATGGAACTAAAAGAGTCTAAACTATAAGAGAACTGTTTTCTTTAATGAACCTCTCTCATGCACTACCATTAAATGTTGGAATTGAACAAAAAAATTTTTTAAACTAGTTAGTGTGAAATCTCAAATTAAATTGCTGCCTCTCTGACTTGAAGATAAAGAAACAAAGTGTCGATCGGTTACAAAAAAATAAAAAGCTTACATCAACTCAGTAAATGTATTGAAAATGACGCTGGGACATCTTTTCAACGTATGATGAGTGACAGGATAATTGACAAAAAATAGAAAAATATAAGTTTCCATGTTGCTGAGATTACAATCTTCCCGAATGAAATGAAAGGCATTTTTTAAGGGCAGTTTATCACTTGTACTGTTGATTAAATGCCAGGCAGCATTATCTAATTGGTGAATTTTCAAACGAGTTTTAATGCTTTTTATTTTTCATAGGTTTATATATTTTTGAAATAAATGCTAATAACCTAATGATCACAGGTGAATAACAACAGATAGCCTGCATTACAAACCGTCGACATATTTTGTGTACAAAGTACATTTTTTTTGTCCCTTTACTTTTTCAAGTATAAGTTTTATATATAGATACCAATTATTATTTAACAAAGCTATATTCTACATCTTTATAATAGCTTTTAGATAAGAAAATTGTCCGTGCCATTCTGGGCTGCCTTAGAAGTTAGCACCTGCTGGCTATTGCTGGCACCATCTTCCTCTTTAATCCTAGCCATAAATTCAGCAAATCCAGGCTCCTTCTGCAAGTGTGAAACTGCAACACGAGACGCCCTGACAAGCTCTGTCTTAAGCAAATGACAGCGTTGCCTGTAGAAATCTCGCTCTCTTACTGAAGCACTCAGCTGGCGCTTCAGATCTGCTATCTGCTGCAAAAGAGACTTGTTAGTCGTTTCAAGCTCACTCTTTTGCTGCATTCGCTTTGAACGACAGTTCTGAGCATAGCCTCTATTTTTTAGAGTCCGTCTTTTCTGCTTAAGACGCTGAACTTCACTTTTGGGGCAACCTTGTAATCGCCTATTCAACTCTCTAACTGGTAACGAGACCAAATCATCATCATCAATTAGAGAACTCTCAGGTGACAATGGAGAACTAGGGGAGTGGGCAGAACTTCTTCGAGAATGCTTGAAAGATGTAGCTGAGCTGCTGGCAACACTATGAGAATCATCCTCCACATCCAATTCATTATCCTCATCATAGTCTAAATCAAACTCATTATTGCCACGCCCTGATAAATCTTGACTTTCTGATTTGACTGAAGGCGAAACAGGGTTGTGGTGATTAGCTGGCTCTAATGATTTTAACAGTTCATCTAAAGTGTTTGTCTTACCGTCTAGTTTGCCAGTTTCTGAACACTGAGAACCTAACTTTAAAAACCAGTCCTCGAAATAGCCTCTGTCTCCAAAGGTGCTGCCAAAACTGGATAACGATCGGGTGGGGGAAGGAAGCGAGGTCTGAGATGAAGGGTGAGGAGTGCTAGGGGACGGTGGGATGGAGTTAATAGGGGTACTCTGGGTGCTGCTGAAGTTGCTGCCAGTAACAGCTGACAATGTCGGGCTGTGGGGGACGTGTAGTTGGCCGTTGACCTGACCCGTGACCCCAGCACCAGAACAAGTCTGCTGCTGCTGAGGGGTTGCCGCACCAGTGCAGAGACCCAGCTCAGTTTTAACAATGGTATTGTGCAACTGGTGCAAATCGTGACCTTCCATGAAAAGATCGAAGCTCTCGATGTAACTTTCTGCGAGCTCGTCCATGTTCTTTTAGTTAATTTACAAGAAATGCGTATAAAAAAAGGTCCAGAAAAAAAAAAACCTGGAGGTTGCCTCGCTCCCAAGACTAGGTCACTGTTTCAACTGTTAAATAAAAAAAAACAAGGTCACAAAACTTTCACTTCAAGAATTTGTATTGAATAATGGATGAAATCCCTCTTGTTTTAAGTTAAATAGAATATCACAATCAATGAATAAATTGAAGCTGTGGTTTACAAACTAGAGCCAATACAAATGAAAACGAAAGACACTAACGGTTTCTTCTACTAGCTGTACAGCTCGTTAGTACCGCTCTGTCTGAGAGCTAAGGCAACGACAGACCAGGAGGGGATCCCCGTCGACTTTTATACCGCCGGCAACGTCACCAGCAACTATTTCAGGATCGATGTTAAGTTCAACCAATCGTTGGGCTCAGAAAACAATATTTAAGGCAACTTGCTCAAGGCCTTACGCGATAACGAGGTTAAGGTGATATATGCTGGTTTTCACCGGTTCGAGATTTTAAGGCATAGGCTACATTCATGTAACGTTGTAGTTTAATTTAAGTCCAGTATTGTATTCCTACAAAATTTAAACAGAAATAACTCAATTGTAAATGTATCGCTAAATTTATTAGTATTTTTTAAATACAAAATTTTTATGTTGACCTCTCGCGTTGATAACGTTTAGAAAAGACTTCGAAAGATATTTCGATTTTCTGTTTTACCTTGACTATGAAGACCAAAGAATGAAATATGTTAGCAATGTTTAGTGAACAATTCTAAAATCTATTTAAATAGACGTATCTGATTTGAAAATTGATTTCTAGAGTAACCGGAAAAAAAAAACACGTGCCTTTAGCATGCGAAGAAATACGGCCTTACCCCTTGGGGTCGGCTTCGTTGATTAATAGACTAGTGAAGACAGGATCATAATCTAGTTTAAGCTAATGTTGGTATATGAACATAACCATTCTATAAACGAAACATGGCCCACATTGGTTTTTTTTTTTTAAACTTTCTAGAACAGATTCGAACATTCTAGTCCTGTGCTGTCCAGTATGCTAACACCAACAGATGGGATCTACTTTACAGGTCATCGCTATTTATAGATCTGATTCTGTAAACCCCCCCCCCCCCCCCAGCTGCCGGCTTCAAGCTTAGCCTTTGATTGTTGGTCACGAGGATTGTTTTTTTAATACAAATTTTGTTCCACCAACCACCAGTATACACAAATTAGAGATGCACGAACGAACTTTAGTGACTATTGTAAAAATAAGGCATCCATAGAGGTTTTATGTAGGTAGATCTAGCCTAGCGTAGTGAAGCAGGTCTACATATTGACATTGTTTACTTTAAAGACTACCTAATTACATCGCTGTTGTGCCCAACTTCTGTTAAAGTTTACAAAAAGATTCGCTTATATTCATACATTTTACAAAATAAATAATTAATTAAAGATTTTTTTTCCATGGGAACAAGTAAGATGGGAATAATGAACGAATTTTCGGAAATACCCGATCACTCAACACATCGCAGTGAAAGGAGTCACACGACACTACTACACATTAACAATCTTAACAACACAGTCAGTGTCAGTCTCCACTCGTGCTCTTATTTTTTATTTATTAAAAATGCCAATATAAATCTAGATATATAAGATAAGATAAGATCTCAATGATTTGAACGCTGTTTCTTGATATAATAAATAATGTTTCAAGCCGGCCTTTATGGTATTTACCAAAGCAATACTTCAATGCGAAGTAACAGCTGCATTGATAAGACCATTTTGGGCGCATATCCAATAACAAATAATAAGCATATTGGCTTAACTACGCATGTATACCTCCACTCCATTGCGCTTTTGAAGCTTAGCGTAAAACTATACACACACTCATTTTTTATTTGAAAAAAAAAGGGGGGGGGAGGGGAGGAATTAATTAGCTTGAATCACGTCTCTGTCACACTTTCTGTATCAACAACAAAGACGAGCACACATACAGAGAAAAGGATGCCCTGTTGCTGTTTGAATGTTTCTTCTAAAACGCGTTCTTATTATTTAGATAGAATCTAGTAATGTTTTACTATTTTAAAAAAAAATAAAAAAAATTCTGCACTTTATTCAATTGTAATGTAAAACAGTTCTGTAATTTTCTTTTAAATATTATTTCATCCTCGAATCAAAAAGATCCACCATTTGAAACTAAGCTAAGCTAATAACCTATACCAGTATTACTATAAATATTTTTAGAATTTAGCTGTTACACATAAACAGTAGAGTAAAAATTATATATCAGGACTCTCAAAACTTATTTAACTACAATGCTAACCAGATCAAAATATTGTAACATAAATTCACAGTAATGACATCTATTCTCAGAACAGAACAGAGGAAGGATGGACATGTAATGATACAGAGTTATTGAAGCAAGGCCGACCTTCAGTGACTGGAGGCCCTAGGCGAAGTGAATGTGATTGCCCCAAAGGAAATATTAAATCGATGCGAACCAAAAATATAAAATGAAAGACTTAAAAAAAAATTTACGCTATTTATTAAAAACCTACCTGCATGATATACAAATATACACGATTTCTTATTTTTTCCTCTAAATATTTTTTTGAGTCCTGTGCGAGGCCCCCATCAATTGGATGCTCTAAGCGGATGCCTACTTTGCCTATGCCTGATTAGGTTTTTGACAAAAAAAAAAATTTACAATTAGGCCAGTGGGATCATTTTTTAAAAAATGTATGTAACCATTTCCATAGTGGTAATGCTATTTATTTTAAAAGCTTTGGTTTCATAGTCCTACTAAATAGAACACGTCAGTTGATTTATTACAATGCATTTTTTTTACTTAAACAATCTGAAAAATGTAATTTTTAAATAATTTTAAAAAAATTAGATGCATTAAAAATTTTAAGGGATGACATTGTTGTGGTATTGTATTGCACCATTATTCTAGAAGTATGACCTCATTCTCATTTAAAAAACTGTCTTGCATTAAAAAAAAAAATTTTCCATAGGGATTATACAATATATCAGATATTGAAATCTTCATCTTGTGAACACATTTTTCAATAAGCATTGCTGAGTGGTTAAGATCTTGGCTTCCAAACCTGGATTTGAATCTTGAAGACTGGGATTTTGAATTTTTTTAGGGTGCCCCTGAGTCCGCCCAACTCTAATGGGTACCTGACATTAGTTGGAGAAAGTAAAGGCGGTTGGTCGTTGTGCTGGCCACATGGTACCCTGCTCGTTAACGGTTGGCCATAGAAACAGATGACCTTAACATCATCTGCCCCATAGATTGCAAGGTCTGAAAGGGGAAACTTTAATTATTTTTATTTACTTGCTGATGTTATAACACTCTAAAAATGTTCAATATTATAGTACAAGCCTCATTGCTCCTGCAGAGACTATAATGATAATCTTAAAGATTCAACAAGTTGAAGATGGAACTTAAAGTACCAGTACCAATAAACATTTATTTTGAATTTTGTTGTTGTGGCCACTGTTGTTGTAACAATAGTCTGAATTTTAACTCTGACTGCTATCCTGCAGGAGGTTTGGGAATGAACATAATTTCTGAAGTGGCATTTTCATAGTTATAAAACCCAGCTAATTGTAAGAATTATTTATACAGTTTGTATGCATGCTGCAGAGGAAAGCACAACTAAAAAAAAATCTTTTTAATGTACAAAAAATAACATTGTCATTTGTTTCAAAAGAAATAGTGTTCACCCAATTTACATAGTTTCTTGATAGGGAGTCGTGGAGACATATCAATCTTCAGGGTGACACAGTATTCATAGAAGGTACTTTTAACTTAAACAATTCTATAAAGTCTTTCCAGTATCTAGAAGGCATCAGAACTGTATGTGAAGGCACAAGATATTTGGGAGACCATTAAAACACAACACAAGATTTTGACAACTGCCATTCATTACAACCAAAGTCAAATACCATTCAATTATTGATGTGTAGTTTAGTCCACTATCTAGAACTTCTTTTTATTCATTGTTGTTGTTTTTTTAAATAAAAACATTTGATAAAACAAACATAACCATAGGATTAGAATAGAACACTTTATATTTAAAAAGAAAAAAAAAACCAACCATCATAAGCTATTAAGTAACCATTGTGTCTGTTAAATGACCTTCAAGTCAGCTTCAGATTGGAATACCATTACTCACAGCTTGCTATCGCCTGCTGTCAGTTCATGTTCATTTCATTGCTATTAGTACATGGAAAATCCAATCACCAGCAGTGTTTTTTTGCAACTCTCACAACTGACCATATATCCACAGCTGATTTGAAACAGTCTATTTAATAATTCCATTGCAATAAAAGTTTCTCTAAGACAAACTGGCTCTATGCTTGGTCAGGTACTAGAGCACACACACACAATAAAAGTTTCTCTAAGACAAACTGGCTCTATGCTTGGTCAGGTACTAGAGCACACACACACACACAATAAAAGTTTCTCTAAGACAAACTGGCTCTATGCTTGGTCAGGTACTAGAGCACACACACAATAATGGCTCTATGCTTGGTCAGGTACTAGAGCACACACACACACACACAATAAAAGTTTCTCTAAGACAAACTGGCTCTATGCTTGGTCAGGTACTAGAGCACACACACACACACAATAATGGCTCTATGCTTGGTCAGGTACTAGAGCACACACACACAACACAATAATGTTGGACAAAACTTGAAAAGAGTTGTAAGGAATGATGGCAGGATGCCATAGATGAGCAGTGATCTATCTTTCCTTTGACAGCACTAGAAAAGTTTCTGCAAACTAAACTACAGCTAAAGTCTAAGTCCAGTGAAACCTAAGTCAGGCCTGCCTTAGTTTTAGTCCTATCAGATGTTGGACCTGGATCATAGCAGAGTGTATGAACAGTAAGTATGAAACACATGGCCAGTCAGCTAGTTTATAAGGGTAAAAAAAAAATGTCCTATCAAGTGTAAACAAAAAGTCTCCTATCAAAGGTTGATAGACAAGTTCCTCCACAATATCTGAAAAGATTTCTGAGGCCGATGTCTTCTAAATCATGCTCAGTGTCGCCTAAACCCGAGATTAAGTTCATATAAATAGATGAATACCACCAAACTGGTTTTAAAATAAATTTTTATGACAATAAATTAAAGAATTTTTATTTTAAAAAAGCCTGTCCTATCTTTGTAATGTTAAAGACTAATTCTTCAATGCTTTATGAAGTGGATATTATAATTTCAAAAGTATTAATGCCTAACTCATGGACCAGTCACCTTGATGTAAGTGGTTATCAAAGTCTATATATATATATATAAAAAAAGACTTTCTAAGCTTTGATTTCTAATTCTTTGGGCAAACAAACTCCTTTGCTTAGGATGATTCAATGTGGAAAAGCTTAGCAACAATGTTGTCAAACCTGAGCTCACAGATGAGTGAATGAAAAGATTAGGAGGAAGAAGTTGCCTCTATAGGCTATCTTCAATACTGAATAGGAAAGTCTAAATTTTTATATTTCAACAAAAAGCTTACTATTCCCTTTCTTGTCTTTTATTATTCAAGCAAGAAGAAGGGGAATCAGTGCTTAAGTGCTCCATCAGATTCAATTCAGAACTAAGGTCCTGTGTTATTTTATCACCTGAGGACAACAGTATATTCTCTGTGGTCAGCTACTAAAACTATTCATAGAAAAAAATATAATGCACACAAGGCTCAACATTTGAAGACAGTCCACAAATGGTCCTTATATCAGACACTTAAGAATTATTTCTTTACAATATGGACAAAACAAAATTTCCTGAGTTGATATGATTTTGATAAGAGCTAAGGCATTAGGGATTCATGAAACAAAATTATCAAGTAGAATTATATGTTCTCTACAATCAAACCTGATTCTCTCTAACTTCATAAAAACAAATGCAGTTGTCTAAAATTCAATACATTGAACAAGATGACCAACCTCCAAAACAAAGTCATAACCCAGGTTATGCATCATATTAAATATAAATAAGTTTATATTAAATATAAATGAGTTTGATTTAACTAGGCTTGATTGAAATATCAGTTATGAAAAAAAATGAAATCAAAAGAATGAATATTTGAAAACGACCATTGGTCAAAATATTAGAATCAATGTTAATACAGCTCCAAATAAATTGTTTCTTTCATGAAATATAATTAATTAATACTTACCTTACATTCCATGGTGAAACATTGTTAAAAGATAAGTCCACATTTTCTGTTCAGGTCCCTATTAAAGACTGGAAGCCTAAATAAAATCTATAAGTTTAAAGCAGCCACTGAATACTATTCTTCTTTTACCATTTTCAAAACGTAAAGAGTAGGCCAACCTACATAAGTATTTATGCCAAACTAACCTGATAAGGCCTTCACCTAACATGGTAAATGAAAAAAAAAATTAAGTAAATAAAAAATATTTTCTAAAAAAGTAAAAGTACATGAGTTCAGGAGATACTATTAACTAGAAACAATGAAGATATTTTTCTGTTAGAAACAAGTCAAGATTTGTGGTTTACTTAGTGAAGTATTCTCATTAACAAATCAAGATTTGTAGTTTATTTAGTGAAGTATTCTCATTGTTGTTGCACTACATCCTCAGTATTTATCTGAGAGACATAAGAGAGATTCAAGTTTTATAAGAAATGATATCAAAGACATGCCACTAAAGTAGATAGAATACAAACAGTTTTCAGCACAATAGATGATCACTGCAACATGACCAGTACTTCATTTTAAAACAAGATATGACAAATGTCACAAGTTACACATATGTGCTAAAACTAGACATTACATTCTATAATAACATTTCATCTCAAATGATCTCTGTTGTTTTTAATTTTTCTTTCTTGAGTTCCAATCTTTGTATTCATGCTTAATTTTTTAGTGACTGACAATAACAATGCATCTGTTTATAATTAGTAGAAAAAAAAAAGAGGTATATACCGGTACTAAAATTTACAGAGCTGCCTACAAACGTATAGAATGGCTATCACAGTAAGATTTCATTTTGTTTTTTCAAACTAAGCTGTGACTGTCTCGCGTCATTTTTACTTCATTCTTTTTTATAAGTTTGCTTAGAATGGAGGAAGGATGGAGTTATTTTGACTGAAGTCACTGACTCATTGAAATTACTTGTGCCTAACAAGTTATTCTGCTGTCTATTACCACTGGTTCCTGTAGACTCAGGCTTAGATTCATGTCTTGCCTTGTCAGTTGTCTCAAAAGATATAAACGATAATTGAGATGATGAATGCTGCTTTTTTGGTTCTGTCAACACAGACATTGCGGGGGTAGTTGAAGTGATCTCTTGGTTGGTTAGAAGGATGACTGATGACTTCCTAGTTAATGAGCTTAAACTTGATGAGATAGTACAATGAGATTTAGTGCTTTGATTCAATTCAAGAGCTGATGGAATTACTTGGTTGGAATCAGCGGTAATTTTGGTCTTGTCAATAGACCCAAAAGATATAAATGATAACTGAGAATTCATTTTTGTTTCGTCCAGTGGTAAGGAAGTTGATGAAGCTGTCACGAGAGTATCTTGTTCAGTCACTGGGATACATGATTGTTGTGTATCTATTAAACTCAAACTTGAGGAAATGTTAGACTGAGTTTCACAGTGAGGTGAGAGAAATGCAGGCCTAATTCTAGCTGAGTCATTAGTAAGGTTGGCTGTTGGCCTGCTTAGCAAAGACAGAAGTGATGAATGAGCTAAAGTTTCAGTTTTTATTTCTTGGGGTGACACTGATGACTTTAGGGTGACTTGGGAATTATCTTCTGTGGTAAGCGATATATAAGATGGCTGTGCAGCTATTGGCTCAGTCCTGACTCCACTGAAAGGTTTAATTTCTGAAGTCTTTGATTCTCTCTTGGCTGGCACACTGTAAATAAAAAAAAAATGAATAGATCAAAAAAAAAAGTTTGTGTATTAAATAAAAAAATAAATCTTTCTGTCCTCTAGTTAAATCCTATTACAATGATGTTGTAACTTAAGTGATACTTGGTGACACTGAACCTGAACAGACTAAATAGTTTTGATGGAACGTATATTACTACATAACCATGATTAGCATGGCATACATTTAAAAAAACAAGTTTGGTATAAGGGATGGGGGTCACAGCAGTAATGCACTTGGATTAGCCAGATAAAAGATTTTGTACATCAAACCAACTTGCTCTGATGTTTAAGACAATTAAGGAGGTTTGCAAGTTAATCATTGGTAAAAAATCTACTCAAATGTTCTACTAGGTGTCAAAAGTTTTTTTTTTTACATTTTAACATTCAGACAATATGCTTGTTGAATTCTTAAGATTGGTGTTGGCCTTAGCCGCAACGTAAGAGACTGGGACAGTGGATAAGGTTGGGAGAACCAAATCTTTGCCTTGAATGGGCACTTCATTTGTTTGTGTGTTTCTTCATTTGCAAATGTTAATTATATAGCCTGGTCCTAATGTGGTAAACATATTCAATTGGAGTTAAACAATCTACCAGAATTAGATTTAGAACTCCCCGTTTTGAGAGGCAAGCATTGCATGCCTTACAAGTACTGGTGTGTTTACTGTGAAGTGATTAAAACTACTTTTCTTAAGTATAGTTCTTTCTTGTATTAGGCTGGTTATAATTGTGTCCTGTTGTTAGGCATGATAGATAATTTTTTTTAAAGCATTCCTATCATTGGTACAGAAAGGAGTCATTTACAAAAAGAAATTGTAATCACTGAAAGGCCACTACATGATTACCTAATTGAAAACCCATAATCTTTGCCATTTTTTTTACATACAATGATCATTTTTATACAATGTTATAACTCCACTTAAGAAGGTTGTTTATAAAATAAAATTTATAGCGCACAAGAGCTATGCAGCACAAACTATTACTAGTGTAATGTATTGTAATACTGTGAAGAAATGACTTACTGTTTAAAACAACAACTCATATAACAATGAGTAAAATAGAAAGACAGTCAAGAGAGAAAAAGAGAAAGTGAAATAAAAAAAAAGGGGTGGGGGGGGGCAGTAAAGAAAAAAGAAAGAAAGAATTTAAAAAAAAAAAGGGGGAGATGGGGAAAGAGAATCCCCTAGTACTGATATTTTAAGGTTAATAGATGTTAGCAGCTGCTCCATTGGTTGACATTTGTTGTGTGTGTATGCTCCAGCTGCTGGCTAAACCTTTATTCTGAGAAACAATTATAACCAGCCCCTCCCACACACAAAAAACAACTTGAGCTGGAGTGCCATTGTCATCTCTTAACAATAAATCCTTTCTGCTGTTGCTCTAAATGTAAGAGAATTTTGTGGTTAATGAGGCATAGACTTCCATAATTTCATTCAATAATTTTTGTTTGTTATAGAAACCAAATATTAGAGCATATAGCTTAAATATTTTAGGCTGTTTATTTGGATTCCATTTTAAAAAATACCATTCTTTAGATTAGATTAGATGAAGCTGCATAGTGGTAGAAAACTTAGACATTGAGTTAAAGATCCTGAGTTCAAACCTGATGGAGACTGATTTTTATCTATTTAATTACAAAAAGCTGTTTGAAAAAAAAGTTTATTAGGACCCATGCTAGTCTAGTCAGTCATGTTAACAAGATAGACCTTTCACTGTCATGGTAACTTGTTATAATGTTGGAATGTCACCCTGAAAGAAATAATTCTTAGATGTTTCGAAGTCAACATAGTAGTTTTCTTTTTTACTTAACTGTGAAACCTGGAGCCATTGATTTGGTGTAACAGCTATGCCTAAGAATTTAGTTGGTGAACATTACCAATTGTTTTAGAGAAGTCTAATTAAAGGTCAGTTTCTTTTATTAGAATCTTTAACAAAGTCATCTGTCACAGCACAAAACAATAATTACTGGAGACATGATCCAATGCTCAAAGAGTCTAAGCTAAGAATTTTCAAAGTTTAATTCATGATGATGGCTGTTTCTTTTTTTTTTTTTTATTTAAATCATTGGACATCTAAGAGAACACCATGCTCAGAAAAGAGACTTATTAGGTAACATAAAAGCAGCTGATACTTGTAATGACTACATGAAAGCATTGTTTCTAATTGACCACACAAATTAAAAAAAAAATCAGGAAAAGAAAAGTAATAGCATGCAGTAAGGGAAATATTGATGATCAAATGATCTAATATATTTGAATTGACATGTACTAAACCCATCTCTGATGGCCATTTCTGCACTAAAATGGTATTTTTATAATTTAAATAATTTTCAGTAGATGCAAATAGGTAAACGTTGTTCATAATTTCCAAGTCAATTTCTTTTCTTAAAGGCATTAGTTTCTAGTCTATGGGTTCCTTACTCTGTTTATGTGACATGAGTCTCCAACATCTTACAAGCAGCAAAAAAACACATCCCTCAAGGCCTAGTTAAGAAATACAAACCTTTTTGGACACCAGAATTAGATAAATAAGTAAAAGAAAGAAACATGGCCAGGAAGACTATAGAAAAAAAACCTACTAGAGAGAACAAGACAACGTACAACAAATTGACAGGGCTTATAAGATACAAAATTAAAACAGAAAAAAAGAAAAAGTGGACCACAACATGCGAACAACTATATCTAAATAAGGTTGGTCGAAAGGCCTGGACCCTTCTGCACCGGCTAGCAGGAAAGAAACAAATAACAAACCCCCAACCTATAAAAGGCACTGATGAAATAATAACAGAAAACCTTAAAAGGCTGAAACCTTCAATAAATATTTTGCTAGCATTAACAAATCAAAGCTAAGAAAACAACTGGACCAGGCCTTTAGTAATAATAAAATATATCTTAAAGAAAGAAGAAAAAGCTCCAACAGTCAAGTGTCAGATCTTTGACACTTCCTTCACTTTATATGAGCTCAATACTGCCCTAAAAAGTCTCAAGTCAAGAAAATCCCCTGGACTTGATTGTGACAATCACACCTGCCGGGGATTATATTATCAAACTTGACAATTCAATGAAATGAAGAAAGAAACATCTCTCTGTATTTTCTTCAAACTTCTTTAATAACTTCTTCAACTTTCACATCAAATTAACTTCTTAATTCAATAACAACTTGACTTGATACTTCATAAATAAAACTTAAATGATACATAAAACTTCACTTAGTATAACTTCAACTTCAACTACTAAAACTTTACTTAATGGACCCGCTAATATCATAAAACTTATTACTAATCCAGGACTGAGCGAGGACCAACGCTCTACAAGAACTATTACTATGCGAGGACCCCATCTGACTGACTTTCCCTTAATTTATACTTTCTTTGATCGTACGTTCCAGAATCCTATAACCTTCTCCCATAATTATTTTAGTAACTTTGACCTTCTAGAAGCTGACGTGTGCTATTTTTTTTCCCTTTAACCTCTTTCTTCCATTAACTTGTTTACGCTGGACACTTGCACTGGTTTGAACTCGAGCTTCTAGAAACTGGTCGAAATAGGTCACAGACTCGATTCGTGACAGCGATAAAATAACAAATGAAATGATCCGGGGGCTAGGACCACAGGCCCAAAACTGTATACTTAACTTTATCAACCATACATGGAAAACTGGAGAAATACCACAGGAATAGAGAACTGCAAACATAATACCCATTTTAAAGAAAAATAAATCACCTGGAGACCCAAAAAGTTATAGACCAATATCTCTAACATCCAACATTGGCAAAATGGCAGAAAAAATGATCAATAACCGACTTTATCGGTGGCTAGAAAGTACTTGCTCACTCCACAATGCACAAGCTGGCTTCAGGAAAGCAAGTAGAACAGAAGACCACCTCTTTCGTTTTATCCAGGACACAGTAGAAGGGTTTCATGAAAACAAGCACACTACAGCAGTATTTATAGATTTGCAACAAGCCTATGATAGAGTGTGGAGAAAAGGTCTATTTTTGAAGATGAAAAAAATGGGCATCCATGGAAAAATGTACAGCTGGATCAGGGCATTCTTAAAAAACAGAACCATCCAAACCCGATTCAAAGGTGCCATCTCTAGTAAAAAAAAGTTTGGAAGAAGGACTACCACAAGGTTCAGCCCTTAGCTGCACTCTCTTTCTAATCTTCATGAATGACCTCCCGGACCTCATTTCGGTCAATAAGGCACTTTATGCAGATGACCTTTTAATTTGGACTACAGAGAAATATCCAGTGCTGACTAGATCCAAACTAAATAGAGCCCTCACAACTATCTCCACATATTCAAAATTATGGAAAATGGAAATAAACAAAGAAAAGTCAGTTTATTCAATCTTTAGCCACAGCAACAAAACAGCAAAAAGAAACTACATCCTAAAAATAGAGGATAGCAAAATTAAATATCAATATCACACTACAGTGGATCCCTGGACACATTGGCATCATGGGAAATGAAAAGGCAGATAAGCTATCAAAGGCAGGTTCATCTATGGAACATCCAGATAGACCTGTTAACTACCTCACCCTAATGTCAATGTTAATCAACAATCACAAAGAGGAGTGGCTCAACCAATGGGCATCAGGAAATACAGGCAGAGCCATGTACAAAGAAATGACTACACCTAACAAACTGGACAGTATTAACTTCCTCCCCCGCAAAGAACAATCTACAATTTTCCAACTAAGAACAGGACACACACCACTATTAAATTACCACCTGAACAAAATAAACTCCACACAACTCCCCCTCTGTAGACACTGCGCCCACCCCTTAGAAACCGTAAACCATATCCTCTTTGAATGCCCCTCCCTAATCCACCTTAGGCAGACCCTACTTCCACTACAGCCCAACATAACCAACACCCTGTACGGCAGTGCTGAACAACTGAGGAAAACAGCACAATTTTTTTCCTTGGCACAGTCTGCAAAAGAGCTCACAGCTCAGCTGTAATAAAGCTGGCTAGAAGAAGAAGAAGAAGAATGTGACATGATTTTTATAATGCATTTACAGTTGCCAAACATGAGTTAGGCTCTAGGGGTAGCCATTAAATGTTTACCAAGAGAATAGGTACGCTCTACATTCTACATAACCTTCCTAAAAGAATTTGTTGAAGCTTACCCAATTTAAAATCTTATTATTGGATTTATGGTTTAAGTTTTGAAGGCAATTAAATAAATGAATATTTGTATATTTTATTTTATATAGCAATATGCTTTAGGACAATCTGCCAGAATCTGGAGCGAAAAACACAGCCAGAAGAATGGACCCAATCTTTAATTATTCCACTGCCCAAGAAAGGAAACTTGAGACAAAAGAAACTAGAACCTTTAGAACAATAACTCCAAAAATGCTTTTGACCAGGTTCAGCATGATGGCCTATGATGACAAGAGTTCAACATTTATTAGAACACTATCGATGTTATCAAAGACCAATACCAAAATGTGAATAGCTCAGTACTTCTAAAAAAAAAAACAAATAAGAGAAAGTTTTAGGACATCCATAGGAGTGCAGCAAGGATGTATTCTCTCTCCAGTTCATATTAACATATCTCTGGAGCATATCATGATGGAAACTCTAGATAGAAGGATTTACTCCTATCTTGACCATAAGAGGGCGGTCTATTTCCACTCTTAGAATTGCAGATTATATAGACCACATTGGAGAAAATTCAGACCAGGTACAAGATCTTCGTTCAAAACTACAACTTGTCCTTTATGGTTTTGAAAGTTGGACACTGAATAGTGAAGCTGAAAGAATCCAAGCTTCTGAGAGTAAATGCAGCAGGAAATTGCTGGTTTCAGATACCAGGAAAGGAAGACAAATGAGTTAGTACTTTTACAAGTTATACACTAACCTAAGCTGGTTTGGTCATCTTGCAAGACATTTAAGTAAAGTACCCTATAGGGCAGATGATGAAAAAGTCAACCAACCATCTTTACTTTCCCCAACTTTATGCCAGGTACCCATTAGAGCTGCGTGGGCTAAGGGGCGTTCTAAAAATCTGGAAATTCAAAATCCCGGCCTTAACTAGGCTGTGAACAAGAGATCTCTTGTTTTGGAAGCAAAGAGCTTTACTACTCAGCCATCACAGAATTTTCATCTTTCAAATATTAAAATATTAATTCTTTTTAGTTATAAATGTTCTTTCTTTTTGGCCAATATTTCTATGATTATAAACATTCCCTGGAACACAGTTATTTAAATAGCCCCCCCCCCCCCCCCCCCAAAAAAAAAACACAACGAAACAACAAAAACAAAAAGACAAATTATATAGAACAACATACAATAAAATATGCACATTGAACTTATTACTTAACTGAAGCCTAGGACAATTAAACCATTTTTAAGATAGAAAACGCAGTTGTTAGCTGTAGGGTAGTGTTATAATGTGGGCTATTTTATTGATGGATTTTAAAGTGTTCAAGGCAATATACACATATACTAACTATTTTAACAGTAGTGTAGCATGGGTATCAGGTATTGCTAGAATTCAAGGACAGCAGTTTCATTAGAATATACAATAGCTAAACTGATGGGCCTAAGAAGTGTTTGTGCATTCTCTATAGTAGGGGTTTTGGGCCCTTTGTTTGTAGGATGAGTTAGAAAAAAAAAAGAACATTAAATTTGAGGGCTAGAAAATTTTGTTGATAGTGGAGCATTCTAATAGAGGTCGTTTGAGAAGTTAAGAGTGTTCCGAGCAAAATAAACATATTTAAATTGTAGTGTAGCATGGGTATCCGCTAGTAGAACATTAAGACATTGAATTAACTAGATTTGAAAAATTTAAACATTGGACAGGGTGAGCAAAGTGACACCATAATAAGGGTTCTTGGGAAACAAACATTTGAAAAATAAATTCAGCCCAACTTGATTCAATTTATGACATGAGTACAAAAAAAAATGGTTTCTGAATCAGCTTTTGTCTAAACTACTTCACAGAGTGTTTTTTTCTCAATGACAATATAGCTCAATTTTCTCATGCTGCCAAATTTTTAGATGTAGCTTGATATAAATAATATTTGAAAAATTAAAAGATTTACCTAGTGGGAGCTTTTTGCTTGGTGCTGACATCATTTTGTCGATGTCTATGTAACATTGGACAGTTCACACCTCTGCGACAGGAACCAGTGTAAGAATAAGTTGGGCAAACAAAGGAATGCAGCCTCTTGCACTGCAAAAAATGGTTTGTATAAAAAAAATTTAGGGAATACTTTCATAAAGTAATTTAAAAAGATATTTAAAAAAAAAAATTTTTGTTTTTCATTTCTTTCTTTGGTTTGACATTTTCAAACAAAGTATGAACAATTAATTAAACATCATGTAAAAAAAATATTAAAAAAATGAAAATGTGCAATTAAATTGGTGACTGTGTAAGATGAAACAAAACAAAATGGGACAATGCAAGTAGTTCTACACTTTGAACATCCAATTATTGTTAAGGGTTTTGTCTGTAACACTCTATGACCAAATGCTTGCGTCTCAGCATTTGTCAGTTTCTGGTATTGTTCTGTATTTATGTTCTTTTGTGTTGTGAACTGATCTGTTCTTGTGTGTCAAAATGTCTTGGTGTCCAGGTCAGCTTTTGTGTGTGTGTGTGTGTGTGTGTGTGCGCACGCGGTGTGTGTGTGTGTGTGTGTGTACTGTGTTATCAACATGAACTGTTTGTCATTCTTGTTCAATAAAGCCTAGGGTCAAGACATGTCTTCTTGTAGTGTTTCATTAGGCTACTACAGGTATTTGTAAGTTGATTAAATACCAGTAAAAAAATCAAGACTAAGTTCCTGTGTATCAAATTGAACTTTTAGAGTCATGCCTTTAAAAATTTGAACCGTATCAATAGAGGAACTTAACATCATGTTCCCTACAAGATCTGAAAGGGGTACTTTACTTTTCTATGTCTTACAGTATGATACCAGGTCAAAAACAAAAAGGTGGAAACAAATGAGGAACATGATTAAGTAAAAAAAAGACAAGTTCATGACGCACCATGTGAGGAAACATCAAGCCATTGTAAGATATTTTATTTTGTGATAAAAATGTTAAAAGTATTTACAAAAGATCATCAATTCAAAATAGTGAGGTACCTTATCACCTAATGAACAGAAACCATTCAAGAAGTCTTTGCAGGTGGGTGCATCAGGATTGACTTTAACATGTAGGTAGGGACAATCATCTCGTGAGCATGCGCCTCTGAGGTAGTACATACACACTGGCATTTTGTGCACAGACGCTTTATGGGAGAAGGGGCAATTCACAACGTCACATCTGCCGCGCAAGAACCTTGAAGTAAAGAAAATAATTCCGGATTTGACAACGTACATAATATAAATTAACCGGCCCATCTAACACCAAGCCATTACAGTGATAATGTTAATAAGTTTTTTCTTAATAGACACATCTATTACATGTTTCAATTGTAAGCTTCAACTTCAGTAACTGTTTGATAAACAAGGAATTTTGAGGACAAGTATTTTAGTTCAAAATAAAATCTATAGATATTTTTAACTTAAAATTGAACTACTTATTAATGTAAATTGATCTTACTTTGAAAACAGAAGCAAAAATATAGGTCTTTCAACAATAAGCTTTAAAAAAAAATGTAGTTATTTACTTTGATTTTCAAATTTATTTATGCAAGCAAAATGTCAAAATTTTCAGTTCAACATTCTCAACTTTAGTAAATTTAAAGTACTAACTAACAAACCTTGTTTTTTTTTAAATATATTATATCTTCAAGAAAAATTTTGAGAAGCACAATGTTAACAATTATAACCAAAAATTGTCAGTGTTTCTATTTTACCTGGTGCATACAGCTACTTTTTGTGGGTCATGTAGGTATGGACAGTTGTCTCCTCGAAAACATTTACCAAAACGACCAAAGAATATGCAATGCTGTTTCTGAATCTTCTTCTTGTTGTCTTTTTTATACTTGGCAGCAGCGATGGCAATACTCCGATAAACTGCACGACTGTGAAATTACAAAACCAGTTGTTTTTTTTTAAAAAAGGTATTTTCTAAAATCAAAAAGGCAGATTGAGTTCAGTTTCTATGGACAGCATGTAATTATTGCAGTTAGTTTAGCTAAAGTGTAACATACAAGTCAACAGTTGGTCAGGGAGATGAATGAAATCTGCTTGCTTCAATGGACTTTTTATTCTCAAGAACATCTTAACTGTCCAGCATTTGGTTTTGACAATGGGATATGAGTGCCAAAAAAAATAATCTTTTCAACCCTAAACCAGGAATAGAATTAGATATTACTAACTGATCAGACTTGGTTATTAGGTCCTATCAATAAACCAACCTGGCAGCAAGTCTTGCATTTTCATCTGATCGCTTCTGATCCAATGCTATTTTGTTTACATGAGCAATACTTTCATTAGAGTTTGTACTACTTTCTGTGGAGAGTTCAGAAAACCATGTGACTATATATTTATTTTGTAGAGTGACATTAAAATAGAAAAGAAATTGAAATTTGTTATAACCTTCTAAGTCGTTAAAATAACACAGACGCACACACAAACACCCCTAATAGTTGTCTTACTGAAAACAGCTCGGCTTAATTTTTTGCCCTTTGAATCAACATTAAAATGAACACCTTGTAAAGAAATTAATTTCAATTTTTGCATCTTCCAACCTAAAATAAAGAGAACAAATTTATTTGAGAAACTTCAGAACAAATTTAGCTTTGAGTTTTAAAAAAAAAAATATATATTGCAAAATTGCTCACTTCTTTGGGGTGTGTTATCTTTGAAACTATGTCTGCAGCTTGAGTCATGAACAGATGAGAATGAAGTTGACCTTTTAATTCTAGTGAGTTGCCTTGAATTTGATTTGTACAAGTGATCTCCAATCTTCACCAAACTTTTGTTGTTTCTCTTTTGTTTAAAGTTTAAAGCAGAAGGCCATGAAGACTTGTTCATTTTAAAACTACAGACAATGAAAAAAAAAATTATAAAGTATCTCAATCAAAAATGTTACATATGTAATAACTATTTTTCTTTTGTTTAATTTCACTCATATGTCAGGGGCTTGATGACCAAGGGATAAACTACTTAGCTTCCCAACTAAAGATCATAAGTTTGATTTCCAATGGAACTGTGATTATTAAAATGTACATTTTAAACATGTCCTTCTTTTATCACATGACACAAAAATGTTAATAGTATACACTTTCATTATGATAACTGTGAAGTCTACAACATTTCTGGTTAATGTTTTCTGTACGGTCCTAAAGAGAGGCACAAAATATGTCTGGTGGGATTTTTAGATATTCACTTTAAAAGAATAAAAAAAAAAATTGTCCTATTATTAGTAGTAATAAAGATTACCACATAATGCTAATATAAAAGGTTTAAAGTTGAAATTGCTCTAGATAAACATCCTATAGTACAACCATTAAGAGGCTTCTAGGATTAGTTGTTACAGCAAACAAAAATATTGAAGTCCTTAATTTTGAATTTGCGAATGCAAGAAAACTTCTTCTCTCAACACAGACAGTGACACTTACCTTGCATATCTATAAGTACCCATAAACCCTAACCTCAGTTTTTGTCTCATTTTCAGCCTCCAAAAGTTATTAGCTTGCAGTGTTGGCCTTGACCATTTATAAAAGGAACCTGTATTATAATCTGAGCAAGATATAGGCATTATGATGTTTTTGCACCAATAAATAATATGAATGTGATAGGATATGTGATATGTCTAAGAGAAACTAAGATTATTAGACAATTTTTTAAACTATTTATATTCAAAAAAGTCAATTTTTTAAATTGTTTGAGGCATGAAGTCTTTTTATGCAAAAGATGCTAATCTAAATAGTACATTTAGTGGAAAGCGTGGTCGAGAGGCTAAGTGCGCTTGAACTTGGCTTGACTACCTAGAAGGGGGCTCGAGGTTCGACACCCGACTCGGGCAGAGTTGTGTTTACTGAGCGCCTAAAGGCAGCACGGAAGACCAACTCCTAGATACCCCCTCTCCCCCCCCCCCCCCCCACTGGTCCACAAATGAGATTGGACCAAAGCGCTCTGAGCATGCTATTAGCATGAAAGTAGCGCTATATAAAAGCTATAAATATATATTTCAAGCAGACAAAGCAAATTCAATAAAGAAACTATAAGAAACAAATTTACTTACTAGAAAAAGGAGCAATTCTTTTAAATGACTGGTTCCCCTGTAATTTCTTGCTAGTGCTAGTAGTAACTCTTCTGTCCAACTTTATCAGACCTCTCCCTCTAGATGGATCACTTCTGATTTTCTCTGGATTTCTTTTGTCCAACTTTAACTTATTTTTGTTGAATTTTGTAAAAGTAGTAGAATGTGGAAATGAAAATTTATGATGCTGATTGGATGTGCCTTGATAGAAAATTGGAGCCTTTTTCGATGCTGATGTTGGAGAAAGTCTTTTCAACTTGTACTTGCTAACCAGCTTTGCAGCACTTTGTATGATCAAGGGAGATTTTTTGAAAGAAAAAAGGTTTTGCTTTTTGGAAGTTGGGGTGGCCATTAAAGAGTTAGAGCCAGACTGAGAGACAAATGAATCAGATTTAAGACTGCCATTGATGGAAGGTGCCATTTTTTGAGCAGATGGAGAAAGATGCTTTATCTTGTACTTGCTGACCAGTTTGGCTGCATTTTGGACATTTGCAATGGGCACTTTCTTAAGTTGAGTAGTCTCTGACTGTGGTCTCAGTGATGTTGAAGTGGGTACAGTGTTATTTGAAACACTTAATTGAGCATCACCATTTGCTGCTTTACGTGATGAATTTTCTATATTTTTAACAAGTTTGAATCTACTGGTAGCCGAATTTGAATTATGAGCTGTAGAATTTTGTTTACCAGCTTTATAAGCAATGTTTTCTGGTGAGATACCTTGAAATAAAACTTTTCTTAACACTGGCACTGACTTAGTTGAGTCTTCAGAAGACTGGGAAGAGAAAATAACTTTCCTTTTATTAGGGGAAACATACACAGGCAACTGAGTCTTACTGCTGCCATTATTTGACTGGGCGTCTGACAGCAATGCAACCTGACTACTTTTTGAAATACTTTGTGCAACTGCTGCTTGTATTCTATCCACTCTTTTTGAGGATACCGCCTGATGGTTGTGAGATCCAGGAAGCAAGGCAGGTGGAATTTTTTTTTTAA
The DNA here is from genome assembly GCA_036873155.1 of Biomphalaria sudanica. Taxonomy (NCBI): domain Eukaryota; kingdom Metazoa; phylum Mollusca; class Gastropoda; family Planorbidae; genus Biomphalaria; species Biomphalaria sudanica. Next base: position 2,136,458 of record JAZGLO010002645.1, on the reverse strand, counting down.
CTTTTTCATGGACATGTTTTTTGATATGCTGTTTGTATGATGCTTCCTCAACAGGATGTGTTCCAAAATTGTGTTTATGAGTCCTATTTATTAAAGTTTGTCTACTTTGATTTTGATTACATCCTATGTTATTTCTTGCTGAGATTTGGTTTTGTTTGAATTCTATGTCATTTTTCATGTAACGTATTTTGAGTTCCATTTCTTCCAAATAATCTAAATACTTAACAAATGTTTTGGAAGTTGAGCATGATTCATTGGAATTTTTCAGAGATGAGTTTTCTTGAACAAATGTTTCTTTAGATGGTTTTGTTGATATCTGAAGTCCTATAGGCTCTAGAATGTTTAGTTGAGAAGTATCAAAAGAGGTACCTTTATCTCCTAATAAAACCAATCTTGAAGGCTCTGCCACTGTAGTCATTCTGTCTCCTTCAAAGAAACGCAAATAATGGTATACACCAGGCTTAAATATTTGAGTAATAAAAAAAATTATTATTCTTTCTTTTAATTTACTTACCCAACTGATGGCAGTTGTTTATAATCATTAAAAAATGTATTTTATAAGGTTTGTACTTGATACAAAATAATTACAATATTCTTAAACAAAGTTTAATGGAGTCAAAACTCATTAATTAAATCCTTTACTTGTTCAGGCATCTTGAAGTACCAAAACCATCTTGTAAAAAAGACATCTGAACACTCTGTTTGTTAAAACCAAACTGATTGCACCTCACAGTGGGTGTGTATAAACCAGAATTGACCAGTACAGTGATCCCTCACCACTCTGTACAATGGTAAGTACACTTAACAAAAATGTTTACTTTATGTTATTTAGTGAATAAATACTTAAATAAATATACAATTTCTATTTTGCAGATTCTCTGTTATTGCAAGTGTTTCTGCAACACATCTCCCCCAATATATGAGGGATCACTATAAATTATATATTTAAATTGAATTGATTATTGTTTTTAAAAGAAACTCATAAGACTTAAAAATACTTTTGCAGATCATGATTCATGTAAATGGTTTTCAAAGAAAGATGCTAATTGTATAACTTTATATATAAAAACTAAAAACTTTTTAAAACAAAATCTATACTACTTTGTGGAGGAATAACAATTCTCTTGAGCGCTTTATCACCATTTAAAGATGACACAGATGTTTTTGCTAAAGGTAAGACCAAGCGATTTGAATTGGGCAACACAGATTCCATATCCTCACAGCTGCTTCCTAGCGTCAAATCAGAATCAGAGTAGCCACAATCCAGAGTGTTGTACAAGTGACCAAAGTTGTGCTGGCTACTTGAAGAGAAGTTGGGAAGTGCATATAAATGTATGTTGTTAACCCTAGTTAGGTTTTGTGCCTGAGGATCAACTATTTGCTGAGCTTCTTTGTGTAAAGATTCTTTTTTGTGTAGAGAATCATAATTATCTGGCATTTCTCACTTAAGTCACTGCTGAGAAAAAAAAAATAAGATAAGGGTATTGAAACTTTTTTTTTAAAGATTAATTATATATGTCGAGAGAGGATGTACCAATAAAATATTTTAGAGTAGAGAGTATCATAATAAATATGGCTAAATTTAATATTACAGTGAAGGAGGCTAACATTACAAAATATTTAATTGAAGGAGGCTAATAATAACAAATTTGGTAATTATGAAGATGAGCGTCTTAAAGTAATGGAAAACGAATTTTAGCAAAAATAATTTTAAATGTATTTAAATAATGTTTTTAATAGATTTGGTTATAAAAAAGAGAACCTTTTATTTTATAACACTTCAAAAATGACTTAGCCACTGATGATATGTGTGCTGCCATTTTGTTGTCAATAATTTTTTTTTAGTGATGTCACTAACATAAAGTGTTTTTTTTTTTATTTTGGATATATTTTTTTTCTTCATATTTTCTTACAAGAAAGGGAGGTGTGTTGACTGAACGGTAAAACTCTAGGCTTCTGAACCGGGGTCCCGGATTCAAGTCCTGGTGAAGACTGGGATTTTTAAATTCGGGATCTTTGGGCCCCTCTGAGTCAACCCAATGGGTACCTGACGTTAGTTGGGGAAAAGTAAAGGCGGTTGGTTGTTGTGCTAGCTACATCACACTCTTGTTTACCCTTGGCCACAGAAACAGATAACCTTTACATCATCTGCCCTATAGACCACAAGGTCTGAAAGGGGAACTTTACTTTTACTTATAAGAAAGGTTGCTGTTAGCGCTTATTTATACATACAATTTATATAATAATAATAAAGCTTGTCTTCCAGTCAGAAGATTAATGAGGAATGCAGCATTTCCAGTAGCTATGCAGCCGCAGCTTTGACCTACATATTTTGCTACATCTAGCGCAGGCATAACCATATCTGCCGGTGGTCGATCTAGATTTTCTTTTGGCCGTCTACATCTCTCCTCAGCAGAGGAAATATAACTACTGAGTCAACAAAGCAACATAATGCGTTTCCTTCCTGGGACCAGAGTTCCCTCCCTCCTATTAGAGACAGCATTGAAAGATTTTAAAAAATATCCAATTCCAACCAAACAGCGCTCAAGGAATTAATGAACTCTTTTCTAAAATTCCATTGTAACCCCAACAACCGATGGGTCAGAGTTTACACAGATGGATCCTCTCAAAATTCCAACACAAACGGAGGAGCTGGCATACTAATTGAATGGCCCAATGGAGAAAGAGTGGAAAAGTCAATTGCAACTGGAGATCTCTCAGACAGACATAGAGCAGAAAGACAAGCACTGGAACTAGCAGCTACCACACTAAAAAACTACCCATGCACACCAAACAGCCACATTGTCTTTCTGACCGATGCTAAAACAGTCCTTCAAAGCCTAAAAAAACTCAGATACTTCCTATATAAAGCAACTCAGGACAGCTCTTGTAAACATTAACATCAACAGCTAAGAAACTGTTCTTCAATGGATTCCAGCACACATTGAATTAAAAGGCAATGAAAAACCAGACATAGTGGCCAAAGATGGAAGAATGAACAAACAAATAAAAATCCCTCTCTACCCAGAAGAAATGATGAAAATAATAGAGTGGATTATAAGCTATCTTGACATGACCAACGCATACATTTTCAACTCAGAATCAAACACAACAGAATGAGATAACAAAAGTTCCGAAGCTTAAAGTTGGGATGAGCGAAAACCTGCCCTTGTGGAGCATCACCAGAGAATTTAGACCATGTCCTTTAAAGCTGCATATTATATCAAAAGGCCCGAACAAGACTCTGGCCCTAAATCCCTCCTATAAAACAAAAACTATACGGAGAACTGCCTGATCTGGCAACCAGATATAGGATTACTGATCTGAACTCTCCAACATTTAAAATGAGAAAGAAGAAGAAGAAGAGACTTGCATTAAGATTAAAGATGGGTGTATTAGGACTAAAGGTTAAAAAAAAAAAGCCAAAAGGGGGTGGGGGTGAGGGGGTATCGCTGGGCATTGAAATTTATATAAGATTTAATAGACGAGCCGAAGAAAAGTCACAAAGTGCACAAAGGGCTACCTTTTTGTTTTTGTCTGGGGAGGGATGGGGTGTATTATAAGTGAAAGTGTTACTTAAATTAACAGGTCCAAAATACAAGTGTGTGTATGTATCGGACTGCTACTAGCTAGTAATAAATATATTAAATATAAATTATAATATAGTATTATAGATCTACATCTATAGCTATATTATATAATTTTACTATAAATATAGATAAGCAGTCTAGAGGACAGTATAGTATAGATTAGTAGTTACTATAACTATAGTAATATAGTAAATCTAGATCTATTTAATTTAATATATTTTTATATAGACTATATATCTTAATAAATATCTAGATCTAGACATGGATTCTAAACCATTTGATTGTCATTGTAAATTAGCTTTCACTTTAGACTTAGACTTAACTTAGGCATTTTTAACCTTAAACTAGATTTAGACTAGACCTTTAAAAACTAAAATCAACAACAGTCATCATGAAATTGCTCTGGCTATTTATCCTAATAATTACTAAATACACACTAGCTGAACACAGAACTAGATCTACCTCAGTCAACACTAAACTTAAAAAGGAAAAAACAGTCATAATCAATCATCACACTTTAGATCAATGCAACTTCAAAAATAACCTAACATACACATCCATAACATTAAAGAAGATTACCCATCACAAATGGAAGTTCTCAATCAGACACAGTAGAAATAAATACCTATCACTGTTAATATTAATAGCAGGAGATGTAGAGTCAAATCCAGGGCCTAGATCTAAAGATAGATGCAACATCTGCAAAAAAGTATGCACCATGAAACAGAAAGCCATTCAATGTGACACCTGCGATGAATGGTACCATGCATCATGTCTCCATATGAATACACCTGTGTATTATGCCTTAGGCAACAAAGATGCATCATGGCACTGTGTACCGTGTGGGTTACCTCAGTTTACATCAGGACTGTTTGATTCCTTTGATGCTGACACTTCTAACCCATACAACATCCTAAACACCATCCCAAAACAAACTCACCAACCACTAGCCAGATCCACTCCTGTTAAACCTAAATCTACAAAAATTAATACAACAGCCTCAATAAACAAACCTACTAAAGAAGTAATACCAAAATACCTTAAAACCTTAGTAATAAATTTTCAAAGCATTAGGAACAAAACAGCAGATTTAGAAATTTTATTAGAATGTGAGAAACCAGACATAATTGCAGGAACAGAAACTTGGCTACATCCTGAAATTTATAATGCAGAAATTTTCAATAGTAATTATGAAATTTTTAGAAAAGATAGGGCTGATAATCATGGAGGAGTTCTTTTAGCAATAAAAAACACTCTTATAGCAGAAGAAATAACCTTACCTAACTCAAAAAATATAGAATCTACATTTTGTAAAATTAATACCACCTCAACATCCCTAATAATAGGCAGCATTTACAGACCACCAAATTCTAGTTTAGAATACATGCTGGAACTATGTAATCAGATTACTACACTTAAAGAGACAAATAAAAATGCAGTTTTTTGGATTATGGGTGATTTCAACCTATCTGATATAAATTGGAAAACACTAACCATAGATAAACACCAAAACCTTAAGGACATAAATGAGCTTTTCATAGAAACTTTACACAACCTAAGTTTAGATCAAATCATTAAAAAGCCAACTAGATTAAACAACACATTAGATCTCTTCTTAACCAACAGACCTGGATTAGTAGTTGATTATGATATTATCCCTGGTCTATCAGACCATGAGATCATAAAAATACAGTCAGATAAAATCAGTAGCCAATACAAAACCCAAAAGAAAAATCTTACTCTGGAATAAATGTAACCTAACACAACTACACCAAGCTGCATTAAACTTTCAACAAACATTCTTATTAGAAAAAGGCATTAACCAACCAGTCGATGACCTCTGGAATTTCATTAAAAACCATCTTAAAAGCATTATAGAAAATCATATACCAACTAAATACACATCAAACAAAATAAATAAATGCTGGTTTAATAATAGAAAAATGTCAGTTGTTAAGAGTAACAAAAAAAATTAAACAAATTAATTCCACTTATCTTATTCATGGCAAACCAGTAACACAGACTAAAAACTCAAAATACCTAGGTGTTATAATAAATGAAAAACTGTCATGGAATCCACATATTGATGAAACTATAAAAAAATCCAACAAAGCATTAGGGTTTATTAAAAGAAATTTCTATAAATCAAATAAGAACATAAAACTAAAATGTTATTTAACCTTGGTTAGGCCAATAATAGAATATGCATCCACCGTGTGGGACCCCTCAACTCAAGAAAACATTAAGAAACTGGAACAAACACAAAATAGAGCAGTGAGATTCATAACAAACGAATATTCACATTTGACTAGGGTAACACCATTAATAAAATCACTAAATTTAGAAAGCCTTCAGGACAGAAGACTCAAAAGTAAAGTAGCAATTATACATAAAACACTGAACCATAATCTTCAAATACAAAAACAAAATTTAATAAAATACTCTGAAAGACACAAAAATAAAGGCACATTCCTCGTCCCATATGCTAGGACAAATTTGTACAAATACTCCTTCTTCCCTAGTGCTATTAGAGCATGGAATGGGTTGCCTGAGCTAGCCAGAAAAACCAGTGACTTGGCAGAATTTAAGTCATTGGTTAATATGCATGACTAAATGCATGACGCGTAGGACGTAATCATCTTCTTTTTTGAAGTAACGTCTGTATTATATAAGATAAGAAGAAGACTAAAGAAGCTTTGTAAACAGAAGGAAAACCTATATAGAAAATTTAAAGAAACCAAGGCAGAAAGAGTTTACAAAAAGTATATAAAAATTAAACACCTAACCCAAAAAGTAAGCAGACAGCTGCAGAGTGAATACATAAACAATGTAATATCTAAAGATAACAACAAAAACCTATGGTCATACATTAAGTCTAAGAAAATGGAAACAACAGGCATAGCGCCATTAAAAGATGAACATAACATAATACATAACGATAATGAAACTAAAGCAAACATCCTAAACAAATACTTTGCATCAGCATTCTCAGCCCCAGGAGACAAAGACATATTTCTTAATTTGAACCAAGTAGACAACATAGAAGATTTAGTAGTACAAGAAAATGGAATTCAAAAACTATTATCCAACACCAAACCAAATTAAGCGTCTGGACCGGATGGTATTCCAGCTAGATTACTCAAAGAACTAAGCAATGAGCTAGCCCCAGTGTTCAAAATACTCTTTCAGGCATCGCTTAACCAGGGCAGAGTACCAAAGGACTGGAAAGAAGCTAATGTCAGCCCCATATTTAAAAAAGGAGAAAAATCTGATCCAGGAAACTACAGACCAGTATCACTTACCAGCATCACTTGTAAAATCCTAGAACACATAATATGTAGCAACATCATAAACCACTTAGACAAACATAATGTCCTCACCCCATACCAACATGGCTTTAGGAAATATAGATCATGTGAAACACAACTAATAGGACTAATTGATGATTTTTCAAAAGGTTTAGATAATAGTGAACAAATAGATGCTATCTTACTAGATTTTTCCAAGGCTTTTGACAAAGTTCACCACCATAGTTTGCTTAAAAAATTAAAATATTTCGGCATTAATGGTCCACTGCATCAGTGGATTAAAGATTTTCTGATAGGGAGAGAACAAACTGTAATAATACATGGCTCTAAATCAACACCAATAACAGTAAACTCAGGTGTACCTCAAGGAACAGTCTTGGGTCCACTACTATTTTTAATTTACATAAATGATTTACCAAATTGCATTAGTTCAGGAACAAAAGTCAGATTATTTGCAGATGATTGCATAATATATAGAACAATAAAAACAACACAAGACACAGAAATTTTACAAAGAGAATTAGATGAATTACAGAAATGGGAATCAAATTGGAGCATGTCTTTCCACCCAGAAAAATATCAGTTGTTAAGAGTAACAAAAAAACAAAAACAAATTAATTCCACTTATCTTATTCATGGCAAACCAGTAACACAGACTAAAAACGCAAAATACCTAGGTGTTATAATAAATGAAAAACTGTCATGGAATCCACATATTGATGAAACTATTAAAAAATCCAACAAAGCATTAGGGTTTATTAAAAGAAATTTCTATAAATCAAATAAGAACATAAAACTAAAATGTTATTTAACCTTGGTTAGGCCAATAATAGAATATGCATCCTCCGTTTGGGACCCCTCAACTCAAGAAAACATTAAGAAACTGGAACAAACACAAAATAGAGCAGTGAGATTCATAACAAATGAATATTCACATTTGACGAGAGTAACACCATTAGTAAAATCACTAAATTTAGAAAGCCTTCAGGACAGAAGACTCAAAAGTAAAGTAGCAATTATACATAAAACACTGAACCATAATCTTCAAATACAAAAACAAAATTTAATAAAATACTCTGAAAGACACAAAAATAAAGGCACATTCCTCGTCCCATATGCTAGGACAAATTTGTACAAATACTCCTTCTTCCCTAGTGCTATTAGGGCATGGAATGGGTTGCCTGAGCTAGCCAGAAAAACCAGTGACTTGGCAGAATTTAAGTCATTGGTTAATATGCATGACTAAATGCATGACGCGTAGGACGTAATCATCTTCTTTTTTGAAGTAACGTCTGTATTATATAAGATAAGAAGTCTCTCCCCTCCCCTCTAGATAAATCTAGAGTCTAGATCTAATAATTCTAATATTATTATTATTAGTATTAATTTTTTATCGACTATAGACAGTATAGATAGACAATATTATTCAATATAGATATAGTACTCTAGTAGATCTATATATTTATGACTATGTATGTCTAGTAGATCTGTGTTAGAATAGTGGCAGATAACTTTTTAGACGACTTTTTAGTAAATATAAATAACTAGCCAAATGTTACCCGTGGCCAGCAGGTCTTAATTTGCGTATTACTTTCAATGTAGTTACTGAGAGTGTTTTGTAAACAATTAAATGAAATAATGTTATAAATAAGGCGAATGCGGAATGCGTGAATGTAAAAATAGTATGAATGGAGCTATTAAAATAGTTAATCGACCTAAATCCATTTTTTTTTCAAATAAAAACATTTGCTTATAGGCCTACATATATTTGATTAAAGTATGAAATGAATAGACTTTATTTTGTACCAGTTTATCTGTGGGGTCAGTGCATTTGTCTTGGTCTAAGTATAGACTGCTATTGAAGAAAATATTTTTTTAAATTATTATGTATAAAGTGTAAGTTAATAAGTAGATCGAATCTAGACTTGACTAAGATAAGTATCATCTAAAGGCTACATTGATGACAGAGATTGATAGTTTACCCAAGCGGAGAATGATTGTGTACAGATCTATATTCTAGACTCTAGACCTAGATCTACTTTTGAAATAAATAAGTTTTTGTTTCCATTATGAATATGTAAGCTATATGTAGACAAATAGTACCTACCAATAGAAGTTAAAATGTTTTTTGAATAAAAGTGTAGATCTATAATTAGTAAAGATATAGATCTAGTATAAATCTCGCTGTTTTGTTTACGTTTTATAAAATGGAAGTAGATTTTAGATCTATTTTTAAAATGTGTATTCTTAATTAAAAGTATAGTCAAACGTATATTAAAGTGAGTAAAATATTGAACTCTCAATGATCTAAATATTACGCAAAATAGTGTCTATTCAATTGATTACATCTGTTTTTAATTTTATTTAGAGCCGAAAGTTCATGACCTCAATATGCGTTTCCTTGGTGCATACTGCAGACGTGTAGGTGACAAAAGGCAATAAAATCTATTTTATAATCAAATCGAACAAGTGAATGTAATTGTTTAGATAACATTGTTAGTTTAATTTTATGTAGCTCTAGATTCAAAATCTAAACAATTTGAATGCCACAGTAGTCTAGTCAAAAAATAAAAACTTTGAGACTATTATAGTAAAAGACTATAAACATTGTGATGTGAGCTTGTGTCGACCTAGGTGTAATGTGTTGCCCTAGATACATAAGCTGTGTTTCATTCATCATTTCTTAGCTAAGGCGCTAAGAGGTCTAAATGCGCATAAGTAAATCTTAAAGGAAAAAGTAAATTGAAAATAAAGACTTCAAATTAAACCGAATCGGTAACTGTAGGCTTAAATGCTTTAATATACACATTGGAAAGTAAATTACATTATGTAAGTAGTTTATTTGTTTAATAATATATAATGCGCGATATTATGACCTCTGACGTTAATTTAATTCGTATCACTACATTGCACAAGTAATGGTGCGCGCGAGCTATGGAAAAGTGTGTCAATGCGGCTAAAGCTATTCGTGTTTAGAGCAAACGATTTAATGTAAAAAATGTTTTGTAAACTCAAATTTTAATTGTGCATCAAATAATGAAATGAATAGTCACTTTAGAGCAAACGATTTGATGTAAAAAATGTTTTGTAAACTCAAATTTTAATTGTGCATTAAATAATGAAATGTGTAAAAAAAACAAAATTATGTTTTCTTGAATGAGAGGTACCGTATTTTTTGCTGTATAAGACGCTCCGGCATATAAGACGCACCCAATTTTAAAGGAGGAAAATCTAGAAAAAAAAGATTCTGAACGTACCGTATTTTTCGCCGTATAAGACGCACCAACTTTCCCCCCCCCCAGTTTTGGAGAAGAAAAAGTGCGTCTTATACGGCGAAAAATACGGTAATTTAGGTCTAGAGATTTTCATCCCTATGCATGTGTGACCTTTCCTTTTAGACACAGCTTTTAAACATGGCCTAGATTTATAAGATACTTTTATAGAGTTGGGCAACTTTTTTTTTTTTTTTGAGGGTCTTAAGTTAGTTTTAGGGCTACAATACATACACTACAGTCTAAGTTAGTACCCAAGGAACATTTCTGCCAAGTTTTATCAAGATTGGTGAAACAGTTTTGATTTCTATGCGGGGACATACATACATATGCCATACTTTCTGCTTTATATATTAGATAAATTTTATAAATATTATAGAGATCTAGACTATCTAGAAGCTAGATCTACTAGCATATATTATATATATAATATAATAATATATGACATAATTATGAGATCTAGATCTATCTAATTTATTCTAAAAATAATAACTTTTTAAAATAAGTCTTACTCTTAGAAATTAGATTCAAAAAGTTTTAAATTGGACCTCTAGATCTAGAGTAGTTTATGCTATTCGGACACCGATAGGCCAAAATTTCAAAGTTTAATTTTGACAGTGCATTATTTGATAATGGTTTGACATAGAAAAGAAAATGAAGTATCAAAATCTTCTTTAAAGGAGAATAAGGATGACTACTTATATTTGTACCCCTAACCTATATTTGTAACTATTTGTTATTATATTTAAGGTCAAAGAGACCATGTGTTTTATTTAATTCAGACAAATTTGACCTACATTATTTGATTCCTGACACCATCTTACATATAATTTATTCAGACAGTCTCTATATTTAGGCATCAATAAATTCAAATTTTAATTCTATATTAACATTAACTAAATTTTAAGATCACCAGGCATAGCCCCTCACATGAAATCAAGATGTTCTCAAATTGTGCATAAATACGAACACAAAATTATGAACACACTTATTTCTACCAAAATTAGGTCACTGGGATAGTGACTTCTACACAGATTTTTAAGACTTATTTTATGTTTGCATGATTAGATGTGTGTTGAATGTTTGTAATTTGTTTTATTCATTTCTAATACAGATGATATTTTGTAGTATTATAGTATATTACAGGTTAGGATGGCCATTCTTGCCTAAATAGCTGAACCCTCTATATTCTTTCAATATAAATCTAGATCTATCTAGTAGGTCTATATCTCTAGAGGCATTTAACTTCATTAAATGTACCAAGCTCACTCCAAACATTTGCCTATTTATTCTCTAGAAAAAACAACAACAAACAAACAAATATAATATAAGATCATTACCATTAACACAGATCACTGGTCTGATGTCCAAAACTGGCTGTCCGAAATAAATTTTGGTAAGAAAATCGTAATTTAATTTAACACCCTATACATTTTTTTTTAATGGAATCAAACAACTTGGCTTATATGAATCAAATAAATCAGACCCAAAAGCAGAATAAATATTGCCAGGTTCATTAGTGACATTATCATCTAGCCAACCAAAAAATATACTTATAAGATCTATTAAGTTATATAGCCTTAACAATAGCCTAGAAAGAGGTACATAGGAAAAAACGAAAACCTGACTTACAATTACAAATTTGAAATTATTTTTTCTTACATAAAAAGATAGCTAAATGGAAGGAAATTGGGTTAGAATCATTGGAAAATGGACAAGCACATTATACAGCGCACTAGTTTTATATTAAATATATATATAAAAGATTTAATGATAAATTAAATATGACAACAAAAACAGCGCGTGTCCGAATTCATGTAAAAATGTAATGACCGGATTAAATAAATTACTCTGACTTTGTCTCTACTAGACCTATATTTTAACAAAGTAAATTATACCTAGATTCTATAATGATTAATTCTAAATCTAGATTTGTCAAGACAAACACCAATCTAGATCTAGACTCTATATCTATCATTAAGTGTCATAATAGAGTCTATAATCTATCATCTAAACATATTGACAATAACTTGCAATGAAAACAACGTAAAATAGGCCAAGTTTTTTTTTTAAATATAGGCTCTTGAATTGAATTGAAACAAACAAAAATAGATAAGAATTAAAACATCATTCTAGACATAGACAGGGCTACTAGAGAAAAAAAAAATCTTACATCAAGCAATATCTAGATCTAGCTAGACAGCAAAATAAATAGATCTAAATTGACTAAATGAAACATTAAATGTGAAATAGTTCTAGATTAATTTACGTTCCATACTCATACAGTGACTAATTTAAAAATCTAAATGAAAAGTTAAAATTTAATTAAATTAAAAAAGATCTAAATCTAGACCAGACTAAAACTTTAATTTTTTTACCGCATTTAAAACACACAAAGCGTCCATAAGTTATAATTTAAAAAAAAAAAAGAGACAGCATATAGGAAAAAATGGTTAAATATTTCGTCGGCTACGGCTTTCAAACGCTATTAGAATATCTAACCGACACCTTCGATTAGTTCGATATATTAATCTAGTCACGGAGGTCACGATCTAACAGACAATATACATACTGCATACATACATATATTACATACTACATAGTCATACTCTAGCATAGCTATTAGATCTATATCTTTTCACGACATCTGTATATTTATGGTGAAAAATAATTCTTTGAGAATGTATAAATCATTGCGTGAACAAAAATAAATAATATAATTATCAAAAGTATTTTTTCAAAGCAAACGTATGCCCGTTGTCCTGACCTAAACTTTAAATGACTTTATAAACTTTATTTTATTATTGTTGGTTCCCTTTGAAAAATTATAAAGAATATATCTAATTATGCAGTCATATATATCTAATGGGCTTTGTTGAAGAATAGGTTTGAACCAAAGTTATTATATTATCATAGTATTTATTTTAAAGGGAATATAAAAATATAATGACAAAATAATTTAAATGGCCTTTTATTTCATTTCGTTTCCAATAGCTGCACAGGACGCCGAAATGGCTGTTACATTCCTTCCGGGAAAATTCTTGTTCAAAGGGTTGGATATAGACATAGACTCTAGATTTAAACAATAATGAGTATCATTTTGGAAGTGGTATATCTTTCTAGATTTGTATAACTTAATGACATGAATACAGTGAAATAAATGGTATTACACATGTGAATCTCGATTTTAAGGGTAAATTATATATATTATAATAAGTATTTAAAAAAAAAACATTACAAAAATATTAATTAGGCTATTACTATATTACAAATTCACTGAAATTCATGTCTGAGCTTGAGTCTTGAGCAATTGGAAAATAGATGAATCTAGATCTAGACTAGATTAGTGATTAGTCTAGAGTTTAGATCTAATGAAATTAATTTTATAGATCTAGTCTAGGTGTAGTCTATTATTTTATTAGTAATCTTAAATCTACATCTATAAACTTATCTAGTCCTAAAAAATATTAGACTCTTACTACATTAGTAGTCTTAGACTAGACGTCTTAGTCAACTTACTACTTAGTTTTAGTCTCTTAGTCAGTCTTAGTCTTAATAAGTTTAATTATTTATTATGACAATTGTCAATTTTAATTATGGCAATTATGATATATTGCTGTAATATTTATAATATTTAGTCATAGAGTCTATTTACTTCTTGTCATTCTAGTCAGACTATGAGATCTTGTAGTAAACTAGATCTAGATCATGTAGAAGGAAATAATAGTGAATCATATTATAAATCTAGTGTAGTTACTATATTCACCAATAATATTTATAGCCTATAGCATTACACATGGGCTATGCCCGTTGATTTGTTCCCAGGCTTTATATTGTTATTATGGCCAGAACACCCCCTCCATTTCTTTTTTTTAAATTTTAATATACGATCCACATTTTAACGATCCAGCTAACACACTTTTTAGCCCATGAATTAGTGTATCTGTTACAATGAAATTTAAAGGCCAGCTCTCTTTCCTTCTCTTTTTTTTTTTGTTGCCTTCTGGAACCCCATTTTGTTTTGTCTTAACTTGCACACATTGTAATTTCTCTGAATAGACTTATGACTTGATTTGGAAAGACCTGCTATATCTTATCTTATGTTACAAAATACATATATTACTTCAAAAAAGAAGATTACATCCTTCGTGTCATGCATCTAGTCATGCACGTTAACTAATGATGACAGGAGATGGGAGCGGGCAGGGCTTGAATAAGTCCGAACGACAGTCCAGCACGCAAACTGCATGATCAGGCAGCCATACTCCGCCCCTAACACATACACACACACACCCTTTGGGCCTGTGAATTCTAGTATCACTTTTATTTATCTGCTTCCCCTCCACCCGCCTACAACTAAAAGGTTAGTCCTACATACAATCTGACTTTTCTATTTATACTTTATATATATATAGAATGGTGCCTTTTAGGGAAATACTGTAAATAAAATACAATAGTTTGATAGAAAGCTTGCGTTTTTTTGTTTTTTTTTAATTGTGGTGGTCAGATTGCAAACCTGTCAAAACCGTTTCTAAATGAGCACATATAGGAGGTAAAAACTACCTGTGTATGAAAATTTTATATGAATCCCTACTACAGTTGATGAGATCTCTTGATCAATCAGTGGCATTTTAACATTTATTGTAGATTAATACTAAATAGATCTAGGCTTCTACTTATATTGTGTATTAAAAATAATTGAAATAGAGTTATCTAGACTAAATCAAATATTTAATATCGTTTCCCATATATCTCTTTCTCTCTGTGGCATTTTACGTCTCAAGAGATGATCTTTTCCTTTGCAACTTCTTGTGTGACTATAAAGAGGCCAATCCTTGATACACAGCTGGTGGCCTCTTTATTTTTAGTATATCAAACTTCTTTTTTTATTTAACCCTAGCAAGGTCTAAAAGGTGTACCTTTACCCTCCTCCCCCTTTCTGAAAAAAAAACCCTTTAGTGCTCCCCTTAACCCTCAATGGGTCTAGGGAGAGCTGTAGTTTCCACGCTGGGTTCTGGAAAAAGTTTTTTTTTTATGTAATAAAAAAGAAAAGAAATTTATAAACACTTAATTATAAATATTTTTTTGCTTTTGGAAATTGTGTTTCATAGATAATTTTAAAGTATTTTGTGTTGGAGTGCACATACATGTGTGTGATCATCATAAGATCATCATCTTGTTAAGTAACATATCTTGTTGAGGAATGTTTTCATCATTCAAAGGTCATAAAAAAATGATACAACATTTGGGAGTATTCTGTCCATTATGACATAGAAAAAATCAAGAAGCATTCTCCTAGTGGCATTGTTTTTAATTGTCATCTTTAAAAAGTTGTGAGTTACCATTTGGTCTGCATGCTACAGTTTGTTTGTTTGTTTGATTTTTTTTTTTCAAATATTTTTGTCACATTTACCTCAAGAGTATTTTGGAAATATATTTATGCATCAAGGATGCTGTGTAAATTTATTTATAAAAGCACTAGTGGGTTACTTAAAATTCTATCCAATTAGGCTCCTTATAGTCAATACTATACTCCTTGGACTCATGATCACATATATGATCATAATGAAATAACATAAGGGAGCATACTTCTTGGACAAAAGGGAGACTACTTCTTGGACAAAAGGGAGGTCATCCAACAAGGGGGAAGTCTGAAAGAATGATAAATGTTTATTTATAGGTGATATATTAACATCACAAACATTCCACCTCCAACATCGTGTGTTCTTAGCTCCATTATTTGGTCAGAACTCTGTTTTAAAAACTCTAAACATTGCTTTTAAGTTCAGTCACTAACAGTGCACAAGCCAGTGTGAGCCTTATCCACTATGAACCATAAAATAATTGAGACCTCTTTGTAATTAAATTCATTTCTTTCCTATTTAATCAAGATAGAAATTGAAATTTCTTTATTTAATTTTTTACCATACTAACTAGTTTTTCATTTTCCTAGATGTGCTTGGATTAAAAAAAAACATGTATTACAGTCTCATTTTTTTTTAAAATCAAGGACTGAACTGAAGTGTGAAAATAAAACTGTACTAAAAAAAATGGCGGATGATTTAATTCCTACCAAAGATATTAGCAACAATGCTAACCGCAATTTACCTAATGAAGGTAACGTTGTTTATATTCTTAGGAGAAAAATGTCTGCTTACTTTGATTTGTTTACTATTTACGATTGCTTGTAAAGTTACTTGTGACTTTTTTCAATGGCTTACTAAACACTTTTTAAAAAAATCTCTAGTGCTGTATGAATTTTTATTAAGTTTAAAAGAAATAATTTCTACAATATGATCCTTATCCTAAAACAATGTTTTACGTTTAATTTGATAGTGAAGTAAAAATATCTTTTATAAATCTGAATAAAAACACTTTTAGAAATGCATTAAATCCCCTATTTATGACTGACAGTACATGAAAAGTTGAAGTTGAATCATTTTTAAAGTGTTTATATTAATACAAGTTTTTATCTTCAAACATAATATGATTTTTTTTTTCAATAATCTATGAAATTTTGAGAGAATTTTTGTTTTGATTGCAACATGTTTTTATTTGATTAGCCATCCTGAAAAAGTCTCAGGTTAGTAAATATTCCCGTGATGAGCTTGAAGACAAGTTTCTGCGAATGTATGAAGAATATATCATTCTTAAGAAACATGCTCGCAAGCAAGAAGATAAAATCAAAAGGTAAATAAAGTTATCCTTTCTGAGATTATGAAAATAAATAATTTTTAATTTTGAAACAGTTTTGTTTAGTTTGAGAAAGTTCATTTTTAAGCAATGGTTCTGTGTTATTTTTAAAGTATTCTTTATCTTTATAAATTATTCCACATTTTGATGTCATTTATTAATTGATTGGTAATTTCATGTTCCCTTAATGCTGAAGAAATTCAACCAGAATCTAGTAGTTATTCAACTTGTATTGATTATTCATTATTTCCTTTAGAATGGCTACCAAACTTCTCCGTCTTGTCAATGATAAAAAGAAATTAGAAAAAGAAGGTAAACTTTTGATGTACAAACAGAAAACTGTAGAAAGATGTTAAATTATGAAACAAAATTTTAAGTAGAGTTCCAGTCCCCTTTATTTTACATATATATTTCTCTATTAAATGTTTTTCCTATTGCTGTTTAGGAAAAGGTGTCAGGAGTGTTGAAGTAGAAGAAAAGTTTGAAGAAATGACCGCCCGTATACAAGCTCTAGAGAAACAAAACAGCCAACTTAAAGAAAAGGTGACATTTTGTCTGTAACTTTGTTTTTTTTAAAGTACTACTTATTTTATGAAGCAAAGTAAAAGAAATAAAATAGCTTAAACTAATTTGTAAATGAGTTTTTTTTTTCTTTCTATCTGCTTCTCAGCTAGTAGCAGCCATTTTTTCTAAGGAGAATTTTAATGGGATATTGTTTAGTTTAGTCAATACTTTAAGATATCTTCAGGCTGTAGCTCTATAGTTAGCTTTAGCTTGCACTTAATAAATGACTATTCCATTCTTACGTCACTGTCCATGGATGAAAAATAGAATATTATAAATAATTTGTCTTAAGTTCCATTTATAATTTTGTTCTTAACTTTCATTGACATTTTTCTTTAATACCTTTTACTAACTGTTTCCATAGTCACTTCACTATTAGTCTAGTCATTCTAGATTAAATAGTCACCTATGCTCATCACTATCTGATTTTGGTCAAAAATATTTCTCAACAAGTCTTCTAAGAATTTTTGTTTACATAGTTAGTCACAGTTTTGTCCCCCAACTCTCCCCCCCCCCCCCCCCCTTCCTATTTCTTCACTCAGCCATGCCAGCCAATGGGCCTAACGTTGAGATTATCTTTTGAAGTTACTTTGTGTTACTTCCATTCATACCTAGTTTTAGATCTTGCAGCTCTGTCATCAATTCATATATTATCTTCTGTCCTCAACTTAAATTTTTACAAGTAAGTTATAGTAGGCCTACAGACAACAGTTCTTTAACTCTTTCTGTGCAAATTAATTTGATCGAAAAAATGAAGTTTTCCAGGATGACCACAAATTTTCAAGGGGGTAGAGTTACTAAAACTACCATACTTTTTTATTTTATTAACTAATCTAACATATTGATTTTATTTTAAATGAAAATGAATGGGCTACAAAAGTATAATAAAAAAGGGAAATATATACAAAAATTCATTAAAAAATCTATATACTTAGATTTAACCTTTTAATTAAACATTTAATCCATAAATATTGAAAAATCACAAAACTAAACACATTTTTTCACATCAAATTTCATAAAAGATAAAAAAAAAGCACTATGAAATTGTATTTTGTACATTTTTCGGGTCCGAGGAATTAAACAATGTTGTTTTATAAAAAAAAATAATTCTTGTTTGTCCTGCATACAATTTACTACCATAACCAAGAACAATCACTCTCATATCTGGAACTAAATCTCTATTTCTCTTTATGGGACTACATAGGACTAAATCTCTACTTTTCTTTATAGGATTACACAGGACTAAATATGCCATTAACTCAAAGTATTTATTTTTCATTGTACAGTTAACACTAACTAAACAGATGGCTTCAGTTGGTCCTAAGAGAGGAACCTACACACACGTCCGTGCTGTGATTGATACAGTAAGTCTGTTCATTATTTTTAGATTTAGAATCACTTCTGATAGTGGATGCTTGGGGTATATCCCAGGCTTCATAGTTGCACCCACATAATAACATTTGTTAGAGAAGACAGATAGGCTAGCTTGGAAAGAACACTGCCTCCAGTGGGAGCCCACAGCACATTCTTTTGAACAAGCATTGCATTGGGGAGGATGAAAGAAAGGCTCCTCTAATCCATCTTGTCCTGTTTTTCATGGAGGCCATATGCTGTGAGGATTGCTCTCTCTCTCTCTGTCAGTGACAGTACAGTATAGGAATATGTAAATATTATGAAAATATTAAACTCCAATGGTAATGGAAAGTTACTTGTTTTATGCTGTTAGGTAATTCATTTTACCATAAGTTTCACATTTCCTATTCTTGAAGATGCTGCAAATGTTTTTCTTCTTCTTTGAAAATAGCTTGATGTTTTAAATACTGTTTAGGTCTCTATTTAGAGCTGTTATCTCTGAACAACATTACTAGTCATATTATTTTTATCACCATTTCTAAATTATTTTGGTTTTGTATAAGTATAATTGTATTATTAGAAATACTTAGCGTCTATTAATAAGATAACAATTAAATGTCATATAATCTTTCACTTCATTTATTTCAGAATCGCATTCCCAGTAAACATAGTTCCACAGTACAGATAGACCCAAGAATCACGCACAAAAATTTGAGAGTCATGGGACCTCATCCTACACATGTCACAATGACCTCTTCTGAACAACAATTACTGAGAAGGTTTGTCACATAGTCTAGTTCTAGATCACTAGTATTCCTTTCATTATAGTACATTATCTAATATTTAAATGTTCTATATCACTAGTGGCTCTTTCATTATATTTAATCAGTGTTTCCCAAACTGTGTTCCATGGATCCCCAGTGTTCCCTGAGGCCTCAACTTCTGTTTCACCATCAACTGGATTAGTTCACTTGTAGGCCACCAGGTGAACTAACTCTCTCTAAAAATAATTAGCAAAATGTTCTGCTAAATACTCCGAATGTGTGAAGTTTTTCTGTTAAGGAAAAAGTTTGGGAAACACAGTATTAAATATATCATGTTTAAACAAGTTCTACATTAACAGCAGGGCTTTGATTTACTTTATCTAATATTTAAACATGTTCTAAATCACTAGTGGTCTTTTCATTATATTAAATTATCTCATATTGAACAAGGTTATATGTCAAAAATATTTCTTGCATTATATGGGTTTCCAAATATTAATCTCTTAAATATACACTGCATAGGTCCTATTGTATATGAAATATTTGCTAAAACCATCAAAGTTAACTTTTATTTCTGGGAAGTTTAGCCATACCGAAATAATGGACTTAGACATTATTGATTTAAATATATTTATATCAATATAAAATTTTAACTATATAGAAATATTATATTCTGGTAAAAATTGCAGGATTATAAAATTTAATAGATTTAGTTCGAAATCGAATAATCATGTAGATTAAATTTGATCAAGCCACTCATAATTTTAAATGTCTATATGATTTGAAAATAAATTTTATCTTACATCTTATAGCTCTCCATCACCACAGTATGGTCACAGTATTCTAGAAGCTACACGAGCTGATAAAAATAGATTGTAAGTTTGGGTCACTGTTTTCAGTTGTTAAATAAAGCAATATGCTTTTTATTTTAATGTTTAAAGTGCAATTTGAGGTGAAAGAGTCATATACATTTGTTACATATAAAACTAGACACCAGATATTTTGTTATGTTGTTATAGAGAAGACCAACTGGCTCAGATGCGAGAACAGGTTCAAGTTTATGAAATGGAAATAGAGAATTTAAAAGAACAAAACAAACTACAAAAAGCTGAATTTGATGAGGACTTGTTGAAAATTAAACAGAAAATTACGACTGATCAAAAGTAAGCTGAACATCATTTTTTTTATTGTTTCTTCTTCTTCTAGCCAGCTTTTTGCTGCTGAGCTGTGAGCTCTTTTGCAGACTGTGCCAAGGAAACATAGTGTGCTGTTCTCTTCAGTTGTACAGGGTGTTGGTTATGTTGGGCTGTAGTGGTCATAGGGTCTGCCTAAGGTGGGTAAGGAAGGGGCATTCAAAGAGGATATGGTTTACGGTTTCATAAGAGTGGGTGCTAAGATTGTATTTTAACAGAGGTGTGTGTCCTGTTCTTAGTTGAAAGATTGTTGATTGCTCTTAGCGGGGGAGAAAGTTAATACTGTCCAGTTTGTTTGGCATGGTCATTTTTTTGTACATAGCTCTACTTGTGTTTCCTGATGCCCATTGGTTGAGCCACTCCTCTTTGTGATTTTTGACTAACATTGACCTTATGGTGTGGTAGTTAACAGGTCTATCTGGTTGTTCCATAGATGATCCTGCCTTTGATAGTTTATCAGCCTTTTCATTTTCCATTATGCCAATGTGGCCAGGGATCTACTGTAATATGATGTTGATATTTAATTTTGACATCATCTGATGGATTATCAAAATAAGTGTTGTCAACTCTCTTTTGGAAAACCAAGAAGGCACCAAGACCAGCAGTGATGCTGATTTTGAAGGCCAATCCATCATAGCTGTTTTTGGATAGCTTTCGATTGTCTCAAGCATGCCTACTTTGAGCTCCAATGGATTTGATTCTTTTGTCAGGGTAGTATTTAATAAATGTCTTTTATTGGTTGGTTGTTTGTAGTTAAGTCCAGGAGTTAAGTTAAAAAATCTGGTAATTTTTTCTTTGTTGTTGTGTAGATGGTGTTCTAGGGCTAGTTCATAAGTAAGTTGGATCAGAGTTCTTTACTTTTTTTTGTTGTTTTTTTCCTATTTCTCTGTGTCAGTAGTTTATTAGTTGTTTTCTTATATAAATATAGTTTTGTGGGACTTGTGGTTACCTAGCATTGCGTCTTGAGCTGAAAACATTACTCAAGCTGAGTTGTGTTTGCTAACTGCCTTAAGGCAGTACAAAAACATTTTCCCAGATACCCTCTCCCCCCACTTGTCCACAAAAGAGATTGGACCATAGTGCACTGAGTATACTATAGGAATGATATATGCCCTATACAAAAGCATTTCGGAAAAACAAATTCTCTTTACAAAGATTTGATCTAGTCACTCTGTCTTTCTGTCTGGTAAATCTTTGTACAGGTTATTGCTCCCAAAACCTTTCTTGGATCAAGTCGAAACTTTACACAATTATTTGTTGTACCTAACAATACAGGAATCAATAAAAAAAACAACAACAATAAGTTAATTAATTATTGGTAATTAATTATTTTGTTTTGTATCAAAAAAGGGAAAATACTACTTATTGAGAGATGTGGCTGTATATGTGGAGCTATTTCTCTTAATACGTTTATACACATTTTTTCTCCCATATACCATTCTTGGATGAAGTTGAAATTTTAGTTAATTTTTTTTTTTTTAATGCAATAAAATATTTTCTTTTTTTTTACAACAATGTTCAAGAAACTTTATTTCAATGCCATATTTTTTTTAATTTTTTTTTTTGCATTGAGATCTTCTTTAAGTTTTCTACTTTGATGTCAAATAATACAAAATGAGTCTAATCAAAAAGCATTCAGATAACCAATAATGCACATGTAAATACTATTTTTAGGCACAACTTACTGGAGAATATTGACATGATCAAGTTACAGAGAGAAATAAAAGAGAAATCAACAGTGTTGACAGTGTTACAGAGTAAATATGAGCAGCTGGAACAGGTTAGGGTCAATGTGATCATAATTACATGGTGCTATGAAAGTTCTGTGTTTAGACATGAAAAGGCCCTAAGCTATTTGAGATATGGGGCCTTTTTTAGGCCATTTATAAGTTCAGATATTATATGTCTGTTCTAAATATTTCTCTAGGGCCCTAAGCTAAAGCTTATGTTGCCTATAAATAAATCCTGCCCTGGGGCTATGAGTACGGACTGTCAATATTTGTATGCTACAACATATACATTGTTTTGAATTAAATGTGTATGTACTGTCAATAGCCATTTTTATGTTTGTCAACAGTTTTGTTGGAGGACATTTTTCAGTTTCTATATTTAATTTGTGTGTAAGTATAGTTAGTGTGTGGCAGATAGAGTTAAACTTTTGTATTGAATTTGATTCTTTATTTTCTGTCTTCAAAGTTGAAATGAAACAAATATAGTTGCTTTGAAAAAAATATTTAGTACTAATAAATATGATTAATAACTATATATCTAATTTTATTGCTTGTTGAGATCTTCATTATCAAAATTTGGCTTCTGGGAATCAATTTTGCATTATTTACTGCTATAAATAAATCTAATGATCCTTTTTATTTTCAAAGCTTTTTTTTTTTTAAAAAAAAAAGGAATATTCTATTCCCTTGGACAGATTTATTCCTTTTTCTTAGAATTTCTTTATCTTCACAATAACTTGTAGGATTTATCTTCACAATAATTTGCTTTTTGTTGCGCCAGCAGGCAGCAGTCGTGTTTTTTCGTCTCTCGTTTTGGAGGATTTTTGTGTTGCTATTTTCTAGAGCTAAGTGATCTTTCTTATACCATTAGATTTGTGTAGATTTCGTCTATAGATTGGTGTATTTAGTTCGATAGATTTAAGTCACGTTAATTAAATTTAATTAGTTTTTGTATTCATTTACTATCCTTTAGTTTAACAAGCATCTATATAAACAGTGGCAGAGTGATACTCATAGCCCGAGGGATTGATGTGCTTGGTAGTAACGTGGCCACTACATAGCAGTCGCAGCGCAAACCTGTGTGTCATCATTGCTAGTGTGTCAAATCGCCGTACTGGAGTTATGGACGCTAATCTACTACGTCGCATAGGACGCACATGTGTGTTACTCAAATCACGACTAGATAGCGAGGTTTTCTGAAATATTCGTCGACTTGGCATCAGGCGTAAACTGCAGACAGTTCGTGGGTCTAGGGCTGGGCATCTTATGCGCCTATGGTATAACCCATCGCAATTCAACTCTTGAGCTTGCAGACACCATCACTGATGATAGCTACGACATCGTTTTCCTTAGTGAGACATGGTTTAAAGAAGTTGGTGATGGGCCAAGAACTACTGAGCTAACGCCACCAGGCTTTATTTTAAAGAGTCTCCCTCGTAAAACAGGCAGCGGAGGGGGTCTAGCAATACTGTACAGAGATAGTCTAGCCAAGTATGTAACAATAAGACCTGACAGCTCAACATACACCACCTTTGAGATGTGCGAGTTTCGCCTTTCCCACCACAGTAGAACACTGACTTTTATTTTCCTGTACCGCCCACCACCAAGGAAGAGAAAGTTTTCATCCAAGAATTTGAAGACCTCCTTGACAGTCACATATCAACACAAGATCTATTTGTCATTTTGACAGTGAAAATGAGACATACGCGATGTCGCTGAAAAATGTGCTAAAGGATCGCAACTTAGACCAACTGATAAATGTTCCGACACACGTCAAAGGCCATACTCTTGACTGGATTGTTACAAATGCAAGTGAGCTTATAGCCAAACTCAATGTCTCAGACCGCGGCTTGTCAGATCATTTTCTTGTACACTTTGAAATGCACCTATCAAAAGCAAAAAAGCCAAAGAAAAACGTGACTTCCCGTAAACTTAAAGCCATAGATATTGCCTCCTTCAAAATGGACGTGACCTCTTTGCTGTTGCAACAGAGCAACACAGACGTTCTCAGCAATTACAATTCTTGCTTGAAAAAGTTGCTGGACAGCCATGCACCTCTTGTCACTTGTACAGTCTCAGTTAGGCCATCTGCACCCTGGTTGACGGAAGACATAAAGACTGCCAAACTTATTCGCCCACGTGCCGAACCTACATTTCAAAAGACAGGTCTGACGATACATCGACAAATATACATACTAAAAAAAAACAAGGTTAACCATATGATTAGAGACGCAAAAGCTAGTCATATTCTACAAAAAATCAAAACTTCTGATTCTTCAAAGGAGCTATTTAGGATCACCGCTGAAATGTTAGGGGGAGCAAATAACGAACGTTTGCCGTCATCTATCCCAGTATCTGAACTTCCTGATTCCTTCAATAGATTCTTCATTGGGAAGATTGAGCAGATTAGAAATGACATGCCATCACTCTCATCACAGCTTGACCACTCTCCAATTTTTCAAAATACTCCTTTTTGCGAATTTCAGCGTGTATCTGAAGATTATGTCAAAAGTACTATTCTAAAGATGCCAAATAAGTCATGTGACCTTGATCCCATTCCAACTTCCTTGCTCCTTGAATGTTTAGATGAGCTTGTACCTACAATTACTAACATTGTGAACTCTTCACTGACTTCAGGCATTGTACCAAAGCAATTTAAGCATGCACTTGTCAGGCCCTTATTAAAGAAATCCAGTCTTGACCCAGAATGTCAAAAAAACTATCGCCCGGTATCAAATCTTCCCTTCCTGTCAAAGCTTCTGGAGCGCATCGTGTTCGCGCAAATTCTTTCTCATCTTGAACAGTACTGTCTCTTGGAAGAATTTCAATCTGCATATAGGAAGTGCCGTAGCACAGAGACAGCAGTGGTCAGGGTACTAAACGACTTACTTCACAATTCCGACAAAGGCCACATATTAATTCTTTCCATGCTGGACTTGTCCGCACCCTTTGATACGCTAGACCATGAAATTATGATAGCCAGATTCTCTGCAACTTTCGTCCTAAAGAGGCTTGGATCCTACCTGACGGAACGCACCCAAAGTGTTGTTGTTAGCGGGACGGAATCAACAAGCTTACTTTTAAAGTATGGAGTACCCCAAGGATCAGTTCTAGGCCCAGTACTGTTCACTATGTACACATATCCACTCAGCGGTGTCATACGGCCAACCGGTATCTTATACCATTTCTTTGCTGATGACTCACAGTTATACGATTCATCAGTACCCTCAGAGGTGTCGCATCTGGCAGAGAAAATCAGTAGTACCGTTGCAAGGGTGAGCGATTGGATGGTTGAAAATAAACTCAAGATGAACGAAGATAAGACAGAAATAATTAAGATTGGCACTAGGAACAATGTCTCAAAATTTGAAAGCACAGATTCTCTCTTTATCACAAACTGCCATGTTCCTTTTGTCCATGTAGTGCAGAATCTTGGAGTTTTCTTCGACTCAACACTATCTTTCGACCCACACATAAGTCAGCTCTGCAAAGATCTTTATCTGCAGCTGCGCAGATTAGGCCAGATCCGACCATATTTAACAACGGAGTCAACAAAAACGCTAGCTGTGGCATTCATACTCTCCCGCCTTGACTACTGCAACGCTGTGCTAGCAGGTATACCTGATGACAAAATAGCCAAGCTGCAACGTATACAGAACAACGCCGCTCGAATAGTCCTTAAAAAAAATAGACAAGATTCTGCTACTACACTCTTGCGCACGCTCCATTGGCTTCCCGTGAAAGCGAGAATTGATTACAAGGTCGCCACACTTTGTCATCAGTGTATATATAAAAACGAGATGCCCTTGTACCTTAGAGAACTGATTACTCCATATGTCCCCCAGAGAGCCCTGCGCTCAATGGACTCAACGCTTTTAGTAGTGCCACGTTTCTCCCTCAAAAGCTATGGTCTGCAGGCTTTTTCAGTTCACGGACCAAAGGTTTGGAACTCACTCCCCATTGATCTCAGACAGACAACATGCTACACCACTTTTAAGAAGAACATTAAGACCTATCTGTTTAAAACTTTTTTAGATTAGTTTGTCATGTTAGCTCTTGAGTTTGTGTTTGTAATGTTGTTACAGCGCCTTGAGCCTACATTTTGTTTGTTAACAGCGCTTTATAAATAAAATTATTATTAATAACTTGTATGATTAAGCTGATTAATAAAAGAATATTTCTTAAAATCTAGTTTCATCTTATTTTAATTTTTTTTTAGGTCTTAAAATTTTTATTTTTTCAAAGCATCATACATTTAACTGGCTTAAACATTGATCTAAGAACACTGCCCAATGCCAATGTTGAACTCTATCCAACAGAGTAGCCGAACCGTTAAACAGGCCCATGAGCAGATCCTGAGAGAAATGGAACATTTGAATCTCCAGCTTCAGGAGGAAGAAAACAGGAATCTGACTCTGCAAAACCAACTGAAGCTCTCCAATAATAATGAGAAGAAAGTCCTAGAGGTCAAATCATTATTAAGTAACATCTCTCAGCTCTGTGATAAACTGCATTAACATAACAATCCTCTACAAAATTAATAAGCATTGTTAGTTTTAAAAAATATTAAGCTAATAGTCTTTTTCTATTGTGACCTACTCAATCTTTACTATTCAATAGATATAACTCTTTCTAGTCTTCAAACCAAACATTATAATTTCCAATGTTTACTTTTTGTGACTGACCCTTACTTTAAAAGTTTTAAATATACATTTTGGGAGTTTCTTAATATAGGATAGTCATCACAGCACAATGCATAACTTAAAATAAGAAAGTCTTTATTGACCACCTGATCTTGAAAAATCATCTTAAGTTGTTTTTTTATCCGTAAGTGAAGAAAGTAAAATAAACTACTGCTACCGGTATTGTTTTTTTGTTATCAGCTCCAAGAACAAGTGTCAGACTTACAAAAAGAATGTAATGTGTTGAAAGAAGCCAATGAGAAGCTGGTCAGCAGGTAATACTCTTCAAGATTGATAGTCTGTTGCTTATTCTAGTTAACATTTATTTAAATGTGTGTGTGTGTGTATTTCAGTGTCACAACATTTATTGATATGTGTGTGTGTGTATTTCAGTGTAACATTGATTGATATGTGTGTGCGTGTATTTCATTGTAACATTTATTGATGTGTGTGTGTATTTCAACATTTTTTGATATGTGTGTGTGTGTGTATTTCAGTGCCTTTGACTTGGAGAGAGAGAGAGAGTGGAGGCAAAGAGAAAATACCTTGAAAGTTCAGATTGCTCAGTTAGAGGCTACTCTCAAGTCTGATCTTGGGGAGAAGGGAGGTATCATTGACAAATATGCCATGGAGAGAGGTAAGCAGAGACTGAACATTTTTTTCTCTTTGGTCTCAGAGGAAAATGCTGTTAATTTCACCTGTTTATGAAATCCATTGTTATTTGAAAAGTGATGTTTTGTGATGGTCTACAAAGCAAATAGCAATCTTTAAATTTCCAAACTCAATTCCAGCACCTATTAAATCAGGTTGTACACAGGGAACATCCTAAAATCTCACTAAAAGCCCCATTTAGTCAGTCCACAAAGTTGTATTATCTTGGCTGTGAAGCTGGGTCTTTTTAGCTCTACCTCAGACTAAATTTAATTCTATTTTCTGTGTGACAGGTGTTTGAGAATATTATAATTATCAAGTGTTGTAAATAAAGTATTGATGTTTTAAACTTAAATATAAAAGTCATTACCTTCCATTATTGCTAGATGCTCATGAAAAACTGCAAGCTGAACACAGAGAGCTATCAGTGAACTATTACACCTTGAAAGAACAGATGGATGATTTAAATGAAAAGATGAAGTTTTTCACAAAGGTAAGTCTTAGATTGTACAGTAACATATTTGTTCAGATTTTCCATTCTAAATCTTCTAAATGTTTCTAAATCTCTCTGTGACAAAAAAAAACTTTTCTGAAGTGTAACAAGAATTTACCTGATGCCCTCAAAAATCTTTAAGGCAGGACTAGTACTGACATGATTCTGAAGTCATGCTAGAGCAATCTACAATCTTCCAACTAAGAACAGGGCACACACCTTTAAATTTTCACCATAACAGAATAAATCCTGCACATCCACCCCTCTGTAGACAATTGCACTTACCCCTATAAAACAGTCAATCATTCCCACTTTAAATGTCCCATTTCATTTCACCTTAGACAGACCCTATTACCCCAACAACCCAGCATAACCAACCCTCAGTAAAGCAGCTGGGAAACAGCTGAAAAAACAGCCTTGGCACAGACTTCAAAAGCACTTACATCTCAGCAGCAAAACACTGGCTTGTAGAAGAAGGAGGAAAAGTCATTTCCATGGTCGAGAGTCAATGATAGCTTTAAGTGACCAACTTAACAAGCCAAGGGCTAGCCCCAAAAGATATGACTGCCTGGTCATTTGGTACTTCTCTGTAGTCCCAGGCTCATACTCTGCCCGCTGCCATACCCTGTAGTCCTGCTGGAGGTTTGGATTAAGAAGTAAATTATCTTCAACTCTCAGGGAGCATGTAAAACATTTTACATATATAGATTTAGGATGTACTCCTTCATCATATTTTATATTGTATGAGTTAGGCATAGATGTTTCAATAAGTCCATAAAGATAATTTGAAATGTGTCATCCCCTTCACAGGAAAGTCAAGTTGATTTCACAGAGATAGAAGAAGCTTTAGTCTTGATCAAGCAGAAAAAACAAAGAGACCAGAGACCACCTGATTTCTTGCAGGAAGTGGAGGATGAGTTCAACAAAGGTCAGGGTTGGCTGGAGGACACACATGTCATCTTTATCTTTAGTTTCTTGGATTTTATATGCAGCTGATCATTTGTTTTTACTGTTTGCCCCTGAAATGTTAACTTTCATCTTTTAGTCCTAGTGGGGGTGTACAAATATTAATTAATTTTTTATATTTTTTTGTAAATGAATTATTATAGACTATATATTTATATATTAGAAACGGATTACAAAAAGCACTTTTAATTTTCTTTGTTTCTAAAGATCACAAGAAAGCACTTCTTGAACTACAGGCTGAGTTTGCTGAAACTGTTCATGAGTTGGAAAAAACTCGTAACATGCTAATAGTCCAGCACAAGATCAACAAAGACTACCAGACTGAGGTCAGTTTGATCAGAAGGAAAAAACTTTATTTACTATTTACTAGATCTATTTGTATTCCCATTCTTCTTAGTTAATGAAGCAAACTTTCCAAATTGTTGGTATTTTATTTAGAAAATAGCATTATTGGCATATTTGTTAATAAAAATAAAATGTTTTTCAAGATCTATGGACTCTATATTAATTTACAGTTGAAGTTTGTTTTTTATTCTGTTATCTGCATTTTCTTCATCTCATCTCATCTCATCTCTGCCTGTGGTCCCTTCTGGGTCATAGGTCACCAACCAGTTTGCTCCTGGCATCTCAGTTCTGGGCAAGTCTCTCCAACTGTTTCTATGTCTTGCCCATCTGCTTCCATTGTCTTAGAGTTATAAAAATAATGGTACATACAATGAAAATCAGCATTTGCATGCATTTCATTGTTTACAGTTCTGTAACTTCTAAAATGGCACTTATTTTATAAATTATAGATGTTCTCTCAAAGAAGAAGATAATTATGTCTTACATGACTCCATTGTCAGTCTAATCTTACTCTTGAACTTAGATTTTTTTTTCTAACTTGCTTTCAGGTGACCCTGTCGACCAACAAACTGGATGAGGTTAAGAAAGAGTATGAGATGAAACTAGATGAATATGCCAGGTTGTTGGACATACGAGCTGCTCGTATCAAGGTCACTTTTTTAAAAAACATAATACCTGCACATATTATGATGAAAGAAATCACTGTATCAAAAATTTTTATACAAATTTTATATTGGCTTTATATAGAAAGGTTATGGGCATTCTTCCTTTTTTTTTCTTGATAATTTTATATAATGTATATTTTGAGTAGTATCTATTACAATTTTTTTCCTAAAATTTGTTTGTGCATTCATGTATGTCATGTTTTATTTGTAGTTTATAGTTTAGTTGTTGTTAGCATTGTGCTTGAAGGGGTTTTCTGTATCATATGTTGTCACAGAAATTGGAAAGTCAACTGCGTGATGTTGCCTATGGTACAAGACAGTATCGTATACCTCCACCAGATGATGATGTGAGTATTGGTTCATTTTTTATCCTAATTAGCACCAATAAGAGTCGGGGTCTATAATCATCCTAAGACAACATAAGCTAGATACTCTTTAATTTGTCTCTATTCTCTGTTGTTTGTCTCTATTCTCTGTTGTTTGTCTCTATTCTCTGTTGTTTGTCTCTATTCTCTGTTGTTTGTCTCTATTCTCTGTTGTTTGTCTCTATTCTCTTCTGTTTGTCTCTATTCTCTGTTGTTTGTCTCTATTCTCTTCTGTTTGTCTCTATACTCTTCTGTTTGTCTCTATTCTCTGTTGTTTGTCTCTATTCTCTGTTGTTTGTCTCTATTCTCTGTTGTTTGTCTCTATTCTCTGTTGTTTGTCTCTATTCTCTTCTGTTTGTCTCTATACTCTTCTGTTTGTCTCTATTCTCTGTTGTTTGTCTCTATTCTCTGTTGTTTGTCTCTATTCTCTGTTGTTTGTCTCTATTCTCTGTTGTTTGTCTCTATTCTCTGTTGTTTGTCTCTATTCTCTGTTGTTTGTCTCTATTCTCTGTTGTTTGTCTCTATTCTCTGTTGTTTGTCTCTATTCTCTGCTGTTTGTCTCTATTCTCTGCTGTTTGTCTCTATTCTCTGTTGTTTGTCTCTATCCTCTTCTGTTTGTCTCTATTCTCTGTTGTTTGTCTCTATTCTCTTCTGTTTGTCTCTATTCTCTGTTGTTTGTCTCTATTCTCTGTTGTTTGTCTCTATTCTCTGTTGTTTGTCTCTATTCTCTGTTGTTTGTCTCTATTCTCTGTTGTTTGTCTCTATTCTCTGTTGTTTGTCTCTATTCTCTGTTGTTTGTCTCTATTCTCTTCTGTTTGTCTCTATTCTCTGTTGTTTGTCTCTATTCTCTGTTGTTTGTCTCTATTCTCTGTTGTTTGTCTCTATTCTCTGTTGTTTGTCTCTATTCTCTGTTGTTTGTCTCTATTCTCTTCTGTTTGTCTCTATTCTCTGTTGTTTGTCTCTATTCTCTGTTGTTTGTCTCTATTCTCTGTTGTTTGTCTCTATTCTCTGTTGTTTGTCTCTATTCTCTGTTGTTTGTCTCTATTCTCTGTTGTTTGTCTCTATTCTCTTCTGTTTGTCTCTATTCTCTGTTGTTTGTCTCTATTCTCTGTTGTTTGTCTCTATTCTCTGTTGTTTGTCTCTATTCTCTGTTGTTTGTCTCTATTCTCTGTTGTTTGTCTCTATTCTCTGTTGTTTGTCTCTATTCTCTGCTGTTTGTCTCTATTCTCTGCTGTTTGTCTCTATTCTCTGTTGTTTGTCTCTATTCTCTGTTGTTTGTCTCTATTCTCTGTTGTTTGTCTCTATTCTCTGTTGTTTGTCTCTATTCTCTGTTGTTTGTCTCTATTCTCTGCTGTTTGTCTCTATTCTCTGTTGTTTGTCTCTATTCTCTGTTGTTTGTCTCTATTCTCTGTTGTTTGTCTCTATTCTCTTCTGTTTGTCTCTATTCTCTGTTGTTTGTCTCTATTCTCTGTTGTTTGTCTCTATTCTCTGTTGTTTGTCTCTATTCTCTGTTGTTTGTCTCTATTCTCTTCTGTTTGTCTCTATTCTCTTCTGTTTGTCTTTATTCTCTGTTGTTTGTCTCTATTCTCTGTTGTTTGTCTCTATTCTCTGCTGTTTGTCTCTATTCTCTGTTGTTTGTCTCTATTCTCTGTTGTTTGTCTCTATTCTCTGTTGTCTCTATTCTCTGTTGTTTGTCTCTATTCTCTGCATTTTGTCTCTATTCTCTGTTGTTTGTCTCTATTCTCTGCTGTTTGTCTCTATTCTCTGTTGTTTGTCTCTATTCTCTGTTGTTTGTCTCTATTCTCTGCTGTTTGTCTCTATTCTCTGTTGTTTGTCTCTATTCTCTGCTGTTTGTCTCTATTCTCTTCTGTTTGTCTCTATTCTCTGTTGTTTGTCTCTATATTTTCTGTTGTTTGTCTCTATCCTCTTCTGTTTGTCTCTATTCTCTGCTGTTTGTCTCTATTCTCTGTTGTTTGTCTCTATTCTCTGTTGTTTGTCTCTATTCTCTGTTGTTTGTCTCTATTCTCTTCTGTTTGTCTCTATTCTCTGTTGTTTGTCTCTATTCTCTGTTGTCTCTATTCTCTGTTGTTTGTCTCTATTCTCTGTTGTTTGTCTCTATTCTCTGTTGTTTGTCTCTATTCTCTGTTGTTTGTCTCTATTCTCTGTTGTTTGTCTCTATTCTCTGTTGTTTGTCTCTATTCTCTTCTGTTTGTCTCTATTCTCTGTTGTTTGTCTCTATTCTCTGTTGTTTGTCTCTATTCTCTGTTGTTTGTCTCTATTCTCTGTTGTTTGTCTCTATTCTCTTCTGTTTGTCTCTATTCTCTTCTGTTTGTCTCTATTCTCTGTTGTTTGTCTCTATTCTCTGTTGTTTGTCTCTATTCTTTGTTGTTTGTCTCTATTCTCTGTTGTCTCTATTCTCTGTTGTTTGTCTCTATTCTCTGTTGTTTGTCTCTATTTTCTGTTGTTTGTCTCTATTCTCTGTTGTTTGTCTCTATTCTCTGTTGTTTGTCTCTATTCTCTGCTGTTTGTCTCTATTCTCTGTTGTTTGTCTCTATTCTCTGTTGTTTGTCTCTATTTTCTTCTGTTTGTCTCTATTCTCTGCTGTTTGTCTCTATTCTCTGTTGTTTGTCTCTATTCTCTGTTGTTTGTCTCTATTCTCTGTTGTTTGTCTCTATTCTCTGTTGTTTGTCTCTATTCTCTGTTGTTTGTCTCTTCACTGCAGCTCCATAAAATTGGTTAGTTTTTCTATCATATTTTACTTAATCATTTTGTTCTGTATCCAGGCTGAGTCAACAATCACAGATTTTGATGAGACTGTCAGTTTAGAAAGAGGGCAAAATCTTTTTGAAATTCATATTGACAAGGTGATGCATTTACATACACAAAAGTTCTTTTTAATTTGTGCTAAAAAAAAATACAAAGAATATAAGTCTAGCATGTATAATTTTATTACATTTAGAATATTTACATTCAAATAATGGATTATGTTTATGACTGTTGTCTTTATTGAGCCTTTTTTCTTGAAGATCAATCTGTCAAAAGATGCTCTTGAGAAAATTGGAGATGAGGAACCAAATCTCTTCTGTACTTGGGAATTCTTTGAGTTTGAAATCCAGTCTACTCCAGTTGTTAGAGGAGCAAGGTTAGCTGACTGCTTGTGTTGCTGTAGTAATGTGTAGATTAATGTTGTTGTTTCTTTAAATTACTTTTTTTTTAACCCAAGTAATAAGCAGGCTATCATAAGCAAAGACTGTATAGCCTATCCTCTTTCTTTTCACCATTATACACATATGGGTATATATACACATATATACACATATGTAGCTAATTGTATTAATGGTTGTCCACATTACCAGAACTTCATTAGAGTACTCCTATCATGCATTCAAATTTCCATTGATGCACATTAATTAAAAGTTGAAAATAGCTATGAATTTTTGTAGGAATTGATTACATTTCTGTGTCTACTAATCTGTTTATATTGTGCACTACAAAATCTACAGACCTGTCTTTGACTTCACTTCCCAATACATCGTCAGAGTGGATGATTTCTTCCTACATTACTTACAAAAGGTATTGGTCCATCATCCAGATCTTTAGTCTATCACATTGTGTTTATTTTCAGTTGAAATCATTTTTTTTCCAATATTTTTGAGGGCTTCTAGGAGCTTATCAGTTATTTAAATACAAGTAACCTTAAGCGCAAATGATTGAAGAGATTTAAAATATATATTTGGTTGCTAAAATATACATATTGTGATATTGATTTTAATGAGCTAACTACTATGTTGCCAGGATTCCTGCACAGTGGAGCTACACCAATCCTTTGGCCAGGATTATAAAACCATTGCTGCTTGCCAGTTGTTATTTAGTGACATTTTTGACAAGCTGCATGGCAGAATTCATGGCACAGCAAGTCTAACAGGTACATTTTACAATTTAAAACAGCTATGTGACATAATGGAGAACTAACTATTTTTGATTACTTGTAAAGTTAGGAGTGATTCCCCTTATGTAGTTTATAAAAGGCCTTGCAAACTGTGCTTAGTTGCCACTTGCTCCTGAGTTACCAGCTTGACCACTTGACCTGTGTTGTGAATAGTATTTTTTTCTGTTAGTGGTCGTGTGTCATGGGGTACTCGGAGAAGTGTGCCATGCTCTGGAGATCTTTGGGCTAAGTATGTCTTTAGTATTATTGTATTTTATGTTATGTATTTATTAATAGATATAGCCCCAAATGATTTCCAGGCAGTATACTTTTACCCTGATGTTCTGCATCCTGGGGTACTCCCAAACGTGACATATTTTTGTAACCTTTCTCTGAGGGATTCAACCTGTATTGAATCATCAGATGGACTTTACATATTTTTATAGCCTTGTCTCTGAGGGATTCAACCTGTATTGAATCATCAGATGGGCTTACCAAACGGATGTCTATAGGTGGGATTCTATGACGCTTGTAGGCTCATAGGTTTCCCTGAAGCCTATAGTTCATCATGACCCTTTTGTTGTTTTTTTGGGCTAAAAGTGGCTAGCGTCAGCCTGAAGCTTGTAACCCCAGAATGGTCAAAAGTGGTCATGTGTTGACCTGAGGCCTGTGACCTTTAGTTTTGATAACCAGAATGTGACGATAATGTAAAATATGACTAGGGCTGTGTGCCATACTATTTTTGAGTATCTTTTGTTTACTTTTTGTTGTGTCGGCCTGTGAGTTGATGGCCATTTATTTACACATTAATTTTACTCATGTAAATAAACTTTGTATATATGTTTACCTGCGACTTTGTAAAGTCTTTTGTTACATACATTAGTTGAATTGTATACCTGGAGGCAGTACAAGAAGGGACCAGTACACCTCTGGACGAATGTGCCAGCACACTTTTAACACTGACCTTTTGATCTAAATACCTAAATCTAGCTATAATTCTAATTGAATATTTTTAGCTATACCCGCTAATAGGTAAATTAATTGATCAAAATTTTGTTATATTGAGTGGGTGCTCTTTTAGAATCAATCCCCATTACTATTTAACATGGGGTACTCTTACAAGCAACCTCATTTCATTTGTAACAAGCTACATTTTCCTAAATAAAAGTTTCCTCAAGATTTTTTAAACCATTATTTTGTAAATCTTTATAGGTAATCAAAACAAAAAGAGAAAGAAAGAAGTAATTAATTATTTCTGTAATTAAGGGAGTACTTTAGATGAGTTTGCTTATAACATAATGCAGTAGTCAGTAACATAAGCAACTATTTTACTGTTTTGTCCATATACAGGCTGTCTCCCTAATCATTTAGCATGTGTTCAGGACAGTTGTCTTGATAGTTTCCAGTTCAAACCTTGCCCATCACCATACCCCGCAATCCTCCTGGAGGTTTGGGCTAGGGGTGTAATAAATTCTGAAGGAACATCTGAAACATATCAAACAAATAAATATACTTCTACCGCAGTAAGCTCAAACAGTTATTAACTACTTACATGACAATCATACATAGCGTAGGATTCTCTTGAGATAATAAACAAACACATCAGACCCTACAAGCTGTATTTGAGTACACATTATCAGAAAAATACATCTGTTCTGTTTGAAAATACAATGGGTATCTTATTAAGTATAGCACAGCTTTATAATTCGTCATAGTTTGTTCAATAGTTGACAAACAGTTGAATAATTTGCTTCAAAACAAATGTCTGACTTTCTTTCTTAACCAATGAAATCCATTCTTAAATAAAAAAACAACCTAGTCTATATTTTAAATTTCATTCAAACAAGACAACTAAGAAGAAAAAAAAAGTAACCTATTCTTTCAAATGATTCTTTAAAAATTGCTCAAAATCATTGACTCTAAAATTACTAAAGCACCTAAATAAGCTATGGTCTGAGTCATCCTGCAACACACATTATTGACAAACTCTGTTAACAATATGCCATCAGTTTTCTAATTAACTTTTCACATTGTTTTCTCAAGCCTTACAAGGCACATGAACAAAGGGTTCTATGCAGATTTCTCTGTCAGATTTCTCTGTCAGATTTCTCTGTCAGATTTCTTAGCCACATTTCTTACTCATTTATTATTGTTTGCCAGAATTGTATTGAACTCTTGATAATTGTGTACATTTTATTACAAAATTCTTCTTGGCCCATGCTTTTAGCAGAGGAAGAAAACTAAGTAGGGCTCACATTCAGAACCATTCTGAAGACTGTTTATAGTGCAGAGCACATGACAAGTTGGCAGCTATTTGATCTGCCAGCTTCATGGTATTATTTTCTTCAACTTTTTGTTTTTCAGCTCTTATGTGTTCCTTATTTTTAACTCTGCAGGAATCACTGATGGAGAAACTGGAATTGGATATGGTACTATTGATTACTGGGTTCGGATGAGAGTTCCTATGGAACAGGCATTACGGCTGTACAAGGTTTGTAAATAGATCGCAAAGACAATAACTGCAGCTTACAGAGGTTTTGATGTAATAGTATGTTGTAATTAATGCATTGCTTAAAAATTAATTTTGTATTCATTGATAGGAAAGAACAAAAGCACTTGGATACATCATGACCAACGAGAGACTGACAAAGCAAGCCCTGGAGGCATTGGATGAAACAGCTGCAATGCGACCTCCAGATAATATCAATGAGCTACATGTCAAGATCATCAGATGTTCCAGACTTCAGTCTCGCAGACCAAGTAAGCTAACTCTTTGACTTAAAGTTTTCATGACATATAGTCAAACTTGTTAAAACAAACTCATTGCACCAAATCCAGCATTTTGAAATAGGCAATGGTTTGCATTTCATGAATAATAAGGTTTATATGTGGTATACATCATTTCAATTGTCACTAAAAAGGGAGGTAAATTTGGTATTAAATACATTTTGTAGTGTTGTGTTATTTTAAATCTCTCTTTATCCAGATGTTCAGCCATCTCCGTATTGTGCCTACAAATTGCTAGACTTCCCTGACCATGACACCATCATCCTTCGGAACACCAACAATCCAGAGTTCAATGATCACAAAATTTACAGTGTCCCTGTGTCTGCTGAACTGGACCAGTATCTACGTACTACTGTGAGTATTACAAGAGTAAAATTTTTCATTTATTTCATGTGACTATTCACTAAATTACTGGTACATTACATACTACAGTTTTTAATAAATAATATTTGTCTGCTCCTTTTTAAAGGTGTAATAAAAACTAATTGATTTATAAATTTCAAGTCATTGGCTGAATTGTACTCAAAAGACTGTCAGTATTACCACATGTAAATTGTAGTTGTTTTATCTAATACTTACATATTTTTAAATATCTGGAATACCCATAAAAATGTGCATTAGTCCATAATGACTATTTCATTTTTTTATTATGCAAACAAAAGTTTTTATATTTAAAAATGAATAGCAAGCAATAGGAGTGTATTGACATTCTGGTGTTCATATACTTCATTTGTGACATATCCATTAACACCTTTTGGTTTATAATGTTTATAGAATACATTGGTGGTTATAATAACAAATTAATTTTGTCATTTTTTAGAAGCTTCAGTTGTTTGTATTTGACGACACTGACCCAGATGTTGAGTCCTACTTGGGCTTGGCTGAGATACCCCTATTGCCTTTGGCACACAACAAGCCTGTCTCTGGAGAGTTTCAGCTGACCAGAGGAGCTGGTAATGCCCAGTCTGGTGTGATTCAGGTGGAAATGAAATGGCAGTACATATACCTTCCTCCCAAGCTGCCAAAACATGAACCTCAGGAAGTGAGCAATGTCATGTGTTTATTGTGTTTATTTGACTTGAAGACCTTGATGCTATAAACTTGTGACATATGTGGGTTCGGAGGTGCCTTGATTATAGTTCAAACACTTTAATAATCAATGAAGTAACAAAGTGCTGATATGTTTTCTTGAGTTTTAATTATTTAAAACTTGAACTTGAAACAATAAACGTATGTACAAAGATATATAAAACAGATACAGGATTCAGTGAAAATGTTCAATAAAATGAGTAAATATTTACTTTAAAAACTTAGCCACTTCTAAGCCTAAGCTCTCTCTCCCGTCTCAAGCTAACACTCTGCCTTTTATATCTTTCTTTAGAATAAAGAACCGTGACATCTCAATACCCAACCTTGACTCCTTGACCCGTTTACATTTAATTTTCCCCTCAATTGTTTCTGTAATTTAACCTACGCCAATTATGTCTCCCTGCTGTAGCCTTGAACCAAGTCTTAATCGGCGTCCTTCTGGCATTAAAGCGCGAATGTGCTGACCTGATTTGAGATAGGTACAATGTCCTCATTTTGTAAACAATGAGGTGTCACTTGGGACGTGACAAGCAATAGCTGTTTGTCTACCTAGCCTATATACTTTAGACTTTAATTTAACATTTTTCCTGCAGACAATGTAAAATAGACAAATCAAAGTAATTTTATATACTTTACAACATTATAATTTCAAGATTGAGCAATAAATGAATGAAAAGAATAAATTGAAGATTTGATTATTATAATCTTTATTTATATAGCGCTGTTAATAAACAGAATGTAGGTGCTCTGAGAACATAAGTGACATAAGAATAAGAGTTAAAATGGCAAACTAAGCTAAATAAGTTTACAGCCTTTAAAGCTAATATAAGAGATCAGGGTCACACTTATCTAGTTATCCTACTTAGTACTTTAAGCTTGAAATAGAGAATACCAAGGAAACAGATTTTCAGTGAATTTTGTACTTAGATTGTTTTACTTTATTCTAAATATCCAGCCAGAAACAGCAGATGTAAAGATGCCACGTCCACCAGTTGACCATCCCACACATGAAGAACTTGTTGGTCCAGTCAGACCTGAGGCACCACTGAGTCCCAAGAAACAGAGAGGGCCAACAGCTACATCCACACCCTTAGACAAGAACAAACTGAAAGCTGTTGAGGACCAGATTATTCCTGCTGGGGTAACTGATTGCATTAAACTGTAGTAAACTGTGTTTAGAATAACATTTGAAATAGTAGTAGTAGTAGTAGAGAGAATTTATGGAAATAATATATAATAAGTAACATAATATATATATATATATATATATATATATATATATTCATTTATAGATATACTTTTTGAAATATTTACAAAATTTCCTTTGATTTTATGGTTTATCTTTTAAAAGTAACTACAATTATAATAAAGCAGTGAATTGTATTTACATTAAATGAAATTCGTGTAAAAGTCTTTGAGTTATTTTTACTGTAACTTAAATCTGATAACACCATTTGATGATTTGATCTCTATTTGTTTTCAATGTCTAGTCTCAACAGCCAAAAGCAGCAGCTCGGCGTAAAGTTCAAATATCTGAAGATGAAACTAATTACTCAGAGAACAAGTCTAATGCTGTCAATGACACAGTGTCTAGGGTGGTGTCAAATTTTATGCCAAGCATGTCAGCGTCATTGACTGACACTTTGCAAGGTAATTTGCTGAATTATATCTTTAGATCCTATGCTAACTAAAACTAAACTATGTTTGGAAAATGCACATGGGTAGAGGCCCCTGAGAGAGGAAAAAAAATAGTTTGATGAAATATTCAAAGTATGCAGATAGAAATAGTTCCACACTTTTGGCATTTGTGACAAAGTAAAATTTTAAACCTCTAATGACGTTGCTTATATGTTATTAAATAAAATTGATGGGCACTCATAACGAGGGGTAATTAATTTTTTTTAATAATTATTTTCAGACCAGAATCATCACATGCCTTCTACTATATTAGAAGAAACAGGTAGAGTCACTAGATCATTTCAATCACTTTTCATTGTCTTTAGAAGGTAATGGTTTGTAAAATTTAAGTAGTCATGGGCTTGAATATCTGTGAACTTAGTGATACATTTAGGAGGCGCGGTGGCTAAGCGGTAAAGCGCTTGGCTTCCATACTGGGGGTCCCTGGTTCGAATCCTGTTAAAGACTGGGATTTTTATATCGGGATCCTTGGGCGCCTCTGAGTCCACCCACCTCTAATGGGAACCTGACAATAGTTGGGGAAAAGTAAAGGCGGTTGGTCGTTGTGCTGGCCACATGACACCCTCGTTAACGGTAGGCCAAAGAAACAGGTGATCTTTACATCATATGCCCTACAGACCACAAGGTCTCAAAAGGGGAACTTTACTTTACTAGTGATATGTTTACTTAGAATTTATTCCTAAATTGGTTTCTGAGATGATCTAATTTCAAGTCACTAGCTTCAGCTGGGGGGAAGTTTCATTTTACAAAGTTTGTATCAACTTTTATACCAACACTGTCTGGCAAAAAGCTTGTGCATGTTATTTCTCCCACACCCAACCTCGGATCAAGTTGAAATTTTGCATAATTATTTCTTGTATCTGGCAAAACAAGAATCAATTAAAAAATTAACCAATTATCTTATCTTATATAATACAGACGTT
Organism: Biomphalaria sudanica; assembly: GCA_036873155.1. Taxonomy (NCBI): domain Eukaryota; kingdom Metazoa; phylum Mollusca; class Gastropoda; family Planorbidae; genus Biomphalaria; species Biomphalaria sudanica. The sequence goes on along the minus strand of JAZGLO010002645.1, from coordinate 2,095,399 downwards.
ACTTTAAAAAAGAAGATGATTACGCCCTTGGTGTAATGCATTTAGTCACACATATTAACTAATGACCTAAATTCTGCTAAGTCACTGGTTTTCCTGGCTAGCTCAGGCAACCCATTCCATGCTCTTATAGCACTGGGGAAGAATTTGTACCAATTTGTCCTAGCATATGGAACGAGGAATGTGCCCTTATCCTTGTGTCTTTCTAAGTATTTTATTAAACCTTTTGAAAAATCATCAATTAGCCCTATTAGTTGTGTTTCACATGATCTATATTTCCTAAAGCCATGTTGGTATGGAGTAAGGACATTATGTTTGTCTTAGTGGTTTATGATGTTGCTACATATTATGTGTTCTAGGATTTTACATGTGATGCTGGTAAGTGATACTGCTCTGTAGTTTCCTGGGTCTGATTTTTATCCTTTTTTAAATAGAGGGGTGACATTAGCTTCTTTCCAGTCCCTTGGTACTCTACTCTGGTTAAGTGATGCCTGAAAAAGTATTTTGAACACTGGTGCTAGCTCATTGCTTAGTTCTTTGAGTAATCTAGCTGGAATACCATCAGGTCCAGATGGTTTGATGTTGGCTAATAGTTTTTGGATTCTCTTTTCTTGTACTTCTATATCTCCTATGTTGTCTACTTGGTTCAAATTAAGTAATATGTCTTTGTCTCCTGGGGCTGAGAATGCTGACGCCAAGTATTTGTTTAGGATGCTAGCTTTAGTTTCATTATCATTATGTGTTAAGTTGTCTTTTCCTTTTAATGGCACTATGCCTGTTGTTTCCATTTTCTTAAACTTAATGTATGACCATAGGTTTTTGTTGTTATCTTTAGATATTTCATTGTTTATGTATTCGCTCTGCAGCTGTCTGCTTAATTTTTGTGTTAGGTGTTTAATTTTTATATTTTTTATAAACCCTTTCTGCCTTAGTTTCTTTAAATTTTCTATAAAGGTTTTCCTTCTGTTTACAATGCTTCTTTAATCTATTATTAAACCAGCATTTATTTATTAAATTAATTAATTAACTATTGATAATTAATTATTTTGTTTGATATCTAAGAATGGAAAGAAATAGTACTTGACAGATTTGGTGGTATAAGTTGAATTAGTCCCCTTAAGGAGGCTTGAGACCTCGAGTTCGAATTTAAGTCACACAACATGTAAAAATATTTCAAATCGCACAGATTTATTAATAGTCTATTACAAATTTAATTAAATGACTGATCCAAACTAAATGTATTTTTTTTTTGTTTAAAGTTGAAAATGCCTTTTTAAAAAATTATTTCAATAACACATATCCTTGGAGAAATGTAGTCAATCATGTTAATTATAAATGTAACGATCACATCCAATCCTCAAGTTTGATGTAGGCAGAGACTGGTAGACTTAGATTGACGTACTTTTTAGAACTTGAGATCTTAAAAGGATTTTTTCAACATTTTTTGTTCTCAATGCAGGAACAGTTTTTTAAATTTTTTATTTCAATTGTAACCATTTCAGAATGAAGCATTTGAAAGACATTAAGTTAATATGGCGGTTTCTTATATCAAAGTTGTATTTCTGGTTGACAGCATCAAGATTGTCAAGAAAACCTTCTGTGGAGAGTGAAGAAGGTGAAGAATTACAGGCCAGACCTACACCTCCAAGGTCAAGTCTGCAGATGGAATCTGGATCTGAAGATGGTAATAAATTAATAATTGTAGTCCTTGGTTTCAGAATTTTGTTTTCATTCTTTTTCATATAATAGAAATTATATTTTGCTCTCATTATTTCATAGAATGTTTTTTTAAGTTAATTATTTCAATTAGACCTAACTGTCCCAACTAATTTTAGAATTTGTTTATTTATTATATATAATTGTTTTCTTTTTTTCACATTTTTTAAAATATGTTATTTTATTTATTTTCTACTTTATTTATATTTTTTTGCTTACTTTTATTTAATTCTCTTTAAAAAACAAAAGTTTTATTCTTCATTTCTTCTATGTTTGTCTCTGTAGAGTCTGAGCGTTCACTTTATGAACATTACTCCAAAGTCTCTTCCTACAGTATTCCTAAGCCAATGGTTCGAACAAAGTGGTTAACTAGTAGTAAGGATATGCATGTTGCATGCTGAAATATTTGTATTGCTTCTTGTCAAATAGTACAACTACAGTCTAATGTCATACAAACCACATTTGAGATTTGTCTAATGTTATGTGCATGTAAAAATGGCAATTTTCTAATTACCAAAACATTTAACCCTAAATCTATTTCAAGTAACCAACTTATAGATAGTTTTAATTGCATCATAAACTTGAAAAGTATTGGCTTACATCTCACTTTGCCCTGATAGTTTTAATTGTATTGCAAACTTGAAAAGTATAGAATTACATCTCACTTTGACCAACTTCTCAGTTCAGAGTCTACCAATCATCAACAAATATCATTTAGATTAGCTAGTGATTTCAGCATTACATTTGTTTGAAGAGGTTTTGGAAAGTTACTTGCTTTGCTTTGTACTGTGAGTAAAACAGTATATTTATTTCACTGCCCGGTTAGTCAAATAGTAGTTGTTGTGTGTTAAATAAATTTTATCTTTTGATATAAAGCTGTTTTTTAAGTCTTTGCAATTAAAATGTAAATTATCAAGGTATTGATCCCTAAAAGGCAACTAGAGGACAATCCATCCATCCATCCCAGTGGCGCTACAGCCCATGGAGGGCTCTGGCCTGCTTTAACACATCCTTCCATTCAGATCTCTCCTGGGCCTTTCGTTTCCACGCCCTAACCCCAAGCTGCTTCAGATCTGCTTCCACATCATCTATCCATCCCATTCGGGGTCTGCCTTTGGGTCGCCTGCCTTTTGGTTTTTGCCTGTATACGATTTTCGCCCCTCGGTTGTCTGACATTCTTTCAAGGTGACCTGCCCAACGTAGTCTGTTCTTTTTTATTTCGTTCACTATTGGTGTGTCTTCATACAATTGATATATCTCATGGTTAGTGCGTGTCCTCCACCCTGTTTCATCCTGTATGGCACCATAGATTTTCCTAAGAATTATTCGTTCCCAAGTGTTAAGTAAATTTTCAGATGTCTTTATCAGTGTCCAGGTCTCACTTCCATACATTGCTGCTGGTCTTATTATAGTTTTGTAAATTATTTTCTTGGTTTTCCTTGAAATCGTTTTGCTCTTAAGTAAATGGTGGGTGCTATAAAATGCCCTGTTGCCTCCTGCTATTCTTTCCTTTATTTCTGTTAGTAGGTCATTTTTGAAATTAATAGTACTTCCTAGATATTTGAAAGTTTGGACGTTTTCAAATTCCTGGTCTTTGATTTTTGATATTTTGTCCCTTTGTTTGATTGTCTCTTGTCATTGTGATGTACTTGGTTTTACTGTCATTGACCTCAAGTCCTGCTGGTCGAGTTGCTTCTTCTAGTTGTATGAAGGCTCTAGAGAGGTTTCTTTACCCAATAAGGCAATGTCATCGGCATAAGCAAGGTATTGTAGAGGTTGGCTGTATATCGTCCCTGTTGGTTGTGGACCTGTGTTTTCTCTCCTGAAGTAGTTAGTAATAGTTCCCCTTGTGTTTATGTGTATATTTCTTATAACTCTCTCCAGTGTTAAATTGAAAAGCATGCAGGAAAGTGCATCTCCTTGTCTTAATCCTCGTTTAATCCTAAATTCCCGTGAGTGTTCTCCTTGTATTATGACTTTGCTTTTTGAGTTGTTTAATGTCATATGTATAAGTCTTGTCAGCTTGTTGGGTATTACAAATCCTGTAGTCCTTGGTTTCAGAATTTTGTTTTCATATAGGTATTTCCTTCTGATACTGTCATAAGCCATTTTATAGTCTATAAAGAGTTGGTGGATTTTATGTTGTATTCATGCCATTTTTTTAGTATACATCTTAGTGTGAAGATGTGGTCGGTTGTGGATTTGTTGGGTCTGAAACCACATTGGTAGTCACCTAAGATTTCTTCTGAATATTTTCCAAGTCTCTTAGTTATAAGCCTAGACAGTATCTTATAAGTCACATTTAGTAGAGAGATTCCTCTGTAATTACAGCACTTTAACTTGGATCCTTTTTTGTGTATTGGGGTTATAAGAGCCGTTTCCCATTCTGTTGGTATTACTTCTTCTTCCCAAATTCTTGATATTAGTCTGTGTATTTGGGAATGTAAGTCTTTCCCTCCATATTTAATTAGTTCTGCTGTGATTTGGTCCTCTCCTGGTGCTTTGTGATTCTTTTTGGTCCTAATTATTTCTGATGTTTCAATGAGTGTTGGAGGGTTCACTAAGTGATCTGGTCCCCCATGTGGCAGTTCATATTCTCCATTGTCTCCATCTTCAGTGGTATTTAGGATCTCCTCAAAGTATTCAGCTCATCTCTCAATGACCCTGCTGTTTTCTGTAATAAGCTGACCACACATGTGTGATCTAGCTTGAAATCCGTTCTTTTCATCTTTAATTTTCATATACATTCCTCTCATGTCTCCCTCCTTTGCTAGTTCCTCTGTTTGAGTAATCTTGGACTTTTCCCAGTCCCGTTTTTTTCTTTCTTACAACTTTTGTGGCCCTTCTTCTTGCTTCATTGTATTGCTGTCTAGTGTTCCTGGTTTCTCTCTGTAGCATTATCATTCGGGCATTGTTCTTCTCTTCTACAGTTTGTCTGCATTCATCATCATACCAGCCTATTTTCTCGTTCTTTTGTTTAAATCCAACTACCTCTTCTGCTGTTCTTTTGATAGCATGCTTTATTATTTCTCAGTGCTCATTTATGTTATTTTCGCTGTCCTTTTCTAATGTTGTCAGTTGCGTTTGGAGTGCCATTCTATAAGTTTCTGCAACAAGTGGATCCTTTGTGAGTTTTTGACTATCATATTGCTGTGCTTTCTTTCTTTGGTAATTGTGCATGGTACTTATTCTTTGTCTAAGTTTAGCTTTTACTAGTAGGTGGTCTGAGTCAGCATTAGCTCCTCTGAAACTTCTTACATCTAGTATGTCTGATCCATGTCTCTTATCTATGACTATATGATCTATTTGATTCTGGGTGTTGCCATCAGGTGAGATCCAGGTAACCTTGTAAATATTCTTATGTTGGAATTTTGTGCTGCTGATAGACATTCCTTTTCCTGATGCAAAATCCACTAATCTTATGCCATTATTGTTGGTCTCTTCATGTAAGCTTTCTTTGCCAATTGTTGGTCTTTCCAATTTTTGCATTGAAATCTCCTAGGACTATTTTGATGTCATGCTTTGGTACTTCATCATAAATTCTTTCCAGTCCATCATAGAAGGCTTCTTTTGTGTTATCATCTGCATCTTCAGTAGGGGCATGAACATTGATAAATGATATGTTGAAGAATTTTCCTTTCAAACGTAGTGAGCAGAGTCTATCACTTACAGGTTTAAATTCAATAACATTACCTACCATTTCCTTTTTAACAGCAAAACCTGTACCTAAGTTGTTAGTGCTTCCACCACTATAAAATATAGTATACTCCTTGGTTCTGAGAATGTCTGAGTCTTTCCACCTGATTTTCTGTAGGGCTACAAGGGGTATCCTATATTTCTTTAACACTTCAGTAAGTTGGGCTAGCGCACCTGCTCTATAAAGGCTTAGCACGTTCCATGTCGCAAAACAAAAATCATGTCCTTTTCCAGGCCGAGGTCGTTTCCCGTTGAGATCTGTCCGGGTTTTCTTGTTTGTATTAGCTTTTGTAACAGTATTTTTTTATTTGACAGAGTTGTTAGCTCTGCGCATAACCATCTGGGGGGCTGCCCCTTTCAGCTCTCTGGATAGCTGTCTTTATTTTTGGGTAAGGTGCCCTAGCCTTTGTGGATCCCTCCACTTCCTGCAAAGCAGCAGGTTTGATTTTGGTCCACCCCAGGTATTTTATTTCCCCGGTACCCACCATATCTGGAGGGCATTCCCCTATTCGCCACCTGGGGAGGCGCTCGATGGGAGATAAAAAACTCCACACGAGAACTAGAAGACAAAGATGGTATATTTATCAAAAAGTATTAGTGGGCTTGTTATATAAGATGCTCAACACAAAAATGCTTGATATTGTGAGCTATGGCACAAAGCTGTACAAACTACTGTATATTTAGAATTTATTTCACATATTAATGAGTTTAACTTTGTTATGATAGATTCATCAATGCTGAAATTGTTTTTCAAAAGTGCATTCTTAGAGCAACTATTGAATGGCCATCTGCTATCCTTAATCCTGTCTGCCTGACTAGCTCTGCCTACACTCTAAAATGCAGTGGTTGTTCATATTTATTCATCTAGTTAAAACTGAGCCATAAGTTTAATATAACAAGGTTAATTTCTGTAACATGTCTTCTGTCTTGGTTGGGTATTATACTGAATGTAGTTCAATTATTGCATGGTGGGTGTGATGTAAACAGTGTAGGCACACATTCAAAATTATTTCAACATTTTTTTGTTCAATCACTTATATATTTATTCTGTTGGATGTAATTATAATTTTGTTATGTTAATGATCAAAAGGAATTTTCCCTTTCCAAATTTTGGTCTTTTAAAGTCATCTATACATAGGCCTACCTATATATATATATATATGCTTATGCTTTTGTTTGCATATGTCAAAATGTGACTTATAGTTTTGTCACTTACAGCCAAACATTTTTTTTTATTCCAGAAACTATGAAAGATGCTTATTTGAAAGTGAGTTTTTAAAAGGAACATAAAAATTTTGCTGTTGAAATTAATCAGAGATTTAAATAAATTAGTTTCAGCGAAATAATGAATGCATTGTAGAGAGTGTTTCATATGATTAGAAATAATACATTTAATCTTGTTAGTGTTTGTAAAATAAATATGTTTAACTTTTTAACTCTTTTTAGCCCAACTCTCCAGTTAGTTCCACACATGAAGATGAAGGTAAATAAAGTTTCAATAATTATTCCCATACAAAAGTTTGAATGAAAGTCTCTGAAATGTTTTCCTAAATTAGCCAAAGCTAAAAAGGAAAAACTTAAAAAATACTTTAACAAAAAACAAAGCCTTTTGAGTGTACTTGTATCATTTAGTTTGGTTTAGTCATGTAATTAAATTTGTAATACATCTAGAGTAACAATAAAAAAGCATTTTTTAAAAGTTTTTAAAAATGGTGAATGATCTGAATTTGAACTCATGGCTCAAGCCTTCTCAGGCTACTTAAGTCAACACGTAATCTTGGACTAATTCAGCTTATACCCCCACTTCAGTCAAGTACAAATTCTTTCCCTTGAATGAGATACCAAACAAAATAATTAATTATCAATATTTAATTAACTAATTGGTTGTTTTTTTTTTATTCTTGTGTTGTCAGGTAAAAGAAATAATGTTGCAAAATTTCAGCTTGATCCGAGATTGGGTTTGGGAGAAATAATGGGTACATCTTTTGACCAGTGAGTTGATAAACGCTTCATAAAAACGAGTTTTGACATTGGTTTAAATAGTATGTAAAAAAAAATAGATTGACTAAAAAATAATGTTTTGTCCCAAGTCAGGCACTTTATGAAAGACTTCAGATAGTCTCATGTGATCAATGAATTAAGTCAAAATGTACAACATTTCAAGTTTCTAAACATTTAGGGCTCGATATCTTGAAGGTCAAAATAGAGGATTAAGGATCATTATAAGAAATGTTTTTTTTTAGTTATTAACCACAGCTAAGCAAGTGTTCTTTTTAGAGTTTATTGATCTGATGATGACAGTCTGACAATTAATGAAAATGAATTTTACAATATGAACTTTACGCTTTTGTTTTTAGTAGTACTTAGTTGGTTGTAGTTAGTCATGTAGGGTCTAATTTCAGCTCAGTGTGAGTTAGGTTTTAAGTAGACCAAATTTCACACCATTACCTTGGGTAACCTCACTTATGACATGTTTTTCTCAAGACCTGAATAGACAGCTAATTTGTAACATTAGTTGTAACATATTAATTATCTTCATCACATGAAGTGTTAATTAAAAAAACATGTACTTTAATCTAGGCAATATTGAAGAGGAAATTGAAGAGGACATTGAGGATGAAAGTAAACATGAGGTGGTCGACTCAGCCAGGAGCTCCGAAGTTTCAGAGACAACAGCTGTTGTGTCTGACAGTGAAGGAGTCATATTTCAGATGTCATCAAAATCAAAGAGAAAAAGTAAACAAACAAAGGCAGTAAGTGGAGTTTTTTGTTTGTTAACAATGCTCTATAAATTAAGTTATCATTATTAATGACTGATTCTTGTTTAGCAATTAGGTTTGCCTGGATGGCTTGTCATTTGACATTTGAAATTTTTAAATAAATTGTAATATAAGTTTGCAAAGAAGCTTATTCAATTCATCTCTAAAATCCTGCTTTGGATAACCATTAGACATATATCACAGTAAAAAGATGGAGTAAAAAAGTCATTGTTGTCCATGATAACTAATGCTTTATTTCAAATGTGTAATAAATGTAAGGTGAAATGTTCAAATGTTGAAAATGTTTTGAGCACTTCTATTACATATCTTGCTAGTAATGACAAGTTGCAAAGTATATATTTATAATTTAATAAGTCTCATTCTAGTATCTGAACTATGTGCATATTTATAATAGAATAATTACCATTATAGTATCTGAACTATGTGCTTCTCACTGTAGTCCAACACAGTGACTATAGTCATTGCAGAGTTATCTCTAGATGAAGATTCTCCACCTATGCTTGATGAGAATGTCAAGCAGCTGTTTGTTGAGTACAGGTTTTATGGAGTGGACCCAAGTGAGACAGAGACTCCATTCTCCTTGCCCAAACCAAAGCCCCATCAGACCATACAATTCAACTTCAGTAAAAGTAAGTCATTGTTCTTTAGAAAGCTTTCAAATTTGGGCAGGCCATTTCTTGTTTCCTTAATTTAGCAATTCACTGCATGTATAAACATAGTAAGAATCCTAGTTATGTCTCTATGTTTCTACATCATGTTCTGCACAATGTTGATGTTTTCCAACTCTAGCAATCCCTGTAGATCTGGACACACACTATGAACGTAGGAGATACTTGGCCAGTATGTTGCTGCCCAATCATCCGGAGAAAGGGAGGTAATTATAGAGAAAAAAAAGTCTATTCTTTTACACATTCTCTCTCCAATTCCCATTCTTGGATCACGTTGAAACTTTGCACAATTATTCTTTGCCTGCGACAACACATGAATCAATCAAAAAATTAACCAATTAGTTAATTGATTTGTGGTATTAAATTAATATTTAGGAAAGGGAAATAAATCTTGAAGTATTGTAAGATATTGTAGTAACTGTGCAGTTCTTTCCCTTTATAAGTTTTTTTTTTGTTGTTTTAAATATAATTGCTTGTTTAACTGTTTGCTCAGTCCAAAGACGTTCTCTCAAGTGTTGTGTAAACTTGAACTCAAAAGAAATATTATTTTGTAATTTCAAAAGGTTTTCTTCTTTGAAGTAAACTTATTTAAGCAAAGTGGTGTTGGTGTTGATGTAATACTAGACTATTCAACAAAAAAAAAATGTTATGATGGCCCACAAAATATTTGTGCAAGAGATAAAGTTATTGATATAAACAAACATGTGTTTTCCTGAGGTTATTGTAATTATCTTTAACATAATTGTGTAATTAGATAAAACGTTTTGCCATTTCACGCTAGTTTGACCGTTAAGCCTCTTCTGCCCTCTTTTGAAATCATGTTCATGGGGCCTTGTTTAGAAAACAAATTAGAAATAACCCTCACAAGTTTATACATTTTACATTAGCTACAGTCATTACAATTCCTACTATTAGCTAAACACTGGATGTGTATTTCGAAAATGGCTCTAATAATTTTCCTAGAAATTTGACAGTTTATATATATATATCTTTGGGGAAAAAATAACTACCTAATTGACCTCACAGTGAAAAGTCTGGTTTGACCATTATTTTTTTTCAAAAGATATTCATCTTAAAAATAAATTTGACTCAAATATTACTTTGTATTCAGTTAAGAATTTATGTTACTTTTTATTAGCATCCCCCAAAAGGGGAAAAGAGGCTATTAGTATTGTGTGATTTGTCGGTCGAAGTCCCGTTTAGATCTCGTAAACTAGAAAAGATATTGAAAATCCAACATCATAATATTTTAGTCCATTCAAAATTCTGATGTAACAGCTACTTTTTTTTTTCTAAAAGTGAAAAATTTATTTTTAAAATCAACTATTCAAGCGTTTTTTTTTTCATAAAAATACACCATTTTTACAACTATTCACTATTAATAATTAATTCATTAATTCACTAAATCACTAATTAACAACCATAGGAGGCTATTTAGTAAGGGAGATAACTATTTACCATATTTTTAACACATTTAGATTTTTTGTAAAAAAAAAATATTATTTGTACAATGTTAGGCAAGTTCTGTCATACTAGCTATTACATTCACAAAAAAATGTTTACTTTTTTTTTTAAGAGAAAAAATCTATTTAATATGTATATAAGTGGAACATAATTTAAAACAACAATTAATAAGTAGTTCTTCATATTCTGCAATAGCCACCGCCGCAACACAGGACACATAACTAAAGGAATTTTTTTTACAGAAAATTTTTTTTTCCTTGAGACTTTGAATAAGAGATTGACCCTTTGCTAAACAATAAAATCAATGATATATATAGATATATATGACATCAGTTAGGCCAGGTTCACATTTAGCTTCACCTTCACTTTCACCCATCCCTTGGTCTGCTGGACCATTGGGGCACCACACAAGATCTGTCAACCTTCTTTCTTCATTCTTCTTTGTCATTAGCCTTTGATAGAATTTCATTCTGATATTCTTTCTGAAAATATTGAAACCTGCCTGGTAGGACTACTTCGAGGCCGGTTTTGAGTTTCCACACAAACTGTCTTTGTAACCTTGTTCATAATATAATTATAAACAAAGTGTGAACCATTCATGATACATCTATATATCATTTGAAACATCTATCAGTGGCTGCATAAGCATGTGATTGTTGTTTTTGAAATAGACATTATTTTATTGTTAATTGACAGTTGTATGTTGAAAGTGCAATGTGCTGCTGTACATTTCTGTTCAGGTTAAAGTTCACAGTTGTGTCTGAGCCCCCAGAGTCTACAGATCTGGAATGTGAGGATGTGGCTGTGGCCTATGTAGATCTCAGGCAAATGTTAAGGGAAGATAAAGATTTGAAAGAGCAGAATATTGAATGTAAGTACATGTCACTTCACACATAAACAATGGATGGTTTTATCACACTGGACACACTATAGTGTAGTGGACTCATTGGAAATCCAAATTTTAAAATATAAATAAATCAGAACTTTATAGTTTAATGTATTTATCTTTTTAAAATTGTTTATTTAAAAAAATATAAACTGACCTATCAAGTTGTACTCAACCTCCACTGTGCATTTTCAAGCCACAGAGACTAGGGCCATAGGTCTTCAGCCTTTTTTTTTTCCTGTGGTGTGGCCTGTAGGAAATGTTTGTCTGAAAAGGTTGGACAACATTGGGATGTAGAAACTAATTTGTAGATGTAACACATTGAATCATTCTAGGCCCTACTCTATATCTGTTTACACACAGATGTGTAGTGAAATTCAAGTTCTGGAAATGGTTGGGTTTATAAAAAAAAAAAAAATGGGTTTTGCATCTACAAAAACTTCTTTTATTTTACTGAAAATTAATGCAGTAAGAGATGAAATCTGGATGGACACATCCTGCAAAGGCATTCGAATGGCATTGTGCACCTTTCCCTAAAATAATGGTATGTTCAAGGCTGAATAGATTCAAAGAGCACTATACACCTAGCCTGCAATATTACGATGAATATAAGCTGATACTATCCCCTTAAGTGGTTCTTCTGGTTTTAAGTATAATAATATTAGGTTCTAAATGAGAAACCAGATTTATTTTCTTTGTCTGTCACCTACTTGCAAGAAATCTTTTTGTTTTCATCTCATACATTGAACAAAATATCTGATCACTTTACATTTTGGACAGTGCTGGATGTAGCTACAGAGAAAAATGTGATTGGTCACTTGTTGGTCACTGTGGAGTGTGTGGCTGTCATGAAGGCGGTACAGTCAGAAATGCAGACAGATGGCACAATTTAATGGCACCCATATCTTCATAAGATACAATATGTTGTCACATAATAAGTGTATTTAGAAAGCTGGTCTTAACCTAATGTATCAGTGATAGACAAATATCTACAAAGTAGAATCATAGCTATGTCTTCTAGATTTGTGAAGACACAAAGCAATGTGTAGTGTTCCTTTATGCCAAACATTTGCTTCATTCCTTTTATCCATCCGTCCTGTTTCTGTATTGAATCTAAATAAGTTCTTTGTTTCAAGAACAAGTCTTTGTTTCAAGAACAAGTACTTTTAATGAACTATGTCTTCTACATAACGATCGACAGCCAAAATACAATTGTTTTCCATTGCCTTCAATCATGAAGAAATAGTGCAGCTAGTACAATATATGCTTTGTAAATATCCATTGACATAATAGATCTAGATGTTTATCAATGAAAAATATTTTTACAAATTCCAACTGATGAATGCTTATAGCGAAGAATCCTGTTAAGTGATTATAAAATACATATCTTGAAACATGTCGATGCTTTTTGTTTTTTCAAATATTTGTTACAATTTGAATTTTACAAAGTTATAATTCTACTCCAAAATAAAAAGTGATACTATAGCATTCTGAGTTTTTTTTCTCCTTTGTATCAGAAAAGTTCAGAACTGTTCCAATAAATACTTAACTTTGGGTCTCACTAACAAATCTTACAATAGGTATAAGAATCAAGATTCCCAACAAAAGTTTAATGAGCTCCTCCACTCTGGAAGAAAAGTTGTGCTCCTTCCATCCTCATGTTTCTCTATTTCTATTGCAATTGTTATTTGTTTTAAATGGTGGTGTTGTTTTCCACTCTCCCATTCAGTTTGATCATTAGTTATTAAAAAATCATTTGATTTTTGTGTATAACATACAAATATTTAAAATAAAAAACTTTTTAATGCAGCCATGAATGGAAATCATTTTTTTTTCTTGTCTCATCTCATTTGTGTGTACATTTTACTAGGACGAATGTGCTCATGGTAGAATAGTTTTAGTTCTAGGTCAAGAGTAACAAAACAACACTAATTGTGTGATGAGCACTCCAATATCAAGGTTGAAATAATACCACCATTGTTCAACATAAAATGGCAATGCCAATAAATGAAAACAAGAACATTCTTAGTTGAGTGTTATTTTTATACAACTGACATCAATGTTCTTCACACATATACACACATGAATCTTTTAAACACACTTAAATAGGCTTTTTACAAACCAATGAAAGTGTACATTTTCTTTTCAAAATATACTGTATGCTATAATGTATATTAATGCCACCTAAGACTTCACAATTCTAAAATATTGTAAATGTAACTTTAATGAATAGGAAATTGACTACGTGGCCTACTAAATAAATTGTAATAAATACTTTTATTAGTCTACTATTTTATTGCATAGCTGTTTCTAAGCTGTTTCATTCTGCCAGTTAAAGCTGGAGCAATAGATATAGGACATAATTTAAATACAAAAAAATATATAACTTAGCATATATATTCATTATTTCAACTTAGGTGTTTTGAACAATTACACTGACATTTTATGAACTAGACAACAGATGGATTTAGACACATTGAAATTGACTGATGCAGACATTCTTATCTCCTGAGGTGCATAATAAGGAACACACATGTTTAGAAGTTTAAACCTCAATCTGAAAATTGCTTTAGAAAACAACACAACAAAATATACCCTATTTCAGTCACACTTTAGTCTACCAAGATTCTAGAAATAACCAAGTAGTAATTATCAATTTTATTTTTAAAAAATGTATTTAAAAAAACAACTTTTTTATTTTATCATCACTCATCCACTACTTTATATATAAAATCTGAATATGTAGAGGCACAGACCTTGCTCCCACTATTGGGACAACATATACATAATACATTATATAGTGATTGTATCCAATTGACAGTGAAGTTAAAAGTGGATCTTAATAAATTGTATGTCATATTACACTGCTGCAGTTCTTTTATGTTTAGGAACTTTCCAAATTTTTACTGATTTTTCTGAAGTGAATACATTATTGTACTTCATAACAAATACCACAAGAAGAAATCTGCTCCTCCACTCCACCAGTATTTTATTAACTGAGATTTTTTATAAGTTCTAATGGAATATGAATCACATTTTGTTTAAGTAACCTGGGGAAAAGGAAAGCCAAAGTTATTGTGAAAAAAGTCAAGGAATCACATTTCGGTAAATGAAATGAAAATTTTGATGTTATTTTGTGTTTTTTTTTTTTAGAATTAAGATTTACTATAACATAATAGTTTTTTTTTAAATCCAGAAAAAAGCAGGTAACTAACAAAATAATTCCTACTTATAACAGAAAATGTCACATATATCTCTCTATATATTAAAATAAAGAAAACTCTTCAGATATTATCAAAATAAAAGAAAATAGGTGCAAGTTACAGGAAACATCTATTATCTAATCAACACCAGTTCATTTGACATTGTGACGTCAATGAATACAAATGCAAGGTGAGAGAAAAAGTCACAGTTTGACCAATAAATTATCCGACACCAAATTTCTAAATATTACAGAATACCACCAGAGTAATTGGGGGACAGAAGTCTAAACTTCATAAACAAACATTTTGTCCAGCACTCACTTAAATAAACAACATTTTTGTTTAAAATAAAGCTAATTATACATAGCACTACCAATCTACACATTTCATACACTTTTCTGTTGACTTGATGTACTCTACTAGCCATAAGAAACTCTTCAGAAAGCTACTTCACATTCTGTCAAACTCACAACACTTGCTCCATTTTCCCTATCCAATGAAGTATTTGTTCGCTCTATTGTTAAATGCCTTGAAAGAAATTGGTTATTTTCTGAACACAGCCAAAAAACAAAGAGTTTTGTCCATGTAGATGTATAGTCCAATAAATGCCAAACATTGGTTAAAGAAAGGACGCATTGCTAAAGTCTCAAATGTAATGATGACCTCAGAGGTACAATCCTCCACCTGACCATTCCATCCTCTGAAATACATATGGTAGTTTAAATAAACTTGATTATGGTTAAATATTATAAAGGCTGAGCTATTCTAAAGTAAAGGATCAACATTTACAAAAAGAAGCTACAGCAACAAATAGTAGTATGATTCAGAACAAGTAATACAATCTTTTTAATGAGCACATTTATAGTTAAATCTGACCTTTCTGTAACTACATGTTTCAGAGACATATAATATGAACACTTTAATAGAACAATTAAATACAAATTTAAATAAGGTTAACCATGATTCTTGCTACTTCTAAAAATATATTTATTTCTATTAGTGTCATGAATAAATTGTAGTTATATTTTTTAAAATGAATAGACTCTGATCCACCAAACTACAATGACTAAAGGAAGAAATAACTGAAATTTCAAATTTCATGTTTCCTTATAATTACTATGGTTAGGGTATAACTTTAACATGCTTGAAGTAAAGAGTGGTCAGTCAACAAATAGGTGGACAAAAGTCCACAAAATGAAGTGGTCACATTATTTATGTATGTTATGTTATGTATGTATGTCAAATTATTAGCTCTAGTTCTCTAGTGTATCCCGATGTAACAGCACTATGCAACCATATAGATATAAAGGCCTACTGGGTCAATACTGCAGCAAATGATGTGTTTGTTTAATCTAGACCTAGCTAATCTACCTGACTGCATGCCCATGGTTCGATCTTAATATATATATATAGTGTAAGAGTACATCTAAATGCTTGACTAGCCATGCCAATGTATTTTCTCTGCTGACCACTAACCTTATATATAAAACTATTGCATAAATAACAACATATTGGTCTTTTCATCATCAACAACACACACATGTTTATGTTTTTAAAATCAGTGGGACACACAGCCTATTTACTTTTTGGGCAGTGGGAGATGTGGAGGAAAATGTTATGGTTTTGTTTTAGAGTTCCTTAACCAAATGCTCTGAGTAGATTAATAGAACTGTAGATCTACACCTAGATCTAAATAATATGCCTACAGACTTTATCATAATCTTCAGAACCATCTAACTAATGGGTGTACTTGTTGTTCCTGCTGTTTATAAATTATTGTTTGCCACTTATGCTTATAAATGAATTAAAACCACTAAACATTGACCTACAACACTTCCTATTCCCCTTATCATCTAAGAGAAACTTAGTGAGGTGCGAGATGTAAACACCACCATCAGATGACAGGGAAGAAATACTGAACAACCCCAATTAACTCTTTAAAAAATCACAAGAAATTAGTTACAAATGGCAGTGTCCAAGAATGAGAGAAGCAAAGAAGTTGAACAGGAAAACTAGAACACAGTTTAGTAAAAAAAAAAATCTGCTCCCAGTACCTCTTGAGGCTGAACAAAAGCTAACCAGTCGGATGCATGTGTGGGCAGTAATCCCATTGTCTGACACTTATAGACAGCCATTGCTAAACACAAGATATTTCCAATGCAATACACAAATTTTTGGAATAATGCTTGATCTCCTTCAATACTTTTGAAAGCTAGAGGAAGAAAAAATGTATTTTAAACAATTAGAAAAGTAAAAATAATTTTAAATAACAAAACCATTTAATATTTCTAAAAACATGTAAATAAAATTTCATACTTAAAAAATCAATTATACTGGGTATTTATTTAATGGATCAAAAATGTTTTTGGAACACTATTTCAAATAAGAAAACAAGATGAGCCTTGTTTTGCATTTGTCTGTTGGAAGGATATTAGTTGCTTTTTAATCCAATGTTTTACTAACTCATATTTTCAGTTGTACCAAAACATCATTCACATAATCTTAAAAACTTCTAAAAAATACTTTTGAAAAATTAAGAAAGTCATTTCAAACATTTGCTTTCCTTGAAATGTATCATTCTAGTGTTTCCAAAACATAGAAAGATTAATTTTCAAATTGAATTTAAAAACAAACAAATTATGTTTCTATAAAAGTATCAGAATATTCTGAAAAAAACACACACAAAAAAAAAAACTCAACTGTTTTGTATGGCTAACATTGCCTGGATTGGCCTGAAGAACATCATTCCCACCATCATAATTGGGAAGATTGAAATGGAACTTCCTGCCATCCACATAATAAACATATTCATTGGGACTTGTTTGATTGGACCTAAAGCTATATCCCATGAACGCTGTAACAACAACAATAAATTAAAATGCATCCATATAAGCTTGTTACTGCATATAAATTAATAGAGAAAACAAAATATTTTTTTAGCACTAATCAGTACATAAAGCATATTATATTCATCTATATTAAACAAAAGAAAAGGAGGGGGAAAGTGGATATGTCCCCCACATCAGATCAAAAATCCTAGTATAAAATACACACAGAGTTAAAAGACAACATTCTGGCACAACAGATTTAGCATTCAGATATGAATGTGTTTACAATAGATCACTTTCAGTTTTGATGACATTACTGCAAGTTTTGAAGTAATTCTGGACATAAACTCACTTTAATGATAAGACCAGGATCAGCTTCTTTAGGCTTTTCTGTTGCAACTGAAGAATCCATGAATCCTATTGGGGCAGGCAAATTTTCTGGTGGCAGAGGAACTATAGCTCTTTCACTCCTCCCTCTGTGATGTAAAATGAAATGAAGAAATATAATTAGAAATTTATTCTGAGTTATAATTAACTTTAACTACAACATTGGCCTTAATTTTTAAAATTAGATCTAGATCTAAATCTAATACATTAGTCTTAAATTAATGTTAAAGCGTCACTTAAATGAAGTCTAAGAATCTAGTCAATCTGAATCTACTAGATCTAGAGTCTAGTGATGCTAGTGGACTAGTGCACAACCACAAGTGCCCCTATGTATTCTAGATCTAGATGGATAAAAAAAAATAAGACTAGACCCCCACTTAAAGTAAATCTGCAAGTTGAAGGTGTGAAAGACTTGTGTCTTGGGCAACATTGGCTTGGCTTCTTGACAATCTGAGAATAACTAAACTAAATCTACTAAGAATCCTGTATGAAGGGAGGTGAAATAAAAAATTTAACTTAGACAAAACAATTTTTCGTTAGTACATCATTGAATGACATGGGAGCAAATGAAGAAAGCTGCTCAGAACCGAGTTTGGTGGAGAGGTGTGGTTGGGGCCCTATGCTCCCCTGGGAGTACACAGGATTAAGTCAAGTCACATCTTAAAATACTTTAAAAGAACTTTCCAATGGTGTATAAATTATGAATGTATGTTTAACAGTTAGAAAGTTATGATTTTTTTTTTGTGGCGTTTGACTTAACATTGGTTAACATGAAACAAGTAAGATAAGAGTGTCTCGCTGGCTAAGCAATAAACAATTATCGGGTCTAGAGCTACAAGAAACGTCAGAGAGGTGTGGACAAAATGGCAGCGTTGTGATGGCCAAAAATATAATATAAAAAAATTGGGACCAAAATCGCCTGAAACATTTTTTTTTCAAATTTTTTTTTATTGCAAGGTAAAAACTCTTTAAACAGTATCTAGATCTATAGCTAATAATATCTGCTACAAGATTATAATTTCACTTGTTGATGAAACACAATATCTTCTAAAAAAAAACAAAAAAAAACTAAAATGTCCATTGAGGTTGAGGTCAGTGCATGGATGCAAGCAAGAGCCCTCTTTTGCCTGCAAGGGGGGGGTTGGCAACCCCAAAAAACCTGCAAGCATGATGTCTCTTATATCTTTATGACATAAATAAAACATTTACAGCTATATATATATATATATATATATATATATATATATATATATATATATATATATATGAGTGTTTCTCCAGTACTGGTTACAACTAGGTGTTGGTTCACTAAAAAGTCCGTATTTCATAACATTGTTACAAATGTGACAATTTACATTACATTGCATTAAGAAATGGTTAATCTATAAATTTTGATATTTTGAGCTCATAAGGTGCTAAGGAAATATTGAAATTGTAAAAAATGTGTGAAATTACTACCCTAGATGGCGGCTTTTGATGTACCACGGAACACCATGGTTTGATTGAATTAATATCATACTAAAACCAAGGGGCATAAAACTTCCATCTTTGTTGGGATATGTTAACAAGATCCTCATATTTCAATGTCATTATTTAGTTTTTCTCAAGGTTATCAAAATATTGATTAAACACAGCCACAAAAATGCGTTTGAGGCGCATCACCATGTGTCCCACTTTATACAAAATTACAATCCTCTATGAATTGTAAACAAGAAATAAATAATATGCTCAACATTGCATTTCTATTACAACAAGCATTAAAGATTTCTTTTTCTTAAAAGCTCTCTAAACATGCATAACGAGATTAAAATAGGTCGAGATGTCCCAAATGAAGCGCCTGTGCTGCGTGTGTTAAGAATGGGATTATTTTTCCCACGACACTACTTTTTATGAATGAGAGTTCTTTTGAGCATCACAGGTATTGTGTAGAACAAAAGAAGTGCCGTTTCCGCTGGAAATACTAGCGTAGTAATTAACAGGAGTACTTAGACAACAGTGTGTCCCACAATTAGCCATTGATGCGCCTGAAGCGTCGACACGATCAATCATCGGCAATCTTGCACAAAAATCTCATTTAAACTGTTTTTTGTGATCTTTTGTGAATCACCAACCATCAGGTCTGTAGATATTTCATTATTCTACTGAAATTTAAGCTTATTACAAAATAGGTTTGATTGCAATATCCTAATCGAAGTGCTTTTTTATTACGAGGTTACTAAATTTAACCATTCAATCATGACGTCACGTGAAGCGTCTTGAATACAATTTAGTCTTAAATCGTAAATTTTATCAATTTTAAAGCCTGTTACTAAACAAAAAGTTTATATTTTTTAAACAATTATGTTGATGTAATAGTAGACATGTGTAGGGATTTTAAATAATTAATTTTTTTTATTTTGAGAAGTAAATTGGATTAGGCGTTGAGGCGCTCCATGGGACCCCGTGTTGGTGTTTTCCATGCATAAATTATGGCGTCACATGTAGCGTCTAATACGAGTTCAGGATTTATTAAGTTTTCTGTATTCATGGAAAGTTTCAATTAAGATTAAATGATTTTATTATATGTAATAAACTATTTTCATAATTAATCATTTTAAATGAACTTTTTTTGACATCTTTCATTTTATATTTTTTGTAATTTTACTTTACATCGTTTGAGGCGTTTCAGTGGACAATACTCCATTTGTTTACTAATGGTGTCCTAGTTTGCGTCTGTTAAGTCCAAATAGATTTTGGTGATATTTTGTTAAAGATTTTACAGTGTCAGATAATATTAGCTACATCTAAAAGAAATAAAGCGGTACTGTTTAAGAAACATTAAATAATTAAAATTTACTTATTACAGTAGATAAGATTTAGATCTATTTGATTTTTCGTTTGAGGTGCATCTCGGACACTTGTCTTTAAAACTTTTAAGAACTTAACTATAGATCTAGACTCTAGATCTAAATCTAGATTTACTCTAGGACTAGATCTAATTATGTAATTCATTATCTATATTTACTCTAGATCTAGACCTAATTATGTAATTCATTATATTATAGCTAGATTTACTCTTGATCTAGACCTAGAGTAGAGTACAAGAGTCTAGATCTAATTCAATATCTAGATTTAGATCTAAACTAGATTATTAGATTAGAAATCATTAGATCTTTTATGAATCTAGACTAGTGACTCTAGACTAAGTCATTAATGACTAGATTTAGAATCTAATTCTAGATTTAAAAATAGATTTTTCTTTAAATTGACAAATATCTAGAAAATTATCTAGATCTATATTATAGACCTATATTAAAATGTACATTGTATCTAAAAAAAAATTTTTGTTTAACCTGCACTTAATTTCCATTGTATTGTTTATACAGTATATTCAATTCAATCAAGAGAATTAGATGAATTACAGAAATGGGAATCAAATTGGAGCATGTCTTTCCACCCAGAAAAATGTCAGTTGTTAAGAGTAACAAAAAAAAAATTAAACAAATTAATTCCACTTATCTTATTCATGGCAAACCAGTAACACAGACTAAAAACTCAAAATACCTAGGTGTTATAATAAATGAAAAACTGTCATGGAATCCACATATTGATGAAACTATAAAAAAATCCAACAAAGCATTAGGGTTTATTAAAAGAAATTTCTATAAATCAAATAAGAACATAAAACTAAAATGTTATTTAACCTTGGTTAGGCCAATAATAGAATATGCATCCACCGTGTGGGACCCCTCAACTCAAGAAAACATTAAGAAACTGGAACAAACACAAAATAGAGCAGTGAGATTCATAACAAACGAATATTCACATTTGACTAGGGTAACACCATTAGTAAAATCACTAAATTTAGAAAGCCTTCAGGACAGAAGACTCAAAAGTAAAGTAGCAATTATACATAAAACACTGAACCATAATCTTCAAATACAAAAACAAAATTTAATAAAATACTCTGAAAGACACAAAAATAAAGGCACATTCCTCGTCCCATATGCTAGGACAAATTTGTACAAATACTCCTTCTTCCCTAGTGCTATTAGAGCATGGAATGGGTTGCCTGAGCTAGCCAGAAAAACCAGTGACTTGGCAGAATTTAAGTCATTGGTTAATATGCATGACTAAATGCATGACGCGTAGGACGTAATCATCTTCTTTTTTGAAGTAACGTCTGTATTATATAAGATAAGATTTTATTGTATTCAGTTCTTTCAGTCTACCACTGAATGATTATAACTTAAGTTAATATAATTATCAGTACTAGTCCTATACCATTGATTGAGTCTATCCCTATCAAGCAATTATGGGCATTACTAGACTAGATTTAAATAATGCACCAATATATAATATATGTTTATGAAAGTTATTAGTATATAATATATCTATTTATTTAGATACTTATACATTTTTATAAATTACAGATATCAGTAATGGAGTTATCTGTTAGAGTTTTAAGGCGTCTTCAAGCCAAGAAAGACTCTAAATTTACAAGCATCAAAGCCTGAGTCTCTAACACATGTTGCTGTTTTAGAGCGGAGAGAAAAGGAAAGGTTGAGAAAAGCTGCATACAGGGCCTAGTTAAGCCCACATGAAAAAGCTTGCATAAACAGAAACCGCAAAGAAAGAAAACAGCAAGCTGATAGTCCCTTAATGTCATCTCAGCAGAGGTTGGTGAATCACTAGGTACTGGATTCCATACTCCAGTGGCAAAAAGAATGGCTGTTTCAAGGGCTTTGATGAAATTGCCTAGGTCACCCAAGAAATATGCTGTAGTTTTTGATTGCCTCACACAAATATGCTCCCCAAGAAAAAGTAAAGCTGTCCATGACATAAGCTTTCTGCGCCTACCTGAGAGAAGAAAGCTCATCTTTCTAAACAACATTAAAGAAAGTATCAAAACCTATCTGCACTCCACCAGCAAAAAAAGAGTCAGATGTCAAGTGCTCATAGTACTCTGCAGTATCCTAAGTAAGTACAACAAAATCAGAGGTTGTGCTACTCATTTCTTCCAAGAAGTTTTATGTCCAAGTGCAAATCAGAACAAATTGCAAGAAAGAAAATAAGTGATTGCATTGTACGAATTGCCTTGGAAACAATACACAATTTTCACAGTAGAGAGGATGTCTCAAGAACTGATCCCTCTCAATCATCTGTTAGTGCTCAAACAGGAAAACTTTTCATGCAAAAGCTACTTAACATAAGATGAAGTCTTGCTTATGTGAGTTCTGTTTGAAGATTTTTCTTTATATAGAGGGCATTAATAAATTTCTGATCAAAAAAGGATACAGAGATTTGACATAAAAAAATTCAGCTTCATCACTCGACTTAATTCTACCGTATGCCTAAGAGCTAATGCCAATTGTTTTCATAAGCTGCAGTGCATTGAAAGATCATGTATCAACTGTGGTGTAGATTTAATTAACAAGTATTGAGCCTTTAAAAAATTGCACGGATGAATTAGCAGAGTGGAGTATAGTATGTGGTCAAAGATGACAGATAAGTATGTTCAGAGTGATGGTACACTGCGAAAGGTAACAAAGTGGCGACCAGTAAATAAAGAAGGATCTTTCAATGACCTAGTGAGAAGTATTACACCTAACACTATTGCTTACAGAAATAGAAGCTGTTTCTGCTTTCCATGCAGAAATTCATATGGCCGTCAGTGCCTGCATGATGAAATATGTGGATCTTGGAAGGTGTTCAAACTTCAGAAACAAAATGGTAAGTACTTGTATTTATTTATTTTTAAATAGCACTTTACAATTATCTGAGAAAAAACATTATGCATTTTAAAATAACCTAATTGATTTCTAAATGAAATTGTTTCTTTTTCTTCAGTAGTGTAATCTCAGTCAAATCTTGAAGACTCTTTGGATGTCTGTCCCATATGCTCAAATTCAAAGGTAAAGAGCTTTAACATATAAGCATTTTAAAAATTTTCATTGAATCTTATGTTACCTGTATTGTATAAGTTTTTTTTTTAATAATATACCCTGCTAAATAATTTTAGACTCATTTTAGAAATTAAGTATTTCAGCCCCACGTTGTTGTTTTTTCAGGCCCAAACAATTTCCTTCACTAATCAAAAGTACATTGTAAATAGCTGTGTGATTGTCAAGTATGGGAAAATATTTTATCCAGGTATAATTTTTTGCACTGTGTACCTTTTACTTTTAATAAACAAGTTTAAAGTATGTTTTAGATTGAAGTATTAACTTTTCAACATAACTGCTATTTTTTCTAACAGGAGTTGTGATAGAAGTCCTGGATGATCAGCGCAGAAATAATTTTTTTAAAAGGCACAGAAATAAAAGAAATATATTTGTATATCCAGAAGTGCAGGACACAGTTAGTGTATGCAGACATGATTGTTACTGAAGTGATGTTAATACCAAAGGGCAATAGTTTGAGAGTGGAAGGTTTTGATTTCTGAATTTGTCAAATAAAATTTGTGTACAGTTTTATGCGTTTTCTTTTCTTTCTTTTTTTTTTTAAAACCTTTTTCTGTAAGTTAGACTAACAAAAGATTTAAAATATATATTTGTCAATAATTAAAAATAAAAATGATCATTCACTTGTGCACAGATAAGACAAAAATGTAAACTTATAAACATTATTTAAAAAAATGGTGTCCCATGAAGCACCCGCAACATTTTGTGAAATTAAAGCAGCATTTTTACAAATGGGTACTTTATGACTAGAATAGTGAACTTAATAATAAGTCTAATGGATCACTTTAGTGCAAAAATAAAATAACTTCTATATTCTCACAGAATATCTTTTAAAAAAACTTTAGTGTCACAGGTGCTATGGTGTCCCAATTTTTTAATTGAGCTCAAATCCACTTTTTCTATGCAAAGCATAAATTTCAGTATCTAAAGACTAATAACAATAAAGACAGTTATATTATGCTAAAATACAATGAATTTATCAATTAGTGGTTGTTAAATTATCAAGTGGTGTCCCGTCGATGCACCTGTGACGCAAAAGGGGGTACCCTTTGAATAGACACTGCTGTCAAAATCTACATCTTGCAATTCATTTTCTATTGATAAATTGTTAAAGTGCACTGGTTGAAAAAGTGAATACAGTTGAAATGAAACCAAAAACTTCAACTTTAATTTTTAGCATAATGTGACACTTTTTGACACCAGTACTGGAGAAACACTCATATATACATATATATATATGTATGTATGTGTATGTATATATATATATATATATATGTATGTATATGTATGTGTGTGTGCGTGCGTGTGTATATATATATATGTGTATGTGTGTATATATATATATATATTATCAGATATAATATTCTACTTGTAAAGAAACTTATTTTTAAAAGCCAAGACTATTATTATATAAGTTTTATAACTTTCAATAATAATACTATCAAATAAAATCATTATTCATACTGCAATGATACGGTACTGTCTGTATGGTAATTTCGCAATTTCATGTTCATCTTCTAAAATCATTTTAAAATGTAGAAATAGATCTAGATCTCTAGACTAGATCTAGCCTCTAGGTGTGGTTTCAATTTTTATGCCGGCAGACCTAACTTATTAGAATTAGATCTTCTTACTAAATTAGGCGTCTCAGGCCAGGGCCATACTTTTGTTTACGTTTTTGATATAAAGCGAAAGTTCGAATGCGCATGCGCCGTAACTTAAGAATTGTAACTTCCTGTCTTTCTTTGAATTCGACTTATTAAGTTTTAGTTTGAAAGATCAAAACATGAATGTGAAAAGAAAAAAAGTCCGATACCGAGCCGGCAATCAGTCGGACTGGGGTTTGCATCCATGGGTCAGTGTTATTTTTGTTTTTTTCAAGTTTGTACGATGTTGACGATGGATAAATCTGAAAATTGGTAGAAACATAGACAGACACATGTAGTACTATTAGCAGGAAAAAAGTCAACACTTTACGACTTACCTGTAATGAGTATCAGTAAAAAATGTATATTATATGCTTGCAATGCAAAATATTTAAATAATTTTTTTTTTTTTTTTAAATTGTCAAAAGACAAAAATGTTCTCCGTCATCATAAGTAATCGAATTCACTCTTTTTAGCTATGTTATCTTTACATATACTGAGCATAATTGATTTCAAACAAAGACAAAACCTATGTAGCAGTAAGGAAAACTCTGTCTCAAGATTTTACTCCATTATAGCCAGACACATGTAGTACTATTAGCAGGAAAAAAGTCAACACTTTACAACTTACCTGTAATGAGTATCAGTAAAAAATGTATATTATATGCTTGCAATGCAAAATATTTAAATTAATTTTTTTTTTTTTTAAATTGTCAAAAGACAAAAATGTTCTCTGTCATCATAAGCAATCGAATTCACTCTTTTTAGCTATGTTATCTTTACATATACTGAGCATAATTGATTTCAAACAAAGACAAAACAAAACCTATGTAGCAGTAAGGAAAACTCTTAAGATTTTACTCCATTTTTGTACACAGGAATTTCACCTCCCTACAGACAGTAGATCAGTAGGGCCTACTGTATGTAGTCAAAATTATATGAGTATTAGTACTGATTACTGTAGTCGTAGTGACACTGACAAAAGTAACTTAGTCTTAGGACTTAACATAGACTTAGTAGTCCTAGAAGTAATCATGAGTGACATGAGACAAATTAGTAGACCAAGATTGACCTAGATCTATTCACAAATCTACTTTGACTTTGAAAACTGAAAGTGAATGTAAAGTTAAAAGTCTAAGGTTTGTCTTTCAACTTTCACTCTTTGAAGTTTGAGAAAAAAAAGTCTAAAGTTAAAACTTAAACTGTAACTTGTAAGTAACCAAGTAAATTATTATTAGTCTAGAGAGTCTATAACTATAGAGTCTATAGTATCTAGCTTCTACTAATTCTAGATCTAGTAACTTTAGACACTTGACTTTACTCTTTAGTAAGTAAAGTTACCTGCTTGATGGGACAAACTCTATTGCCCATTTGTGTCGCCTTTTAGACATTGTGTATATAATTAGATCTTAAATTGTGTGCTAACTTAATACGAATTATTTCGCAATCTAATCTAGGAGTCTAAGCCGTCTCAGTAGAAAAGAGTAGGAGTCTAGTTAGATCTAGAACATAGAGTTTCTAGATCTAGATCTACGTCTACTTTAGTCGCTGCAGGCCTGTCTGTAATGATTCTTTCATCAACACAAAAGAGTTCTATTAATTTTCCGGATCCCTTACCTATGTAAATCCCAGATGTCCATCTAGTTTTCTAGTTGCTGTGGTTACAACTTAAGCCACCTAGGAAGTCTGGGTAGCAGGCACACCCCTTTTTGCTAAGCGTTTTTTTTTCTTGCGTTCTGAGCATAAATTCATTCTCTTGGCGTCTATAACACAATTTTTCTTATAGTAAAAAGGGCGTAGGTCGAATGCAGTTAAAGTAGAAAGGGGTGGAACGGGCCTATCTAGAGGCGTTTTCCTGAATTACCACAGATATACAGAGGCGTTTTCCAGAATTACCACAGAAATACATCTCCTGGCGTAAAGATTGCACCACGTGTCCACGACATGGCCTAAATTGTGCCGATGTGCCAAAAACCCAAAATATCCCTATTCATCCTAGTACAAAATAAATGTTACAGATTAAAAAGAAAGTCAAATAACGAAGTAGGCAATGGCCAATACTGTAATGCGATGATAGGCCTACATTACGCACATATGTATGCGCTTGGCTTCTGAATCGAGAGTCTTGAGTTCGAAAACAAGTAATGACTTGGATTTTGAACTTTGGAGTTTTTAGGAATCCTCTGAGGCTACCAACCTGGCATTAGCTGGGAAAAGGGAAGACAGTAAATTGCTGTGCTGGCCTTGTTTGTTTGTAAAATGTTTTACATGTTTCGGATGTTCCTTCAGAGTTGAAGATAATTACTTCCTAGTCCAAACCTCCCGCAGGACAACGGGGGATGGGAGCGGGCAGGGTTTGAACCCTGGACCATCGATAAATCTGAACGACAATCCAGCGCGCAAACCGCTCGACCAGGCAGCCTCGGTAACGATCTTATCTTATCTTATATAATACAGACGTTACTTCAAAAAAGAAGATGATTACGTCCTACGCGTCATGCATTTAGTCATGCATATTAACCAATGACTTAAATTCTGCCAAGTCACTGGTTTTCCTGGCTAGCTCAGGCAACCCATTCCATGCTCTAATAGCACTAGGGAAGAAGGAGTATTTGTACAAATTTGTCCTAGCA
This sequence comes from Biomphalaria sudanica, assembly GCA_036873155.1. Classification (NCBI taxonomy): domain Eukaryota; kingdom Metazoa; phylum Mollusca; class Gastropoda; family Planorbidae; genus Biomphalaria; species Biomphalaria sudanica. The sequence goes on along the minus strand of JAZGLO010002645.1, from coordinate 2,067,553 downwards.
TATGGGATGAGGAATGTGCCTTTATCTTTGGGTCTTTCAGAGTATTTTATTAAATTTTGTTTTTGTATTTGAAGATTATGGTTCAGTGTTTTATGTATAATTTTATTTTTTCAATGTTTCTACGAACTTTCTGTTTAGCCACCAGCAATAATTCTACTATCGGCATGTTTATTCTAATTCCTTAATGATCACAGTGGCTTTCATTTATGTTCTTATCTTATCTTATATAATACAGACGTTACTTCAAAAAAGAAGATGATTACGTCCTACGCGTCATGCATTTTTTATCTTTGTGTCTTTCAGAGTATTTTATTAAATTTTGTTTTTGTATTTGAAGATTATGGTTCAGTGTTCTATGTATAATTGCTACTTTACTTTTGAGTCTTCTGTCCTGAAGGCTTTCTAAATTTAGTGATTTTACTATAGGTGTTACTCTAGTCAAATGTGAATATTCATTTGTTATGAATCTCACTGCTCTATTTTGTATCTGTTCCAGTTTCTTAAGGTTTTCTTGAGTTGAGGGGTCCCAAATGGAGGATGCATATTCTATTATTGGCCTAACCAAGGTTAAATAACATTTTAGTTTTATGTTCTTATTTGATTTATAGAAATTTCTTTTAATAAATCCTAATGCTTTGTTTGATTTTTTTTTTTTTTGATAGTTTCATCAATATGTGGATTCCATGACAGTTTTTCATTTATTATAACACCTAGGTATTTTACGTTTTTAGTCTGTGTTACTGGTTTGCCATGAATAAGATAAGTGGAATTAATTTGTTTTAGTTTTTTTTTTGTTACTCTTAACAACTGACATTTTTCTGGGTGGAAAGACTAGCTCCAATTTGAATCCCATTTCTGTAATTCATCTAATTCTCTTTGTAAAATATCTGTGTCTTGTGTTGTTTTTATTGTTCTATATATTATACAATCGTCTGCAAATAATCTGACTTTTGTTCCTGAACTAATGCAATTTGGTAAATCATTTATGTAAATTAAAAATAGTAGTGGACCTAAGACTGTTCTTTGAGGTACACCTGAGTTTACTGTTATCGGTGTTGATTTAGAGCCATTTATTATTACAGTTTGTTCTCTCGCTATCAGAAAATCTTTAATCCACTGATGCAGTGGACCATTAATGCCAAATATTTTAATTTTTTTAAGCAAACTATGGTGGTGAACTTTGTCAAAAGCCTTAGAAAAATCTAGTAAGATAGCATCTATTTGTTCAATATTATCTAAGCCTTTAGAAAAATCATCAATTAGTCCTATTAGTTGTTTCACATGATCTATATTTCCTAAAGCCATGTTGGTATGGTGTGAGGACATTCTGTTTGTCTAAGTGGTTTATGATGTTGATACATATTATGTGTTCTAGGATTTTACATGTGATGCTGGTAAGTGATACTGGTTTGTAGTTTCCTGGGTCAGATTTTTCTCCTTTTTTAAATACGGGGGTGACATTAGCTTCGTTCCAGTCCTTTGGTACTCTGCCCTGGTTAAGTGAAGCCTGAAAGAGTATTTTGAACACTGGGGCTAGCTCATTGCTTAGTTCTTTGAGTAATCTAGCTGGAATACCATCCAGACCTTTTTATTTGGTTGGGTGTTGGCTATTAGTTTTTGAATTCCATTTTCTTGTACTACTATATCTTCTATGTTGTCTACTTGGTTCAAATTCAGTAATATGTCTTTGTCTCCTGGGGCTGAGAATGCTGATGCAAAGTATTTGTTTAGGATGTTTGCTTTAGTTTCATTATCATTATGTATTATGTTATGTTCTTCTTTTAATAACGCTATAGGTGAGAACAATTAAACGACTTGCTAACATGGCTTTTCAAAGAATAAACAACGGAAGTAGATAACGCTTTAAAAGAAATCTTTTTTCCAGTTACAGGAGTTCGTATTCATTTATTTTCTATTTTTACTCTGTTTTTTTCCTGTTTTTTTTTCTTTTGACACAGGCCAAACACTCCTTGATGGGCGAGCCCTTCAACTGTACCGAATGCTTGAGCGGCACTTGAGCCCTTTTACTTGCCAGCTTTTCTGCCTCTGTTCAGATAAATTCTCAGACCATTTAGGTGCATGCCAAGACGCGGTTTTTGGCAGATTCCTAAACGTAGTCTGTTTAAGATAAATTTGTCTAATACTCTAGCGAAATTTAAATTAATTTTTATTATACTTTGAAAAAATTGTGACAGTCAAGCTAGATTTTTTCCAGTGCGTCCAAATAGCTAGCAATTCTTTTCCAAAAGATATACATTAACTGTTATGTTTCTAGGAAAATCGTTAGAACCGTTTTCGAGAATCTTATATATATATATATATATATATATAATTCTCTTCATGGCTCAACCATTTCCGACGCCACTAAGAAGTCATGGAAAGATCACTCTTTTATTTCTGCAAGCCGGACTAGTTACCCCACGTAACTTTAGCTGCGAAAAAAATAGGGGGGGGGGGAAGGGAGAACAAGCAATGTTCTCTGTATTCACCCGTCACTAAATAGCAGGGCCGGACTTAACCATTGCGGGGCCATACGCGAAACAGATTGCTCAGGGCCCAGTTTGGGTAAGGATACGGATAATAAGTGAAAACTAAAAGTTTGTATTAGAAAATAAATTCGTCTTTGCTTTTTATTTATTCTTTACTACGTACAGTATTACTTTACGAGCCTTGTGTGTAGCGAAGTCATACAGTATATCAAAAAAGTTATTTTCCTACATAGATCACGCTCAGTAGCAAGAATTACCAAATGTTTCAATCTATCTTCGATAATTGTTGACCTCAAGTAATTCTTCATTAGTTTGAGGCGCGAGAAGCTTCTTTTAGCAGACAATTTCCGAGATTTCCAGGACTTTTTCTTATATTTTGCGATTTCATGAGATTTCCAGGAGCTCCTGGTAAATCAGGAGGGCGCGAAAAATCTGGTATAAGTTATAAAATGGTTAAATTTAATAATTTACACCTAGGATTAGCGTGGGGCCTATGAAAATGCGGGGCCAACTGCGGTCGCATAGATTGCAGTGGCCTAAGGCCGGCCCTGCAAAATAGCGGCGTATGCTACGCCGCAGGTCGACTAGTCTTATATAGGCCTATTACAGAAGTTACTTCAAAAGAGAAGATAATTACGCCCTACACAATTGATGCGTTAATCTGCTCATGCATATTAATCAGCGACTTAAACTCTGCTCAGTCGTTTGTTTTCCTGGCTGATCCAGGCAACCCATTCCATTCTTTAATTTCGCTATGGAAGCAGGAGCACTTGAACGTATTTATCTTAGTATATGGGATTAGAAATGTGCCTCTATCTTTGTGTCTTTCTGAGTATTTTTATTAGGTTTTGTTTTTCTATTTGTAATTTATGGTTCAGTGTTATGTGTATCATTGCTACTTTACTTTTTATTTTTCTGTCCTGAGGTGTCTCTAAATTTAGCGATTTTACTAATTAAAACAAAATGATTAAAAAAACAAACCTTTTTTAAGGGGGAAAATTCCATAATTAAAAACCATATATAACAATATTGTATGCTACATTTCCCTTTTTCGATATCAAACAAAGCAATTAATTACTAATAATTAATTAAATAATTGGTTATTATTTTTTATTGATTCATGTTTTGTTAGGTACAATTAAGCATTTAATCCAAGAATAGGTGTGGGAGAAATAACATGCACAAAATTGTACCAGAGTTGGCCTAAGTAAATATAAGCTTGTCAAAAAATGTAAGAGCCATTTTCGCTCTAAGACGTATACACAAACTTCAATAGAACACCTAACTTGAACGTGGTTTGTTTCACTTGGGGGTCACGTGGTGTCATGTGTTTCGTTTCTCTCTTTACACAACCTCACGTGCTTGTCGTCAGTTTTACACATGAAAACAGTTACACACACACAAACAGGAGAAATTAAAAGGACCCAGAAGTTTCTAAAGATGAGTTTTCTGTATTGTTCCGTCACGCTTACTTAGTCATTGTTTGTTGGGCATTTTTTAAAAGTTAAAACAAACAGTTCTTCTCTCCGAAGGGACAGGGTTGACTACCAAAAAACAGCAGTGGTTCTTAATATCTTCCGAATCAATGGCGCATCGGGAATTTCTTGTTGTTTTGTAAGGAGAATTTTTTAAAAAGCAATTAAAACCAAATCGATTGCAAAAATCCAAACATACAAGAAGCATACACGATATCTACTTAATAATCGAAGTCTTGTAAAGAAAACAAAGAAAGTTACTCGGTCTGAAGTCGATTAAACCTCAAGCCTCCGCGCGTTTGCCACTGAGCTCTCCAAGTACTTATAAAATAGAAGCTTTTATACTCTTTCGAAGCAAAAACTAATTGGCACATGAAACGTAATGACCATACTAAAATGCGGTAAACTGACCCAAGTTTTAAAATAATTCGATCATGCCTTTAATCGAACGGGCCCTCGTCCCCTGAGTGAATTGGGGACCGAATGTTGTACCGGTATCAGATTCGTCGGACATATCCGTAGACAAGACGGAACACGTTTACCACAGGCAGACATGGAAGCCGAAAAGAGAAAACTATGCCGTATTACATGGCGTCGCAACTTCTTAGAAGATCTAAAATCTGTGGGACCAGATGGGAAGAAGCTGTGGAAGTCGTCTGGGACCGATCTCAGCAGAGAAAGCGAGAAGGTCTACGTCTTAAGGCGGATCGGTATCTTTGTGGTTCCCCTTACTAGTCACAACCCAAACCCGCCTGCGCCCCTGGCCATCGCTCATTGAAAAATATTAAGAGGAGTAACAACATTTTATAATTTGCCTTTTTAAATTGATTGATCGTGTTCGATAAACTAAAGAATGTCTGATGAAGTCTTAATATTGACAAAATGATTTTCTAAGTATTTTTTGGCCATAACATCAAACTGTATGGCGCTAGCGTATATCTACAACGCTACATAATAAGTAACATAAACATCTAGAAACTCGAATGTAAAAAAAAATGTATATAAAATACAGAACAAAAATGTTGGTAGTGAATAATTTGAGAACATCTGTAAAACTTGGACCAAAGTGCACTTTTAGTAACGACTCAACTTTAGTTTGTGCTAGATTTTAAACGGCCACGGATTTTTATCTTAGCATCAAGTGGAGACAAGAAGACAAAAAGAAATGAAGCTAATTGAGCGCGTACTTCAATATGTGTTTCTATTCTTTTGTACACTGCTCAGTCTGATGGAGCCTGGAACTGCACAGAATTTCACATTTCGTAATGCTATATTTTGGTGTCATTTATTACCTTATAAGCTTCTTTCTAGTAGAGATAACGACGTTTTGTACTATGATTCTTTTCAGTACCGACAATAGTTTTTTTTTTCCACTAAGATTTGGTCATAAATACAACAGAACGATACCGATGCTAAATAGTTGCAATATAATGGTCCACGTTGTATGTTGATAATAAACATAAATGTATTAAATCTTTTTATTTTAAAATAATATTTTTTTTATTATTTTTTTTACAGCGTTGGCCTAGCAACCAGCTTTTTAATTATTTTTTAAATAATTAATTATCTAAACATAGAGATATTCAATAATATATCCAACTAGATTTATATAACTTGCTTCTAACTTTGTTAAGAGAAAATCATAGATAATAGGCCTACATGTAATAACAGATTTGATTGATACGAATATTGTTTTAAAAAGCTCATTTTAGCTCACTAATAGGTTCTATTCATCTACATTAAAAAAAATAATTTAAAAAATGTTTTGTCTTGCAAAGTTGTGCTTTTTCTTAGTATTTCCATTAGATCTATGTGTACACAGATCTAATCAAGACATAGTCTGCACATTTTTTTATGTAGGATATATAGGTTTCAGTATATAAATTTTTTATTAAAAATAAAACCACCGACTTATGGCTGCCTGGTTGTGCGGCATGCGCTTGATTGTCGTTAGGACTTCTCTATGGTCACTGGTTCATGTCCTGGACTAGGAAGTAGATTATCTTCGAATCTTAAGGAACATCCGAAACATGCAAAGAATTTAATACACAAACAACATTCGAGATGAAATATCTAGCTAGTTTAGCAGGAACATAAATCTAGATTGAAACTTTGGTTGGTGTAAGAAGGAACAATCTTTTTAAATGAACGCCTATAGTTGCAAATTTCAGTTGGATTATAGAGCTATCTACTAGACCTTTAAATAGTGGCCTAAGTATTTTTTTTTTGTTTTTTTTTGCTTTCATTTGATAGCTAATAGTAGTCGATGTGATCCATTGATGTTGTATCGTTACGGCTCATGCAGAGTTTTGACTTGTGCTAGAAACGAGAGAATCCTACCTGGCAGCTCGTACTGTGATATCTTTTCTCGGCCAGCTGGTCGGCGCTTAGTGCGTTGCATTTCTAATTTACGTAAGTTGATAAAGTTTGTTTTTTTTATCCCTTTTTAGTCAATTGTCTTCAGTGTTAGTGAGAAAGTCTATTTATATAATTGTTGATAATCTAGTTGTTAATTGGTAGAAAACTGGCCTAATCCAAGTTTTTTTTGTTAATTTTCCTAAAGCACGGGGATACCATGTGATAACAATTAGACTTTTTAAAAAAATGCGATCTTACAACCCTCACTTAGCTAAAGGCATCATTTTTACTTAGACCTAACAATGTAGGCCTTTTTTTTTTACACTCATGTCGGTCAAGTTCGCCACACCTCTATGGGCTTATCGTTCTTAATTGCTGTCCAGATGTTAACATACCTATTCCATCATGCCGTTATGGTCAACCCTCTTTAAGGCGTCCCTCTACCTTCCAGATCCGACATTCTGTCTAGCCCTCAACTAGGTGTTACGTATCCAACTAATTTTTATCACATGCTATTCTCATGCTATAGAGAAAATTAACTATGAAACTTGGATAAGCACGATCTCTAGCAATCAAAATGTTTCACAATAGCAACAAAGGTTATAATGTATCAATCGATGTATGTATCAATTGTCTGTGAACCAGTTGTCGGTGAGCGAAATGTCGGGTGAACGAATAGTTGTGTGAAGGAATAGTTGTGTGAACGAATTGTCGTTTGAACGAATTGTCGTGTGAACAAAATATCATGAACAATTTGTAGAAATAAGGGTATTAAATCGATATATACATCCACATCTCTCATTAAGTAGCAGTTATTCTCCTTTTTTCGATATCAAACAAAATAATTAACCACCAATAATCATTTAACTAAATTAATTTCTTTTTATTGAATCAGGTCTTATCAGGTACAATGAATAATCGTGCAAAGTTCCAACTTGATCTAAGAATGAAAAATGGGAGAATAAATCTGTTAAAATTTTTTACGAGACAGACTTTCGTGTAAGGAAGTAGTTCAAAGTTCAATACCATGGCAACGCTCTCGATATTGAATAAAGACCATAACAAAAATGCTCGTGAAAAGCCAGGACTGCGTCGAACAAGCGAGACAAAACAAATAATCGATCTTGCTCCTTTGCAACCAAATAGATTTTTTGTAAGTCCTTCTATGGGCTTCTAAATGATGCGCTCTGCAATACTTTAAAAATATTATCTTGTCCAGAGATAAGAAACACTTAAATTAACCTAATTCAAAATACGTAAGCTATAATACCATAATCCCTATTCTATGATATGATTAAAATTCTAAAAAGATTCTTTAGGGTTGTACCGGCTAAAGATTTCTGCAAGATTCCGCCATGTTCTCAGAGTTTCTTCATAATTGTTGATCTACTATAATACTTAATATTTAAATAACTTAAACCTAGTTCTCAATACAAGGTGTGCTTCAAATCGATAAATTAACTATAAAAAAAAGTTACATATGTAACTGTAACAGTGGAAAGTCTTTTATTTTGTGTGACGTCCATCTTTATCTATTAACTAGCGTGTTGTGCGTATGGTGGAACGTGCAGGCAGATTTGTAACTCGACAGAAGAACGTTTCGCGTCAACCACAGAGTGCAACACGAGGGTTGGTTTCTGCTGCCTTCCCAAAAACGTCATCGTAGCCGGACCAGTGACCAACACGAATTCTTCAACAGTGACTCGGCGTCAAGGAAGTGAGCAACAGCTTTTAGTAACCTATCACATTCATGACTATTAGCAATCATAATCTCATAGTAGCCTATTAGCTGTCATCATCTTTTTGTAATCTATCAGCAATCGCATTCACCGATAAACTATTAATCATAATCTTTTAGTAACATAGCTATCTTAATCATGGAGTAGATTATCATCAATTTTAATTATTGAGTAACCAACCTATCACCATTTTATTCATTGATTAAGAGTAAGATGCGTTATTGATCCTTATTGGAAATTTGTTGTGCCTACAACACACTTTTCTCAAATAAAACAATACAATTCCAGATATTTTTTTTTGCGAACAGAATGAAAGCAATCACTGTTTCAATGCCAACCTCCAGTGCGTGGGAGGTAAAGAAAAATATTCAAATTTATATTCTCATTCGTCTTGTGTAGTCGCGGTTCTATTAATTTGACTAGGACGTTCTCTAAGATATGAGATTGGGTGTTGGGGAGGGCATGCAAGTTCATTTTATGCAGATAAATGAATGAGAACATGATGTTCTGAAGAAAAAAAATTATACGCTTCTCCTCCGAGGTCAAAGATGAGTACAACCTCATTTCCTATAAACACGAAGAGGTCTGAGAAACCCGATATTCACCTCTAGAAGAAAATGGAAGTTGGAAATGTGGTTTGCGCGTTGAAACATTTTTTCAGGTGACGGAGATTTGTGTTGAGTCAAGCTTACTCTCTAGAGGCCCCTTTCTGGCTTCCCTCAGTGGCAGAGTTGAACTGGAATTAGTTTGGCGGGCAGTAGTTGACTGTATGCTCTACATTTAGTACATACCCCATATTGCTCATAGCGCTCCACGTTTGCTAGGTGTCGCCTTGCAACATTGCATTTCAGATAGTATGGTACACATGACCGATACATTTCAGATAGTATGGTACACATGACCGATACATTTCAGATAGTATGGTACACATGACCGATACATTTCAGTTAGTATGGTACACATGACCGATACATTTCAGATAGTATGGTACACATGACCGATACATTTCAGATAGTATGGTACACATGACCAATACATTTCAGATAGTATGGTACACATGGCCATACATTTTAGATAGTATGGTACACATGGCCGATACATTTCAGATAGTATAGTACACATGACCAATACATTTCAGATAGTTTGGTACACATGGCCGATACATTTCAGATAGTATGGTACACATGACCGATACATTTCAGATAGTTTGGTACACATGACCGATACATTTCAGATAGTATGGTACACATGACCGATACATTTCAGATAGTATGGTACACATGACCGATACATTTCAGATAGTATGGTGCACATGACCGATACATTTCAGATAGTATGGTGCACATGACCGATACATTTCAGATAGTATGGTACACATAAGCGATACATTTTGATTTAAGGAGGAATGGTAGTTAAAATGCATATTAAAAAAAAAACAAAAAACTTAGCTATTTATGCCTTTGAATGTTTAATAGTAAAAGTCATGTTGCATTTAATGCAGAAAATCGAGTTAAAATACATTTGTGTACATTTTTGAAGAAACAATATATTTATTTTTAAAACAATACTTGCAAGAGTCCAATGGAACTTTCCAAAATTATTCATACTAACACTTTGTACAAAATATATTGATCAAAACTAAAATAAAAAGGAATTTTATTTTAGAATTTTCTTTTTCGTATGCTTATAAAAATGTATTATCATTATTAATTTTATATTGCATTGCCAAACCTTTTTTAACGTATTTAACCAAACTATACAAGATGTAGTTCTAAAATTGGAACATAATATGATTTTTTAGACCTTTTCCAAAAAATATAATTTTTATTCACAGAACCCATTCAATACGCAAAAACAAAAATTCTAGCAAATAAAAAAAATTATTTCAACAGTCTAGGCCAGGGGTTGGCAACCTTTTTGTATCGAGGGCCGCATTAAAAAAAGTTTGGAAATGGCGGGCCGCATATATGTATATATCTTAGAAAGATACGCTCGCCAACTGTGTAGAATGTCTTTTAACTCATATTTACAGTGTATTATTCACGTTTCTTTCTTTTTTTCACACTCCGCGTTGAAAAATTACAACAAGAGATAGCAGTTTTTGAAATTAATATTTCTATTTTTTTTAAATTGCTGTTGCCTTTTTATACCACAATAACCCCACTAATATACAGTTGTACTTAATGTGCAGTATTTTACTTTTTACACTCGTGCATAATGTTCCGGAACTGTGAAACTAGCTTACCCCTGTGACTGCTGTCAAATTAGTCAGTCAACATTGAGGAGTGATTATACTTGATTAGTTTCCACAAATTAATGTTTGCTCACTGAATGAGACAATAATATATGTTCCGGAAGCTAAATGTCGGGACGAGGGAAACCTGTCCTTATGGAGCATCACCAGAGAATGCTGACTATGTCCTTCGATGTTGCATACTAAATCAAGAGACCCGAACAAGACTCTCCAAAGACTATTCGGAGAACTGCCTGATCTGGAAACCACTTCGCGGTTCATGTCAGATATAGAGTTACTAATCTAAACCCTTCAACATGTAAAATGAGAGCGAAGAAGAAGAACAGATGTTTGTGTACCCAAATAGTGTAAACAGCAGAAAAGTTTTTTTTAATTTTGAAAATACAGATTCTGGCACCCATAAGACTGCCATGGTAGTACTGACTGGAACTTCTCTTGGAGTTATGTCCTCTGGAGCTGAATGAGCTTCTGCGATAAATGGTGAGCTGATAATATTGAAAACTGGTTCTTGAAGTCTTAAAATTTGCTTTTATAAATTGCACAATTAAGGAGTCGTAATAAGTGTTGTACTGTTAATCATTTCACTAGAAATAGTTTCACCTTTCAGCAAAGGAAAATGGCAAAACTATTTTCTTTTGCTAGCCTGTGGAAATGGGAAAGCCTTGTTTGAAAAGATTTAGCATGCATTTATATTTCATATATAAACAACCAATTGCAATAGCAGTTATAAAAGACATGAAATCTGTCTTTCACTGTTCATTAGAAATATTGGTATCAAAGTCACAGTCAATGTCCTTCAAGTAATAGAACAATTTCTTCCTTGGGATTTTTTTTTTTCATTTGCCTTGCCCATGCTAAGCTAGTGGATACATTGGAGTATTTAGTTCATAAATCTACACTAATCGTGGTTACATCGTTAGCTCTAATACGTTTCATTATTCAAGAATTCTGGCGTTAAAATGACGAAATTTTATGCAGCCTTGTGCAAACTTTCCTGTTTAGAGTTTATGGTTGGGATATTTAAAAAAAAAAATTCTCAGTCGAAGATTAAGCTCCACCAGTTCTTACACTTGCCATCTTGTTCCAAGCCTACTCAGAGAAAGTGTCTTGAATCCAATGTATTGATGTATAGCCAATTAACATAATCTTCGTTTACTTAAAACTTTTATAATGAGACAGTTTCAATAATTTATATAGATTTTATTTTTAATATTGGCATTTTTGTATGTATATACCATAAGCATACCTGATTTCTATAGGTGTCGGCGGGCCGCATGAAACATTTCGGCGGACCGCATGTGGCCCGCGGTCCGTAATTTGCCCACCCCTGGTCTAGGCGATGCAAACGTATCTTCTTTTAAAACGATACCAAAGTCTCATGTTAAATATCTTTTTTTAAAAAACAAAGTCTGGAACCTACAAGATAAGATGTTAAACAATTTATAAAAGTAGAAACTTTGTGACAAATGGTAAACGTTTACAATTATCCTCAAAATAGTTTAAAAAAAAAAAAAAAGCCTTTTTTTTTAAATGGAATATCAGAAAAACTACATTTGTTTGATGTTGCATGTAGATACTCATGATATAAATTAGTGCTAAGTATTTTTACAAATTCGAGATATGCACTTGAAAGAATTAGTCTTCTTCGACAAACATAAATTAGTTTCATACGAACTCGTGTCACTTGTACATTTGTATGAACAGTAATTATCTACTTGTCATTATTCTAACACAGACAACTATTAACACATATCTTTATTTTAGAAAATGATACAGTTTCCCACGCTATAAAATATGAATAGTTTAATATCCCCCTTCTACTATGGACCCACTCTTGTTGCTATGAAAACTTTATGAACGGAGATTTTCTTGCTGAGCAATAAGAAGTTCTGGTCTATTTCTTTCCTTTTTGCCTCTAAACTTTTTTCTTTTTTTAGATTTTGAAACAATACATTTGCTGACATGAATAACTGTCAGCCCAAGCTACCAAAATTAAACAAAGAGGCTGTTAATGTTGTTCCTATTTCTACACGATTCCCCCCCCCCCCTTTCCAAAAAAAAAGTTTGTTTAGGGCACCATGCCTCTATGCTAGAATGTTTGCTTTCCTTGGAAGTTTTCGTCATGTCTGACACCTCTCAGGTAGGATATCTGTTCTCAGCCGCTCATAAAACGGCATCAATTAGTCAGCAACAGGGAGATCAAGCTGCTGCATTTACCCTTACAAGATGGTGGAGTTTGGTTGGGCGCCAAAACTGTAAAAAAAACCAAAAAACACCAAGAGACATTTTCAAAGAGGGACAACCATCATGCTGTGACTTGTCATCTGTAGAGTTCGCATGAGTGAGTTGTCATTTTGTTTTTTGAGGAGCTCCTCTGTGGTCGTTTTCTTGCTGGACACTGTTTTCTTGCTGGACACTGTTTTCTTGCTGAACACTGTTTTCTTGCTGGACACTGTTTTCTTGCTGGACACTGTTTTCTTGCTGGACACTGTTTTCTTGCTGGACACTGTTTTCTTGCTGGACACTGTTTTCTTGCTGGACACTGTTTTCTTGCTGGACACTGTTTTCTTGCTGGACACTGTTTTCTTGTAATGGCGCTGGAGCAAATTGATTTTAACCTGCAACAATAGAGACGAAATTATCAGTCGCGTTCAGAAGAGAAGAAATACAAATACTAACCAGATTTTGTTGAGTAGAATATAGTCTCCTGGGCTAAGTTACCAGCCTTTCGGCTACCAGCCTTTCGGCTACCAAGAGTCGTTTTAAAATTTCACTTCGTTTGACACAAGATTTCTCAGTGCCATGTCTTTTTGTCATGGTTTGTGCATGTTTGTATTGGGATACTGTCCGGTGCCAGAGACTAAAGTTCATTTGTAGGTCATGCAGTCTCCATCACTTACTAAAGTAGTATAGCCACAACACTTTTGCAGCGTTAACCTCCATCAGGTCAGAAGAAACAGAATGATTGTAAGACCAGTTTCTTGTACCAATCATCATGCAATGCCTTCCCTTTCTTTATAGGACCGGATATATACTTGATAAGGCCCTAAGCTGTTTGAGATATGGTAATCAACACAAGGCAATTTATTCCTTTGCTTTTATTCAGATCTGTATTTGAGAGGCCGCCAGGCAATTAAGGCCCTATTCAGAACTGCCTCTATAACAAGGATTCGTAAGTTATTTAGCATTTCTGAAGAATATATTTAGTAAACGGTGTTTTCAATTCATTATTCACTTTTTAAAATTAGAGTCATAAAAAGGTTATACTGAAGCAAAATATTTTTTACCTAAACTTTGTTGCCACCATATGAAAATCAACAGCTAATCCAGTCATAGTTTCTATAATAACTCCAGTGCCATGCTTTTTTTTAATGTGTGGCCAAGAACTATCAAAACTAAAGGTAATGTCAACAGTGTCTTCATCCCTTGTTGTTACTTGGTGAAGTAGACGTGATTCTTGTCCTCATCAGTGGTGATTCTTGTCCTTATCAGTGGTGCGTCTTGTCCTCATCAATGGTGCGATGTAGGAAATGATCCGAAGTCAAAGTCTATATTTAACTGTATGTATTTGATCGTGTCTCTCAGAACGTGCACCGATACCAACTCATGTCTACTATCAGATCTTCGGCTCTGAACTTGTAGGAAAAGTTTGTATTTCAATAAAAAAAAACATCACACGACTAAGTTTTACAAAACGGTAACACATTAACATCACAGGTGACGACCAACAGACTAGAGTTCGTTATAAAAACACGACTACAAATATTAACACTAAATTCACTGATTACATTGTATACTAAAACTGAATACAAACACGATTACCAACAGTCCAACACTAACACTGAATACAAACGCGATTACAAATACTTACATTGAATACAAGCACTCACAACACAGTCCACAGATCTAAGTTCATGACTATTGGAGGTCACGATAAACTAAACAGTGTCAAGGACGCTCAATTGAACGTCACTGTTGCCAACTACAAAACAAACTAACAAAGGATTGATCTCGAATTTTAATATTATTTCAATGCCTGGCATATCGAATCTCCGGTATTGCTTTTACTACTTAAATTCTAGTTAGTTGCCCATTTATTTTGACATGAGATGAAGGTGAGAGAGTGAAAGTCTAATGCTTTCCCCATTATAAATTGTGTGTGTGTGTGTGTGTGTGTGTGCTACAAACATAAGAGCTCAGAAAATTTGTTTCGGCAGTTCTAAAACTTTGCACACAAATTTTCATATACCTTTGAAGAAACATAGCTTATCAACACTAACTTTAGTTTTTACACCGGATACACCAAAACAGCTTTGCTATTTATAGTTTTTCAGCCATATATGAAAATCTCTAATTCAGTTGACCCATTCTAGTGACCAGTTTATTTCATCATTTAAAGATATAAATCTTTATAACAACTTTAAAATAGTATCTGTTGTTGTTTTGTTTTTAACCAGATCTAGAGTGTGGCATCAACAATGTTGTGGCGCCTCGTATTGTGGGAGGAACTGTCTCCAGACCCTCAGATTGGCCCTGGATGGTTCGATTTGTTTTCAGGCAGTCTCCAAGGAACATCTGCGCTGGTGTCCTCGTGGATGACGACACTGTGGTCACTGTGGCTCATTGTGTGAATGGGTAGGTCAAAAAGACCATTTATTAATGACTGTTTCATTGAACTCGAGTTTGGACAGTGGATTTGATGAAGTCAAAGATTGTCCACTTTTTCTGTTATTTTCACATTCATGGACTCACCGTTTTCTTGTTCTTCCACTTGAATGAAAACAATTTGTTTTGTTTTAGCTAAACTGTGAACTAGTACATTTTTAATGTGTTAGGTCGTACGTTAGCTGAGTGGCAAGACAAGTGGTTTATTGATGCCGATGTCTATACATGACCTCATATGTTTTTATTTGTTGCATTTACGTGATCTCATCTGTTTTTGTTTGCTGTTCTTACGTGATCTCATCTGTGTTGTTTGCTGCTCTTACGTGATCTCACATGTTTTTGTTTGCTGTTTTTACTTGATCTTATCTGTTTTTGTTTTCTGTTCTTACGTGATCTTATCTGTTTTTGTTTGCTGTTCTTACGTGATCTCATCTGTGTTGTTTGCTGCTCTTACGTGATCTCACATGTTTTTGTTTGCTGTTCTTACGTGATCTTATCTGTTTTTGTTTGCTGCTCTTACGTGATCTCATCTGTGTTGTTTGCTGCTCTTACGTGATCTCACCTGTTTTTGTTTGCAGTTTTTACTTGATCTTATCTGTTTTTGTTTGCTGTTCTTATGTGATCTTATCTGTTTTTGTTTGCTGTTCTTACGTGATCTCATCTGTGTTGTTTGCTGCTCTTACGTGATCTCACCTGTTTTTGTTTGCTGTTTTTACTTGATCTTATCTGTTTTTGTTTGCTGTTCTTACGTGATCTAATCTGTTTTTGTTTGCTGTTCTTACGTGATCTCATCTGTGTTGTTTGCTGCTCTTACGTGATCTCACCTGTTTTTGTTTGCTGTTTTTACTTGATCTTATCTGTTTTTGTTTGCTGCTCTTACGTGATCTCACCTGTTTTTGTTTGCTGTTTTTACTTGATCTTATCTGTTTTTGTTTGCTGTTCTTACGTGATCTCATCTGTTTTTTGTTTTCTGTTCTTACGTGATCTAATCTGTTTTGGTTTGCTGTTCTTACGTGATCTAATATGTTTTGGTTTGCTGTTCTTACGTGATCTAATCTGTTTTTGTTTGCTGTTTTTACTTGATCTTATTTGTTTTTGTTTGCTGTTCTTACGTGATCTCATCTGTTTTTTGTTTTCTGTTCTTACGTGATCTCATCTGTTTTTGTTTGCTGTTCTTAAGTGATCTAATCAATTTTGGTTTGCTGTTCTTACGTGATCTCAACTGCGTTTGTTTGTTTCCGAGTGGGTTGATGTTTGGTTTTTCCTGCAGACTGTCACTAGGATATCCTTTCACCCTTGGCCTTCAGGGGCTAATAGGATCCTCATGATACTTATCTTCTGTATTGTAATTTCTGTTTTATTTTTCACCATTCCTAGTTCTTTAAACTGCCAGCGCTTAAAGTTTTTAAGACTTAGCTATAAAATAAGAAAGGCAAAGTAAGATTGAAAAAAAAGTCTTCATATATAAAACAATAGCGTAGTCATAGACAATTTATTTCCACAATTGAACAGGTGATTGCTTTAAAAGCTTTAATCTGTATAACACATATTAGTACTTCTGTACGGTGTATGTGATCTAGTTTAGTTTAGAGATGATGTTATTTTTGTAGATAAATACATTGTGCTTTGTTTTTAGCGACGGTTAAAGTAGTGACGTAGTCAGGCAGACGAATGACGTTGTAGAATAGGAGTACAGGAAAGAAGAAGACTATGGCTAGGGCTGGTAGAAAGAAGGATATTGGTGTAGACTGTTCAGTAAACGAAGGGTAGTGAGACGAGACGATCATCCCCATCTCTGAATTAAATACCAGTTAAATTCTTCATCTGTCTTCATTAACGATATATTATTGTTATTTGTAATAACCCTTGGCTAGTATGAACTCGCGCAGTAGAATAAGTGAAGTAGTGTTATAGTTAGACAACACACAACATCAAAGTCAGGACACTGGTGTATGTGGCCATTGTAGGGAGGTAATCTGGCAAGGTCATAACAAGGGGAGTCTGTCTCGGCAAGTGACTAAACAGTTCATTCTTTTTATTCGTTCTAACCAGTTCTTCTTTTACGGATGTTTTCTGTCAGCATACTTATATGTATTTGTATATAAAATAGTTTTTGATCCAATTTTTTTTTCCTTTACATTTGCAACTTGGATTCAATTATATTAGCACATTTTGCCAAACAAGAAGATTTATTTCCCTTGTTCTACCGACTTGTAGAAAAAAAAAACAACATCTTTACCCATTCACATTTTATGAACAACTTGTTCGATGTCTTAACAAAGTACAAACTAAACTTAATAGATTTACTGCCAATCATATGGACGTCCTAGTGGGTGACTATGACATTGGCAGAGTGGATCCAGGAGAAGAACTGGTGCCGGTCAGTGGCCTTGAGATCAGCCGAAACTACGTACCAGGCACACGAGGTAAGTAGTGGTGGATCATCGTCACGTGGTGTACGACGTCAAGGTACCAAGAGAAGTGTAAACAGTAAGTGTATTTACACGTCATTCTAGAAGTTTCGAGTTTCTACACGGAAGAGAAATAATCTAAGGGAAGATATTGTATTAGGTTTCCAGTAGAAAAAAATCCGTCTGTTCAGTGTATAAGTTTTAAGTATTATGTTATACCTTCCAACGGGAATTAAATATTGAATATGAATTATAATGATGATAATCGATGATGACTGGGATTTTGAGTTTCGAATTTTTTAGGGCGTCCGGTTCGCCGGACTTAAGTTGGGGAAAGTAAATAAGGTGGGTCGTTGTGCTTGCCACATGACACCCTGCTCGTTATCCGTTGGTCATAGAAACAGATGACCTTAGCATCAACTGCCCTACAGATCGCAAGGTCTGAAAGGGGAAACAGTATAGTGTATAATGTATACAATGTTTTCATGGTTTGTACTCGAGGATAAAATTATTTTAATTCGTCAAGAGAAATCGTGATATTTCTGTATCTAGACCCGTTTCGCCGACATTGAACATTAGGTCATCAGATTTAACTTGATACTTTGGACATTAGGTCATCAGATTTAACTTGATACTTGGACATTAGGTCATCAGATTTAACTTGATACTTGGACATTAGGTCATCAGATTTAACTTGATCATTTGAACATTAGGGCATCAGATTTAACTTATACTTTGGACATTAGTTCATCAGATTAAACTTGGATACTTTGGACATTAGGTCCTTAGTTTGAACATTATATAATATAAAGTCATAGTCACCAACCAATTCCTTTGTAACAGTCAGTCAGTCTTAGTTATCGGCATAGATGAAGTTGTAATCCGTTAATCAGACATAAATCTACTTGACACTCAAGGTGGACGTTAAGAAATCGAGGCTGTTACATAAAGTGCACGAGACTAAGACCACAATTAAATAGGTCCCTGCGTAACATGATTGTAGTATTCAAAGGGATTGTTGCCAACAAGTTTACTGACATAAATACAAGTGAAGACAAACAAAACAAACGATGTGATCACTTGAGTACTGGTTCTTGCCTCAGGCTTCACCCTCTTTGATAGGTCCATTCACTTTCGTCCTAGGGGATGTTGTGACAGTTCGCGTCACCAAATCTCTCCACTTTTCCTGTTCAGCAGCTGTTCTTAGCAGGATGTCAAGACAGAGGCCGGTCCATTATTTTACATTGTCCAGCCAGCTTTTCTTTGGACGAACTTGCTCCATTCACTGTACCTTGAAGGATAACTTTAGACAGTGAGTCATGTCTTACACTAGGACCGAACCGGCTCAGCTTTCGTCTCTTTACAGTGTTGAGGAGTTCTTCCTTTTTTTTTTGTTGTCAGCCAGAATGTTGACTGTAACTGGGTGTCTTCTTTTCCTGGTATGTGATACACAGCTATTTCCTTGTAGCATTTGCTCTCAAGTTTTGAATGTTTCTTTCCGTACAATACCGGTACTAGGAAATAGATTTCACGAGATCTACTATGAAGAGAGGACAATAATCTATATTATAATTAAGTATAGTTCGACTTTCACAATCGACAATTTTCGAGATTTAAAAAAAAGGCAAAAAAAAATGAATTTTGAAGAAAAAAAAAAGTTGTTCAATAGTTGTTGGTTTTTTTTAAGTGGTTTTAAAATGAAAACATAAAAAATATATTCTCCCCGGCGGGGAATCGAACCCCGGTCTCCCGCGTGACAGGCGGGGATACTTACCACTATACTACCGAGGAGATGTCTTTAACAGTAAAACAAAGGTACAAATCTCTATTTGTGTAAAACAAAGGTACTTATGTTATAAAGAGATCAAAATGGATACACCGCTGCTATAAAAATAAACAAACAAAAAGTATGACCCGAAAGAGTTGCAATCAACGATGAACAAGGTTCTTCCATACAGCGGAGCGAGCATTGCTGGTGCACGGCATTTGATTGACTCCCCCTCAGGAACAACACAAAGAAACAGGCCTATAATAAATAAAATGTTGGCCTACTTCAACTATCATGTTATACCTTATGATTTGAATTTAATAACTGAATTTGAATTTTAATGTATATTATAAAGTGGGTGCACACAACCTTTTCATGCAATGGGTTGCCTGAATCAGCCAGAAAAAAAAAACAACGACTTTGCAAAGTTTAAGTCACTATAATTAACATGCAGTAGCCTACAGTTAGCTCGGTAAGCTAGTTGGTTTACCAGTGATGGGCACTCTTTCTACATCTTTAAAAGCCTGAAACAATGGCCATCACCGATAGTGATACGCGGGGCCCAATTAGTAGCAATTGGTCAAATCGGCTTATTATGATGCAGATCCAGTTACAGACACAAATGAAATTAATGGTCATGGCTATTCACAAAGTGGACACAATTATAGACTACATCATGGGCGTAGCCAAGATTTTTTTTCGGGGGGGGGGGTTGGGGGGAATTTTTTTCTCCCCCCCCACCCGGCGGAAAAAAATTTATATGTATGTATGTGTGTGTGTCTGTACATAATCTTTATTACATTCTGACCCTTCACTATTTCGGAAGACGTTTATTGCGCCCTAGAATAGGCTCTTCGTGGAGTTAGTGGAAAAATTGTATATTCCCCACCCTTGCCAGCAAGGGGGTCTGGGGGAGCGCAGAGAGGTCCTCCAGCGCGGGGCGGAGCCCCGCCGCCAAGCACTATTTCTGGTATTGAAAGACAACAAAATGTATATTTTGAGGTATCTACAGTGCATTATCCTTCTATTAAAAAGTTTTATTTCAAAAACCTAATGTGCTGTTCTTACTGACTTAGACCCCGCCCCCGCGCCATTCGGCGCATTTGCCGTCAATCTGTTTCCACAAAAATCTGTCGCTGGTAAAGTCTGAAGCCTCTTCCCACCTGATCTGAGGACCCCCATGAATGTGTGGCGACAAGTTGTACTAGAATGTCATTGCAACTCTTATTATGCGTAATTCATTTTGTCGGAGAACATGTCCCGCAAACCACATGCGACGTTCTGTCACAATCTTACTAAGGGGTCGATTGAGACCCGATCTCTATAACTGACTCCTGAAATCTGTCTTAGCCATCTTTGTTGAGCCATATTTAGTGTTTTTCAATTTCGGCAGATGCCTATTCACTGTACTTTAATAATCGAGCCCCGCCACTGGTAGAAATGTGTAACCTCTCTTGAATACGCTCTTGGTATTAGGTGACTGTAGATTGCTAAGTTTTATCGCCAAAATTATCTGTTGGGGGTTTTAAACTAAAAAATCTCTGGAGTTTTTTTTTTTTTTATTCAAAACCCCATTTAACTACGGTCATAGAATTTGATAACTGTAGTTTGCTTTAGAATAATATATGAAGATAGAGGTTTTCCACCTCAAAACGCTCTGTAAGGGGATTTTAAACTCAAAACCATCTGGAGGGGTTTTAAACTTTAAAAAAAAGTCATCTGTAGGAGAGGGGTTAAAACTCAAAACTCCTTATTGGCTTGGCTACGCTCAAATAATTTTAGTGTGTAATTTGCTTTTTTTTATAATGAAGAGATATTTTTTAGCATCCAACCCTCCTGAAAGGGGGGGGGGTTAAACTCTAAACCCCTTTTGGCAACGCTCATAGCATTTTGAGTGCGTAATTTGCTTTTATTTACATTGAAGATCTATTTTTTAGCTTCAAACTCCACTGGAGGAGAGTTTAAACTCAAAACCCTTTTGACTACACTCATAGAATTTTTAGTGTATAATTTGCTTTGTTTTTATTATTAAAGAGGTATTTTTTACCTTCAAACCCCGCTGAAGGGGGGTTTAAACTCAAAACTGAGTCATAACCCATTTAGCTACGCTCATAGAATTTTAGCTTTTTTTTATATTGAAGAGGAGGTTTATCGTAAATTTTAGAAGGGGTTTTAAAATCAACTTCTTCCTTAACTGTGCTCTTGGAATTTGGGGATTGTCGTTTGCATTTTTTTTTATAGAAGAGGGGGATTTAAATGCAAAAAAACCCTGATAGGGGGTTTAAACTAACTCCCCTGGTAGGGGGTTTTAAAGTCAAACCCCCCTGGTGGAGGGTTTTAAACTCAAAAACCCTTGACTGTGCTGGGGCAAGTGATGGTTTAGTATTAAAATATCACCTAAAATAAACAAAATCAAAGCAAAAAATCAGTCAATAAACTATGACTCCCCGCCTTCGGGGGGGGGGAATTTTATTTCGGAGGGGGGGGTTGAACCCCCCCCCCCTGGCTACGCCCATGGACTACATACTCTTGATCAGTGTTTCCCAAACTTTTTCCTTAATTCACGGAACATTTTGCACATTCAGAATATTTAGCGGAACACTTTGCTTATATTTTTAAAGAGAGTTTTATTCGCGTGGTGGCCTACTACTTAAATATTCTAATAGTTCGTGGAACACCTATTTAGGGCTGGTGGAACACTGGGGTTCTGCGGAACACAGTTTGGAAAACACTGCTCTAGATCTATATGTAATATGGCTATTCTATCACCAGGAAACGACTTTGCTATTGTCAAGTTGGCCAGGAAAATTCGTTTCACTACGACTAAACAACCTGCCTGTTTGCCTGATCCCAGCATCCCTATTCTTCCCTCCAACAATCCCAACTCTCAATGCTTTGTGACTGGCTGGGGTGTGGACAAAAGTGGACGAGGTCAGTTCATTGAGTTGTTTCATAATCATTCATTCCTTGGCACCCATATTCACCAGTACAAGACAAAGACCGTAGATATTTGATTTTACAGTAATAAAAAGCGTAAACCTTTTAAAATTCACAGTTTTTCAAAACTTTCTATATTATGTAGCAAAAGGCTAGTTATAGGCCTAGTTATCGACTATATATAAGAATCTTCGAGACCTGATGTAGTTAATTTGCAAAGAAAACAAAATAGTTTACTCATATGCAGAAATACGCGAAAGTGAGCATTTTAAATTTTTCTTCCATGAAGGCGAATCCATTAAAAGTCCGAAAATATAAGCTAAGAATTTTAATAAATCATATAAAAATGTGTGTAGGACTACACTGTTCAGCACTATAGAATCAAATCTCTAAGCTCGAGCGTAGCTGAAAGTAATTTAAAAATTATTTTTTAGTTGGCAACCGTGATCTTTGACTATAGCGTCCTTGACATTGTTAGTTGTGTCTATTTTACAATCTCTCCCAGCTTCTTGTCATTTCTTATGTAGTTTCATATATCGCCACCATCAGTTTGTTCTTTATCTTACTGTATGGTATGGCTTATAGTAGGCTACTTCAACTGGATCTTCAACACCAAAGTAGGACATAATTATCTTCTCTGTTGAAGTAACGTTCTGTACTTATAAGAGAAGTGTAATCGAGCAGAGTTTTAGTGTGACAATCCCTAATACATAATAAGGTTTGATTATTTGAATCTTTAAATACATGTACAAATGATCGTTCTTTCCAATAGTAAGTTCCCAGCTTAGATCTGCTCCTGTGCAGCTGATGAACCTGAGTACCTGCAACGCAATACTGAATTCACTTGGCGGGAACGTCACTCATGTTCCATCAGATATGATCTGCACGGATACGTCAGCAACAAGGACCGATGCTTGTCTGGTGGGTGACTTGATGTAGCGATTGATTGATGGATGGATGGATGGATTGTTGAATGATTGAGCCGAAATCGATTCTTTTGAATAGTGTCTTGTAGAAACAAGTCAAAAAGTATGTTTTGCTATTCAATCTTGTCAATACATGAAGATTTACTGTTGCAAAGATATAGTATAAAGAAATCCAATGAACATGTTGGACCAGAAAAAAAAGAGCATTTGGACCACGAGACCTTCACCAGTTACAATTAAAGAAACAAGCTAAACAATGAATATAAGTAAGGCTTACAGTCCCAATGTTATTGGCTATCGAGGAAGAAAAGAAATGTCTATGAAGCATAAAATTAAAATATAAGACAGACAGAAAGGCGCAGAAAGAAATGAAAAATTTCAAATACTGAAATAAATGGAGATTCAAAACAGAATGCGCTAAAACCATTGCACTATATTTCAATACAGAAAGAAAACGAGACCTAGCTGGCCACAAGTGTTATCTAGAACTTAGGGTTAGGGTTCATATACACGTTTGAAAAAAAAAAGATAACCCCGTTTTTGTTCAGCACATTTATAATTTTTATTTTTTCAATGTTTCTACGAACTTTCTTTTAGCCACCAGCAATAATTCTACTATCGGCATGTTTATTCTAATTCCTTAATGATCACAGTGGCTTTCATTTATCTTCTTATCTTATCTTATATAATACAGACGTTACTTCAAAAAAGAAGATGATTACGTCCTACGCGTCATGCATTTAGTCATGCATATTAACCAATGACTTAAATTCTGCCAAGTCACTGGTTTTCCTGGCTAGCTCAGGCAACCCATTCCATGCTCTAATAGCACTAGGGAAGAAGGAGTATTTGTACAAATGTGTCCTAGCATATGGGATGAGGAATGTGCTTTTATCTTTGTGTCTTTCAGAGTATTTTATTAAATTTTGTTTTTGTATTTGAAGATTATGGTTCAGTGTTTTATGTACAATTGCTACTTTACTTTTGAGTCTTCTGTCCTGAAGGCTTTCTAAATTTAGTGATTTTACTAAAGGTGTTTCGACATTGTGAAGCACGTTTTGGTTGTTAATGAAAGACTATTTCACTATCTTGTGTTTCTTATAAAGATTTGTAAAATTTATTTATTTTGTAGAAAGCTAAACACATTTGTGTTTTTGTTTTTCAGTTTGATGATGGTGGAGCTCTGACTTGCCGTGATGCAAATAGCCGCTTCACTTTGCTTGGTCTAGTTTCTGAGTATACCTGTGGCAGTCTTCCAGCCGTCTATACAAGGATAGACAATTACACTTCTGCTGTTTTGAACCGATTGTAGAAAACTGGGAAAAAATCACAATGCATTTTGTATATTGTATAGTACATTTGTATTATCTCCCCTTACGGGTACCTAAAATGGCTCAACTGCCTCAATATAAAAATGATAAATATGTTTCAAGTTTATGTACACAATCCATGATGATATTTGTTAAGTATTTAAGCACACTTTTATTATGATATTTGTTAAGTATCTAAGCACACTTTCAATGATGACATTTGTTATATGTTGAAGCACACATTTATTAATAATAAAATTTGTTAGATGCTTAAGCACACTTTCAATGATGATATTTGTCAGTTGTTTTTGAGCACTTTTTTAGTGGCCCCCGATAGGGGAAAAGACGCTATTAGCTTTGTGTGGTTTGTCTGTCCGTCCGTCCAACCCGTTTAGATCTCGTAAACTAGAAAAGATAGGGAAAATCCGACATCATAATATTTTTGACCATTCAAAGTTTGATGCAACGGCTACTTTTTTTCTTTTCTGAAAACAATAATCTAATTTCTAAAATCAAGTATGCAAGCAGTTATTTCATAAAAAATACACCATTTTTACAACTATCCACTATTAATAGTAACAAACAAGGGAGCTGACTATTTACCATAAATGTTGCACATTTATGCAAACGGTTTTAGATTTTTTGCCAAATTTTTTGTTTTACAATTGTATTACAAAGTTAAATAAGTTTTGTCATACTAACTACATTTAGGCTACAAAAAATGTTTCATGTTATTTTTAAAGAGACAAAAATCTATTTAGTATGCATATAAGTGGAACATAATGTAAAACAACAATTAATAAGTAGTTTTTCATATTATCGTGTGAACAGCCGTATAGTACCGCACAGTATGAAACACTTTTTTAACTAAAGGAATTTTTTTTTTACGAAAATGTTTTTTTCTCTTGAGGCTTTGAATAAGAGATTGACCCTTTACAAAACAATTAGACCAATTAGATAATCATTATACGACATCAGTTGGGCCAGGTTCACATCTAACTTCACCTTTACTTATCCTTTGGTCAGCTGGATCGTTGGGGCACTACACAAGATCTGTCAACCTTCTTTCTCCATTCTTCCCTGTCATTAGCCTTGGATAGAATTTCATTCTGATATTCTTTCTGAAAATATTGAAACCTGCCTGGATGGACCACCAAGGCCGAAAGTGATGATATTGTTTTGAAAGGTTCCTGAGAGATTTTCATGCACAAAAAGAAACCCCTATTTTTAGGCGGCATACTAGATCTAATAATAGACACATTGTGAATTTATAGGCGGCATACTCGATCTAATAATAGGCACATTGTGAGTTTATAGGCGGAATACTAGATCTAATAAAAGGCACATTGTGAATTTATAGGCAGCATACTCGATCTAATAATAGGCACATTATGAATTTATAGACGCATAATTGATCTAATAATATGCACATTATGAATTTATAGGCGGCATACTAGATCTAATAATAGGCACATTATGAATTTATAGGCGGCATACTCGATCTAATAATATGCACATTATGAATTTATAGGCGGCATACTCGATCTAATAATAGGCATATTATGAATTTATAGGCGGCATACTCGATCTAATAATATGCACATTATGAATTTATAGGCGGCATACTAGATCTAATAATAGGCACATTATGAATTTGCAAAGGTTTGAGGACGGTAAATATATTGACTTTTTACAAAATCCAGTTTAAACTGGTACTTACATTATGCCTGAAGTTTTTATTTGGGCTTTGCACATACCAATATGTTCCTGCATTTTTATTCAAATATAATGCATGCAAATAGGCCTACTCAAATGTAGTACATAAACTTGAAAGTAAATAAAGAATTGTTTGAAGTATAAACTACATGTGAGAATCAATGAGGGTGAGGAAGAAACATCGTAAACAATTATTCAAGGGGACTAACCCCAAAAATTTAGCCATATCTGTGAATACTGAAGTAATACTTTCCTTGTTGCTATTAAACAAAATAATGAATGAATTAATGAATTACAATTGTCTTAATTGGTAATTTTTTTTATATTTATGTCTGTCTATGCCAATGAATAATTGTGCGAAGTTGCAGCTTGATTCAAGACTGGGTGTGGGAGAAATAACATGTACAGACTTTTTACCAAAAAGACAAGACTGACGAGTGAGTTGATATAAGCTTTGTAAAAAATAAAATATTCTAAACCAGAAAAACAAAAAAATTACTTTAAAAAAATAAAAACAAAGCTTATACGAAGTGTAATTGTATCTATTATTTTGGATCAGTCAAAGTCATGGCTCACACCTCCTCATGACATATGACTATAGAAGTTATGTATTGTTTGTTTCAAACCTACTTTAAAGTGGAAACATATAAAGGGGACTCAGTTTAAAACCACCACTTCAGTCAAGTACAATTTCTTTTCTTTGCTCAAGATACCAAACAAAATAATTAATTACCAATAGTTAATTGTGTTGTCAGGTAAAAGAAATAATTGTGCAAAATTTCAGCTAGATCCAAGAATGGGTGTAGAAATAATGTGTACAAACTTTTTACCAGACAGACAGAATTGATATATGTTTTATAAGAAAAAGTAAGTTAAGTTCCTTGAAGACTAATGTCCATACAGAAAATATTTAGGCCACTTTCTTTCCAATGGTTTAAAAGTGTGTTATGTAATCATAACAACCATAAACCGATTTGACTTTTTTTTCCAGCTTGGCCACTTTAGGACTTAGAGAATACAGGCAATTCAAGTACGTCCATAGGTCATACTAATACTGGTTCCATCAACAAGATTTGAGCTCATGTCAATCAGATTGAAAGTCAGGTGCTTAATAACTTGATCACACATTTTAAAATAACAACACATAAATGCCAAAACAAAAATTGTAGACAATTCAACAGACACTTCTAAAACATACACACACAGAGAGTGAAACAAAACATGAAAAAAAAAAAAAGGAAATACTCAAGGTCTGATAATTAAGTTCTTTAATGCTGAGATGTCACACATGTCATTAGCCTGACATCACAGGGACACACAAACCTTTATAAATGACAGTGCCCAGTACAGTGGAAATGTCAACCCCAACAATGGGACACTTTGATTTGTTAAAAACTAAATGCCAGAATTAAGTGGAGAATAGGACACTAAAAAGACAAACTGGGGAAACATTGGAATTAAATAATGTTAACACAAAGAGAAAATAACTGTGAACCTAAATGAAAATGTTTCTCATGAGAGAATTACAATATGAAATATTTGGAAAATGATTTATTTCTCTTTTTTTAAACGTTTTGACAAAACAGTAATTCTAGAAAGCAGAAAGCATGATTTTTTAGACAAATTTTCTCCCACTAGTAAGTGAATATTAATTTACCAGCATTTTAAAGATTGCAAAATTGCAGCAAAATAAAACAATTAAGATCAAAGTATTTGCTATAATAATTATTACATAATTCACTGAGCTCTATATTTTTTGCACCTTTATAGTTAACTGTACTGGAAATAATGTAAAAAGCTAAATATTGTATCATGTTGTAGGAGCACTTAGCAATGGACTGATACTGAAATAATATCTTTTGTATATATTTTGAAATAAACTACTGGCTATATCTTGAAGTTTCTGAATCTCTGCATATTTTTTAAACTGTATAGTATACTAATATACTTTGTTATAAATTTAGTATACTAATAGAACACAATTAATGGCTATGTTAATTTAGCACAAATGAATTTTTTTAAGGAGTCACAAGTCCAAACATATTTCTATTTCCAATACTTAGATTTCTTTTGGTTTTTCCTTTCTCCACAAATATCAAGGTGGCTGCTTCAAGGTTTTATGGGTATTATGTTAATTTTAAAATCTAAAAACCAAGATAATTCTATATAAATTCGATATAAAGCTCAGTTGATATATTTTATTTTGCATGTGTGCAGATGTATTTTTTTATAGACATGATTGTCAATAATGAAAATGTTGATTAACACAAAAAAAATATTAATAAGTTATATTAAAACGATGACATCAAATTGCATTGAGCATATTACAACGATCCTTTTTAATACAGTGTTTACACATTTGGCAAATTGTTAATACACATGGCTCACAATCATAAATTTAAAGAAAAAAAAAACTCAGCAATTATTTAAAAATCTGTCCATCTATTTACACCTTTCTCTTCAAAAAGCATGCTTGTAGTTTGCCTGGTGATAAACATTTAAAAAATGCCATAAATAAGTGTATTTACTATTGAAGGCTGTGACAAAATATATATATATATATAAATGGGCAGCTTGGTAACAAGAATATATCTTTGTTAATTCATGAGGTAGATAAACCTTCCATGGCTGATTAATATCATCAGTTCAACCATATTTAATCCTCAAAATAATTGAACAAACACTTTGGAGAAAGAGGGAACTATAAGACCAATTGTAACAATTTAAGCACAGGATTTTACTCGAGTGTGTTGGAATTATAAAACATGTTTCTCTAACAATAACAAATAATTTTGTTAAATAATAAAACTGACTCTCTACTTGAGAGAACTAAGAAGAAATATATCAACTGATAAAAAAACACCAATAGAGTCTGCTACAGACTTAGCAACAAATATCTAAAACAAATAACAAAACGAAAGAAATTCTAGAAACACATATTAGTCCTACAAAACAAAAATAATTAAGAGGCACAACTTTAGAAACTAATTATAGCCCTATTTTGGTCAACTCTAAAGGCAAACAAGTTAATTATGATAATTGTAAAATGACTTAAATTCTGTATCAGATTGTACACACTCAGTACAGCATTCAATTGACTCACACAGAAATTTAGTATGAAAAATTTCCCTTTGCACAAAAGTGTTTACTTAATATCAATGTTGATCTTGTAGAATTATTTTCTATGAGTGAGCGAAAAATAAATAAATAACTTTTACTTGATAAAAAAATAAAAACAACAACAAAATATCGCTGCTTTATAACCAAAATTTTTATTTATCAAATTTAATTTGATTCCTTAAAAGAAAAATCTTGAAACAAAGAAATGATGTCGATATGGTTTGATAACCCATAAAATTGTAAGGAATATGGGAGCTGATTTTTAGCAATAATCAAAGTAATTTAATTTATTTTTCTATAGCATTTTGATTTTTTTTTTTAAATTCAAACTAACAACATTTTGATATTATTTAGGACTTTCTAAAAAAAAAAAAAACTTTCTGAAAAAAAAATAATTAATAAATTGATTAGAGCACAAATTTAGTTTAGAAATGTTTCCAGGTATGTTTATTTTCCTCTGTTCATTCTTAAGAAAAAACTGTGAAATAACATTTCAGGTATTATTGTATTTGTTTAGACCTAATTACTTGTTTTTATACTTCTTTTGTTTCACTACCTTAGAGCTCAAGAAATTTAAATTGTTTTAAAAATAAAAATCTCAAAATTCAACGTTACAAAGCCAATTTTTTGTCATTTTTTTATTTAGAGCAAAAACAATGTAAATTTTTAATAATGGAACAGAAATTGTGATTAATGATATTTATCATGTATTAGCCAGTTCATGGAGTCTATCAAATAAATAAACTAATCACAGCACACAGATATATATATCTTTCACAAAAAAAATTATCTAGAAAATATTGTAAACAATTGGCCATGTTAAATTTTATCTACGAATCAATATTATACAGGAAAGCGCCAATAATGAAATAAAAACATGATATTCTTAACTTGTGTATCATTAAAATGAAAAATTAATTTGTGAATATGCTTTACCCCTCAATAATTTGGCAAAATGATTAAAATGGAGGAAAATGCAAGTTTTCATAAAAAATATTTTTTTGTACATAAAACTGAACTGGATACAAACAAATTATCAGAACTTGAACAAGAGTCATCCATTGCAGTTCAATTCAAATCCATATTCAAGGGAGATGAATTAGCTTCCAAGAAAAAAACACTAGCATGACTTTGATAAAAAGAATGTAGTGCATGATTAGTTTTATATTTTTGTAAGTTATGTTGACATACTAATTTCTATACATTTTTAAAAGCTTTTTTTAAGCTCAGTAACCATGACTTTTTTTTTGTCTATTACTATAATTTTGTCCAATATCAAATGTTGTCAGTGAAGACAAAAGTGAAACTACAAAGAAATATTACAAGTATCACTAAAATACTGGCTTATATATCTACGATATGGAAATGATGAAGTGAACTATGTTCACCAGACCTTAAGTCTGAAAATATGTTAAATATGCTGGTTCATGGACTAGATAGAGTAAGTGGTGGTCCCCACTGTAGATAATAATACTGTTTAAAAAAAAACACTGTTTCTAATGAATATCTTGGCCCAGAAGGAAGCTCAAGCCTCATGGTAGTGGTGATAATGGTGGTGGTGATGGTGCTCATGAAAATGATGGTGTTCATGTCTCTGAACCACCAGACGCTCACCATCCATATCCCAAGCATGCTCTCTCTCTATCCACTGAGCCACCTGCTGCATGGCAAGGTCATGGTCCTTCTCTCTATGCCGATGCCGCCTGTGATAGTGAGGGGAGATAGTAGCAGGCACATGGCCAGGCAGGCTCACTGGTCTAAACCGGTTGTGTTTGTTTATGGAGAATGAGGTAACCTGAGGGTCTTGTTGTACTATGGGTTTAGCAGATTTTTTTCCTATGTTGATTTCTTGAGGGTCAGAGGATTTAGACCTGAGGTGATCTATTTTAGTGTTAGCAGGTTTACCAGCGAGTCTTTCACTCTCTCGCTTGACATTATCACATTTGTCTGAGTTGATATTCAGGACAGCATCGCATGAGTTTAATGCTCCCACCTGCCGATTGTCACATTTGCCAGAGTTGCCAATGTCGTGTGACCGTGACCTATGCTGGCCAGAGCCTGTCCTCACGCAGCCTGAACCTGCCACAGGAACTGTGGGATTGTTTTGAAACTTTGAGTTGTCCACCCCAGCGAGGTCGAGGTAATAATTCCTTCTGTCCTGACTCTCTTTGGGCCTGTCCTCCTGCTGTTCACCCAGGACAATCACAGTTGAGGATGTTGGGAGTGTAGTCAGGGCAGCACCTGCAGTGATGACTGGGCAGTGTGCAGCTGTGGTGCGATGTCGTCTCTTGTAGTGGTGCTGACCTTCATTTCTGTCACTATGATGTCTCCTGAAACAATAAAATAAAATAGTGATATAAAAAAAAATAACAATGATAAAGTACATTATAGTTCAACTTATTTTTTTTTCAATGTTT
This sequence comes from Biomphalaria sudanica, assembly GCA_036873155.1. Taxonomy (NCBI): domain Eukaryota; kingdom Metazoa; phylum Mollusca; class Gastropoda; family Planorbidae; genus Biomphalaria; species Biomphalaria sudanica. Next base: position 2,035,968 of record JAZGLO010002645.1, on the reverse strand, counting down.
GTTAAGTATGTTATAAAATTGTACTTTTTCAGACAACTACCATAAAAATAAATAAAGTACAAATGTCAACAAAAAAAAAATTTTTTTTTTTTTTTTTAAATCTACTTTTTAAAAAAAATTTGTCATTGGTTTAAAATATTTTAAAATCAAAGTTCATGCGATAAATTTAGTTGGTTTCAAGTGATAAATTTAGTTGGTTTCAATTAATAAATTTAGTTGCTTTCTAGTGATAAATTGTGTTCTTATTCTTTCATTGAAGCAGTATTTTCCTACCCTTATTGACTTGCACTTTTTACAGGTTGAGATTGAAGAACATTCAATATTTTTAATTCTGGATGAAGTGTAATGCACAGAAGGTCTACCTAATGTTTTGAACTACTTTTAAATATAAGACTTTTAAGTCCCTTTCCAATAAGGTTATACAAAGTCATAGCAACATTCTTAACTTTAAATCTTGTCTTAACACCTAATTATTTCCAATTCATAATTATATATCAATGAGCTGACCTGAGCTGTTTAATTTGATTTCTTTCCATATTTTCATGTATCAAACTTGCCAGTTCCTGGTGATCAGGCACTAGACTCTTTCTAGCTATCTCCTCAGGCTTGCAGCTCACTGCCTCCAGCGTGGCTAGACCCAAAACCTGAGCCTGATTTTCATTAGTGCATTTGATTTGTGTCCTCATCAAGTTGTTCAGCTTGGAAAAGTCCCTGACTTTATTCTTTGGTGCCTTGTTTGTGTTCCTGCATCGCTCTGAGGATTTCACATTGCTGACTCGCTGGATCTCTGCAGTGCAGTCCTGGCCCACAGAAAGACGCAGCTTTAATGTTTTGGCTCCATTGGGAGGAAGTTTAATGGAGGAGCCAACGGCATCATATAAAGCTTTCAACAAACTGGCCAAATCCTGAAAAATGACATGAAATTATATCAGGTACATAGAAACAACAGTTAATATTAATACATTAATACCAGAATCCTGGGTCCAAATCTCGATGATGACTGGAATTTGTTAATTTTGAGATTTTCAGGGCGCTCTAGGAGGCGTGGTGGCTGAGTGGTAAAGCGCTTGACTTCCGAACCGGGGTTCCCGGGTTCGAATCCAGGTCAAGACTGGGACTTTTAATTTCAGGATCTTTGGGTCCACCCAGCTCTGATGGGTACCTGACATTAGTTGGGGAAAAGTAAAGGCGGTTTGTTGTTGTGCTGGCCATATGACACCCTCGTAAACTGTATTGACCACTAGGTCTGAAAGGGGGAACTTTACTTTACAAGGCGCCCCTGAATCCACCAAACTCAAATGGGTACCTGACTTAAGTTGGGGAAAGTAAAGGCGGTTGGTCGTTGTGCAGGCGTCATTACACCCTGCTCATTAATCATTGGCCAAAGAAACAGATGACCCTAACATCATCTGCCCTACTGTCTGAAAAAGAAACAACTTTTTATTTTACATGAATATTGTATATTTGTGTGGCCAAAATTTACCAAGTGTTCTGTGACAGACACAGTGAACAACTGCTGTTATTGGAAGTTAAAATAAATATTAAACTAAGATGGTGTTATGGAGTGTGTGTGTGCGTTTCTATGGTGACGGTGAGACGGTGGCCATGCAGTGTGAATGATGCAAGATAAGAGGATAAGCGACATTGTCGTAGGCTGTCTTGGTTAGGGGAGACGACTCCAGAATTCCAGTGAAAAAAACGAATTTTCGTAGTGAGTTCGATTGTATTTTACATTATAACTCATGTCTATTACATTGATTTCACTTCATCTCATGTTAAATATGTCCAGATTGTAATAAAAATTTATAATTAGTTTTGTTCACTAAGAAGTTATTCAAGTTTTTTCACGTTTTCCAAGTTAAAATATAAAACGTCTACAGCGATTTAGTTGTCTACCAGTTCAATGCTAGCAGTCAACGATCGTCTACAAGAGGTGGATTTTGAAGATAATTTACAATCGCAGTCATCGCCATGGATTCTAAATGAAAACCCAGTGATTGATCACATTTAGCTTCAGTTTGTCATACGCTACAACAGCAATACTTGACTCTATCTACATGTCATACGCTACAACAGCAATACTTGACTCTATCTACATGTCATACGCTACAACAGCAATACTTGACTCTATCTACATGTCATACGATTCAACAGCAATACTTGACTCTATCTACATGTCATACGATTCAACAGCAATACTTGACTCTATCTACATGTCATACGCTACAACAGCAATACTTGACTCTATCTACATGTCATACGCTACAACAGCAATACTTGACTCTATCTACATGTCATACGATTCAACAGCAATACTTGACTCTATCTACATGTCATACGCTACAACAGCAATACTTGACTCTATCTACATGTCATACGCTACAACAGCAATACTTGACTCTATCTACATGTCATTCGATTCAACAGCAATACTTGACTCTATCTACATGTCATACGCTACAACAGCAATACTTGACTCTATCTACATGTCATACGATTCAACAGCAATACTTGACTATCTACATGTCATACGATTCAACAGCAATACTTGACTCTATCTACATGTCATACGCTACAACAGCAATACTTGACTCTATCTAGATGTCATACGATTCAACAGCAATACTTGACTCTATCTACATGTCATACGCTACAACAGCAATACTTGACTCTATCTACATGTCATACGATTCAACAGCAATACTTGACTCTATCTACATGTCATACGCTACAACAGCAATACTTGACTCTATCTACATGTCATACGCTACAACAGCAATACTTGACTCTATCTACATGTCATACGCTACAACAGCAATACCTGACTCTATCTACATGTCATACGCTACAACAGCAATACTTGACTCTATCTACATGTCATACCTACAACAGCAATACTTGACTCTATCTACATGTCATACGATTCAACAGCAATACTTGACTCTATCTACATGTCATACGCTACAACAGCAATACTTGACTCTATCTACATGTCATACGCTACAAAAGCAATACTTGACTCTATCTACATGTCATACGCTACAACAGCAATACTTGACTCTATCTACATGTCATACGCTACAACAGCAATACTTGACTCTATCTACATGTCATACGCTACAACAGCAATACTTGACTATCTACATGTCATACGATTCAACAGCAATACTTGACTCTATCTACATGTCATACGCTACAACAGCAATACTTGACTTTTTTTTCTCTGTTTTTACTCCATGCTTTAGATTTGGCTCATCATAAAAATATGGCATAATAATCTTTCCTTCCCTAAAGTTATCTTTCCCTGTCTCCAACAACGCCAAATTGAATCTCATCACATGAGAAGACTTATGGGACACAGAAATACAACTGGCATTGAACTTGAACTATTACCCTGCCCAGTATTGGATCTGGCTCTCTTCCTATTTTCTGAATGTTCACCCTTTCAACTTGTCTGTTTTATGTGATAGCTACGTAAAACTCCAGGGGCCTTTCTCAGAGTGGCTAGTTTACAATGGTTAGAATGTTTAGAGACGAGGCTGGAATGGGGGGGGGGGGGGGGAGTGTTACAAACGGATAATAAAAAACTAAGTGCTTGTTTGTCATGACGTCACGATATGAGCTCACCGCACCAGAGAGAAGATCGCTGGTGGCTAATGACAAAGGGACATTTTCGCTGTGGTCAAGACGAAGAAGAAGACAAACACTGGATTGCATACATAGGCAAGGTGTTAATGCTAACAAAGTGCCAGATGTACACAGACTGTGACCCAGAGAGCGTATATTGTGAACTAGCTACCGGCGAGATACTTGTATCCCATTGATGCTTAGATAATATTTTTTATTTGGACACGATCATAAAAAGAGATAGTTGCTCTGGGAGGCAGGTATGTGGCCCTAGGAGGCAGGTATGTGGCCCTAGGAGGCAGGTATGTGGCCCTGGGAGGCAGGTATGTGGCCCTAGGAGGCAGGTATGTGGCCCTGGGAGGCAGGTATGTGGCCCTAGGAGGCAGGTATGTGGCCCTGGGAGGCAGGTATGTTGCCCTGGGAGGCAGGTATGTGGCCCTGGGAGGCAGGTATGTTGCCGTGGGATGCAGATATGTTGCCGTGGGAGGCAGGTATGTTGCCGAAAGAGGTAGGTATGTGGCCCTGGGAGGCAGGTATGTTGCCGTGGGAGGCAGGTATGTGGCCCTGGGAGGCAGGTATGTGGTCCTGGGAGGCAGGTATGTGGCCCTGGGAGGCAGGTATGTGGCCCTAGGAGGCAGGTATGTTGCCGTGGTAGGCAGGTATGTGGCCCTGGGAGGCAGGTATGTTGCCGTGGGATGCAGGTATGTGGCCCTGGGAGGCAGGTATGTTGCCGTGGGATGCAGGTATGTGGCCCTGGGAGGCAGGTATGTTGCCGTGGGATGCAGGTATGTGCCCTGGGAGGCAGGTATGTTGCCGTGGGATGCAGGTATGTCGCCCTGGGAGGCAGGTATGTTGCCGTGGGAGGCAGGTATGTTGCCGTGGGATGCAGATATGTTGCCGTGGGATGCAGATATGTTGCCGTGGGAGGCAGGTATGTTGCCGTGGGATGCAGGTATGTTGCCGTGGGAGGCAGGTATGTGGCCCTGGTCCTGGGAGGCAGTTATGTGGCCCTGGGAGGCAGGTATGTGGCCCTAGGAGGCAGGTATGTTGCCGTGGGAGGCAGGTATGTGGCCCTGGGAGGCAGGTATGTTGCCGTGGGATGCAGGTATGTGGCCCTGGGAGGCAGGTATGTTGCCATGGGATGCAGGTATGTGGCCCTGGGAGGCAGGTATGTTGCCGTGGGAGGCAGGTATGTTGCCGTGGGATGCAGATATGTTGCCGTGGGAGGCAGGTATGTTGCCGTGGGATGCAGGTATGTGGCCCTGGGAGGCAGGTATGTTGCCGTGGGAGGCAGGTATGTGGCCCTGGGAGGCAGGTATGTTGCCGTGGGATGCAGATATGTTGCCGTGGGAGGCAGGTATGTTGCCGTGGGATGCAGGTATGTGGCCCTGGGAGGCAGGTATGTGGCCCTGGAAGGCAGGTATGTTGGCGTGGGAGGCAGGTATGTGGCCCTTGGAGGCAGGTATGTTGCCGTGGGAGGCAGGTATCAGGCCCTGGGAGGCAGGTGTGGCCCTGGGAGGCAGGTATGTGGCCCTGGGAGGCAGGTATGTGGCCCTAGGAGGCAGGTATATGGCTCTAGGACTCAATTATGTGGCCCTGGGAGGCAGGTATGTTGCCGTGGGAGGCAGGTATCAGGCCCTGGGAGGCAGGTATGTTGCCGTGGGATGCAGATATGTTGCCGTGGGAGGCAGGTATGTTGCCGTGGGATGCAGGTATGTGGCCCTGGGAGGCAGGTATGTGGCCCTGGAAGGCAGGTATGTTGGCGTGGGAGGCAGGTATGTGGCCCTGGGAGGCAGGTATGTTGCCGTGGGAGGCAGGTATCAGGCCCTGGGAGGCAGGTATGTGGCCCTGGTAGGCAGGTATGTGGCCCTGGGAGGCAGGTATGTTGTCGTGGGAGGCAGGTATGTGGCCCTAGGAGGCAGGTATATGGCCATAGGAGGCAATTATGTGGCCCTGGGAGGCAGGTATGTTGCCATGGGAGGCAATTATGTGGCCCTGGGAGGCAGGTATGTTGCCCTGGGAGGCAGGTATGTTGCCGTGGGAGGCAGGTATGTGGCCCTGGGAGGCAGGTATGTTGCCGTGGGATGCAGGTATGTGGCCCTGGCAGGCAGGTATGTTGCCATGGGATGCAGGTATGTGGCCCTGGGAGGCAGGTATGTTGCCGTGGGAGGCAGGTATGTTGCCGTGGGATGCAGATATGTTGCCGTGGGAGGCAGGTATGTTGCCGTGGGATGCAGGTATGCGGCCCTGGGAGGCAGGTATGTTGCCGTGGGAGGCAGGTATGTGGCCCTGGGAGGCAGGTATGTTGCCGTGGGATGCAGATATGTTGCCGTGGGAGGCAGGTATGTTGCCGTGGGATGCAGGTATGTGGCCCTGGGAGGCAGGTATGTGGCCCTGGAAGGCAGGTATGTTGGCGTGAGAGGCAGGTATGTGGCCCTGGGAGGCAGGTATGTTGCCGTGGGAGGCAGGTATCAGGCCCTGGGAGGCAGGTATGTTGCCGTGGGATGCAGATATGTTGCCGTGGGAGGCAGGTATGTTGCTGTGGGATGCAGGTATGTGGCCCTGGGAGGCAGGTATGTGGCCCTGGAAGGCAGGTATGTTGGCGTGGGAGGCAGGTATGTGGCCCTTGGAGGCAGGTATGTTGCCGTGGGAGGCAGGTATCAGGCCCTGGGAGGCAGGTGTGGCCCTGGGAGGCAGGTATGTGGCCCTGGGAGGCAGGTATGTGGCCCTAGGAGGCAGGTATATGGCTCTAGGACTCAATTATGTGGCCCTGGGAGGCAGGTATGTTGCCGTGGGAGGCAGGTATCAGGCCCTGGGAGGCAGGTATGTTGCCGTGGGATGCAGATATGTTGCCGTGGGAGGCAGGTATGTTGCCGTGGGATGCAGGTATGTGGCCCTGGGAGGCAGGTATGTGGCCCTGGAAGGCAGGTATGTTGGCGTGGGAGGCAGGTATGTGGCCCTGGGAGGCAGGTATGTTGCCGTGGGAGGCAGGTATCAGGCCCTGGGAGGCAGGTATGTTGCCGTGGGATGCAGATATGTTGCCGTGGGAGGCAGGTATGTTGCCGTGGGATGCAGGTATGTGGCCCTGGGAGGCAGGTATGTGGCCCTGGAAGGCAGGTATGTTGGCGTGGGAGGCAGGTATGTGGCCCTGGGAGGCAGGTATGTGGCCCTGGGAGGCAGGTATGTTGTCGTGGGAGGCAGGTATGTGGCCCTAGGAGGCAGGTATTTGGCCATAGGAGGCAATTATGTGGCCCTGGGAGGCAGGTATGTTGCCATGGGAGGCAATTATGTGGCCCTGGGAGGCAGGTATGTTGCCCTGGGAGGCAGGTATGTTGCCGCTTTTGTGTGTGTGTGTGTGTGAAGACCCCTACACTTTTTTTGAAAAGCTTTAATAAAAAATGCACTTTTAATACTACTACTTCTATCTAAAAGTATGTCATATTTGAGTAGAAAGAAATAGAGTACCGGGTACTTGTAAATTTAATCTAATTTTTCCTTTTCAACAAAAATTTAATATGCATATTTTAGTTTATAAAATGTAATGTGGAGGGTAAGACCCTGCACTAACGGACTGACCTAAATCCGCAGCTACATTAATAGATAAAGTACAAGCGGCGGACACTTCTAGAGCACGTCAGTGTGTTGCCAGACGTAAGATTTGAAATATTGTCGATCAAAATGCGAACAAAATTGTAAAGAGAGTACGTTAAAAAAAAAAACGTATATTTTATGACCAGTCGAAATTCGGATATTAATTTTTATTGTCGGGGCCCGTTTCTTGCGGTTTGCTCTAGGCAGTAGCCCCACCTGCCCGCCCTTAAATCCCGACATGTCTCTATTTCAATTTCTAAAGTTTTCATTTTGAAGTTTCTCACAAAAGAAAACCCCAAACTACTGTAATCGAAAGCAGTTGTTAAGTTATGTAGAATGAAGAAGCTATGTGGGACGGGAAGAAAATAGCGATAGTATCAGCAGTGGCTCACCTCCTTTGTTATCATACCATGTCCATCAAAGTCATACAGTGTGAATGACCATTCCTGCTTGGAATTCTCAGAGCCTTCCAACCGGACGCCGCACTCGATCTCCTGTTATCAAACAAGTATTAAGTTTTATTCATATGGAAATATTGTTTGTGTTTTATGAAAATTAAATACAAGAAATAGTAGCACATATCGATAAAACATAGTACCACTTTGTGATGTCACTTTGAAACACAGACATCAAATCTGAATAATGACAAGAATACACAGACACAGCAGGAAGGATACACTCAAAGCACACCCCCCCCCCCAAAAAAAAACAAAAAAACCCGCATATGCTACAGAATACCAGTATCGGAATAGTGAAAAGCTGACTACTTAAATTTCAGCAGAGACATCGATATAATATCAACAAAAGGTAATGTCACTTATAAAAACTATTATGTGTTAGCTTAAAGCCAAACAGATCTGCCTGTATTATCCATCACTTTAGCTCCTGCAGCCAACAATCATTCACATTAGCTCCTGCAACCAACAGTATTATTTATCATTCACTTTAGCTCCTGCAGCCAACAGTATTATCTATCATTCACTTTAGCTCCAGCAACCAACAAAGAGTCTACAATTCTCTGGACAATTAGTTCAGAACTAACCGCCAGTATTGCCGGAAGTGACCAAAGCCTTTACTCTGATGATGACCACCTTCCCGTTAGCCCACTCTCCATTGTTGAATGGACTTGATGCACTGTCCTACCGTGTAATCGCTCAAATTAAAGATAATAATGTCATTAATTTCACAGATAATCGCCGCACATGGCAAGCGGCTTATAATCCGGGGTTTTATCTTCACCAGATGCGCTCAAGAGTTTTTTCAAAACTAAAAATAAAAAAGGGGGGGGGGATTGTGAAATAAGGTCAGATGAATCATGGGCTGGCTAGTTTGACAATTTCCAGCCTCCACCACGCTTTTTTTCCCTGGCCAGTTCTCGGACTTACTAACCGGGAAGAATCGATACCTCTTTTATTGTGATGACTAACCTCTCATGGCATGCACCTTGCGCATTTTTTTTTAAAGTTATATTTTTTGTTCTGTTTCCCGCCGTCTTTTTAAACTAAGAAAATGTCAAAAATGCCGCGAATGATTCTTGCAAGGTGTCTTGTTGCAATTTTTAATTAACAGGTATAATGTTGTTATTATTTTAAAAATGCTCAATGTTTAATACGTCTAATTAGCAAGGATTGCAAATTTAAAAAAAGTAGCTATTTTATAAGTAAACCACTAACGTTGATTGGTGTAAAAACTCTTCACAGTTTAGCGCCCCCAAAAGGGTCATAGACGCTTTTAGTTTTGTGTGGTCTGTCTGTCCATCCGTCCGTCCCGTTTAAATCTCGTAAATTAGAAAAGATATTGAAAATCCGACATCATGGTATTTTAGACCATTCAAAGTTCTGATGCAACGGCTACATTTTTCTTTTCTGAAAGCGAAAATTTTAATTTTTAAAATCAACTATGCAAGCAGTTTTTTCACAAAAATACACAATTTCTACAACTATTCAATATTAATAGTAACAAACACGGGAGGCTATTAAGTAAGGGAGTAGACTATTTATCATATTTTTAACACATTTATTTAAACGGTTTTAGATTTTTTGTCGTAATTTTTTTTTTTACATTTGTATTGCTAAGTTCTGTCATGTTAACTACCACATTTACAAAAACAGTCATACGCGGCAGTTCAAATGATAGCATGCATATTAGTGGAACACAGTTTCAAACAACAATTAATAAGTAATTTTTCTTATTATCATTTGAACTGCCTCAAACAACTGCAAACACTAAAAGGGGAGCTTTTTTTTTCTTTTTTGCGAAAATTTTTTTTCTTAAGCCTTTGAATAAGAGATTGACCCTTTCTAGAACACTTAGATCAATGAGATAATCATTTGATGACATGAGTTAGGCTAGGTTCATATCCAACTTCTCCTTCACTTTCATCAATCCCTTGGTCTGCTGGACCGTTGGGGCACCACACGTGATCTGTCAACCTTCTTTCTCCATTTTTCTCTGTTATTTGCCTACGACAGAATTTCCTTTTGATGTTCTTTATGAAAATATTGAAACTTGCCTTTTTTCCTGCCGGGGTTGACCATTTCGGGGGCCGATTTTGAGTTTGTGTTTCCGCACAAACTGTCTTTATAACCTTGTTTATTTTATTTCCATCCTACTTAAAAAAAAATTGCGGTTATCAAGTTAATTTTTCGACAAAATTCTCCCGTGTAGAGCAACACATTCTCCAACCAAAAGAAATATTTCAAATGCTGTATTTTGAATACATTTGAATCCTAATTAGAATCAGTGAAGTTTGTTTTTCTTCTCACGTTCTTGTGTGTAATACATAAAATATCAGACAATTAGAGACAATTCAAACAACAAGTTCCAGACGCCAGAGAGATGTCGAGATAGTGAAATGTTTCTTTTTTTATCGAAATGTTTCTGTCTTATCTTGAGTTACTGAAAATATAATGGTAGAAATGACTCCTAGATACTAACAAGCCCCCCCCCCCTCTCCCACGTTTTTTTTTCTTTTTGTGTCTACGTCTCTCTCTCTCTCCCTCCCTCCCTCTCTCCTACTCTCCTCCCTCCCTCCCTCTCTCTCTCTCCATCCCTCCCTCCCTCTCCTCCCTCCCTCTCTCCATCCCTCCCTCCCTCTCCTTCCTCCCTCTCCTCTCTCCCTCTCCCTTCCTCCCTCTCCTTCCTCCCTCTCCCTTCCCCTATCTCTCTCTCTCCTTCCTCCCTCTCCTCCCTCCCTCTCCCTTCCCCTATCTCTCTCTCTCTCTCCCTCCCTCTCTCTCCTTCCTCCCTCTCCTCTCTCCCTCTCCCTTCCCCTATCTCTCTCTCCCTCTTCCTTCCCCTATCTCTCTCTCCCTCCCTCCCTCTCCCTTCCCCTATCTCTCTCCCTCCCTCCCTCTCCCTTCCCCTATCTCCCTCCCTCTCTCTCTCTCCTTCCTCCCTCTCCCTTCCCCTATCTCTCTCTCTCTCCCTCCCTCTCTCTCCTCTCTCCCTTCCCCTATCTCTCTCTCTCTCCCTCCCTCTCCCTTCCCCTATCTCTCTCTCCCTCCCTCTCTCTCCTTCCTCCCTCTCCTCCCTCCCTCTCCCTTCCCCTATCTCTCTCTCCCTCCTCCCTCTCCTTCCTCCCTCTCCCTTCCCCTATCTCTCTCTCTCTCCCTCTCCTCCCTCCCTCCCCCTTCCCCTATCTCTCTCTCCCTCCCTCTCTCTCCTTCCTCCCTCTCCTCCCTCCCTCTTCCTTCCCCTATCTCTCTCTCCCTCCCTATCTCCTTCCTCCCTCTCCCTTCCCCTATCTCTCTCTCTCCCTCCCTCTCTCCTTCCTCCCTCTCCTCCCTCCCTCTCCCTTCCCCTATCTCTCTCTCTCCCTCCCTCTCTCTCCTTCCTCCCTCTCCTCCCTCCCTCTCCCTTCCCCTATCTCTCTCTCTCTCCCTCCCTCTCTCCTTCCTCCCATCTCGCTATCGTTACGAAGAAATGTTCTCATTTCTTGGACATCACAACAAAAAGGAAACGTTGGACCTATGAATTCTTCCAGGTCAAGATGCCAGGAGACACAATTTACGACCATTTGTTTTTCTTCCGTTGTGGCAGAGGAGGAGAAACCCGGGGGCGGGGGGGGGGGGGGTGAGGACACATTTACAAAGAGGTGACGAAACAGGAGGGCAAGGGCGAGTAAGCGCGAACCATAAAGCAAAGAATTGGAGAGAGGAAGACAAAAAAGGTCCAAAGAAACAGAGAGAGAGAGAGAGAGAGAGAGAGAGAGAGAGAAACATTTGAATTGGAAGGAAAAACAAGAGCAAACCGAACCGAAAACTTATTCAAAGAAATAAAATGTAAAAACGGATAGATGTCCATTTTTTTCTTTTTTAAGTCATACTTTTTCTATAAAATAAAACGCGTTTTTGAGTCTGTTTCTTGTAGTCAGCTGATTACAAAATGACTTCGTCAAATGTTTATTTTTAAGCCACAGTGTGTACTTATCATTGAATCATTTTTGGACGAACATATTATGTCCTTTCACTTCCACGTGTTATCTACGTCCTAAAGCATTCCTTAAGAGAACAGTGGTGAGTTATTTAAGTCACTGCATCACTCCACAGGCCATTCAATAATTGAACAGGCCGGCCATGCACTTATAAAATCAATCATTCATTCGCCGTAATTCATTTATAGTCAATCATTCATATAATATAGCCACACTTTATACCTTCATTACTACAGTCAGTCTATTAGCTACCGGTCAATCTTCTGGTCATTAGTTTGTCACGTAGTCCATTGATTCATTTGCTTCCAGTCTACCTACACAACATTCAAAACACAATCGCCCTCTAGTGTGTCTGTCTGAATGCCACAAGACAAAGATTTCGTAGAAAGGTGAGGGTGAGATAGAACTAACCACACTTCAGTGATAAGGCTGAGTCCAGACCAAAGGCAATAAGTAGCATATACTCACTGATAAAAGACAACAGGAGCTAGAAAACTCCTTCCTTGTAGCTTCCATATCTGCGACCATTCACCGAAAGATACCGAAAATTACTTTTATCTAATCTCAAACTACTTGTCGACAGTACGTTGCCTTTTTTATTTTTTGGGTCAGGAAATAGGGTGGTGTGGTTCAGACACCGATGTGGTAGGTAATGACATGCGTTATTCCAATACCTAATAGGATAGGTTCTTTTTTTCAAATACAAAATGTGTTAGAAGAGATTGTTTTCTTATTCAAGTATTAACAGTCTCCGAATAGACGATATCTTTAAGTGATGTCTCAGAATAGACAGAACTTTATTTCGGGATAGTTTCAGAAAATTTGATCGTTATAATGTCTTGTAACAAGCTGATCGCCTACTGATAGATGTTGAAATTAGGAAGATTTCAAAGAAAAAAAAAAAATCAAAGAAGAAAGACTTGGCACCTAGACTTTCAAGAAATCAGCATGATCAAAATAGAGTCGTTTTTACGGTTCAGAAATCGACCATCAATAGTGAGAGATTCTAGTTCTTCTAGCTGAGGCGGCCGGAGGAGGGGGGCGAATGGAGTAACCGCACTTTTGGGGGGCCCCGCGATAATGCGAATCTTTTGTCCCCGTTTGCCCGTCGTACAAATATTGGTGGCCTTGATATGACACTCGTTCAGGGCCCCACAAACGGCTTAGGTCGCCTCTGCTACTACGCAGCTTTCTGATGCTCTTTTGCAGTTTTAGCCAAGGAAAAGTAGCGAGCTGCCCTACAGGTTACGGTGGCTTGTTCCCATCTGTTCCACACTGCCCTACAGGTTACGGGGCTTGTTCCCATCTGTTCCACACTGCCCTACAGGTTACGCTGGCTTGTTCTGGTCTGTCTGAGGTGAATTAATTGGACTTACTAGGTGCATTCAAAGACAGTTTCGTAAGGGTGAATGAAAGAGTCTACAGAGAAGTGGGTGTTTGGGGGTTATTCTGTTTGGTGGATAGTTAGAGATAAATCGCATTTGATCTTGAAATTCTGGTACGCCTTCTATATCCTAGAAGAATGCTATGATTATGAACACAGACTAGAAGTGCAAGTCGTCTAGACCACACGGAATTCGTCTTCATTTTCATTGTGAGACAATCCTTTGAGGCAGACAATCAGCGCGCGTAGAATAGGACAGTGGCGCCCTCAGACTTTCCTTATCCTTAAACCCCTCACCTTTTTCCTCCCCTATCAAATTTCACTTGACGCCGCCTCCGACTAGCAGACGTGTGACTGATGAGTAGGTCTACAACTTCCCTAAGATAATGGTCATCAGTTTATCTCAGGGAGAGCGCGCGTGAGAGAACTCATTGCTTCGCAGTTAACCTTGTGACCTCACGTAGGTAGCGTCGGACAATGAAAAAGTTTTGGGTAGGCGTTTTGTGACGAGATGTTTAATTAGTAAATATTGGGCTTGTTTATTTAAGTCTAGGGGAGATTTTATTAATTTTATCCAGCTCACATATAAGATTTTGTACAGGCACACCGCAACTAACAGTAAGAACAGACCAATATTATACGTTTATAAATACAATAATTTAATAAGTGAAAGTTTACAAAAGATAAATGATCAAATAAAATTATAATTAAGAAATGAAATGAAGGTGCTAATATCTAACATAACTGCTCATCATGGATTGCTAATTGGTGAGTGATTGGAAGAGAAGAATGTTCCTATGTCTGGCTACTTATTTTCTTAGCTGCTAGCCCGTGGGTCGTGGGTCGTCTTCTGGCGGTCGAAGGACTGACACTCAGAAGGATGATTCATCCGGCTCTGTCTTAGGACGTCGGCTCGGGATAGTCTCTATGCTGTAGGCAATCTGGCTCTAGGGTGAGACCGCTGCCTGTTTAGCAGTAGAGAGGGTTGGTGCTGCAGACTAAGTTGTAGGGGGCCGATCTCTCTGCTGTGATCTCTATCTTGTAGAGAGCCGTGCTAACTCAACACCAGTTTATCTTCTGCAGCGAAGGTTGCTCTAATCAGTCGGCATTGTGCAATAGCTATTGGGCAATGGACAGTTTGGGCCGGGTACTGGGCAGATGATACTGGGTAGTATAAGGCACTGTGGACACTGGGCAATATGTTAAGGCCAAGGACAGTAGGCAATGCCTTCTTGCTAACAGGTATATAATGGGGGGGGGGGTATCTGGTGTGGTCTGCTCCGGTTACAGCTTTCTATGGAGATTTGGTAGTTATAGCAATCGGGTGTAGCAATCGTGTGTAGCAACCAGGGGTATCAACCAGGCCGTTTGTCTCTAATGAAACCTCACAAAATAAACTTCCTAACAGGGGAGACTGAATGAATTCTAGCGGGCCTAACTTAGAATGCTTGGGTCTCTCTCTATATATAGTTGGGACATTTCGTTTAACGGGTGGGGAAGAAATCTAGCTGATTTTCTCACATGTATCGATGTACCGGAGATGTCAGGCGTCAGGTCAGATTTATGGTCAATATTCGTTGCCTACCGTGAGAGTAGGGACTAAGGCGAATATGCATTTGTCCAGTCCGAGTGCAACGCTATTTTTAGAGCGATGCGTATTCTGCGGGGAAGGGGGTGAGGGGGGTTTGAATAGGTGTGAAAAGTTATTAAGCCGCTGCGTGTAGCGCTGGTGCCGCGACCATTGTGTGCTGGTCACCTGCACAGCGGTCAAAAATTAAAAGTTAGCCCTAGAGAAGCTAGTTAATGTTTTACGTCGAGATTCGTCCCGTGAGAAACAGTGCGAGGGGAGATAAATTCTATAAGAAATTAGTTATTGGTGGACAAGAAGATAATTGTTTTAAGTTAAAAATAAAAGTTTCCCACGATTTGCTGGGAAAAACTCAAATGAACTTTTGCATGCAAGTTTCGTATCGTCACACGTTTGTCTGGGGAGTCAGGTACTGTGAGGTGTCCCACTCTAAAAAGACGAAGATGAATTGAAGGTGGGATGACTGCAGCCAGACATTTTACCGGAGATAGGGTGGGATGGATTCCAAGACTTCGATATTTCGCCTTCCTCATCATCCCCAGTCCTCCACACAATCGCCTTAAGTCTCTCACACATACCTGGAAACAGCGTTTGATCTATAATTAGACTCTGACTTGACAGGCAAGTATGTTACCTTAAATATCAGGCGCTACGAATCTAGTAAGTTCTACGCGCTTATCCCCATACAGCCCCCACTCTCCTCAAAGCGAGTCTTCGAATTTCCACCCCAACAACCCACTACACCGAAACACACACGCACCACCCAAAGTTCAAAGGAAAACCAGTTATCGTCTGAGCAATCAGCAATAATTATACAGGCTGTCCACGGGATGAAAGTGCATGCGCAACAAAAGACCAAAATGACTTTCAAAGAAATACGAATTAAAACAAGTTGAAATAACAAACGCGCCCCCTGGTGGGAAACAATGCACAGAGCAAACTCGGGTATCGATCAGCGCGCTTCGCCGGCAAACAAGTGACAAGAAGCAGGAATATTGAACTCCGGGTCCATTGGTTTTCTTTCTTCGTTTTCCGAGCAAAGAAATGTCAAATATTTGGCGTTGAAACGTCTTTTGAAGTGGAATGCTCTTTAAATGACTAGCAAATTGCTGGCTATTATTAAACAGATCTTCAACCATTCTTAGTGTAGAATCATCAATTCATTGTAGAAAACAAATAAATCCTAACCAAATAATATGATAATACATATGAAATACATGTATGCTGAAGCATTTGGTCAAACAGTTAATTCGTAAAATATGTCAAGTGGTGGTTAAGAGGAAGTGGATAGAAGGGTTCAAATCCAAAGGATAATTGGTAATTGAGGAAGTTATTTGGTCCACCCAGCAGTGCTGAACAGACTTACAGTTAGAATGCCTATTTTACTACTGAATGATAAAAGTACTTCACGATGGACAATCGCTTAATTTGAACAATGATGTAATAGTCTGAAGTTCATAGGTGATCCGAAACTAACTGGGAATTTCGACAATACATTTGAACACAGTTGTCCTCTTTGTCTTTTATTTTCGAATTTTAAGATTCGTTTTATAAAGAATAAAATACAGTAACACAGACAAAGAAGACAAAGCGACATGGGTAAATTCGGGGGGCAATACAATGAAACCATAAGAAAAAAGCAAGAATATAACAAGAGGAAGATTGGGAGAGACTAAATAGATAAACTAAACAATGTCAATTACGCCATATTAAAAGATCACGACTGCCAAGTAAATCATATAAATGACATGTGGTTGGCACTACAAACAAAAAGGCTTAGAAATGGGATACAGGGCTAAAAATTAATGTAAGATTAATTAACATCTTTGCTAATCAATACTTTCTATTCTGTACACCGGATACACCAAAAAATTAATTTATAGTTATCTATCATAGATAAAAATCTGCAGTTTTTTTTGTTTGGGGGGGGGAGGTCTTTTTAAAGAATGTTTTTTTGACTTTATTTATTGTAATGATTCTTTTTAATTTCCCTTTACGTCACGCGATATAAAATCGTGGTTATAGACACTAGAGGTATAAACGGTTCTGTGCAGAGTGGTCAAGATTATCCAAGGAAACCGCTTGGCTCCAGCAGAGTGATTGAATAAGTCATAATGCCTAAAACCTCCTACCGATGAAGCATAAAGAGTATCAAATAGCCATCTGGAGGTTTCTTTAATTCATGAGCACATTTCCTTCTGTCGCGAGCGCTCACCATTTCTACCGCTACAGGACACGACGGGGCGCTGAGAGTTTTATCCACTTCTCTCGGGGGGTGGGAGGCAGGGGAGGTGCGCTTGGGCGATACGACAAAGGACGTTTTGAATGAAGTTGTATAACATTCATGAACTGTGGCGGACCGGAGAAAGAACGCCAGATGAAAATACAAAGAACCGGAACCGGCAACTGAGAAAACAATGGGGGCGCGGCTACGCTGAATTATTCACCGATTTTTTGATGGGACTACTTGTAACATATTTTGGTGAATTGGAGGAAAAAAGTTAAAACGGTAAAGCGATATAAGGCCAGAGTGGAATGAATGCCTGACATATTGATTCAATCATCCACATGAAATGCTCTTTTAAACTTATTGTGCGAAATGACGTCATCAAAAAAAGTTTTGTTCTAAAAACTAAGCACGGGGAAGAAAAGACGATATGTGTTTGAGAGAGACAGACAGACAGACAGAAAGGCAGGGAGAGACAGACAGACAGAAAGGCAGGGAGAGACAGACAAACAGAGGCAGGGAGAGACAGACAGACAGAAAGGCAGAGAGAGACAGACAGACAGAGGCAGAGAGAGACAGACAGACAGAAAGGCAGAGAGAGACAGACAGACAGAAAGGCAGAGAGAGACAGACAGACAGAAAGGCAGAGAGAGACAGACAGACAGAAAGGCAGAGAGAGACAGACAGACAGAAAGGCAGAGAGAGACAGACAGACAGAAAGGCAGGGAGAGACAGACAGACAGAGGCAGGGAGAGTCTGTGTCTGTCTGAAAACTTGATGTACTTGCCTGTCTATTAAGACAATTGAACTACATTTCATTCACTTCTACGACCAGGTGAACGCGATATCTCAATGATCCAACACATTCTATGAGAGGTCCATTCCCCAATAAAAGTCAGGAATCTATGAGAGGTCCATTCCCCAATAAAAGTCAGGAATCTATGAGAGGTCCATTCCCCAATAAAAGTCAGGAATCTATGAAAGGTCCATTCCCCAATAAAAGTCAGGAATCTATGAGAGGTCCATTCCCCAATAAAAGTCAGGAATCTATGAGAGGTCCATTCCCCAATAAAAGTCAGGAACCTTTAAAAATTAGATTTCCCAAAATTGTCTTGAACCTATAAGAATTAGATTCCCCAACGTAAGTCTGGAAGATGAAACACGACTTTTAATCTGAAAATACTATTTTTTACTCAAAAAATTTTTGTAAATTTTTAAACACTGGTAATCATTCAGACATGGAGTGATGACTAGAATGAGTCCCACACACACACGCGTTGTTTTTTTTTATCAAGATCCCGCTTCCCCCCCCCCCCCCATTTGAATAACGCTGCACTATATGACGCTATTGTCTTTAATACAAATGTTAGCCTCCATCGAGATTCTACCTGCAGAATAAATGAGTCAAACACTTTACCGTCCAAACGTTATGTTCTGTCGGTATCTAAGGGATAGAAATGAATGTTCGGGTTCGCGTTCATTCGGATTTCATACTTTCAGATCTTTCAGGTTTTCATTCCAATGTTCAGATGTATACATTAATTGGTGTCAAATTTGATTGTACTGACCACACACTGTCATTGTACACTGTTGGTCACAAGAGCCTGGACACCAGGGACATAGACTAGGATATTCCACCATTAGTTAAAAGAGACCTAAAACACCAGATGTCAAACAGATTGTAAGTCTTGATCCCAACATTACTATCTGTACACAAGGTGTCGCTCCAAGGGGAGTGTTGGGTTTCTCGAGATTCTATCTTCACAGTGGAACAAACATTCTAGCTAGAACTTCTCGGTAACTTTCATAGAAGCTTCCATCCCCTAGCCCAGTTTACAAAGTGATACATTTTGTTATTTGTTGTCGTGCATTGATGCTTAGAGAATCAAAGGACAACAGAGAGACTTGCGGTAGTCATACTGAAGCTAGTTGCGGTCAGTTGAAAATGTCTGTCTGTTGGATGACGAGTGAATGTAAACATTTATTTTTCAATAATTTCAACAACATCTGTTGGATGCAGGGCCGGGCCTAATAATTGCGGGGCCCTATGCGTTATGGATTGCGCGGGGCCCATTCTGGGTAGGAGTAAGGATATTAGGAGCAAATTTTATAGTTAATCAGTCTAGATTTAGATCTATGTAAAAATAGATTTAGATTTTTCATTCTAATTATAGATTTAGTTCTATAGATCTAAATATGTAAATTTAAAAAAATATCGATTTTGATTTTTTAAGAGATCGAGATAGGTTTAGATCTATAGTTAATAATTCAGTGAATTTTTTTGTGTATTTTGCAATTTCAGGAGATTTCCATGAGCTCCTGACTCTTGTGAAATAAGGAGGCCGCAGAAACCCTGTTGGTGGCTATAATGGTCTAATTTAATTTAGCGCGGGGCCCACTGCGGCCGCATAGGTTGCAGTGAGCTAAGGCCGGTCCTGGTTGGAGTGAATGCAAGAATTTTTTTTTTCAATAATTTCAACAACAGAGTTTCCATTATCTCTTGATAGCTTTATCATATGTATCCCAGACACAATATTCTAAATATATAATCAGGCTTATCAACAAATAATACAAAAGTCTGCTAAACTTATACCAGAATTGTTTGTTTTGGCCTTCGATTTATCCCATTTTTTTGTAGGTTCTGTCTAAATATTTTTGTAGAAATAGGTTTCTAGAAATAAAAAAAAAGCGTCAAGATGTATCCTTGCAGAAATGTTGTTGTTTTTTTTTCGCATCACAAAAAAATAATATAAATAAACAAAGAAAGTAGAGTGCTAAATCTAAACAAATGACAAGAGAACAATGCTAAATCTATGACAAAAATACCAGAGAACAATGCTAAATCTATGACAAAAGTACCAGAGAACAATGCTAAATCTATGACAAAAGTACCAGAGAACAATGCTAAATCTATGACAAAAGTACCAGAGAACAATGCTAAATCTATGACAAAAGTACCAGAGAACAATGCTAAATCTATGACAAAAGTACCAGAGAACAATGCTAAATCTATGACAAAAGTACCAGAGAACAATGCTAAATCTATGACAAAAGTACCAGAGAACAATGCTAAATCTATGACAAAAATACCAGAGAACAATGCTAAATCTATGACAAAAATACCAGAGAACAATGCTAAATCTATGACAAAAGTACCAGAGAACAATGCTAAATCTATGACAAAAGTACCAGAGAACAATGCTAAATCTATGACAAAAATACCAGAGAACAATGCTAAATCTATGACAAAAGTACCAGAGAACAATGCTAAATCTATGACAAAAGTACCAGAGAACAATGCTAAATCTATGACAAAAGTACCAGAGAACAATGCTAAATCTATGACAAAAGTACCAGAGAACAATGCTAAATCTATGACAAAAGTACCAGAGAAAAATGGTTAAATCTATGACAAAAGTACCAGAGAACAATGCTAAATCTATGACAAAAGTACCAGAGAACAATGCTAAATCTATGACAAAAGTACCAGAGAACAATGCTAAATCTATGACAAAAGTACCAGAGAACGATGCTAAATCTATGACAAAAATACCAGAGAACAATGCTAAATCTATGACAAAAGTACCAGAGAACAATGCTAAATCTATGACAAAAGTACCAGAGAACAATGCTAAATCTATGACAAAAGTACCAGAGAACAATGCTAAATCTATGACAAAAGTACCAGAGAACAATGCTAAATCTATGACAAAAGTACCAGAGAACAATGCTAAATCTATGACAAAAGTACCAGAGAACAATGCTAAATCTATGACAAAAGTACCAGAGAACAATGCTAAATCTATGACAAAAGTACCAGAGAACAATGCTAAATCTAAACAAATGTAGCAGATAGCAAAAGACAATGCTGTCATGAAACACTTACCTCTATGTTGACTTTATCACATCCCTCACGAATGTGGTCTAACTTGGAAGTGACTGTGTCTAGTTTCTGGGGTGGCAGCTCAACTATAGAGTAAATAAAAAAAAAAGAATTAGTCACCAAAATCAAGCAAGTCATTATTAAATTGACATTTTCCCATGTACTATCTTGAAATAGTCCAAAGGCAGATATCTGGATATGTCTGTTCTGGATGTAGATCATATCTGGGAATGTGTAGCCACATTGATATACTGCACTCCTTCATCTTCGGTCTGTGGTGAAGGCTGGAATTTTAATTTCTGGACCTTTTGGGCGCCTATGAGTCCACCTCGTTCTAACGGGTGCCTGACATTATTTGGGGATAAGTAAAGGAGATCGGTCGTTGTGCAGGCCACACACCACCCTCGATAACCGTGGGCTACAGAAACATGTGAACTATACATCATCTGGCCAGTACAAGGTCTGAAAGGAACTTAATCAGATTTTTCAAACGAATCATTATGACACTTGTTTTCAGAAGATACACGAACCTACTAGTGATGATGTCCAGCTTCTCTGATTGGACAGAGAAAAGTATGCAAAGTAAAGGGTTAAAGCGCAAAACATTACGATTGGTTGGGAAAATAAGATAAAACTTGGAATGTGGCACTGCAACTGTGACAAAAACTCTCACCACTGACCCTGACGTATAGGCCTGTATGACTTGTCGACCTGTTTGATACGGTAATAGAAGAATGTTTTTATAAGGTCAAGTTTTCCTTGTTTCTTCTCATTAAGACATAGTCAGTTATTCCAAATGTTGACTACAAGTCTGTTGACGCCTACAATGAGATGAACCCTCCCACCCACATGAGCAAATTAAGAGGTACCCTTTCAATAATGCGTATGGCTGTCATAAAAGGGTGAACCTTAGTGCTATAAGAAGCAGTCTTTTATTAATTTTTTTTTGTTCCGGCACAGAGTGCAATATAGTTTTTGTCACGTGAATTTCAAGTCTGCTACTTGAGTACAGCAGACACAAGAACACACTGGCGCGTGAATACACTGACTGCAAAGCTCAGGCTCCCAAAGAATACAGTGGAGAGTTGACAATAGAAGACAAAAAATTTGCACGTAATTAAAGGCAAATGTAGCGTGAGAATCAGGAATCAATTACTAGCCGCCATTGTTTCGGTGTTCAGTTCAACCAGTGATACGATTTGTAGTACTTTGAAACTAGTGTGTGTTGTGTGTGAGTACGTGAGAGGGAAGCGTGGTGTGTGTGTGTGTGCTTCTTCTCTTGGTTTTGTTGTGTGTTACTTGTGTAGTTCACTGTATGTTGTTATGACGTGGTCTTGTTTGGCCCTTATGTCCTAACAGAAAACGGCTAGATTGGACATACTAACCCATATACATACATAACATTTACCACTACATGTACAAAATACAGGGAGGGAAATGGAACATGACTTAAATGGACATTATGGATTTCTTTGAGAATGGCGGGAAACTGTTTGTGTCTGCGTGTCTTTGGTATCGCCATTTTTTATAAAATAAAGAGAAAATGAATAAATGTTTGTATCAAAACAAACTAAAACAAAAATGACTGACATGGAGTAAGGTCATATTGGGGAGTAAGGGATTACGGCGCCCGGTACTTCTCCAGAGCCCCAGTCGTGCAGTACCTCCCCAGAGCCCCAGCCGTGATTGAGTCGTTCCTTGCCGCCTCAGTGTAACCCTTTTTCTGTGTAAGTGTGTGTGTGTTCATCAGCATCCTCATCATCATCTGTCCATTGACTTTCGTCGAGGGGTGCAGTGACAGTGCGCTAAATCAAATCCCTCCACATTACCCGCTCAGCAGCTGTTGAAGAGAGAGGCCGTCCCAGTCTAAGTTGAAAGTTTAAAATGTATCTACTAGTTGAAATTGTTCTTTGTAAATATTGTGTCAGGACTTTTAACAAAAATAAATTTATCAAATAATACAAATTAATCCTAATTTAATCTTATAACATTCTCAGCTCCGTGCCACAAATTTCTAGAACGCTTTGCTTGAAAGTCAATGAATAAAAAAAATGCAAGAACAACATTTGTATTGTCCCGCGCTATGTCTTACGCAGATAAGCCAAACGGAGGTAATTCTCAACGAACTCAAATAACATTGGCGAAAGGCCAGCAATAGAAGATGGTCAACGCTGATAGTGAATTTCAAACTCGTTTAATAATAAAGAAGGGAACAGTCGAATGTCGTCAAGCTAAATCTCTACGTCCATAAAACTGCCTTTCTCTGAAGCCTTCACAAGTTCTCTACTCTGTTTACATTTCGCTATTCTTCCTCTAATCCTGGCCTTGTGTTTACTAGTCGCCCGTCATTGTGTGTAAGTCAAAACTTTCCCTGTCTATGAAACAAATAAACTATTTTCTAATCGTGACAAAAAAGTATGACATAGAGCCGTGTTTGGGCTCAATTCTATAAAACTTCACATTTCAAAAGACAGAATCCGTTATGTGAAGATCAAAGATGAATGCGCTTTGGGCTGTCTTGAAGGTCCTGAGACCTAACCTGGCCAGCTGACACATTCATTTGATTCATGTAGAATGAAAAGGACAAAATCATGTCTAAAGAAACGTCTGATCAGTCAGTCAAAAGTGAATTAGTCATTCTACATCACTCCCTTTCTTTCTTATTCTCTCTCTATATCTCTGATTCTCTCTTTATCACACACTCTCTCTCCCTCTCTGTCTTACTATTCTCCCTATCTCACCTCCCCCCCCCCCAACAACAAAAAAAGTCGTATTCTCTTTATTCTCCAGATTTGTGAAGAGATTTTTAAAATGTGGGAGAAATAACAATTAAATTCCCCGGTCGACAAATATTCCCGATCTGTTGGTTTGGCCAGCAGAGTCCTCTTCACAATTCTGCTGGACAATTCAGATGAGTTTGCGCTTCGCTAACTCTGGCCTGGTGACGTCCCTCGACCAGAAATATATTCCCACCCGCCCCAGTTTGTCCAGAGATCTTTCCGTGTGACAACTTGACCTCCAGTGTTAAGAATGTCCCACGTGACAAGTGCCCTCTAACATTGCAAAATAGATGTGGTAGAGTTGCCCTCACACACTTACATCCCGTCATACAGAATACATGTGGTAGAGTTTCCCTCACACACCCACATCCCGTCATACAGAATACATGTGGTAGAGTTTCCCTCACACACCCACATCCCGTCATACAGAATACATGTGGTAGAGTTGCCCTCACACACTTACATCCCGTCATACAGAATACATGTGGTACAGTTTCCCTCACACACCCACATCCCGTCATACAGAATACATGTGGTAGAGTTTCCCTCACACACCCACATCCCGTCATACAGAATACATGTGGTAGAGTTTCCCTCACACACCCACATCCCGTCATACAGAATACATGTGGTAGAGTTGCCCTCACACACCCACATCCCGTCATACAGAATACATGTGGTAGAGTTGCCCTCACACACCCACATCCCGTCATACAGAATACATGTGGTAGAGTTTCCCTCACACACCCACATCCCGTCATACAGAATATATGTGGTAGAGTTTCCCTCACACACCCACATCCCGTCATACAGAATACATGTGGTAGAGTTGCCCTCACACACCCACATCCCGTCATACAGAATACATGTGGTAGAGTTGCCCTCACACACCCACATCCCGTCATACAGAATACATGTGGTAGAGTTTCCCTCACACACCCACATCCCGTCATACAGAATACATGTGGTAGAGTTTCCCTCACACACCCACATCCCGTCATACAGTCAACAAACAAACTTCCGTGCTTCCTCTCTTAAAAGCCCTTGCTCAAAAAGTACTGATGGAGTTATATGTCCTTGATTGTCCTTCCGTGAATCTGAATCAAAAATGGCATCACGCATCTTCCCTCTTAGTGGAATAAATAAATAAATGATTCGGAGATCGGTCGTGTGGGGACTTGTCACATTCAACTGGCAAAATTACGTGGAGGCTTAAGGTAGTCCTACATTCTTTCTCACAGCCGTAATAATAGCACACTTACGAAAACAATGGGACAAAATATATGTTTATAATTTATATCCTATTTATATCTTTCTTTATAATGAGTTGGAGTAAAACTTGAACACTTTCAAAAAAAACCTAACAAAATGTTCAAAAGTGAACTTGACCTTATTAAGATTCTCTGCTCAGTTCATTTCTCGCTTGCCTAAACAAATTACCTCTGCACACTGGCCTATACAAATTCTCCGCACACTGGCCTACACAAATTATCTCCACAATTTCCAAAACAGGAAACAGAAGTTTAGACCTAAATGTGAGCTAACAAAGAA
This sequence comes from Biomphalaria sudanica, assembly GCA_036873155.1. Taxonomy (NCBI): domain Eukaryota; kingdom Metazoa; phylum Mollusca; class Gastropoda; family Planorbidae; genus Biomphalaria; species Biomphalaria sudanica. The sequence goes on along the minus strand of JAZGLO010002645.1, from coordinate 2,010,902 downwards.
CAGCCTGACAAATATAAAAAGTGTTGTAAACTACAGAATATATCTTGAACTAAACGTGAGTAAATTATGAGATAGACAGGAATGTAAAAGGAAATGGGCAAGTATTGTAAAGTATGAGATTAGACAAGAATGTAAATAATGAGATTTTTTTTTAAATGTATGACATTATTTTTTATAAATTATGGGAGTATTTTTTTATTTTGATTTTGATTTTTTGAGATATTTATAAATAGGAACTCTTTTAATTATAAGATTAGGCAGGAATTGTAAACTAGAAGTTTTAGCGAAAACTGAAAATTACATCATAAGACGAGAATGAGAGATTTTTGTGTGTCTATTATAAGATTACAGAGAATTAGTAAATTATATTATTAGGCAAGAGCTTTAAATTATATGAATAGGTAAAATTGTAAATCATGAGATTTTTTTGGGGTGTGTTAATTGCAAGATTATCAAGAATTGTAAATTATAAGACAAGGCAAAAATAGTAAAATATTGACTTAGAATGTGAGTCAACTTTTGAAATAAAAGACAACTATCACGTTTCCCCATTGAATAACAAATAATTAGATTTCCACTTTGACATTTAAGGTTTATCCCCACCATGCCAATCAGTTTAGCAGAGCATACTACAATAGTATAGGCCTCCAAGGTGGCACGAATCCATAGTTCTCATTTGTTATTCAGTAAGTCCAGTCACGTGGCTCTCCCCGGCATTCTTAAAAAGACTTGAGGAGGAAGAAAACTGACCAGTTAAATCGACCACACAGAATATAAAACAGTCGTCCAGGATACGAGCTACAATGACCTCAATGGCTTGATTCAAGGGATAACGGATCTTGTCGGTCAGTGAGTGGACCCAGTGAGTGGACCACGTTTCCGGAGAGGTTAGTTGGTGAGTAGAGAAAAGAGGGAAACATCGAGTGGACACGGTAGAGGCTTAATGTGCGGGAAGATAACCTCCATAGAAAAAAATTATCTGCCCCTGTCAGTGGTATCAACCTTTGACCTGTCGTAAAGCCCTCAAGACCAGGAGAGATAACGACCCCACAGGATTTAGATCGAACCAGTTCGTTTATTTCCTGGCCACAGTTTAGCTCTAGGTTTAAAGTTTGCCACATTGGCCTATAAGTATTTCTCAAATCGAATGTATTTTCTACATATTATTTACGTAAAGACAAATGCTACATATGCATTGTTAAGACTCGGCGCTGCGCACCGCAATCAGAAAGTGCGCACCATGCAGAACTGAAATGCTGTATTTTTAGCGGCCCCCGAAAGGGAAAAAGACGCTATTAGTTTTGTGCGAAATGTCTGTCCGTCTGTCCCGTTTATATCTCGTAAACTAGAAAAGATAAAGATATTGAAAATCCGACATCACAATATTTTAGACCATTCAAAGTTCTGATGCAACGGCTACTTTTTTTTTTTTTGTTCTGAAAGCGAAAAATCTAATTTTTAAAATCAGTTATGCAAGCAGCTTTTTAAAGAGAAAAAGCTAATTAGTATGCATTATTATTTAGACCTAAATTAAAACGAATACTAATCTTGTAAACCTCATTTTCGTGAACATTTTAATGCGTAGATGTATGCTTTGCAAATAAGAGATTAAACTTTTTCAAAATAATTACATCAATTATAAGACTTCAGTTAGTCCAGGAGAGGCACGGTAGCTGAGCGGTAACGCGCTTGGCTTCCGAACCAGGGATCCCGGGTTCGAAACCTGGTGAAGACTGGGATTTTCAACTTTGGAATCTTTGGGCGCCTCTGAGTCCACCCAGCTCTAATGGGTACCTGACATTGCTTGGGGAAAAGTAAAGGCGGTTGGTAATTGTGCTGGCTACAAGACACCCTCGTTAACCGTAGGCCAAAAAAACAGAAGAACTTTACATCATCTGCCCTATAGACCACAAGGTCTGAAAGGGGAACTAGTTAGGCCAGGTTCACATCTAACTCTGCATTCACTTGCATCTATCCTTTGATCTGCTGGACCGTTGGAGCACTACACAAGATCTGTCAACCTTCTTTCTCCATTCTTATCTCTCATTTGTCTTTGATATAATTTCATTTGGATGTTCTTTCTGAAAATATTGAAGCCTGCCTGGGTGGACCACTTCGGGGGCCGATTTTGAGTTTGTGTTTCCACACAAACTGCCTTTGTAACCTTGTTTTTATTATTCTTTTTAAACCGTGTCCTCCCAAGAGGGAAGCAATGAAGAAAGAGAACCTTGTGATGTAGGAGTATCTTTGTGGTCATCGTATTGTGATAACTTAAGTGAGGCAACTCAACGAGGCGCATATATCTTTATTTACACGACATCACAAGTTCATAAAACATCATCTTCTTTGGCACAGTCACTTCGGCTTGGACGGAAATCGTTCTCCTCTCTAATGTTGACATCCTTTTAGGTCTAGTCTATCACAGTGTGCACCTTCTAGCACTAGCCTGGATGGCGGTGCGCATGGCAGTTATAACAGTATCATTCGCCGCAATTATAAATTAGCATCCTCATTTCCCTTGATTACCTCCCGTTTTGCCTGCCTAGGTGAATATATATATATATATATATATATATGCATGTTAAAGAAAATGTACACTTTTTTTTCAAAACCAACTTAATATTTTAACAAGATTCATATATACATAGATAGATGGATAGATAGATAGAGTAAAGGTGTGCCTTTCAGACCTTATGATATATGGGGGTAGTAACAGTAGTAGTAAATTTCATCTGTGTCTATGGCCGACAGCTAACGTGGGTGTCATGTGTTCAACACAACGGTCAACCGCCTTTACTATCTAAAAGTATGCCAGGCACCCGGTAGAGTTTTGTGTAAAAAAAATAATTCGAAGTTTAAAATCATTGTCTTCACCTAGATTCGAACTCTATGTAAGTATCTAGAATTAGCACAACGTGTTTCAAAGCCATACAAAGATAAATTTAGAACTCGACAAATGATTATCTCTAGATTAAGTTGCGGGGGTGAAAAAGAAATTATATATGCATACAGGCAAGGTCAGTGAAGGTAAGAGGCAGAATGATACATTTCTATAAATAAATAAATTACATGTAGCAGCGTCCAGCATCACTCGACCTGAGATGAATCCAAACAACGCAACATCCCCCCCCTTAAGCCACTCCACACCTCTGAGCTATTGACCGAGTCAAGTGTTGGACATAACAGAATAAATATTCAGGTTCAAGTGTTGCGTGCAGAGAGCTGGTTGGACAGCACGATGTGCTGCAGACAACCACTTGGGTTGAACCCTTAACATTGCTAACTAAAGAGCGTTTTCCAGGAATGGTTTGGTAAAAAAAATAATACAATTATAATAAGTGCATTCGTAATCGATGCTTACAAATAGCAGTAATTTATTATTCGAATATCTCAAACAGACGTGTTTATTTGTTGAGCACAATAATGACATGTATTGTATCGTATTATATTGTACCTGTGTACGCGTCAAGGTACCTAAGGAAGTGTAATCAGGATGTTTATTTACACATTGCATTGTTGAAACTTCGAGTTTCTACAAAGAAGAGTAATATAATGAAAGGGAAATGATTCGTTTCCAGTAAGAGTATATTCTTGAACTTCAGTTCTGAAAAGCTATACATAGAGAGAAGACCAGCTTAATTAGGGTCTGAAATCAGTCTGTTAAGTTCATAATTTTCATGCTTGATGTCTACTTTTGTGAATGTATTCTAAAATGTATTACCACTTCATAGATAGTGTGCTCTAGTTTTATGTTTTAAACTTGAATATTAAGGTATTCAAATTCGTAACAGAACTAATTCATCTCAATTCATTTTCTCAAACCGTACATTTAAAAAAAAAAGTAGCAATACAAAATTTACAATCCCTCTGTCTTTCGTTTTGTTTAACGGGTTAATCGTAACAACATGTGGTGGAAGTCTTCTAGATTTTAGCCGAAATGCCAAAGGAAAATGATCAGCGCGCCTTGGCGCAAATCAAACCCTATAAAGATCATAACTTTAATTTTAGGTTACTAACAAAAGGATAAGTCTAGAATTAGATCAAATCTTGTCTTTCGTCTAAGGGGTGCTGAGACATTCGTAGGGGTGCTGAGACATTCGTAGGGGTGCTGAGACATTCGTAGGGGTACTGGGACATTCGTAAGGGTGCTGAGACATTCGTAGGGGTGCTGAGACATTCGTATGGGTACTGGGACATTCGTAGGGGTACTGAGACATTCGTAGGGGTGCTGAGGCATTCGAAGGGGTACTGAGACATTCTTAGGGGTACTGAGACATTCGTAGGGGTACTGAGACATTCGTAGGGGTGCTGAGACATTCGTAGGGGTGCTGAGACATTCGTAGGGGTGCTGGGACATTCGTAAGGGTGCTGAGACATTCGTAGGGGTGCTGAGACATTCGTATGGGTACTGGGACATTCGTAGGGGTACTGAGGCATTCGAAGGGGTACTGAGACATTCGTAGGGGTACTGAGACATTCGTAGGGGTACTGAGACATTCGTAGGGGTGCTGAGACATTCGTAGGGGTACTGAGACATTCGTAGGGGTACTGAGACATTCGTAGGGGTACTGAGACAGTTCACGTAACCGAATCACTCTATTCTTTCCGGTCTGAGACATCTAGATGTTTTTTTTTTTATTGTAACTTTACCTAAAAATAATTTCTCGTTCCAAATTGCCGAAAATTTGCGATTGATCACAAGTCTACATATATAAGCACGTGCCTAGATCAGTATATCGAGGCTAGACATCATTAGATGCAACTTGGTGCAGTTGTTGACCTCCTTCAGTCGTAGAACGACTATGGTTCATCTCGCACAACTTTTCCATGTGACTGTGGAGCCTTATTTTGGAGAGTCACTCCCGTCCAGGTATATCGCAGGTAAAGGTGGCTTTCGCTAAGAACGGAAATAGGTAAGAGACAGACTAACGGACGAGAGAGACCCCTCTTGTAGTAACGCCCTTGTTTTCTTGAGCAGAGACACGTGCTCTTCTTATTGGAAGAAATGTTAAAAGGCAGGATTAATTTAGTATATTTGTTCTGTTGTTGGAGTTATTTATATTTTAGAACTCGCGACTGTAAATAACATCAGTTCAAGTCATATTAGATTCACAATCAAGTCAACAGAAATAACATCTCACTCAACAACGGACACACAGATAGCATGCAATCACTTTGTATTTTTGCTGTGAAGTTCCTTCTGTTAAAAGTAAAGTAAAGTAAAGTTCCCCTTTCAGACCTTGAGGTCTATATGGCAGATGATGTACAGATCATCTGTTTCTGTGGCCTACGGTTAACGAGGGTGTCATGTGGCCAACACAACGACCAACCGCCTTTACTTTCCCCCAACTAATGTCAGGTATCCATTAGAGCTGGGTGGACTCAGAGGCACCCAAAGATCCCGAAATTACAAATCCCAGTCTTCACCAGGATTCGAGCCCTCGGTTTGGAAGCCAAGCGCTTTACCGCTCAGCCACCGCGCCTCCTTCTGTTAAGATTAGTACGAAATTTTAGAGATTTAAAACTGTAGAGTAAGAGGTTTTCTTGGCTTATTCAGGAAATCGGCTCCGTGCACATTGAAAGATTGCCTAAATTAGTTAGTCCTAGCATATGGATTAATGCGTCAAAACATGTGGCAAGCTGTGTGCTGATAAAGGTGAGGTTTGGGGGGGAGGGGGTAACAGTATAGTAACTGAATATATTTCATTTGTTGTTGCGGCTCATTTTAATTCACATACATATGCCAGTGATAAGTCGACCTCCCAGGTAATGGAAACGAATATCAGCAGATCGCGAGCCATGTTGTTTCACCAGATCGCGAGCCAAGATGTTTCACCATGCTTCACACGTGTATGATACCATTGTTTCACTTGCACTATCTTATTAGCGCCAATCTGGACATACGCAAACACACATGCATACTTGCATGACATTTCTGACAAATAGGCCTACACACATTCACACGCGAAAAAACAAAAAACAAAAGAAGGGACCCCACACACTGCAGTGACAGCGTCGACTCGTGTTTCACTAACTTCACTGTCAGATTGGTGAACATTCCATTTGTTTTCTTGGAATGACTAGATCTAGATCTACTTCATCCAAAGTACAAATGTCTAATGTAGAAAGATGTCTAATATAGAAAGATGTCTATAGTAGAAAGATGTCTAATATAGAAAGATGTCTAATGTAGAAAGATGTCTATAGTAGAAAGATGTCTATAGTAGAAAGATGTCTATAAATATGATATACATAATATACATAAATAAAAAAAGAAAAAAAAAATGATGAAAATAAGAGACCCTCGCATGATAAACAAACACATGGAGTATTTCAGGACTAATCCCAACTTTTCACTAAATAATGTTTTAAAACAACGCTTTCAAATAGTGATATTTTCTAGCTAGTCTACAGTGAGATTTAATGTTGCAGAAACATTTTTACAAAATTAGTTTGTCAAAACATGGAACAGCAGCAGAAGTACAAAGTAGTTCATAATACTCTAGGGCTAGTTATTGTTTGAAAAATATTTTTTTCAGTTTTTTCTGTACACACACACAAAAGAATTTCGAAATACATTGATGACATTTTCTTCCGGTTGTTCTATTGTCACAAAGAAATGTACACTAGAGAACATCTTGTTATATATAAATATTTTTAAACAGCTTTTGTTTCTTCAAACACTGCTAACGCATTATCAAGTTCAATGTCATAACAAGTAAACTCTTATATTTGTGACACATATGATTATCAAGTTCAATGTCATAACAAGTAAACTCTTATATTTGTGACACATATGATTATCAAGTTCAATGTCATAACAAGTAAACTCTTATATTTGTGACACATATGATTATCAAGTTCAATGTCATAACAAGTAAACTCTTATATTTGTGACACATATGATTATCAAGTTCAATGTCGTAACAAGTAAACTCTTATATTTGTGACACATATGATTATCAAGTTCAATGTCATAACAAGTAAACTCTTATATTTGTGACACATATGATTATCAAGTTCAATGTCATAACAAGTAAACTCTTATATTTGTGACACATATGATTATCAAGTTCAATGTCATAACAAGTAAACTCTTATATTTGTGACACATATGATTATCAAGTTCAATGTCATAACAAGTAAACTCTTATATTTGTGACACATATGATTATCAAGTTCAATGTCATAACAAGTAAACTCTTATATTTGTGACACATATGATTATCAAGTTCAATGTCGTAACAAGTAAACTCTTATATTTGTGACACATATGATTATCAAGTTCAATGTCATAACAAGTAAACTCTTATATTTGTGACACATATGATTATCAAGTTCAATGTCATAACAAGTAAACTCTTATATTTGTGAACAAATTCTTTTAGAAAGGCCACTGAACCTAAATGCATCTTGATATGTGTCCCACCATTCAACTGGGTGAAGTCTTGATGAACATGATAAATAAACTATCCCCCTCTCATCCCATAGAAACGTTTCAAGATCTAGTCCTGTAAAGTAGTCTCTTGATCACATAGCATTCCTATCGTGTGTCATACACCACAACAAACAGGGAACATCTTGTGTAACAGTGTGCCCATCACAAAAACAGTTGTGGCACAACAGACTTGTCATTCAAACGATCGCCACACTATTTACAACTCGACAAAACATTCAACCTTCGGGTACGCTATTCTGCCTCAACGTCGCACTCGGGTGGAAACGATCATTCGAGGAAGGGACTAGGCTAAATGAATAGCAAAACAAAACTCCTGTGGGAGTGTCCAAGTGAATACGAGAGCTTTCCCATTGCACGGTGCGGAGTTGAAAGAGAGCTTCCACGTCCCTGTCGATAATCCATGCGCCGTTCCTCAAGAGACCGCTACACTAATGGCGAGTCCTGCACGGTTAGCTTGGTACAACATAGGAAAAGGGCGGAGGTTCCCGGTGTACTCGGCCTTCGGCCATGCATTCTAGTCCATGCGCCCGGAGTGCCAGATATATCGGAAATAGCTATGCTTTACATAGACATTCCAGACAGAACGGTTGTTTAAGCAGGTTAACATGCCTAGAGCTCGAAGAGCCTTGAGCTCAGCTTTTTTCACAATCAAACGGTTACTATCGAATAGAAATACTATTCCAAGAAACATGTTATTTAAAAAATAATTATTATTCGACATTTCAAAGTTTTTCTAGGATTCACAAATTGGTGCTGCGATTTTTGTGTTAGTCTTGTGTTTGGTTTCCGTGCTCAGGGCTGCGAAGCTGAAAGAACATTTAGGGCCCATTGGGGTAAGTAACTAAAGCTGAAAGAACATTTAGGGCCCATGGGGTAAGTAACTATAGCTGAAAGAGCATTTAGGGCCCATGGGGTAAGTAACTAAAGCTGAAAGAACATTTAGGGCCCATTGGGGTAAGTAACTATAGCTGCAAGAACATTTAGGGTCCATGGGGTAAGTAACTAAAGCTGAAAGAACATTTAGGGCCCATTGGGGTAAGTAACTAAAGCTGAAAGAACATTAAGGGCCCATTGGGGTAAGTAACTAAAGCTGAAAGAACATTAAGGGCCCATTGGGGTAAGTAACTAAAGCTGAAAGAACATTTAGGGCCCATTGGGGTAAGTAGCTATAGCTGAAAGAACATTTAGGGCCCATGGGGTAAGTAACTATAGCTGAAAGAACATTTAGGGCCCATTGGGGTAGGTAACTATAGCTGAAAGAACATTTAGGGCCCATGGGGTGAGTCAAGGTTCGGGCTAATACCGCGCTTGAATAAATTGTCACGAATGAAAGCGTGGAATTGAGTCTGGCATCTAGCGACGCGAATACCTACGTTAAATAAATGATCACGTTGTAGACGCAGCCTCGAGATCAGGTCAAGCATTTTATTAGCAATGCCTGTCAACGGTAAGCAGAAGAGGCTTTGTTTTGAGCCTTAAAGTGGAATGAAGAAATGGAAAGTCTAGAGGAGGAGATTAATTAAAAAGTCATGCTTAGCGTACTTGTCAGAATTTTTTGTGCGAGAGATATAAGCTGCTGTATGTATAAAGTATAAATAAATAAAAGTCTGGTTATTTCTATGGTTTTCTTTAGTGCTGGAAAACTTTGACACTCAATTTAAAAAAACAAAAACAAATTTATAATATTGTATAATTTGATGGAACAAACTTTGAATTGTATAATAAATAGGCATACTCCCAATATTAATCAAGTACCACACCTAAAAATAACGAATAAATAATCCGTCAGAGACTCAGAATACAAAGATCCATCCAATGAATAACCAATGAACTACACAATGTTTTCTCCCTTTATATATTTTCCGATCTAAAATTAGATCCTTAAAACAACAAAAATTGTATTATTTTTGTTTAGCTGCCTCGGACTTTCATGAGCTAAAACTCTACCACTCAGTGGTTTCCGTAACGATCAAGTCTCTCAACAGTCTCCGTTGTTACACGTGTCTTAGTACATAAAAAGTAGGTAAATATTAACTACAAACCTTAAATTGACAAATAAGCGCAGCAGATATTGCATCCCTTTCCCTTTAAACAAGGCTGGAATGTATTTTCCCCGTAGAATACATAAAGTGTCCTCATCAATCTTCCTCCTGATACCCACAAACCCACCCAGACACACATAAGGTCATAGTACTATTATTGAACTCCCTTACCTCGTAATGGTGAGGTGTCACTCTTCTCTTCCAGGCATATGGATAACTCCTGAAGAAATAGAAACACGAGAATTAGAATGGCTGGAGATTTTAGATAAGGTTGACACTAAAAGTTTAAACAAAAACAACAACCTAGACACTAGAAACAAGAAGAGCCTAGGTTCTATTCCACAGTTTTAGCACATTCTACAGAGGTGAATAGTGAGATTTAGAATGTATACAGATGGTCTTTTAGAAACATGTATATGGAATGTATGCTTACTGTTAGGGTGAGATATTATTATTATTATTAAATGAATTATATTTCGGAATAGTTTATAGAAATGCGCACTTATCTTATAAAATGCAGACGTTACTTCAAACAAGAAGATGATTACGTGAAAGATATAATCATGCTAGCACACATTTCTGACAACTGAAGCAACATACAAGTTTAGAGATTTCAACCAATGACTGACTCAGCGTGAAATAAAATAGGCCTACCTCTGAAAGATCAAAGCTTCCTTCCACCGCTTAAAAAAAAAAGACAAAGACGCAATTAGCCAATGAACTAATTAATATCATCATATCAGGTGAGCGTTGAGTCACGCGACATTTAAAATGCAACAAGATCAAACAACCTGAGACATCTGTCAAGCACATCATTAGAAACAAGACAAAAACGCTGCACACACCTGGTCGAACAAAGGGAAAGGTCAAGCAAAGGTTAAGTGATGAATGAGATACCTGTAACGCCAACTGCGCTGCGATTATTTCTCTCAATATTGCGAGAGAGGAACATCCATATCTAATAACATTGAAAGTGTGTTTTAGGAACAATTTAATATGGTTAGTACATCGATAAGGAGCAGTCTCGTCTAGTATGTGTGTAGTGGCCCTGGGGGAGATGCTCAGAGGTGGAGGATAGGCCGTGACCTTCGTGAATGGCTAGGAAGTTCAGTTCTGTCCCACTGCCCTTGACAGTGGATTATTCGTGCGCACTAGGTCCAGCTGCGTCCCGTGCAAATTAAAAGTTTTTGGAACTGCTTCTGGTACTGATGATCGTTAGTGTCTGGCCACTTTTGCTTCTCGTCAGGTTTAGAAGGGCGTCTTTAAAATCAGAGGTTTAGAAGGGCGTCATTATAATCAGAGGTTTAGAAGGGCGTCATTAAAATCAGAGGTTTAGAAGGGCGTCTTTAAAATCAGATCAAGTCACAGGCGAGAGCTTAAAGGCCAAAACTATAATGGCAACATTAGGCAAGGTACCTGAGGAACAATCATTTGGAGTGACAAATTTGGTAAGTCCCCGCATAGTTCCTTAATTAATACCTAGACACTAAGAATACGTTTGATTCATATCCCTTATTTCATACTTCTTAAATAAACCGGGAAGATGACGCGAAAAAATGAAGCAGACGTTTTGCTGTCAGGTGTGAGCCTTTGTCAACTTTAAATCTTAGTTTATACTGGTGTGTGGATTATAATAATCCATGTTTATCTTGACCTTCCGCTGTTATGAAGGTGCATGATCACGGCGACATCCAAATGACTAAATGGTTGTATTTCAGGTAAAAGTCCTGGAGGTGTCTCAGAGACTTTTGAATGGTTGTATTTATTGTAAATGTCCTGGAGGTGTCTCAGAGACTTTTGAATGGTTGTATTTATTGTAAATGTCCTGAAAGTTTATGTCCTGGAGGTGTCGCAGAGAATGAATGGCTGGCATTATTTAGCTGGTTCAACTATATTTTTTTTCGTTAGACCATAAACTGATATAAAATGTTCACAAATCTACACCTCTGTCCTTCCAAGACATGTTCAAAAGTCATTCGATGCAATTGTTGAAATACATACTTGCCAATGTACTGCGTCCACATCTAAATGTAGAGTGTAAAATGGCACATGTCCATGTAGTGTGTCTACTAATCCAACGTCCACATCTAAATGTAGAGTGTGTCCACTACTCCAACGTCCACAACTGATGGTCAATCCTTTCCCTTACGTCATCCACTAATCAGCTTCTATCGACAACAACTGGTTTTGTTTCCATACTCACACACTGTTTTATTGTTTTGCAATTCAATAGGTCAGAACTGGAGGTGGACAGTGAGAAATCGGTCACCCGAATAATTTCACTGGTCATTTGTCTTCAGAAACTAGAGAAATCTCAATAATGGTAGGTCGCAATTCTGTAATACATCAGCATTGACCAGTGATCAATTGGATCTTCTGCGTCATTAGGACTATCAGGTTGAAACATAATTTTGTTGATTAGATTGACGACAATGTGAATATTCATGAAAAAACACCGTACTGGTTTAACAACCATTTTTTTTCTGCACCATATTAAAAAAAAAAAAAAAGCTTAACGCGGAACGGCTACCGGTACCACCCGACAGCTTCACATTCTTAGCCTCCGGATACCACAAAGAGCAGAGGCCGGTGCCCGGGGGTGTGACAACAAGCGATAGAACATCATCTGTTCATCTGGTCGAAGGTATTCGACATTCCGTCTTCAGACCAGGCGCTGGCAGCCTCATGAACACATGCGACTCTCAGACATCTGGACCTTGTCTTGGAGAGAGATTCCTTCTGGTTCCTTAACATCACGTGTTTCAGATATGTTGCTACAAGGGGGGGGGGGGAGGTGTGAAAACCGAAAACTCTGCAATCAATGGCTCTTCATATAACTCTTATGACAAACAGATTATTTTAACACTCGGTGTTCGGAATGAATTCAACTCGTACGCATGCGCGAGGCTTGTTTAGATCAAAGTACGTGAAAACATTTTGTGTCCGGGGAGAGTATTAATACATTCGTTTTACCAGTGCCGGCCTTAGATAATTGGAGGCCCTAAGCGAAGACATTTGGTGGCCCCAAAAGAAACAGAAAAATAAAAATATAAAGATAAAAATTAAAATTAAGACATTTAAAAACGCTATTTTACTATTGTTTGGACACCTGTGCGAGCCGAGGCCCAACCAATCGGAGGTCTATTACAAACTGGCGTCATTGTTGATCATTTCACTGACTGGAGGGACAGCAAGAGCATATCTAGCCGCAGCAAGCCTACCAAACAAGGTGGCCGACTTCAAGCCCGAGCTGAAAGTAAGAGGCCCACGCGAGGCCGAGGGAAATTTGAAGGGATGTTTGCTAGTTGTTTAAACGAAAGACTAGTCACTACTCCTGGTTTTCATCTTTGATGTTGGGTCGTCAACAATTGAAATCAAACGAGTAAGACTTGAGTAAAATAGCCTACATTACAATAGTTACCAAAAAAAACCCAACAAAGTTTACTTTCACAAAGTTGATCCTCTCCCAATCCAACAACATTGTAAATTATCCTGTGATTTTGGATAAGACATAATATTAATAAGTAGATGTATGGATTAATTATCGTGTTAAAGAAAAATATTCATACCCCCTCTATGACTTTTAACGAGAGCACTCTGTGTATTATAAGTATGTGTTAATGCCAGTTTGTCAATACCAATGGTAATGCCAGTGTGTCAATACCAGTATGTCAGAGCCATTGTGTCGATACCAGTATGTCAGTGTCAGTATATCTATACCAGTGTCAGAGTCAATGTCCATTGTCGATACCAGAGTCTCATGTCTCAGTATCAATGTCTCAGGTCTCAATACCAATGTGTCAGAGTCAGTGCCAGTTTGTCAATGCCAGTGTGTCAGTTTACGACGCTGAACCATAGTTGATGAGAAAAGAAAACACCAGCTCCCAACGTGGGGAAAAAAAAGGGGGGGGGGAGAATAAAAAAGTGAAGGAGAGAATTGTTGACAGAATGTGTAAGAGAGAATTGTTGACAGAATGTGTAAGAGAGAATTGATGACAGAATGTGTAAGAGAGAATTGTTGACAGAATGTGTAAGAGAGAATTGATGACAGAATGTGTAAGAGAGAATTGATGACAGAATGTGTAAGAGAGAATTGTTGACAGAATGTGTAAGAGAGAATTGTTGACAGAATGTGTAAGAGAGAATTGATGACAGAATGTGTAAGAGAGAATTGATGACAGAATGTGTAAGAGAGAATTGTTGACAGAATGTGTAAGAGACAATTAATAAAAGAATGTGTAAGAGAGAATTGATGATAGAATGTGTAAGAGAGAATTGTTGACAGAATGTGTAAGAGACAATTGATGACAGAATGTGTAAGAGAGAATTGATGACAGAATGTGTAAGAGAGAATTGATGACAGAATGTGTAAGAGAGAATTGATGACAGAATGTGTAAGAGAGAATCGATGACAGAATGTGTAAGAGAGAATCGATGACAGAATGTGTAATTGAGAATTGATGACAGAATGTGTAATTGAGAATTGATGACAGAATGTGTAATTGAGAATTGATGACAGAATGTGTAAGAGAGAATTGTTGACAGAATGTGTAAGAGAGAATTGATGACAGAATGTGTAAGAGAGAATTGATGACAGAATGTGTAAGAGAGAATTGATGACAGAATGCGTAAGAGAGAATTGATGACAGAATGCGTAAGAGAGAATTGATGACAGAATGCGTAAGATAGAATTGATGACAGAATGTGTAAGAGAGAATTGTTGACAGAATGTGTAAGAGAGAATTGTTGACAGAATGTGTAAGAGAGAATTGATGACAGAATGTGTAAGAGAGAATTGATGACAGAATGTGTAAGAGAGAATTAATGACAGAATGTGTAAGAGAGAATTGATGACAGAATGCGTAAGAGAGAATTGATGACAGAATGCGTAAGAGAGAATTGATGACAGAATGTGTAAGAGAGAATTGATGACAGAATGCGTAAGATAGAATTGATGACAGAATGTGTAAGAGAGAATTGATGACAGAATGTGTAAGAGAGAATTGATGACAGAATGTGTAAGAGAGAATTGATGACAGAATGCGTAAGAGAGAATTGATGACAGAATGTGTAAGAGAGAATTGATGACAGAATGTGTAAGATAGAATTGATGACAGAATGTGTAAGAGAGAATTGTTGACAGAATGTGTAAGAGATAATTGATGACAGAATGTGTAATAGAGAATTGATGACAGAAAGTGTAAGAGAGAATTGTTGACAGAATGTGTTAGAGAGAATTGATGACAGAATGTGTAAGAGAGAATTGTTGACAGAATGTGTAAGAGAGAATTGATGACAGAACGTGTAAGAGAGAATTGATGACAGAATGTGTAAGAGAGAATTGATGACAGAATGCGTAAGAGAGAATTGATGACAGAATGTGTAAGAGAGAATTGATGACAGAATGTGTAAGAGAGAATTGATGACAGAATGTGTAAGAGAGAATTGTTGACAGAATGTGTACGAGAGAATTGATGACAGAATGCGTAAGATAGAATTGATGACAGAATGTGTAAGAGAGAATTGTTGACAGAATGTGTAAGAGAGAATTGATGACAGAATGTGTAAGAGAGAATTGATGACATAATGTGTAAGAGAGAATTGATGACAGAATGTGTAATAGAGAATTGTTGACAGAATGTGTAAGAGAGAATTGATGACAGAATGTGTAAGAGAGAATTGATGACAGAATGTGTAAGAGAGAATTGTTGACAGAAAGTGTAAGAGAGAATTGTTGACAGAATGTGTTAGAGAGAATTGATGACAGAATGTGTAAGAGAGAATTGTTGACAGAATGTGTTAGAGAGAATTGATGACAGAATGTGTAAGAGAGAATTGATGACAGAATGTGTAAGAGAGAATTGATGACAGAATGTGTAATTGAGAATAGATGACAGAATGTGTAAGAGAGAATTGATGACAGAATGTGTAAGAGAGAATTGATGACAGAATGTGTAAGAGAGAATTGATGACAGAATGTGTAAGAGAGAATTGATGACAGAATGCGTAAGAGAGAATTGATGACAGAATGTGTAAGAGAGAATTGTTGACAGAATGTGTAAGAGATAATTGATGACAGAATGTGTAAGAGATAATTGATGACAGAACGTGTAATAGAGAATTGATGACAGAATGTGTAAGAGAGAATTGTTGACAGAATGTGTAAGAGAGAATTGATGACAGAACGTGTAAGAGAGAATTGATGACAGAATGTGTAATAGAGAATTGATGACAGAATGTGTAAGAGAGAATTGATGACACAATGTGTAAGAGAGAATTGATGACAGAATGCGTAAGATAGAATTGATGACAGAATGTGTAAGAGAGAATTGATGACAGAATGTGTAAGAGAGAATTGATGACAGAATGTGTAAGAGAGAATTGTTGACAGAATGTGTACGAGAGAATTGATGACAGAATGCGTAAGATAGAATTGATGACAGAATGTGTAAGAGAGAATTGTTGACAGAATGTGTAAGAGAGAATTGATGACAGAATGTGTAAGAGAGAATTGATGACAGAATGTGTAAGAGAGAATTGATGACAGAATGTGTAATAGAGAATTGTTGACAATGTGTAAGAGAGAATTGATGACAGAATGTGTAAGAGAGAATTGATGACAGAAAGTGTAAGAGAGAATTGTTGACAGAATGTGTAAGAGAGAATTGTTGACAGAATGTGTAAGAGAGAATTGATGACAGAATGTGTAAGAGAGAATTGTTGACAGAATGTGTTAGAGAGAATTGATGACAGAATGTGTAAGAGAGAATTGATGACAGAATGTGTAAGAGAGAATTGATGACAGAATGTATAATAGAGAATTGATGACAGAATGCCTATGAGAGAATTGATGACAGAATGTGTAAGAGAGAATTGATGACAGAATGTGTAAGAGAGAATTGATGACAGAATGTGTAAGAGAGAATTGATGACAGAATGTGTAAGAGAGAATTGATGACAGAATGTGTAAGAGAGAATTGATGACAGAATGTGTAAGAGAGAATTGATGACAGAATGTGTAAGAGAGAATTGATGACAGAATGCGTAAGATAGAATTGATGACAGAATGTGTAAGAGAGAATTGATGACAGAATGTGTAAGAGAGAATTGATGACAGAATGTGTAAGAGAGAATTGTTGACAGAATGTGTACGAGAGAATTGATGACAGAATGCGTAAGATAGAATTGTTGACAGAATGTGTAAGAGAGAATTGATGACAGAATGTGTAAGAGAGAATTGATGACAGAATGCGTAAGATAGAATTGATGACAGAATGTGTAAGAGAGAATTGATACAGAATGTGTAAGAGAGAATTGATGACAGAATGTGTAAGAGAGAATTGATGACAGAATGTGTAAGAGAGAATTGATGACAGAATGTGTAAGAGAGAATTGATGACAGAATGTGTAAGAGAGAATTGATGACAGAATGTGTAAGAGAGAATTGATGACAGAATGTGTAAGAGAGAATTGATGACAGAATGCGTAAGATAGAATTGATGACAGAATGTGTAAGAGAGAATTGATGACAGAATGTGTAAGAGAGAATTGATGACAGAATGTGTAAGAGAGAATTGTTGACAGAATGTGTACGAGAGAATTGATGACAGAATGCGTAAGATAGAATTGTTGACAGAATGTGTAAGAGAGATCTGATGACAGAATGTGTAAGAGAGAATTGATGACAGAATGTGTAAGAGAGAATTGATGACAGAATGTGTAATAGAGAATTGTTGACAGAATGTGTAAGAGAGAATTGATGACAGAATGTGTAAGAGAGAATTGATGACAGAAAGTGTAAGAGAGAATTGTTGACAGAATGTGTTAGAGAGAATTGATGACAGAATGTGTAAGAGAGAATTGTTGACAGAATGTGTAAGAGAGAATTGATGACAGAATGTGTAAGAGAGAATTGTTGACAGAATGTGTTAGAGAGAATTGATGACAGAATGTGTAAGAGAGAATTGATGACAGAATGTGTAAGAGAGAATTGATGACAGAATGTGTAATTGAGAATAGATGACAGAATGTGTAAGAGAGAATTGATGACAGAATGTGTAAGAGAGAATTGATGACAGAATGTGTAAGAGAGAATTGTTGACAGAATGTGTAAGAGAGAATTGATGACAGAATGTGTAATAGAGAATTGATGACAGAAAGTGTAAGAGAGAATTGTTGACAGAATGTGTTAGAGAGAATTGATGACAGAATGTGTAAGAGAGAATTGTTTTACAGAATGTGTAAGAGAGAATTGATGACAGAATGTGTAAGAGAGAATTGTTGACAGAATGTGTACGAGAGAATTGATGACAGAATGCGTAAGATAGAATTGATGACAGAATGTGTAAGAGAGAATTGTTGACAGAATGTGTAAGAGAGAATTGATGTCAGAATGTGTAAGAGAGAATTGATGACAGAATGTGTAAGAGAGAATTGATGACAGAATGTGTAATAGAGAATTGTTGACAATGTGTAAGAGAGAATTGATGACAGAATGTGTAAGAGAGAATTGATGACAGAAAGTGTAAGAGAGAATTGTTGACAGAATGTGTTAGAGAGAATTGATGACAGAATGTGTAAGAGAGAATTGTTGACAGAATGTGTAAGAGAGAATTGATGACAGAATGTGTAAGAGAGAATTGTTGACAGAATGTGTTAGAGAGAATTGATGACAGAATGTGTAAGAGAGAATTGTTGACAGAATGTGTTAGAGAGAATTGATGACAGAATGTGTAAGAGAGAATTGATGACAGAATGTGTAAGAGAGAATTGATGACAGAATGTGTAATTGAGAATAGATGACAGAATGTGTAAGAGAGAATTGATGACAGAATGTGTAAGAGAGAATTGATGACAGAATGTGTAAGAGAGAATTGATGACAGAATGTGTAAGAGAGAATTGATGACAGAATGCGTAAGAGAGAATTGATGACAGAATGTGTAAGAGAGAATTGTTGACAGAATGTGTAAGAGATAATTGATGACAGAATGTGTAAGAGATAATTGATGACAGAACGTGTAATAGAGAATTGATGACAGAATGTGTAAGAGAGAATTGTTGACAGAATGTGTAAGAGAGAATTGTTGACAGAATGTGTAATAGAGAATTGATGACAGAATGTGTATGAGAGAATTGATGACAGAATGTGTAAGAGAGAATTGATGACAGAATGTATAATAGAGAATTGATGACAGAATGCCTATGAGAGAATTGATGACAGAATGTGTAAGAGAGAATTGATGACAGAATGTGTAAGAGAGAATTGATGACAGAATGTGTAAGAGAGAATTGATGACAGAATGTGTAAGAGAGAATTGATGACAGAATGCGTAAGATAGAATTGATGACAGAATGTGTAAGAGAGAATTGATGACAGAATGTGTAAGAGAGAATTGATGACAGAATGTGTACGAGAGAATTGATGACAGAATGCGTAAGATAGAATTGTTGACAGAATGTGTAAGAGAGAATTGATGACAGAATGTGTAAGAGAGAATTGATGACAGAATGTGTAAGAGAGAATTGATGACAGAATGCGTAAGAGAGAATTGATGACAGAATGTGTAAGAGAGAATTGATGACAGAATGCGTAAGATAGAATTGATGACAGAATGTGTAAGAGAGAATTGATACAGAATGTGTAAGAGAGAATTGATGACAGAATGTGTAAGAGAGAATTGATGACAGAATGCGTAAGAGAGAATTGATGACAGAATGTGTAAGAGAGAATTGATGACAGAATGTGTAAGAGAGAATTGATGACAGAATGTGTAAGAGAGAATTGATGACAGAATGTGTAAGAGAGAATTGATGACAGAATGTGTAAGAGAGAATTGATGACAGAATGTGTAAGAGAGAATTGATGACAGAATGTGTAAGAGAGAATTGATGACAGAATGTGAGAAAAAGAGAATAAAAGATGGAAATCGAAAAACAAAAAACGAAGAACTTACGAAAAAGAAATGAAAACAAAGAATGAAAACAAAGAATGAAAACAAAGAATGAAAACAAAGAAGTGAAAACAAAGAATGAAAACAAAGAATGAAAACAAAGAATGAAAACAAAGAAGTGAAAACAAAGAAGTGAAAACAAAGAAGTGAAAACAAAGAAGTGAAAACAAAGAAGTGAAAACTAAGAAGTAAAGACAAGAAGATGAGAGTGGCCTAATGGTAGGGCCATGGCCATGTCAAACAGTCAGAGAGAAACAAATCGTTTAGTTCGACAACGTTTTGATCTTTCCATAGAGCATCTCAAACAAGCGCCCCCCCCCCCAACTTGTCGTGAGGCTGACACGTCCCTTTCGGGGATCACCGAGTACTGTGCGGCTTACCGGACCGACAGGAACGATATTTGAATTGCCACTTAGCACCTCGGGGGCTTTCTTTTATCTTAGCTGCAGCAAGCCTACCAAACAAAGTGTCCGACTTCAAGCCAGAGCTGAAAGTAAGAGACCCCCGCGAGGCTGAAGGACATTTGAAGGGATGTTTGCTAGTTGTTTAAACGAAAGACTAGTCACTACTTCTGGTTGTCATCTTTGATGTTGGGTCGTCAACAATTGAAATCAAACGAGTAAGACTTGAGTAAAATAGCCTACATTACAATAGTTACCGCGTTTTAGGTTCAACAGATCACCGAGATCTAGTATCAAAATTATTTATCCATTTTATTTTAATTGCGTATGATTTGTATACACGGTGTAGTGAAGTGATGAGATTTGTAAGGCGAAAAAACTGTAAAGTGAATCTAGGTTCCACGGAAAATTGTTCACAGACATTTGGTTCACGATAAATCGTTCACTGAAACATTGTTCACCGACAAATCGTTCACTAGATAGTAACATATTGTTAATATTATATTTTCGTCGCGCATTTCATTTGTTTTACATCGAAAGTACATACAGGAGATTGATAGATTATAACCTTTGTTGTTGTTGTATCCCAAATAAGAGACGAGAGAGAGAGAGAGTGAGAGAGAAAGAGAAGGAAAACAGATCAGGGCAGAAAAAAGCACTATAATAAAGTGTTCATACAATCAAAAGAGAGAAGACTAATTATAATTACACGTACTAATAAGCGTCGATGTCAAATCAGTGGTTCCCAAACTTTTTTGTCTCGTAGACCCTTTACCATGTTTTCTGTAGACCCCCAGCTCAACTTCATCAAAACATTTTTTTAAACAAGTTTCTAACTAGTGAGTTGAAGTTTGAAGAGTGAAAATGTAATTTAAAACAACACAACTTCGGAAATTATGGTTCATATACGAATTTGTTGTCATTAATATGCCTTAAGTATCATTGTAAAAGGTTTCGCAAAAAGCAGCTTCTTCTGTATTTCTTGATCTTTCACGTGTGGCTCAAATATTGAATCTGCGGAACTGTTTTGATTAACAGGAGAAGGGGCGAAGGCGAGTGACTGGAGCATAACCAGTAAGCTTCGAGCAGGAAGGGCTCATTAGCCTTGGCTTGCTACCCACCTAGCAGAAGGAAAACAGAACTCCACTGCTTTCCAGCTATACCCAAACATAGGAAAACTTTCGTGGGTCAAACCTAAGGAAATATAAGGATACGGTGACCATTAGCGCCATATATTCATGGGCGGTCCTTGACCCCTGGGGGTCTATATAGACCACTTTTGGAATCACTGTTTTAAATGTATATAAAAGAAAATAAAAATAAACAGGATGTTTACATCTCTAGAAACAGTGAGTTTTCAAAAGTTGTTGTTTTTTTTTAAATAAGCCAAGGGAGATCAAAGTAAGCAATAATTCTTACAATAGAACATTCTCGTGTATTTTTGGAGAAGCTAATTTTAGAGAAGGTATTTATATAGAAATTTATATACAAGGGGAAGATAATAATCTGGGAGGGTTCACAAGTTTCAAGCTTCATGTTAAGTCTACTTTTTGTGAATCAAATAGTATTGTGTGTTTAAAGCGTGTGTTCAATCAAGTCATGATTTCTACATGAGTCATTAAACTGTTTTATTTCATAAAGAGAACTTGTTTAATCTCTTCCGCTAAACAACTCCTCGGTAAGACATAGATACCTCAGATTTAACATGTGTTAGTGCAGACACGTATATATTACCAAAATCCATGGTAACAATCCAATTGAAAATGGAGGAATTGTGAATCTTTTAAATTGTCGCGTTAATAGGACAATCACTCTTGTGTCGCCTAACAGTATACTGTGTAATAGCCAATGGGAAGAGAAAAAGAGTTAGAGAAAAGGACGAGACTTACAATGAGAAGGACGTGGACATAGAGAGAAGGAGACAGAGAAAAAGAACATTCGTACGTTGATGGAGAAAGAAAGAAACTGACAGAGGAAGCGACAGGAAAAAAGAATTAGATACAGCAACATACCGAGAAAAAGAAAGAGAGAGAGAGAGAGTTACATATCAAGTGGAAGCCACGTTCAATGCACGCCAACAACACACACACACTCAAGAGGTCCTCATGAAACTTCTAATAAGTGTTGACATAGAAATGTTCACTTTGGACCTATCTCATTCCAGGATCGCCATTGAAAGCAAATGTCCATAGATTAAGACCCTAGCCCTAGACATATATAACATCATCAAGAGATCATTGCTCCCTGTATCTATACGATCGCGATTGGCCAGTATCCACTACGTCAGCAAGTAGTTCCTCAAACCAGCTAGTTTCGTCGAAACGAACAGCAAGAAAGGTCACCGGCTCCCAGATGACCTGAGCTCCAGAAATAGCCTAAAGCTATTGCATGATGCACCCTGGCATGGTCGATGCTCTGGCTTGCCAGATACACTCAACAAATTCGGCCAATAAAAGTAATTAGGGAAACATTGGTGGGTGCGGGAAGGAGGGGTATTTAAACACGTGATCTATAAACCTCACCTTCTATCCCTTAGTTTGTTGGACTGTTGGGGCCACACACAGATTTGTCGACCGACTTTCTCCATTCCTCTGTCTTTTGGCTTGGATAAAACCTCTATTGATGGCAGGCCCGTCCATTCTTATATATTGTCTTTCCATCGCTTTCTCTGTCTGCCTATTCTTCCTTTTCGTGGTACTGTTCTCTGAAGGAAGGCCATTGCAAGCCCTGAAGACCTTGTAACATGGCCATAGAGTTTTACTTTGTGTTTTTTTTTAGCGGCCCCCGAAAGGGGAAAAGACGCTATTAGTTTAGTGCGAAATGTCTGTCCGTCTGTCCGTCCGTCCCGTTTAGATCTCGTAAACTAGAAAAGATATTGAAAATCCGACATCACAATATTTTAGACCATTCAAAGTTCTGATGCAACGGCTATATTTTGTCTGAAAAATCTAATTTTAAAATCAGTTATGCAAGCAGTTTTTTAAAGAGAAAAAGCTAATTACTATGCATTATAAGTTAGACCTAAATTAAAACGAATAGTAATCTTGTAAACTTCATTTTCGTAAACGTTTGTTTTATTGCGAAAATGTTTTCTTTTTTTTTTCTGAGCATTCGAATAAGAGATTGAGCCTTTTCAAAACAATTACATCAATTATAAGACTTCAGTTAGGCCAAGAGAGGCGCGTTAGCTGAGCGGTAAAGCGCTTGACTTCCGAACCGGGGGCCCCGGGTTCGAATCCTGGTGAAGACTGGGATTTTCAACTTCGGAATCCTTAGGGGCCTCTGAGTCCACCCAGCTCCAATGGGTACCTGATATTAGTTGGGGAAAAGTAAAGGCGGTTGGTCGTTGTACTGGCTACATGATACCCTCGTTAACCGTAGGCCACAAAAAACAGATGAACTTTACATCATCTGCCCTATAGACCACCAGGTCTGAAAGGGGAACTGGTTAGGCCAGGTTCACATCTAACTTTGCATTCACTTGCACCTATCCTTTGATCTGCTGTACCGTTGGGGCACTACACAAGATTTGTCAACCTTCTTTCTCCATTATTATCTCTCCTTTGTCTTTGATATAATTTCATTCGGATGACCACTTCGGGGACCGATTTTAAGTTTGTGGTTCCACACAAACTGTCTTTGTAATCTTGTTTTTTGTTGTTGTTTTTTTTACAATAGGTAGCAGGTCATCGTGGAGCCTAATCGCTCTAGTAACATGTCTTAAATCTCTTCTTTTGTGATGTGGTCTTGAAATGGCATACTAAGGATCCTTCTGTAGCATCCCAATTCCATTGCTAGGATCCTTCTCTCTAGCTCTGCAGTCAGCGCCCAAGACTTGCAAGCATATAAGTATGTTGCCATGACCAGGGAGCGCATCAGTCTGATTTTAGTGTCGAGGGCTATAAACTATAGGTCTAGAAACTCATTAACAGGGGGGGGGGGCGATGATAACAATTTTCTCCTCTACCCTTAGCCCCGGACAATGCATACTGCATCTTGCTTACTGGTTTCTACTTTCTAAAATCTGACTACGGTAAATGACATGAAGATCTTTCTCACTGGCTATTTCGTTACTCAAGATCTTATTGGATTTATTTTTCCTGGTTAGATTTATGTCCCCCGAACCCCATTTTCTTGACTGACTTTTAGTTTCTAAAACTTCCAACTATAAAGACAGACAGACAGATATATAGATAGATAGATAGATAGATAGATAGATAGATAGATAGATAGACTCAACAAAAAAGAATGTATCCACATACTAACAAAGCAAACAAGAAGACATAGGTCTGTGACTGTCTGTTGTGACACAAAACACGCTAACTATTGTTTTGGCATTTTTTGTCACGACGTCTTCTTGGCTTACATTCTAGCGCCCAGCACCTCCCGCCTCCCCCCCCCCCTGTCTTTTCCCGTTTCCACTTCAATATCACTACATCTCTAGTAACTCAGTAGTTAGCTGACAGACTTTTCTCCGAAGGAGATTAACAAGGGTGGGAATGTCTAGTTGTTGGGAATGTCTAGTTGTTGGGAATGTCTAGTTGTTGGGAATGTCTAGTTGTTGGGAATGTCTAGTTGTTGGGAATGTCTGGTTGTTGGGAATGTCTGGTTGTTGGGAATGTCTAGTTGTTGGGAATGTCTAGTTGTTACCTGGCCAGTCGGCACGTTCCTCTAAGATCAAAACACGACATTTTTTTTAAAGAGCTGGTATTTCAATTCCTCCTCCCCCAAAGTCCCTCCCTCCTCTCCCCCCTCCCCATTATGTTCTTCTCGTTTCGTCTTCTCCAGACTGGCAGCTCATAAAGAAACATTATGTAGGGTGGTCGCTGCAGAGAATGGTGTAACCAAAGTCAACCGTTGTTTGGCACAACAGCTAAAAGGATTGTTAAACTATGCTGTCAACAATGGGGATGGCAATTAACACTTACACAACACTAAAGTACACACTGACCACACACACACACACAAATAATTAGGGTTTTGCAGTGGGGGGGGGGGGAAAGGGAGAGAAGATAAAGCCATAGATATAATATACAGTGAAGATAGAAGAAACCAGTACGTCTTGTTCTCTCGTCATTTAGTAGCTCATTGAACTTCAAGTGCATTCCTGTCTGGGCGCATTTTCTAGGATAGATAGGAAGAAGACCGGTAGGAGGTAGATCTAGTGTCCGAGCCAAATTAAATTAGCTCAATCCCCCATGACGTCACTGGCCATGTCGCCCCGCCTCCCCCATTTCTCCACCACTGACTGCACGCGCGTTCGTAAGGTCACGCGAACACATAGGTATGAAATTAAAAACGATGTATTCCATGCTCACTCCTCAGGCAGATTCTAGACTGTTTCAAACGTAATTTGTTGATGTAGGTGTTGGTAGTGATAGGGTGTGAGTAGGTGCTCATGAACACACTTGATAGGGTGTGAGTATGTGCTCATGAACACACTTGATAGGGTGTGAGTATGTGCTCATGAACACACTTGATATGGTGTGAGTATGTGCTCATGAACACACTGTTAGATATACAATGCATCGTTATGGGGGGGGGGGGGGCGCCAGTTTAAAAGTGTTAAAAAAGGAAAAGGGGGGGGGGTAGGCGGACGAGGTGTGTGAAACACCACAGTGATCAAGAGTTAATTTATTTTACTGTTACACTCCCCCCACTTGCACTTCAAACTCACCCCTGGCGCCAAGGTGTTGGTATGAGCAACTTATGTTCTTAAGTGCGTGATGACTTATAAGAGATGAGCGCAGTTACGATTCCAGGAAATAGTTCAAAACCAAATACTTAGAAAGTGGAAAACCACGAGTCAAATCTTTACACACATTCAAGCATAGTTAATTTTGTCGCATATATACATAAATACATATATACATACGAGTGTTTGTGTGTGTGTTAAGTAACATGGAAACATGGCTTCATGGTCGTGCGGTTTGTTTGCTGGACTGTTGTTTGGATTTATCGATGGTCCCGGGTTCAAACCCTACCCGCTCCCATCCCCCGTCGTCCTGCGGGAGGTTTGGACTAGGAAGTAAACTATCTTCAACTCTGAAGGAACATCCGAAACATGTAAAACATTTTTTACAAACATCTTTCTTTGTCTTTATTGAACTATATACCACATAGGCGTACCTTCGAAAAAGTTCATTAAGGAATCGGAGCGACTCTCGGACTCTCAATGGCCCCGTTGACCATTGGAAGGATTTCTCATAACGTGGACCGGGAGCTCTTCACCGAAAGTCCAATCTGAAGGTTGCACAATGGCAGCAACTATTACTTCTGTTGGGTCGAGGGATATACAAGACGTGCATAGGTGTACACAAGGAAATAGTATTTCATTACGAAATGAATAAATCTTCTCTTCCATTTGTCAAATGAAAATAACAATAAGTCTAAGTCTGGTAAAGAAGTCTGAGTAGAATGCACTAATCATATTTCTTAATAGTCATTGTATGTTTCAAAGGCTGAATGTACTTCAATGTATCGAAGAGAAAATTTGTTCGATCAAGATATTCAAACCAAGGACCTAGGCAGATGATTTTTCTATATTACCACCAAAGTACGTATGTACTTAAGACGCGTATCATCAACGCTGGGGGATAGGAAGTGATGAGTACATAAAGAAAGGGGAACACACACACACACCTGAAGGGCGCTTCTCGCCCACAAACATTGTGTGTATAGTATAAAGTGAATGTCAAGGCGCTAAATACCTCATGAACCCAGCTGTAACAAGGTTACAAAGACAGTCCCGATGTGGTCCGCTCAGGCAGGTCAATTAGCAGGTTTAGGTATTTCCAGAAAGAATATCAGAAACTCGACTCTGTACGCTTGATTCTATAATTAGCTACAACAAGTACAAAAAAATATAAAACTTTCATGTTGAAATGAGGAGAAACCATTGATCCCACAAATTGAACATGAAAGCTTATTAACATGAAGACATCAAAATTGTTTTCCAATGAAAGCCAAATCAAAGGGAGGCAATGATATTCAGGGAGGCAATGACAGGAATAACGGGAGAAAACTGCTTTGAGAGAGGGGGGAGACCGAGGGAGATACACAAACACAAAGCACTGTCCCTTCATTGACCTATGCAATGAAAACATTAGTTGGAAAAGAAGAACCTCTGGAACAAATGGGGGAGGGGGGGGGCGAGGGATAATTCGAACATTTCCCGTCAAACAAATCCTGGCATGAAGATCAAAGCGAGGCTCAATGGCGGGAAGTAACCAGATTAAAAGAGGATCTTCTCTGACATGCCAATCGCCATGACGATTAGCCAGGTTGGCTTACACTTACGGCAATCCAAGGGTAAACATAATGAAATCTGTTGACGTACCGACTAAACAAGTTATAACCCAGACGTGCCGCCAGTCAAATCGTCCGCGCAAACCCGCACACGAAAATCTGGCCCAGATCAGAGATCCTCTTGTTTTAAAAAACGTGTTATCTGACAATTTTAAAAAAAACACACTAGATAACAAAGGGTTTGTGTTTTCAAACAAACTCATTGGCGGCTCAGACGCCCGGCTCTTGTAATATAGACCTGGTGTGGATACATGAAAAATAATTGAAATCCTGGAAAGAATCCGATAACAACCGTGGTGGCGCAGCGTATGCGCCGCCTAGAATAAGACGCCCCTTGAAATAGGAGCAATGAATGAATGAATACCTGGAGCATAATTTGTCTGTGTCCCTAGCTTCGAGAGATGATGGCATATTAACTAACACATTTATAGGGACAACTAAGACCATTAGAAAAATAGAGTTGCCGTTTCTAAATTACAACATATTGTTATAAACCTGGTGGTGGCAAAGATGGGGGTGGTGGTGTGTGTATAGCCAGCCGACGCAAATCGCCCCAGGCCAGCGCTAGACGAGCGGTCAACCGTGACGAGCTACGACGGTCAGCCGAGTCGAGTGTCAACAGGACGGTTCGGGAAGGATCGCCGTCGTGAACAGAGCTCAGGAGCGTCACGAGAGTTGTAGTCATCTGACCACCTAGAAACGTCTAGCGGCGTGTAACGTTTCTTTGGAGCCCTGAGTTGTCAAGTTCTTTACGTTGGTGGTGTATGGTGCAGTTTGCAGAGAGCCTGGATAGTGAGATTCGTAACAATATAGATATATCATTGAACCGTAAGGATTGGAATTCAGTGCTTTAGTACATATAGAGGGTTAGGAACACGAAAGAGAGAGAAAGATATATAAAGGAAGAGGGAGGGATGGGTTCGAGTAGTATTTACTGTTAGGCACTGAAATACAAAGAATAGAATGTCAATGGACGCAGCTATAGAAAAGAGACGATACAGCCCAAGTAACAGCCCAGCGGACAGCCCAAGTATGACCCCAGCGGACTATTCAAGTATTAGCACAGCAGACAGCCCAAGTATCAGCCAGAGTATAACCCCACATGACAGGCCTAGTTTTTGGCCCAGAAAACAGCCTAAATATTAGCCCAGTGGAAAGACCAAAGTATTAGCCTAAAGTATCAGCCCAGTGAACAGACCAAGTATTAGCCCTCGGTCTCTTAATAAAAGAAGACTAATTTGTGTTCATGTAACCCAGGGGTTCTCAACCTGTGGGTCGCGACCCCATTGAGGGTCGATTGACGATTTGCCAGGGGTCGCCTAAGACCATCGAAAATATGTATTGTTATTGTCTATTCTTCATTTGCTGTATGTTTGTGTGTCTGGGGGGGGGGGGGTCGTGGCAGAGTTGGGAATTGTAAAAAGTTTTAAAAAGTGGTCGCAGAGCATAAAAGATTGAGAACCGCTGAGTTAACCGAATATAAAAAATGACATTTTAAAAATCTGTTAATTTCGAGAACGTGACACACATGGAGGCTACATTTAGAGAACTCGATCTAACTGAACAAGATGACATCGAAGAGACTACATTTCTTTTTAGTCCCGTCCTTTCGTGCAGGAACAAACCGAAACCTGGAGAGTGTTGCTTTTTAAAGGTGTGGAAATTAGTGAGACGATCCATTGTGGATAGGGAATACTCAGGTCAAACTACTCACACACACACACTTTATAACCAAACACACACATTACTACAACAGTTGATGATCTCCAGACGTACTTGTACAACTTGTGCAATTGGCTGATAATCAAGTGAAACTTTGAAAGAGTTCGAATGATTGTCCCATCTGTAGAAGAAAGCTGTGTACCAGGAAAGTGGAAACGATTGGACGAAAAGATCGAGGAAATGATACCCTGGGTTTGATGGCTTATAGCTGGGTTTAAAATAGTCATGATTTTGAGTTTTGTTTAGTTTTTGGGTCTTTTGTTGAAATCATTATTAGGCTATAAAACCTAACGGTGAGTGTCGTGAGAGGGAGAGATAGAGAGAGGGGGAAGGGAGAGAGAGGTAACAGAGAGGAAGAAAGAGGGAAGAAGAGAGAGAAGGAAGAGACAGAGAAGGGAAAAGCAGAAGGAAGAGGATATATATTTAAAGAGAAACAGAGACAGGGGCAGAGAGAGAAGATAGATAGATTGGATGGATAGAGAGAGAGAGAGAGAGTATAGTTATTCAAAGATAAAAACAGCCAAACATTTGTATAAGATGTGTGACTTACGTGGAGAACTGAAACTGGTGTTGTTTCCCTTGGGCATGGACTAGATCGAAATGGCGGACACTTCCTCCATACTTTATACCCGACCACAGGGATTTGCTTTTCATAACCACAAAGTTACAAAGTTTGTATTAGTGAGAACCTCTCGCATTTTCATATTGTTTATAAACAAAAATAAATATTATTAAATAAGTTTTTAATAGTCTATGTCTATCCTCCATTGTACGCGCGTGTGTATGTGAAAGCGAGAAAAGAATTAGGAGATGATGGGGTGTCAAACATTAAAGACTAAATAAAGTTAAAACAATATTTTTAAAACATTGAAGAAAAAAAGAGAATTGACATGATTTCAAAATAGATTATTCTTTACACTTAAAATAAATGTCCAGAATGCAGTTTTGTCGACATTTCTGTGATCTATGTTTAGGTACAAAGGGAGGATAATGTATGCTTACCCGATGGCCTCCCTTGTGACTCACTAGTCAGTGAAAAGCTTTAGATATCGTGGGATTTATTTTTTTTCTTCTTCCTTTTTAGATCTTAGCGCGTAGTTTCCCTTCTTTCCAAAGAACATAACATATTACATTAGCCGACAGTGAAACAACAGTCGAAAATACCTCCCCTCCCCCCTTTACCCCAATGCGAGCTATGTCTATAAAAGATATATTTAGCACCACGAACACAAATAACGAAAAGAGGGGGGGGGGATCTACGTCTCTGCCAAAATAAAAAAAAAAAAAGCACATTACATTTCTTGAAGGGTAATGGAAGACCTAGATTTGTAATACTGATTCCAGTACAATCCTAGATAGCAGCTTACAAAATAGTGGATGCCGTTAGACTCAGTGGGGCTGTTTACGCTGTCGCTTCGCTAAGGAAAGAAATGGGAAGGGCGAACAACTCTTGTCTCTCTCGAATAGCTCTTTTTCTCTCTCCCCCCCCCCATTGTTTTCCCTTTGTTTTGTTTCTGCCTAGCGATGAGAGGTGATTAGGTGAGGGGCAAACTTGACTAATAAATAAACGTTCGATGAACTTGGTTAGGGGGAGGGGCGAGAGGAAGATATAATCGATCTCACGTCAGTCCCAGGGAAGATTCTGGCGATTTATCGGAGGTTCTGGTACGCTCTGGAAATTTCGTTTGTGGTGTGCAGGTTAACATTTAAGAAAGTACTAAAAAAACAAGTAAACTTTCTGTTAGTTGAGATATGTTCACATTCTAGTGCGGAAAATATGGCGTTTAAAAAAAATGTGTCTGGTTCTCATTAAAAAGAGAAACGCGAAATAAAAAAAACTGTAAAAAAAAAAAAGTTTACTTAAGGAGAATAAAAAAAAATTACTGCCACATATCTCAATAATGTAGGGTTTACCCCCCTTTTCTAAATAAAAAATAATCATCACTAACCCCAAAAAAAATAATTAATTGGTTTGGTTCATTCTCCATGGTCCTAGACTATGAATTACTTGTGCACAGTTTCAACTTGATCCGAGAATGGGAAATGGTAGGGGGAAAAAAAACGTATACAAAATGTGTGCTAGACTGACAGACGAGAAATAGTGAGAACCGTTAAATTGAGAAATCTTGCTAACAGTTGAAATGAGAAGCCTTGTAAGCGAAATAGTCACCTTGATAATGGATACGTACTGAGACCGCCTTCCCTGCTCTCCGCTACGTCATATCTGAGGGGTGCGAGTCAGTACCCCCTGAAGGTATTACCCAAGTTAGAAAGTAACCAAATGCGGACTGACACTATAGGCTCGACAACATTTCCCAATGTCATGTTCCAAGGTGCAAACTGTGACGATGTTTTTCGTGACTAATTTGTGAAGATTTTATTATTTTATGATATTGTGTTTCAAAACAATGTTGTTTTTTCTTTGTAAGGGGAAATATAAAATGATTCAATACACTGAAGAAACAATACTTCTTTCTTGTTCAAAGAACTTCTTCAAAACATTAATTTAATCATTGACATATATACAAAACCACTGAAATAATAAATCCACAACTTAATAACACTTCAATATGCTGATACAACTGAGCTACTGAGCTGCTGAGCTACTGAACTGCTTTTCTGAACTTCTTGATTTAAACTTGACTTTCACTCATAATTGACTTTAAAAAAATAAAGTATTCAAAGAATTATTAGCATTTATGGACCCGCAGCAACTCTGGGACCTGTGACAGCTCAAGGACCGCGACTAACTCACTATACTCAACTCTGGGACCTGTGACAGCTCAAGGACCGCGATTAACTCACTATACTCAACTCTGGGACCTGTGACAGCTCAAGGACCGCGACTAACTCACTATACTCAAATGTATACCTTTATAAACCGTCTTTTCTATAATCCCAGAAACTTCTAGATATTTGTATTAGTTATGAGCTTCTAGAAACTGACTTTTTTTCTGATCTTTCTCTGATTGCTTAGTTATAATTACCACGTGCCTACTCCTAAGACTTTATTTTGACCTGAACTTTTCTAGATATAAGTAGAATGAGGTCACAGTATCCATTCGTGACACAAATATCGACGCTGTACAGCTGAAAGTATAACCGAATTAGAAACTAGAAGGATTCCGGATGAAACCATCGGCTCGAAAACTCAAAGGCTTTTCCTCAGAGTTACATAATCACCATTTACAGTAAAATGGTAGATTTAAAAAGAAAATTAAAGCATAGCGAGCGAACTATTCAGTAATACGCGTGAACTTTGGGAATATATACCAAATAGTTACTCTAGTTGATATAGAGTTGTACATTTTTATTGGGATTTGGTTTGATACTTGATACCTCTCTATGCTGAAAGTAGGGGCAGACTGCGCTAACACTTAAGGCATGAGTACTAGATACCTCTCTATACTGAAAGTACAGGCAGACTGCGCTAACAATTAAGGCATGAGTACTAGATACCTCTCTCCACTAAAAAGAATGTAGAAAATGAGATGACGATGGAGAGATGAAAAAGGACCCCCCCCCCCCCCCAATCTTCAGTATAAAGGAAGAGAGACAGAGAGAAGTTCAATTTCACGTTTATTTAAAACCATCGATCTATTTCCGGCTTGAACGTCACTTCCGCTGTATTTGTTATCCCGTTAACGTGGAACGTTTGTCGTCTCGTAGTTTCCAAAAATGAAAAAAAAAAAAAACTGAGAAAAAAAACTTCTTGGACCAAAGCCCTGGCTGCACAGGTGGCCATTAGATTCAGGTAGAGGCAAGCTGAATACCAGTGTCGAGTGTGTATTTCACAGGACAACACAAACGGTTTATCTTCGCTCTTTGAAGTTTTCGGTGTGGACTTTTTGTGTGTTCAAGAAAGGGGGCGGGGGCTACGTCAATTAAGCGTCCACTTTATGAATGAACATTTTATGCTTTATCAGGTTTGTTGTTCCGGTCCAGAGATTTTTTTTTGTTCAGTCAGAACGTGGGGGGAGAAGATGAATTATAATAGAATAAAGATCATATCTCGTAAATATAGTTTCGAAAAGAGTTGAGTTTCCCATTTGGGTTTTTTTTTTTTTTAAAATCTATTCAAAAGAAGAGGAAGTTGGCAAAGATTGCCTTTTTCTTTTTTGAGACACCCTCATGCCTTTATTGTATCAACTGTTGCAATTTTGCAACTTAGCAACTAAATTATGATTGACTTGATCATTGAGAGTGTGGGGGAAATTAACCTAAAAATGCCAAAGAAACAAACATAGCCTTCAAGCCTTGACCTACTTGAATGAATGCTGGACACTTGAAAAAGTTGCCAAAGAATGATTTTAAAAATGCCAACAACTTTGAGATGAAAATTCGCCCATTGTTTTAAAACAAGGTCACTAAAAGTGACTACAGGGTATGATGCAACAGTGAAATCTAATTAGTAATAAAATAGTTAATAAACTGATTTCATTCATTCAGATATAGTAGAGCTAACATGATCATCATCTTTTTGTTTTAATGTCGTAAGACACAAGCCTCTGTAGTAGGTGTGACAGAAATTAGCAAATCTTTACCCAAAATATAACCCATTTTCCAATCTGACACTAATTGTCTAAAAGCAGTAAAGATACGTAGCGCTACGCCACTAGCATCACACGTAAACACGCGACCATCCCTTGACCGTAGTGTCGGCCTCAAGAAAACTTCAACGTTTTGGAAAGAAGCAAATTTTTGGGGAGTACGGTACTCCCTCTCCTGCTCCCCCAGTCTCTCCACTCATCACAGAGATAAGCAAGAGCGAATACCATGGTATGAAACAGAGATAAGCAAGAGCGAATACCATGGTATGAGACAGTTACAAGAAATGTTGGTGAGAGAGAGTGGTGGTTGGGGGGCGCTACAAGAACAATGACAAGTCCCAAGTAAACAAAACATAACATAGTAACAGGTCAGTTCTCAGCAGGTTACATATTTCTCTGTTTGTAAGGAAGTGTGTTTTCGTTTGTATCGTATAAACATGTTTGTTTTATTTGTTTAGTGACTGTGATGGTGAAATGTAGCGAACAGTACAGTAGGAAGTCTCCCTCATAAGGATTTCGTAGACGTCATAGCTAACCGGAGCTTGTCAAGTAAGTGTAGTACTCCTTTCAGACCTTGCAATCTATAACCAGAGGAAACAGAAGCCTGATTCCATTTATTCAACCAGCACCGTTGTGATAGAAAGTGTTTGAGTGTGTGTGTGTGTGTGTTGTATAGCCTGCTGATGTAATATTTAGGATTGCTGGCATGTGTGTGTGTGTGTTTGTATAGTTTGCTGATGTAATATTTAGGATTGCCGGCATATATGTGTGTGTGTGTGTGTGTTTGTATAGCCTGCTGATGCAACATTTAGGACTGCTGGCATGTGTGTGTATGTGTGTGTGTTTGTATAGCCTGCTGATGTAATATTTAGGATTGCTGGCATGTGTGTGTGTGTGTTTGTATAGCCTGCTAATGTAATTTTTAGGATTGCCGGGATGTGTGTGTGTGAGTTTGTATAGCCTGCTGATGTAATTTTTAGGATTGTCGGCATGTGTGTGTGTGTGTTTGTATAGCCTGCTGATGCAATTTTTAGGATTGTCGGCATGTGTGTGTGTGTGTTTGTATAGCCTGCTGATGTAATTTTTAGGATTGTCGGCATGTGTGTGTGTGTGTTTGTATAGCCTGCTGATGCAATTTTTAGGATTGTCGGCATGTGTGTGTGTGTGTTTGTATAGCCTGCTGATGTAATTTTTAGGATTGTCGGCATGTGTGTGTGTGTGTGTTTGTATAGCCTGCTGATGT
Organism: Biomphalaria sudanica; assembly: GCA_036873155.1. Lineage (NCBI taxonomy): Eukaryota > Metazoa > Mollusca > Gastropoda > Planorbidae > Biomphalaria > Biomphalaria sudanica. The sequence continues at coordinate 1,976,226 of JAZGLO010002645.1, read as the reverse complement.
AATTTTTAGGATTGTCGGCATGTGAGTGTATAAAGAAATGGTGAATGGCTTATGAAAGACAACGGAAACGGAAATACATATGAATATTGATTGGAAGGAACAAGTAGGCTAGAAGTAAGTTGAGATCTCAAAGTGAGTTGAGATCTAGAAGTGAGTTGAGATCTAGAAGTGAGTTGAGATCTAGTTTTCAAGTCCCTTAACATCTGTGTAACTTTATTCTTGTATATTTCTACAATGATAGTAAAAGCCATGTAAATATTTGTGAAAGAAAATCATACGAATTCTGTTTAAAATTCTAGTGTCTAGAGTTTTTTTTTTCAAATATAACCGAATCCGGTTAAGCGGATAACGCGGTTAATCGGATCAGCCACTTATTTTGGACGAATCCTTAAGTACCGAACAAATCCTATTAACTGATCGATTCCGGTTAAATCGACCAGCTTGTTATTAGAACCAAAACGATGGCGACCTGATGTGGTCCGATTAACAGGATTCGACTGTTTGTATCAGAATTAAGTTAATTACTACCCCTGCAGGGGTAGGTTGGATTAACTCTCTAGAGCTACACCATAGCCTCTACTAAGACTCTACTTAAACAACCAGGCATCATGTTGCGTCATCTCTCGCGCGCGAAAAACTTGAAAAAAAAAACAGCATTGGGGGAGCAGTACTTTGCTACGGAGAAGTGGTGGAGATCTTGGGTATCATACCCATTTACCTTTTGTAGACCAGGAGCTGCACTACGACTCCCTGTCTACGGACATGTCAACACGCGTCTTTCAAACACCCAGTGCAACGCCCTCGCATAGCTCAAATTAAAATCCTCTTCAAAATCTAAACTCTTTTTTTTTTCTGTCCACGCGCTCCTCCTAACCAACCAAAAAAAAAAGCAAAAAAGGAAATAAATGCTAATCAAACATGTTAACGTCCCGTCATCCTCTACTCAGTCAACATCTTAGCACTCGTCATTGTGCACCCACATTGTTCTAAAGACAATGTAGCCACAATAATTCAGCACAGTTCACTCACCTAACGTCCGCCCTAATTCACAATGGTTGAATTTTACTTTGGAATAGTTGCGTGCCTAGTGAATAGGATTAAGTGGGGGAGAGTTCTTGGGGTGACAGAATTCAAGGACACATTCATAAACCTACACAGCAAACATATCACACCAAAAGCTAGAGAAATAACTTATAGACTCTTTTTGGGATGACCCCTATATGGTTAGACAACGGGGAAAAGACCGTGCCTGTATATTATGCCATCTTGAAAATGCTGATAATGAGAAACATATGTATTTGGAATGTCATTTTTCCTTCAAGTTAAAAGTACTGTAAGGGACTTATTAGAAGCAAACTGTGGCAACTATGTAAATGTTTACTTGTCTATTGTTTTAAACAAGCTGCCAAAACTAAAAAATAAAATGAAACATAAACTCAACTTGATTATTGTTTCCGAATACAGGAATTTTGTTTGGGCTAGCTGGCTCAAGTGTCTACATAATAATAAGGTGTTTGATCCTAATCACTTAGAATTGACATTTAGGAAAATAATGGATTTTAGGGTAGAGAATTATCTAGTTTGACTTTCATATACCTGTAAAATGCTCAGGTAGTTTTCCAGAAATAGGGTGTTGGGGGTCAGGGATATCTGATATTGTGTTGATTGTTCTGGAGTAGAGGATACTTATATCATTTTTCTGTCTTTGGTGGGTTCAATGGTTATGATGGTTAGGTAGTATGTCTTTGATATTAAATAATATTTCTATTACTATTATTATATTTTTAGGTTAATCACTTTTCAATTATTTATGGTTTAATACTTGTGAATTATGAGAACTTACAAATAAAAACATAAAAATAAAAAAATAATTAAAAAAAGAGCCCACAAAAGAGGCGAGATGGCCCATAAAAGAGACACATAGAGCCCAAAAAAGAGGCAAAGAAAAGAGGCCTAAGGCCCAAGGATTCCTATGATGATAAAGCTAAAATTAAATAGCGCAAATTCTGAGGTTTCTTTAAAAAAAAACAGCAAACAAAAAATTCATAGTAATTTATTGTTTTGAAATTTTGCATTGTGCTTCATGGTCTGTACAGTGAACAATTTCTATCTGACTGAAAAGTTTTTTTGTTTTTTAAATACTTTTCACAGAGCACTGAAATACTTTGATTTGTGTTGCCATAAAACATTTTAAAATTGTCCAATGATTCAGTCAATATATTATGTAGATAAACAAAGTATAAGGCTAGCAACGAATAGTTTATAAATGCTAAACATAAACTGAGAAAAGCAATAATTGAAGGGAAAAAAACATACAAAGAAAAAATTGAGAATTTCTTTGCAAAGAACAACTCAAAACAATGCTGGGAGGGATTAAAGAAAATAACAGGCTGCGCCTCAAAACGAGAACAAATTTCAGTGGCTGATGATGAGAAATTCGCCAACGAACTAAATTGTTTTTATTCTCGTTTTGACAAAGAAGATTTTGTTGATCTACACAAAGAACTTTTCAACACTCTGTCCAAAGGAAAACAAGAGCCCTATGTCAATTTTGTAACAGAGGATGAAGTGACCTTGTTATTTAAAAGAGCAGACGTAACAAAAGCTTCTGGACCAGACAAAATTAGTGGCAAGCTGATCAAGCTGTGTGCGGAGCAAATCTCTTCTATTTTCTGTCATATCTTTAACCAGTCATTGCAAACGTGCGTAATTCCACACATCTGGAAAACTTCAGAGATCATACCAGTGCCTAAGAAACCAAAAATAGATTGCTTAAATGATTTCCGCCCAGTAGCACTAACACCTATTGTTATGAAATGTTTTGAAAAATATATGCCAAAACAACTTGTAGCAAAAGTCAACAACAGCCTAGACCCTCACCAATTTGCATACAAAGCAGCTAGAGGAACTGAGGATGCCATTCTATTGCTTTTGGACCAGCTTTATAAGCATCTCGATATACCCAAAACATACGCACGAGTCCTCTTCGTAGATTTCTCCTCGGCTTTCAATGCCATACAGCCACATCTAATGATAAACAAACTGAGTAACTTAAATGTAAGCCCTTACTTACAAGCATGGGTTCTAAACTTTTTAACCCAACGGCCCCAGTATGTTAAAGTCAACAACACCAAATCGTCAACTCGAGTACTATGTACGGGTGCTCCACAAGGTTGTGTACTTTCTCCTGTACTATACACTCTTTACACTAATGACATAAGAAGCATCTATGACTCAGTTAAACTCATTAAATTCGCTGATGATACTGCCATAGTCGGTCTTATTTCAGGAGACGAAACTCAGTATCGAAGCTCGATAGAAGAGTTTACAAACTGGTGCACCGACAACTTTCTAGAACTGAATGTAACAAAAACTAAAGAACTTATAATAGATTTCAGAAAGAAAAAACATACTATACGTGAACTGCAAATAAACACTACATCTATAGAGCAAGTAAAGGCATATAAATATCTAGGTGTTATCATCAACAACAAGCTTTCATGGGAAGACCACCTTGGAACTCTGGCAAAGAAGGCAGCCCAGCGACTCTTTTTTCTATACAAACTCAATAGCTTTAAATTAAGCAAGAAGATCCTTGAGACATTTTACCGCGCGACTATGCAGAGTCTGCTAACATACGGAATAACTTGTTGGCATGGCAACGCCTCATCTAAACTGTTGCGATGTCTAGAAAAAATCATTAAAAAAAGCATCTAAAATTACACTTACAACATTGCCACATTTAAAGGAACTTTTTGAACAAAAGTGCCAAAGAAAAATCGAAAAAATCTTGGAAGACAACGGCCACCCGCTCCATCAGAACTACGACAGGTCGTCGCGAAGTGGGCGACTGCTGTCAATCAAAACAAGAACAGAGCGGTACAAAAACTCGTTCGTACCTCACTCGGTCAGACTCTATCACCGCCACTCATTGATCAGGGAACATGAAATGCACCAAGATACCTGTCTGTAGTCGCTGAATGAACTCTTTATGTTGTCTGTTTTTATTTATGTGTATTTTTCTGTTGTGTTGTCTTTATATGAGAAAAGAGTCCTTGTAATCACAACAAATTTCCGTAAGGATCAATAAAGCAGTCTTAGTCTTAGTCTTAGTCTTAGTCTTAGTCTTAGTCTTAGTCTTAGTCTTAGATAATCACTGTGTAATTTTTATTTGTGTAAATAGTCATTTACTAACTTACACTATCAGTGTAGATTGGGGGGGGGGGGGGGGGAGAGTGGGCTAGAGTTATTGGAAAGTTGTATTTATTTGCCTTGAATTAGTTTAACTTCTACATTTTGTGGGGGAGACCACTGTACAAATAATGTTTACTTGTTGTCTTGTTTTGAAGTCAAAGAAAATAAAATGTTTGAATTCACACAAAAAAATAAAAAATAAACGCACCAACATAGGATTTTTTTCTTGGCTTCTATAGAATCTGAAGACGGTTGCCTTCGGAAGAATCCCTGTTACATCGTTTGGCATGCGAGGACATGTATCTACAGCCGGTAAATAGGACAACCAAATGAACTATGAACAATTTCTGGGTAAGCATGATATTACTTGTCGTGAGAGACTGAAAATGTACACTCTTCTTTTGATCTGACATGGTAGGACTGGAACTTAAAAGTCTACATGAAGCGGCGTGCAAAATGTTCAAGTACGTCTATTCATTTAACTCATTACTTAATACAAACATGATGAGTAGAGTGAGGGGATTCCCACAGAAGCCGTGTGCAAAATAAGAAGTCGAAAGTCGAATAAAATTTCAAATGATTCTATTTTTGAAAAATATAACGATCAAACCAGAGCTTTCGGTGTGTGGCTAATTGGGTACCCCCCCCCCCCCCAAAGATATAGTGTACCCAAACTTTCTAGGAATATAGTTAGAGCCTTTTTAAAAATACCCGTCCAGTTTCAAGTCAGGTCCACTCAGTGTACTTTGAAAATAAGTTTGCAATCTTATAGGTGAAATTGAAAAAAAAAAAAAATAATAATAATATTTTAGGGCCGGGTTCACTCAGTGTGAGAGTATGTGTACCTTTAGTTAGGCTTGTCGTTAATTACTAGATTCAATAGCAAATAGTATTAATCAAGACCTAGTATTTAAAGCAGTGCAGCATAGGGGTGTATGGGGTATCTAGGAGGGGTAGCACCTCTAGATGTAGATCTAGGCTCTAACTCGTTCATCCCACTAATTAAGATGCAGAAGGCATTGAATGGGCGCGCATTATGAGCTTAAAGATCTTTAAGAAATGCCAACGTTTTGGCTTGAAATATTTGCTATCCTTACATTTCTTTTAATAAGACCTCCCTCAATGTCATGTATATTCTCGCTTGTAAGTCCATGGGCTTAAAGGATGAACTCAACTAGTACCACAAACTTCTAAGCAATGAAGAAAGTGTTGAAAACATGAGGGAAGGGGGGCAGCAGTTCTGGAACGTCAAAAGAACGTGACGTACCAAGAGCTGACGTGTGTGGGAAGGGAGGGAGGCGCCGACTAAAGGAGAGGAATGAGTGACTAAGGGAGAGGAATGACTGACTAAGGAGAGAGATGACTGACTAAGGGAGAGGAATGACTGACTAAGGGAGAGACATGACTGACTAAGGGAGATGAATGACTAAAGGAGATGAATGACTAAGGGAGATGAATGGCTAAGGGAGATGAATGACTGACTAAGGGAGAGAGATGACTGACTAAGGGAGAGAGATGACTGACTAAGGGAGAGGAATGACTGACTAAGGGAGAGAGATGACTGACTAAGGGAGAGAGATGACTGACTAAGGGAAATGAATGACTGACTAAGGGAGAGAGATGACTAAGGGAGAGAGATGACTAAGGGAGAGATATAAGTGACTAAGGGAGAGAGATGAGTGACTAAGGGAGAGAGAGGAGTGACTAATGGAGAGGTATAAGTGACTAATGGAGAGAGATGACTAAGGGAGAGAGATGAGTGACTAAGGGAGAGAAATGACTGACTAAGGGAGAGAGATGAGTGACTAAGGGAGAGGAATGACTGACTAAGGGAGAGAGATAAGTGACTAACGGAGACGAATGACTGACTAAGGGAGAGATTTGATTTTGATTTTAGGCACATCGGCACAATTTAGGCCATGTCGTGCCTGCAGTCCCTTAACGACTACTCTCTCTCTCTCTCTACATAACAAGGGCTAAATTCTATACAGTTAAATCATTAAAATCAAGGTTTATTCACAGTTAAAATAGTAAAGGTAGTAAACATTTAATAATTTGGTAAAAATCTAATGTAAATAGTACATGTTCACAAATTCATAAATCAGATCTTCGTAGACAACCCCACTTCCCGAATAAAGCCCAATACCTTCCCAGGGTCGACATTGTCGAATAGTGTTTTTAAGTTAGTGGCTCTAAAATATTTCTCCCTGACATCCTGTATCTGGGGCAGTCAATGAGGATTTGTTCCACGGTGAGGCGAGAGTCACAATACTCACAAAGTGGGGGCTCCTCTTTCTTCAGTACAAAAGAGTGCGTGACGTAGGTGTGGCCAATCCTAAGTCTGGACATGGTTGTGCTACCACGCTTTGTCAGACCCTTAGATGTGGACCGCCACCCAACATCCGACACAATATGCCTGAGTTTGTTGTGAGTCTCAGCCTCCCATCGGTCCTGCCACTCTCGATAGGTGGCAGAGGCAATACTTTGTCAGGTCCGAGCAGGGAATTTGGGTTCCTGACACCTCTTGATTTAGGGCTCTTTTTGCTTCTCTGTCTGCGGCTTCGTTTCCCTCTATGCCCACATGGGAGGGGACCCAGATGAAGGTGACATCCCTATGGCCGGCTGTTATTTGGTCCAATAGCTTTAGGCACTTATGTATCAATGGAATGTCAGTCTTCATCCGTCCCAGAGCTTGCTAAGCAGATTTAGAGTCAGAGCAGATTATAAATTTCCTCCTTTCTAATGCTTTAACGGCCATAAGTGCAAGCGATATTGCATGCAATTCGGCCGTAAAGATGGAGCAGCCATTGGGGAGTCTACGGGAGATTGTTTTGTTCCGAAAGGAGCAGGCACACGCGACCTTTCCATCCATTTTGGATCCGTCTGTGTAGATGGTGCCACAATCTCCGTAGCTCTCTTGCAGTTCCATAAAGTGGACTTGTAGTATGCTTGGGTCTGTATTTTCTTTTTTGAAATTAAGGAGGGATAAATTTAATTTGGGTTTATTCATTAGCCAAGGAGGATTCTGTGGGGTTTCTATTTTAGTGATTTGGTCAATGGGTGGGGTTAAATTTTGTATGGATTCTCTCATTCTAAGGGAGAGAGATGAGTGACTAAGGGAGAGAGATGAGTGACTAAGGGAGAGGGATGACTGACTACGGGAGAGAGATGACTGACTAAGGAGAGTGATGAATGTTTTAGGTTGAGAACAAGACAGTATGAGGGTGTCAGACGTGACCTTGTGTCAGGACATTCAAAGCAAGAGGTTAAGGGAGAAGGGACTCACACAGTTTTGGTAGTACATGAAGACGAAGCCCTCCCCCCCCCCCTTCATTGAAATGGTATCCCCTCAACATAAACGACACTAGAGATGCTAAGTCTGAGAGCAGACAGACATGGTCAGAGAACAGAATATAGATTAAAAGAACAGAAACAGATCAGCAAAACAGAGAAATAGATCATCAGATCAGAGAAATAGATCATCAGATCAGAGAAATAGATCATCAGATCAGAGAAATAAATCATCAGATCAGAGAAATAGATCAAAGAAATAGATTTTAAAAGATTTGATGAGATGACACACACACACACACACACGCACGCACACACACACACAGGGACGTGAGAAAAGAAAACGTCGTGGATTTCCAAATAAAAAACAATGACAGACCGGAAACGAGTAAAAAGTCAGTGTTTAAACATTGAGTTCTTCCAACAGTCACGAACTCCAGTCCCTGACTTGATGACACTGTGTTGAAACACTGAAAGGCAAAAGAAAAATATAAGATGTCTTCTTATGGTCTTCTTCTTAAATCCAACATCCAAAAACTTCGTCAAGACAATCGGTGACGTTTGAAAGAGACGAGCTTTGTATCATCTGCCCCCCCCTCCCCTAGATCTTAAGTAGTCTGAATTGGAGAACACGCTTCTGTTATCTAGATCAGTGCAGCCCTTAAAACGTGTGCCGGTAAGTGTGTTAAGACGTCGCAGATGTCCAGTTTTCACAGTGACGCAACCCGTGACTTATGTGTTGGAAATGTGTATGGCCACAGGGCCGAAAGAGATTGGCCATCCCTAAAATACATTATGTCAGTCATGAGTGAGCATTTTGTGTTTTAATCTGAAGGTATGAAGGACTCAATTACATTGCCATTGTAGTTACAGCAGGACATTTTCAAACTTTAGTAGACCAATGCCGGAAAGGACGGAGAACGCGACATCAAAAAGGAGGACATGACCTCGTTTTGTCGGACGCCTGGTAACCCATCAACGGTAATAGCTACAAGATACCAGTCATTTTTACAAAGCTCACTCCGTCCGTCTGTCTGTCTGGGTAGATTCTTTTACAATTTGTTTCTCCCTCTTCCCATTCTCGAATCAAGGTTAAAATTTGCACTATTACACATTGTCGATGACAACAGATGAATAAAACAATTAATTAATCAATTACTAGTAATTAATTAATTTTGTTGTACATAGAAAAAGGAGAGATAAAACTTGCAATATTGATAGATATGGCAGGGATTTAACGGTGCTCTTCTTTTATTCAATATAAACTTTGTTTTAAACAAACAAAAATAAATCACATTTTGCTTGTGTGATATGCGAACAGGCAGACGTGGAGTCTCGTGCGACATGCCCTACCAATTCTCCTCGTCCTTCCCTAACGGATCAGTCTATGAAATTTAAGACACGTTAATTGTTTGGTGAAAGTGTCAGTGGTTCTAACACATTCCTGCGTGGCCCACAATCCAAACATACCCGTCTAATTCGTTTTAACTTAGAATTTTAAATTATCGCCATAATGTAGGAGAGACACTAACATATTGGATGTGTGAACTTCACTGGTTTTTTTGCTTGAAGCTAATTAAGTTTCGTTCAATCATCTCAAAATGAATAGAAGTTAAAAACATTTCACGTAATGAGACACAATATTGTTGGAGATCTAGTTATTGACTACAGCGGCACTGAAAACCAAAAAAGATATTAGTGGACAGTAGAGCTGACTGTCAAAACATTAGTTCTTAACCTTATTTCAAACATGTTCCCAAGTTAAAAAATGTTCTTTATCATTGAAGTTAACAATACAAATCTTAAAACCTAACAGAAGTCAAGGATAATAGATTTAGATCTAGGTTTTAGAATCTCAACGAAAAATCATTTGTAAAGATTCTCTTATCTCACTTTCCATTTCTTCGGAGGAAAAGTTTGTTTTCTTTTGGCTGGGGGGGGGAGAATTTTTTTCCGTTTTCTCTTACATAGACCCCCCCTCTCACGCACTTTCTTTCCCGCCATCCTCGAGCTGACTGAATAACAGACGCCATGTTCCTTCCATCTTGGTCAGAATTTTTGTTTCCTTGGTTCCTGTGTTCACGTGAGAAAAACAGGTGAGAACCAGCCCCCCCTCCTCCCTTTCCAAGAGGTAGCATGGGATGTCACGTCTCTGGATCCAAGGGCCAACAACCTGTTGGTGAATAACTGAGATGAGTTATCTGAACTTTGATCTTGGTCTTTCGTTCCTTCTCATGTCCCTTCACTCACTCACTCACTCACACACTCACACACACACACTCACTCACTCACTCACACACACACACTCACTCACTCACTCACACACACACGAGAGCGCGCACACTAATGTGGCGGTTATTTTGAGTAACAATGGTGAGTGGTAAAGTGAGTGCAGGGGCGTAGCTAGGAAATTGCCATCATTTGGGGACCTTCATTTTGCGTAATATTTAATGTTAAAACACTCATTTGGGGAGCCCCCCTCAAGTGGCGGCCGGGGGGGGGGGGTCAAATTCTCCATTCCCACCTCCCACCCTAGCTACGCCATTGAGCGAGTAGGCCGAGGTGAAGCAGAAGATGGAGGCAGCTGAGTCTCCTCTGAGCACTAAATCCACAAAGTTACCATCCAGACTAGAACCTCGACAGAAAGCGGAGTCCTGTTTAAAAGACGTTCCGTGAAGCTTCAATACGAACGGAAGGCCACGAAAAGGATGGATGGTACGAAAGCCACACTAAACAAACCTCACACATTGCTACATAGATCTAAAGCTAGTTTCGCCAGCTACCCATCCATTGTAAACTACACTGTGATTATGGAATGAAAAAAGTTCTATATACCAACATCCCCGAATTCGATTTTAAGTAGCTTAAGTTTAAAACCCAGAGATTATGATATATTTTAAAAAGTCACGTCTAATTTTAATTCTAGAGGTCAAAGTTTATCTATTTTCAAAGCCTAAGTGCAAATTGATAAGCCAACCATATCAGTGGACTAGGTTTAAGTAAACCCAACGATGTTTGTATACTGGTTTTAAAACTTGACTTTTTTAAAATGCCCAAACGCTCCTTTTGAATTATTAAAACTATATCAAAGATTTCAGTGAAAAACAAAGTGGCAAGACTTTTAATACTTCAATAAGAGAGTCAGCGCTACTTCGTTAGTCAGTACTGTTTTTAAGTGTGATTAGCTTTTGTTAGCGGCCCCCGAAAGGGGAAAAGACGCTATTAGTTTTGTGTGGCCTATCTGTCCGTCTCCCCGTCCGTCCGTCCCGTTTAGATCTCAGAAACTAGAAGAGAAAATGAAAATCGGACATCATGATATTTTAGATCATTCAAAGTTCTGATGCAAAGGCTACTTTTTTATTTTCCGAAAGTGAACCATCTAATTTTATAAAATTATATATGCAAGCAGATTTTTCAAATAATAACACCACTTTTCAATTAAAAAACTTCAGGGGAGGTAACTGTTTTTTAAAAAGATCATGAACAACTTCATTAATAAATCAAGCTTCATTCATTGATTCGCGCATTGGTACAAAACATTTGCATCTAAGGTCACAATGGTAAAAGTGTCAATGAACCATTATAAAATATATTTTCCATTTATTAACTAACGCATTAAATAGAATACTGATTCAAATGTTGTTTTTTTTTTTAAAGAATTTTGCTACGAACTTCGTTTTAGTTATAAGTTTAAAAAATAACGAACATTTATTGCGCGCAATTTTGACACATCCTCATTATAGGGGCCTACACTTGAGCGTGACAGTCTTGAATCTAGATTTAGATATAAAACTAGGTCTAGATCTAGCTAGATCTATGTCTAGTTGGTATGGCAAATGACCAATGGAGATATTAATTTTTATTTGCGAGGGGAAAGTCTTGTCATTTGTACACAATTGTAGATTAAAGTAGGTCAAGAATTATTTTTTTCGTGTTGCCAATTTTTCTAATTTTGTTAGAAGAAAAAATCTTTTTTAGTTTCTCTTTATTACAACGTGACATGTTAGTAATTTGAATGTAGGGATAAGGTTAAAAATTATTATTTTAAAAACTATAAGTGTACGCTAAATGAATACAAGGAGATGCTGTGGCTGTGGAGTAAAGCCATTGGAAATGGAAGTCCCGTATTCGAATCCTGGTGAAGACTCTAGGTGGACCACTTCGGGGGCCGATTTTGAGTTTGTGTTGCACACAAACTGTCTTAGTAAACTTGTATTTAAAATATGCTTTTGTTACCTAGGATTCTATAAAATGTACACAGATATATTATCGCCCGGGACCCCCCCCCCCCCCCCGCGGGTCCCCTTTCCACACAAAACGTGGTGTGACGTCAGGCACACTTCTCATTTGCCAAATCATTCGACCCAGAAATAAACAACTGAGTTATTTCCCTTTCAGCGCCCCCCCCCCATCCTTTTTTTCAGTTTTTTTTTCTTACGCTACCTCCTCGATTCCCTTCACTTAATATTATTATTGAAGAAGAGATCTAGAATTACAACACAAGCACGCAACACCAACAAGAAACTGACCCCCTCCCTCCTTTTATTTAACGCTCATCTTTTCTTCTTTTTTTTTTTTTATTCAGCAGACGATCAACAAAAACAAACCAACGAAACTACAAACATACGAGTACAGTCCCCTTATCCACTCCACCGCAATACTTTATTCACGATGCAATATGAATGCCAGATTTCATTCTTTCTTTCCTCCAACGAAGTTATATATATATATATACTTTTATATAGGATTCTACGTTATTTTTATTTCTTCAAAAGATCCCTGTTTTTATAATTTCCTCCAGTTCAGGTGTGGTAACTGGCTCACCGTAAGGTTATCGGTATTATTAGGCCTGCATTAGATACTTGGAAAAAAAATAACAACCTTTGGATTCTTTTACCCCATTTATAAGATTACTGGCCTTCGTATCTCATCGCGGCTACAAAATTGCAATAGACGAGAGGGACGAATAATTATATTAAATAAAATATTAAATAATATTGATTAATACATTAGTCTCGCTTGAAACGCAAAGGTTAACATTTATTTGAACGTTTTATTACATTTGTTCAACTATAACTCTGCCACAGAATGAAGGGAAAGGACTCAATTACATGACCGGCCTACCGTACCTAATTATGCAATTCCAGGAAAACCAATTTATTTTAAATTTATTAAATGAATTTTAAAAAAAAAACGTCATCACTCAGGGCTAAAGGTATACTTTCTTTCCCTTGTTCTATACCAAACAATTAGTTACCAATAGTTAATTGATTTATTTTTTAATCGATCCTTGTTTTGTCAGGTACAAGAAATAATTGTGCAAACTTTCAACTTGATCCGAGATTGGGTGAGAGAGAAAGAACGTGTACAAACTTATGACCAGACAAACAGAGTGAGAGTGAAATGTTTCCAGTAAAAGAAAGTCGTGGGCCCTTCTTTGTAAAACCACTTACAGATTTCCTAGACACAAACTTAGAACGAGGTGACCTTTCCTTTCCCGCCACTAACAAGGCCAGCCAGAGGTGCAATTAGCATTTTCATTATCTCGCTTAATAATGTTGTTATCTTGAGTGAGTTGGGGAGTGGTGGAAGTCGCGTGAGGCTGCACAATCCACTGGCAAGATTTCCTTTCTCACTTCGGGATTCCAAACATTTCTTTGGTCATGAAAATACACAGACAAAACGAATACACGACCTTACGTCATAGATCACATGACTGTAATGTTTAAAAATAGATCATATAGGCATATCACGTGACTAACACTTTTGTTTCTAGCATGACTTTATTTTATTTTTTTATTAGCAGTGACAGCCACAGGAATCAATATTAACAGCAACTATGACGAACCCAAAATTCCTAATTGCTTGTGTGTGTGTGCGCGCGTGTGCGGTGTTGATAGCTTTAAGGAAGCGAGGACAACAACATACGCCTCTGTAGCAGACGATTCGATAACTTTTGTGACATGTTGACCCAAGCAAGTGACAGTGTCCAATGATTGCGGTTATTGACACATCTACTTCAAATGTGAATTATTTGCCTGTAAAGATTCATTTAGGTCAAATTCGCTCTCATAAAACAAACCGTAAAGAATCAAAGTTCACTATTTCTTGTTCAGTGGAGTAGCTAAGGTGGGGGCGGGTTCAAATCCTCGGGCCCCCACTTAGTGGTACCCCAAATGTCTGACATGAGTATCCGAAATGTGTTTTTACATTTAATATTAAATATGTATAAAAATATTTATCTCATGCCATGATGTCGAATGTCAAAATACAGGGGGCCACAAAAGAGGTCAAGCCACCGGGCACCCAAATCCCTAGGTACGCCACTGTTCTTGTTATAAAATTAACCATAAATTACCACAGGTAAATATTTCTTCTTATAAAACTAACTGTAAAGATTCATTAAGATATACAATTTTCACTGATGTGTTGATTTGTTTTTGTTGCAGCGAGAATGGCGTGACACACATAAAGTGCAAGATTAAGACAACTGATACGGAAAGTCGGAGAAGAAATACTTTAACCAAAAGTCCTAAATCAAGAAGAAGAAAAAATGGGGGAGGGGGGTAGTAGCATCCAACCGAGTATTCTATGTGTTTCAAGTACACCAATGAAGTCAGTATTTAATGAGATCAAAGTGCATCATCTAGCTCAGTGTTTAATTTCTTCAAAGTGCATCCTCTAACTCAGTATTTCATGTGTTCAAAGTGCATCCTCTAACTTAGTGTTTCATGTGTTCAAAGTGCATCTATTCTAACTCTGCTCAATGAAGTCTCGCACTAATAAGATTGACCCCGGGTCAAACATCGACCGATGACCAACTTGGTGGAAGGGCAGAGGGGAGGGGGGTGGCAGGTTGGCATCCCACAAACTCACTTAGCACCCATCATCCCTTTCCGTTAACTCCCCCCCCCCTTTTTTCCTCTCTCTCTAGTACCATCAGCTGGTCAACTAAAAATAGATGAACTGACTGTGACGAGAGAGAGCACGATCAAGTTTAGACTCCCAATGAACAAAAGCATGCAGAACATATTCAAACTTCCAGGACCAAATTTATAACGTTAAGATTTTTTTTTAAATACTTGAAAAATGTAAAATAAGCAACTACAACACTATAGATGTGAAAGACAATTTGTTGGGGCGATTACTAATAATTAAAGAAATAATGATTGGACAAAATGTACTAACCAGCCTCTATTCCGCACAAACCCCCAACATTCGGGTTACGCCTTTGTATAAATAGCAACGAGCAATTGGTCTCAACTGCCTACAGGTCAGCGTTCAGGCCTGCTATAACGACTGGTCTCAACCGCCTACAGGTAAGCGTTCAGGCCTACTATAACGACTGGTCTCAGCTTCCTCCAGGTCAGCGTTCAGGCCTACTATAACGACTGGTCTCAACTGCCTACAGGTCAGCGTTCAGGCCTGCTATAACGACTGGTCTCAACTGCCTACAGGTCAGCGTTCAGGCCTACTATAACGACTGGTCTCAACTGCCTACAGGTCAGCGTTCAGGCCTACTATAACGACTGGTCTCAACTGCCCACAGGTCAGCGTTCAGGCCTGCTATAACGACTGGTCTCAACTGCCTACAGGTCAGCGTTCAGGCCTGCTATAACGACTGGTCTCAACTGCCTACAGGTCAGCGTTCAGGCCTGCTATAACGACTGGTCTCAACTGCCTACAGGTCAGCGTTCAGGCCTACTATAACGACTGGTCTCAACTGCCTACAGGTCAGCGTTCAGGCCTACTATAACGACTGGTCTCAACTGCCCACAGGTCAGCGTTCAGGCCTGCTATAACGACTGGTCTCGGTTAGCTCAAGACTGACACAGAAATGACGTCACTAAAGAGTGCTCACAAGTTTGTGACGCTAAGTTGTGCATCATTTAAATGTATATAGCTCGTCATTTAAATAGAAATGCAGTTTTGGACATACCAGAGAATAAATCGCTTTTGCTATTTGTTGAACATTAAGATGTAAACAAACAAAACCAATTTTAGATCATCAATTAATTACATAAATATCACCTTATTGCTGACTCACGCGTCTGGTAATTCTCTATAATCGATATTGAATACAATAGTTTTATAGTTCAGTGTAGCAAAAAAAGTCAAATTACAAAGAGAGTTTGTATTATCCCAACAGTTCCGCCCTTAGACAAGGAATATTCAAGCCATGGTCAGGTATTATTGTTTTCATTGATAAATGATTTTAGTTCTGCTTTATTCTCTATCAAGGTAATTACCAACATACATAGAATACAAACAAGGGTCACGTGCCTAGTGTGTTGACCTGCGTTTAAGAGGCACAAAACACACACATTTTTTTTTCCTTAACTGAGACTCACTAAAAAGAGCCTGTCTGAGAATGTAAAACTGTGTGTTGATATTTAGACCTAACCTAAATAGACTTAACCTATATACTAGGCAAAGTTCATCACATTTTTCCTAAAACACACAAACCATGATCATATCATATCAATATCATATCAACCATGATAATATACTTCTGTAGCCCCCCCCCCCCTCTTTGCATCAACCTTACTCCCTTTCCTCCATTTTTGAACCCTCACCCCCCCCTCTCTCTCTCTTCAACACTCTGCCTCTCTTGTTAACTCCCTGAAGTCGAGCTAAATATTCACTCACGTCTCAGCCATATCGCTAAGCAAATATTATCTTTGGCGTTCTTCACTCACGACGGACAAGGGGACTCAACTCGCCTCTCAGGTAAGAAGCAGAAATGTATTTTCCAGAAAACTCTCTCATCAAGACAGCAGCTCGTGACCCCATGAGGATTGAACCCTTTAATAAAAAAGAGTTCTAGTTATAAGTGAACCAGCATCTGAAGTTCAACACTGTTCATCCCGAACAGACTTTTTTTTTTATATAGGGGAAGTAGGGGAGATAATAATTTAAGAAAATTGGATCAGAGTTATCGATCATGAATAATGAATTATAATGCGCGAAACAAGTTTGACGTAACTGACAAAAGGTTGTCAAGACAGCCCAGTCTTTTTTCCCATACATTTCACACCTCCCTTTCTCCCTATGCGTTTACACGCCCCTGCTAATTCTTCATAAGCACAGTGCTATCATTAGAAACCCTGACAAGTCGTGGTTGATATAAACACGGATCATCATGGCTAAGTCCTGACGACAGAGAGATGTCAGCAGGTGACTGGTATCGTCTGATGAGCAACTTGAAACGGACTAGACTTCTGGAGTTTTGTGTTGGACGTGAAGTATTTAAAATAGCAACAACTCTGGTCTGGAGGCAGCACTGAAAAACCTTCTCACAGATACCCCCTCCCCCACTGGTCCACAACTGTGATTGGACCAGAGCGCTCTGAGCATGCTATAAGCATGAAAGTAGCGCTATGTAAAAGCTATAATTTAATTTATTTATTAACTTGAACTAGGATATATCACCTCGTGACTTCTTCAGAATGTATTCAACCTACACAAGTTACCACCAAACCATCCGCCCACCTTTCATCAGAAACTTGCACACACACATACACACACACTTCATAACTCGGGATCTGGAGACGATGTCGCAAGAGTGATTGAAGTAGAGGCAACAGTGATTAGAGTCGAGAAAACAGTGGGCTGGAGTCAGGACAGCAGTGGGCTGGAGAAGAGGCAACAGTGGGCTGGAGAAGAGGCTACAATAGAAGTGTGATGTCGGGTTACGCTGTGTTCGAAAGTCGAGGAAGCATGGGTTAGCAGTGTTCTAGAGTCGGACTACCATGGTCTGAGGTCGGTAGTGGTACATACATTTGACATACAGTGTGGTGTCTGCCGTGATTGGGTAAGATAGAGTTAACAACAATACAGACATCACATGACTTGTTAAGATAAAGACAGTCATCTAGTGATTTAGTGAGATAAAGACAAGACATCAAGTGACTTGGTGAGATAAAGACAGACATCACAAGACTTGGTAAGCTAAAGACAGACATTACATGACTTGGTCAGATAAAGACAGACATCAAGTGACTTGGTGAGATATAGAAAGACAGGCATGATATGACTTGGCGAGATAAAGACAGACATCAAGTGACTTGGTGAGATAAAGACAGACATCACATGACTTGGTGAGATAAAGACAGGCATCACATGACTTGTTAAGATAAAGACAGACATCTAGTGATTTAGTGAGATAAAGACAAGACATCAAGTGACTTGGTGAGATAAAGACAGACATCACATGACTTGGTGAGATAAAGACAGACATCATGTGACTTGGTGAGATAAAGACAGGCATCACATGACTTGTTGAGATAAAGACAGACATCAAGTGACTTGGTGAGATAAAGACAGACATCACATGACTTGGTGAGATAAAGACAGACATCAAGTGACTTGGTGAGATAAAGAAAGACAGACATCATGTGACTTGGCGAGATAAAGACAGACATCAAGTGACTTGGTGAGATAAAGACAGACGTCACGTGACTTGGTGAGATAAAGACAGACATCACATGACTTGTTGAGATAAAGACAGACATCACAAGACTTGGTAAGATAAAGACAGACATCACATGACTTGGTGAGATAAAGACATACATCAAGTGACTTGGTGAGATAAAGAAAGACAGACATTATATGACTTGGCGAGATAAAGACAGACATCAAGTGACTTGGTGAGATAAAGACAGACATCACAAGACTTGGTAAGATAAAGACAGACATCATGTGACCTGGCGAGATAAAGACAGACATCAAGTGACCTGGTGAGATAAAGACAGACATCGAGTGTGTTGGTGAGATAAAGACAGACATCAAGTGAGCTGGTGAGATAAAGACAGACATCGAGTGTGTTGGTGAGATAAAGACAGACATCAAATGACTTCTTCAACTTACCGAAAGGGTCTCATCCATATTATAATTGGCCAAATTAAATCCAGTCTTGTCCTTCCATATGTTGTCCTGGAGAGTTTTGTTTAGGTTGGTGCTAACATAGAAACACTCTGGGGAGCAGGGAAGATAAACATTACCATTTTTAGCACACTTTTTTTTTTAAATGTAATGTGGGGGGGGGGGGGGGTCTGGAGGAGGCTTACATTGCTGATCATGTCGACTTTGTTTAGTTATAACCACAAAGCAAACACAATAGATTTAATAATGTTAATATTTCTTTGTCCAGACATTGCTAGTGTACTTTAAAATGCAAACATCAAAAGGCTCACTACGTCTATAGTAGCTACCAGTCTATACGTGTGCTAGGTTAGTTGTTGTTTTTTAAAGTAATGTCTGTTTTGTTTGTTTTTTTTTAGTTTAAAACTAACGTAGTTAAATATAGTTTGTAGAAGCTTTTCTTTTTTTTAATTTTTCTGTTTTCCCAACACGCAGAGA
The DNA here is from genome assembly GCA_036873155.1 of Biomphalaria sudanica. Lineage (NCBI taxonomy): Eukaryota > Metazoa > Mollusca > Gastropoda > Planorbidae > Biomphalaria > Biomphalaria sudanica. The sequence continues at coordinate 1,957,380 of JAZGLO010002645.1, read as the reverse complement.
AACACAAACACGTGCGCGAGTTCGCGCTTTCAAGACTTGTGAGTTCTGTTTCTTTATTTCCTGTGCAGATTTTGAGTTGGAGATAATTCTTACATTACACTTTACTGTTCATTTGATCTTACTCCAGGAATGCGCAAGAGACTCTATTTATAGCAACGGAAATTACTAAAAAGAAAAAAAAAACACAGCGCTATATGGAAAGTCCTAAGGGGGGGGGTGGAGGAATAGCTTTGTGGTTGGGAAAGAGGGAAAAAACGTCTATGGCGGGGAAAAGTTACTCCGTGAAATGAGAAATAGAGTCTCGTAGGAAGGGGTAAAAACAACAAAAAGTAGAATGCGATGTTCAAGATTTGACCATTAGACCGTCGGATCAATTGGCGGGAGGGGGGGTCACCTTAGAGTTAGACCGTCGGAACAATTGGCGGGAGGGGGGGGGTCACCTTAGAGTTAGACCGTCGGAACAATTGGCGGGAGGGGGGGTCACCTTAGAGTTAGACCGTCGGAACAATTTTCGGGAGGGGGGGGGGTCACCTTAGAGTTAGACCGTCGGAACAATTGGCGGGAGGGAGGGGTCACCTTAGAGTTAGACCGTCGGAACAATTGGCGGGAGGGGGGGGTCACCTTAGAGTTAGACCGTCGGAACAATTGGCGGGAGGGGGGGTCACCTTAGAGTTAGACCGTCGGAACAATTGGCGGGAGGGAGGGGTCACCTTAGAGTTAGACCGTCAGAACAATTGGCGGGAGGGGGGTCACCTTAGAGTTAAACCGTCGGAACAATTGGCGGGAGGGGGGGGGTCACCTTAGAGTTAGACCGTCGGAACATTTGGCAGGAGGGAGGAGTCACCTTAGAGTTAGACCGTCGGAACAATTGGCCGTAGTCAAGGCTAGAGACATGACTCTTAGATGACAGGCTAGTAGTAACACACACATTATGAAACGTGTGTCAAGAATCAATACAATGAACTAAAAAGTGGGGGGGGGGGGGGGGGGGGTAACAAATGCGTCATTTGTAATGAAGTTCACTCTGACATATGTATGAGGCCGAACAAAGCTCCGAGCTTTGCCGATAAGGACAGCCAGTATTTTAGTTTTTTAAGGCTGATTAAGATCAGAAATCCAGACTTGACTCGGGTGGCAAGGACCATAATTAAAACATAGCAGACCTTGAAACTTTGTATTTGGTGGCTTTCGGCATTGCCTCACACCTTTACCAAGGAGTTAATTTGCCAGCGGCCAAAGTCATTGCTCGGGTTATGATTGGAGCCGAATTCTTTACTAACTTTAGTACAATTTCATTATCTAATAACACTGTTCACAGGAAAAAAAATGACATGTCTGCTGACATTATCAATCAGGTAATTCAGGAAATGATATCTAATCCATTTCTAATATTTAGCATCCAGATGTTGATGAATCCACATACGTTGGACATTGGTTCACAACGTGTGTTTTTTCTGGAGATATTTACACAAAAAGCGATTATAAAGATTAGTCTATATGCAAACTTCTTGAAATGAACGAACACATTTATGGTTGGGGGGGTCGCCGCCAAGTGAAAAATTGTATTAGGGGGTCGCGGAGCTATAAAGCTGATGTAAAGTTTTCTTTCAATTCTCTTTGCAAAGCCAAAAACCCTAAATCCCCAGCAGATATATTCACACTTAGTCATTACAACTTAATTCCAATACCAACGCACAGTCCAACAATAATTCACAGGGTAACAAAGACACACATTCACACCTAGTTATTCCCAGGCTAATCTCCTTGTATCCAAAAGATCAGGTAAATATCTAGAGCTCATGTACGATATCCTTGTTTAGTCCGATAAGTCTCGGGGATAAGTTGCTTGTTTCCGGGTGCCTTGCCCACGACATTCGTCAACCTTTTCGTAAACTACGGGCTGGCTGGACGCGGGGTAGTAGCCTTTGTCTGATGGTTAAACATGTTCAGGTATGACATTGCCTTCAACAGACCTTTACCTTTTTTAAGGCACTTTTTAAGGTACATGTCTAGAAGAAGAGTAAAAATCCACAAAAATTGAGAAAAGGGGGTTGGGCGAAGAAAGAGAGAGAGAGAGAGACAGAGAGAAAGAGAGAGAAAGAGAGACAGAGAGAACAATATAGTACCATGGCCTCACATTGTCGTTGTGGGAATGTCCTTAGCAAGGGCAACAATACTAATGAATGTGATTTTAATGTCGTTTTAATGAGTGTTTTGAATGCGCATCCAGTGTAGATGAGATAGTTAAATGGTGCAGCGCTGTAGTACCAGTAGTAACATACAGTGGCGTGTCTTCATGATGTATGCTGCTTTGAAAGACATTGACAACATTCTCTGGCGACAGCCCTAACAAAGGCAAGTTTCACTTGTTCTAATTTTCAACTTATCAATTTTAAAAATGTATAAAAATCGTTGAAAATTTTTGTTTTTCGGTTTTCAGAAATATAGAACAGCGTAAGTTCCAAAATTACAGCACGGTAGCCTCTGGGGTCTCATAGCCACGTGGGGAAATGTCTATCTATGCTGTGCTATGCAGAAAGGGCGCCGTTAAAGGAAACATTTTGGACAATTGTAAAGTTTTGTGTGAAGGGTGTCCCTGAATGCGCAGTCAGTCTCAATGAAACAAATGGTCTAGTTAAACATTTAAATAAAGAGACAAGACTACTCCGTAGATCACGTGACATTGAGGACAAAGCCAAACACATTCATTGTCAACATTTGTGTAGTACACCATAATAATGTCTCGTGTAAGTGTGTCACTTTGCAACGTGTGTAGTAGAACGAGGGGACACTATTCATCATGGTGCACACGTCACAATAACAAGAAATGTGTTTAGGAATGACAGTGCAACACATACCTGCATCGGAGGCTATGCAGACGTTTGTATTTATTAACTTGTCTACTTCGTTCTGTGAGAAAGGAATACGGACATCTTGACAAGTGAAGGGGAAGTCAGGATGAGGTCTACTCTTGGTCATTTCAAAGACCAGCCTAGCGGTATTTGTGGTCACACTACGGAGCAGCTCATGTGAAGGACGTTGTTTTGTATGGGTAACCCATTGAGGGCATACTGTCAGCAAATCCATGTAAGCTCGGACGTTCCAAAAATCCCATACTAAAATGAAATCCGAACTCTAACTCTTCTGTTGGAACTCAAGTATGTATCACTTGGCCACTACGTCCAATGTCAGTTTCGCTCTGTCTAATGTACACATGAAATGGTTGGCCGGCAAAGTTGTTTGCTTTCAGCGAGGCATATCTCTCTTTCTAATAAAATATGGTCGAGTGTAGCGCCTCACATTGTCAACGCACTATCTGAGTTTGAACACCACTGCCGCCATGACATGTTGAATAAAACTCGACCTGCTTTAAAAATGTGTAACCTCTTTTTTTTTGTTATACAATAAAATCACTAGTGTAACTTCACAAAGAAGAAATAATATTAATCAAATTGACGGTTTCATTCATATACATGGGTACATAGGAACTTCAACTTAGCACCTGACTTTTTGTTTAATATTACAAATTTAATTAATTATTTATGTATTTATTTGTACAAAATACTTCACTTCTCTCATTCTCTTTTCCTCACTCCCTTTCCACATTCATCCAAAATAAGAATTTCTTGAAACAAAAATATTACATTTTATGGGAACAAAATTACAATATTGAGATATATAGCTGAAACTGTAAGTTCTTTCCCAAGGATACGCTTTTTTAAAGTTTTTTTTAAAAATATTTTGCTTGTTAACTCATACTATCTGGTCTCTTCATTTCATAGTATTCCATACAGGAAAGTATAACAAACTGGACCGATTTTTTAAAAAAGGAAAAACAAAGCATTTTACCATTTTGCTATTTCTACATTTGTCGTTTTCTTTAGTTTGTTGTTTTCTCTGAAATTTGTCAGTTTCGGAGTCAATCAATTTCCGGAGCTACACAAAATTCTTCATCTATTTCCTTAAGTTTCCATTAAGATTAGTTGTACCTTTTTTTAGCATAGCCAATCCTTTGTCTTTTTATTATTTATTTATTAGCCAAGTTTCTTTTTTTTTTCCCTATCTGATTGTTTCTTAATTCCTATCACTTTCCATCCTCCTCTCCCCCCGCCATTTTGTTTTGAGCCGAGTCAAATCTCAACCTAAACCGCACATTTCACCAGTCTAAACTCTGGCTCCTAAACCGCACAGTTCACCAGTCTAAACTCTGGCTCCTAAACCGCACAGTTCACCAGTCTAAACTCTGGCTCCTAAACCGCACAGTTCACCAGTCTAAACTCTGGCTCCTAAACCGCACAGTTCACCAGTCTAAACTCTGGCTCCTAAACCGCACAGTTCACCAGTCTAAACTCTGGCTCCTAAACCACACAGTTCACCAGTCTAAACTCTGGCTCCTAAACCGCACATTTCACCAGTCTAAACTCTGGCTCCTAAACCACACAGTTCACCAGTCTAAACTCTGGCTCCTAAACCGCACAGTTCACCAGTCTAAACTCTGGCTCCTAAACCGCACATTTCACCAGTCTAAACTCTGGCTCCTAAACCGCACATTTCACCAGTTTAAACTCTGGTTCCTAAACCACCACGTTATCCGCACACCCAGACAGCTGACCGAAATAAATACAGGCCACACAGACACGCACAGCGAAAAGGGGTGGGGAGGGATCTTGATGGCCTCCACCCGAGTCGAAAAGAAAAAACAATAGAGGTTGACTCACACTTGCAAGGCAGCGCCATCACTATGGCGTAATGGGGATCGGAAATGGGGTGGGGGAGCTCCAGAGAATGAGTGAGAGGGAGGGATGGCGCCATGTGTTGCAGGGTTGAGACATTGTTTCTTGTTAGTTTTCAAAGCGCATCCAAGGACAGAAACAAGTAGCCACAGAGAAGAGTTCTAAACAAAAACTTTCTCGGATCTTTGAACGAAAAAAAAATCATTATTTTTAAAAATTAAGTAGAAATCGGGTTGTTACAGTTTTTGCCAAAGGAAACATAATGGCGTTAAGTGCAGGAGTCCGAGAAGATGGGTGAGAAATGACGTCATCCAAAAGCGATTCGTTGTTAAAAAAAGTTATTAATTAAGACTGGACCAATCTGAAGAACGTACATTACAATCAACCATTCTTTTGGTCGCTACTCGTTCAATAAGATATTGCTAGAATAAGAAGTTGTTGTTTTTTATCTAGATATGCTGATATATATATATATAAAAGAAACTTCTTCAAGATATAGATTTATATGACACTACTATTAAAAAAAAAAAAGAATAACCTTAAAACAAAACGAACACACGGTTATCCCTTGATCTTTGTAGCGGCTGATTCTCGCCACGCGACAATAGACGCGCTAAAGCATTCACTGATATTTTCCTATAAGAGCTAATTCAGTGAATATTTAATGCCAGACTTTGCATACTAAAGTGAGCGACTAAAAAATTTTCTCGTCCGTCTCTATATTTCTATGTGTACGAGTCGATGAAACAAAACATGAATTGTTAATGCATTGAAACAGATACATGGCAAGGGAGAGCAACCATGATCGTAGAACGAATTTTAAGCTTTGTCGACAATCTGCATATTTTGTCGATCCAAATGGTTCGCGGTAGATAAAGTCTATCAAGTCATTCTGGAAATTAGTTGGCGTCCTTGGCAACAACAAAGACAACACACAGCAAACAAAGCAAATAAGGTTTTCTGATTGACTGTATGATGTGTGTTCCTGTGCTGCTCCTTAGATCTTTGTTCTATGTGCCCCAATTCGTACAGTAAATAAGATTCATATTGGGAGTTGCAAGTCTAACCAGTCAGTTGAGAACTTTGTTCTATGTGCCCAATTCGTGCAGTAAATAAGATCCACATTAGGAGTTGCAAGTCTAACCAGTCAGTTGAGAACTTTGTTCTATGTGCCCAATTCGTGCAGTAAATAAGATCCACATTGGGAGTTGCAAGTCTAACCAGTCAGTTGAAAACTTTGTTCTATGTGCCAAATTCGTGCAGTAAATAAGATCCACATTAGGAGTTGCAAGTCTAACCAGTCAGTTGAAAACTTTGTTCTATGTGCTCAATTTGTGCAGTAAATAAGATCCACATTGGGAGTTGCAAGTCTAACCAGTCAGTCGAAAACTTTGTTCTATGTGCCAAATTCGTGCAGTAAATAAGATCCACATTAGGAGTTGCAAGTCTAACCAGTCAGTTGAGAACTGTGTTCTATGTGCCCCAATTCGTGCAGTAAATAAGATCCACATTGGGAGTTGCAAGTCTAACTAGTCAGTTGAGAACTTTGTTCTATGTGCCCAATTCGTGCAGTCAGTTGAAAGAAGAGAATATTAAAACGAGGGTATAGAAATTCATTTCAGCAGCTTATTTATTACAAATATATTCCACAATCATGAGTCCACCCACAGTAGACTCTTTCGTAGACTCTAGTATTGAGCCAATGGCCCTCATTCACCAAATGAACGATCACGAGATAATATTGATAAAACAGCGGGGGGGGGGGGGGGGGGGACGGGACTGTCAGGCGATAACCATTGTTGATTAAAATTAGATCGCAATTAGTATAGAAAAGATAGAGAAGCACGTGACTCAATGTTTACGATTGGTGAATGAGGTCCATTGCTGAAACAAGTGATATCCCTTTACCCCCAGACAGAGTGTTACGTAGCGGGACGCGTGACAATCAGAAAGTTGTTTTATGGGCCTGCTTTTGTTTTAGACAGATTTCTTGCAATATGGCTAAAAATAGCTCATAAAAGTCGAAGGACTCCTAAAATGGACAAGATTTTCATATTGCTCAGAATCTGGGCTAAGATCGAAAAGTCTCTATAAGTGGGACACTATAGAGGTGCAAGTCAGTTGCTCGTCGTGTTTTACCTCAATACTTTCAATTTGGACTTTCCATCAGTTCAATTGTGTCCTTTTATCTGAAGTATTCTGTGTGTATATTTATTCTAGAATTCAAGTTTCTGCTATTAAAGTATTCAAAGTTTTAAATTGAATGTGCTCGATGGATCTCGGCTACGCTTGACTTTTGCTTTACTGGATTTACATCTACAATCTCTACAACGTAACCACCTCGCAACACCAGCACGACAAGTGACTTCATGTCTAGACTTTGCCGTGGGACACGAAAAAGAGAGACCTTTCATCCCCCCTTATTTTAACCTCTTCTCTTCTCTCTCTATCTAGTACCAATCTAAAATAGATCTTTTTCTAGTTGCTTTCTGATGGCAGTCATCACCTGGCTATTTACTCCCCCATTATCTCAGCCCTCGGGATAACATCCCAAGACCAACCTAAACATCCGCCTCGCGTGCTTCAATTCAAGACGCGAGAAAAAAGAATGTACAAGGAAAAAAAAAATTAAGCCAGTGTTTTGGACCATTCTGGAACTGGGTGTTTATTACAGGCACCAAACAAGTGAAGTTCCGATGAGGTCCTGGCGTAGCAGTTGTATTTCATTGAAGGTTGTCGCAGTGAACTATTTAGCCAGTCGTGTTAAAACAGAGGTTTAAAAAAAAGTGGGAGGGGTGAACAATGTAGTTTTATTATTATTATTATTATTATTCCTTAAATTAACTAATATTTCCCTACAAACTTACTGGCAAGAGTTTTAATACTTTGTTGTTGTTTTTTTAATTCCATGCGATTAATACAGAGTGTTAGTTCAAAGAAATCTTTTAAATTTTCTTTTTTTTAAAGCAAGTAGCATAGACCTGGGCCAAGTAAGTAGCATAGACCTGGGCCAAGTAAGTAGCATAGACCTGGGCCAAGTAAGTAGCATAGACCTGGGCCAAGTAAGTAGCATAGACCTGGGCCAAGTAAGTAGCATAGACCTGGGCCAAGTAAGTAGCAAAGACTGAGTCGAGTAAGTTACATAAAATGACGATCCAATGAAAAAGCATAGAATCGAGTCAAGTAAGTAGCCTATAGTGAGCCAAGTTACTAGCACAGACTGAGCCAGTTTCGCATCCCAGACCAGAGGCAAGTAAAGCATCTTACTCTGCCTGGAGATAAAATCTTCGTCACTGTTATGCTATGTTATGGTTCCTGCCTTGAGAGATGACTCCTAGAGACATTGCACAGCAAGGCAGTGGAGGTTTTAAGATCCAAGTACCATTCGCCTTGATGATTAGCTTTACTACGCGAAAGAACTTCTTCTACCAGGGTCTTAAAAACAAAGCAAAAATTTAACTCAAAATAATATATCTTTTTAAAAGTTCAATACTTGTTGTTGCTGGTTGTTAAAAAGAAATTTACAATAATAATAATAATAATTTTATTTATAAAGCGCTGTTAAAAAACAATATGTGGGCTCAAGGCGCTGTAATAACATGACAAAATGACAGTTAATCTAAAAAAGTTTTAAACTGATAGGTCTTAATGTTCTTCTTAAAAGTGGTGTAGCAAGTTGTCTATCTGAGATCAATGGGGAGTGAGTTCCAAACCTTTGGTCCGTGAACTGAAAAAAGCCCGCAGACCGTAGCTTTTGAGGGAGAAACGTGGCACTACTAAAAGCAATGAGTCCCTTGAGCGCAGGGCTCTCTGGGGGACATAGGGAGTAATCAGTTCGCTAAGGTACAAGGGCATCTCGTTGTTATATATACAATGCAGCAAAGCAACTATAAGTATACCCATTTCGTTTAGACGTTAATTTGTTTATAAGCACCAATCGAATAAATGCCATGTTTCAGGTTTAGTAAAACCTTAAAAGTTGATTTTATTTCTTCATCCCCTTTTAAATACTTTAGCTCGTTGAGATTCTCTGTCATGACGTCATGATAGACTATCTGTTTACATTGGTATAGAGATAGACTATTTCGTATTGGAATTGATTTCCAATTAAGAGATTTATCATAAAAAAAAAAGTTTTCGGTTTATTTTAATTTTTTAAATTTCAACATCTACTTTAGGGCTAATATTATTTAAACTTGAACTAAAACTAAATAATAGTAAATATATATTTATTTATCCTTCTGTTTCGGAAGACATGGATGCGCCCAGAAAAGTCACCGGTATTTGGTTTCAATTTGAGACGAGGCAGAATCTGGTGTGACTGACTAATCAAGCAAATTCTGGTGTGGCAGAGTTTGCCACAGTTTGTAAGTGTGTATGCATCTGTTTTAAGGCTAGCTGATAGGGCAGCTTTCTTTTTATTCTCTTGACATAGGCAGCTTCGTTTCTTTTTTCTCTCGGCGAGGCTCGTACCAGCACGCCCCAGCACGCGCAGTCTGTCTCAATGCTGTCTGATCTTGAGCAATTTCTTCACACATACTTTCATTGATGGCTGTGGTACTGATGTCTCGCTTGCAGACATCTCTTTAGATTAGTCTTGGACCACCCTTGGGTCTGACTCCCTCCGCAAGTTCAGCTATTGGGGGGTGGGGGGGGGGGAAGCAGTCAAAAACAAAAAGCAGGAAACAATCAAATGGGATTTAACGCTCGTGTCGCCCTCCTATTTTTAGATGTCCATTTGTTTTGTTATCTATTTGTTACTGTGTGCATTGTGTCCTCCAACATCACAGCAGGCATTGCCCGATGCTTACCAATGTTTCAAACAAAGTGTTCGCATGTCACTGTTACATCAAGTTACAAAGTAACTGATAAACCTAGAACTCTCCCACATTCAAAGGCAAACAAAACAAAGCAGAAGAGACAACGGCCTGTGTGAGTTACAACAGTACAAAGTAGTGCCCAACTCGAAGACTTCCAACACGTGGGCGATCTAGAAATAACACCCCCCGCTCTTTCCCCTACCCACTTCTCTTGGCTCCAAAGGTAAACATGGTTGGTGGGCTCCTAGAGATAAGGTAATTACTAGAGGGTAATTTCTAGCCTGTATATTGTAATTAACACGCGATAGACCGAATCATCGTTATCTAGACCAAAATAAAACTGTAGACGATACGTTTATGGAGCTGCACAAAAACAATAAAGATTTGATTTGTTTTGAGCCTAGAGAACGTTGCGGTAGTTATTCAGGGTGGTCTTCTCAAAGTAGACCCTCGGGTGGATTCTTCTTGACCAATCCAACGTCTCTATAGAGAACTCTTGAATTTATATGCACGAACGTTTGTCTGGTAACATCTAGTAGGCGATAGGTTTAAGATCACCTTTATGATTGAACGAGCATTATTGGAAAAGATCACTGACCTATGCCATAGAATGAGAATTAAGGGAAAAGATCACTGACCTATGCCATTGAATGAGAATTAAGGGAAAATATCACTGACCTATGCCATCGAATGAGCTTTAAGGGAAAAGATCACTGACTTATGCCATCTAGAGGGAGATCGCTGATCTGCACAATCGAGTGAGCGAAAAGTAAAAGATCACTGACCTATGCCATCGTGTATGCGATAAGGAGACGTTCACTGACCTATCCATATGGTAAGCGATAAGAAAGAGATCACATACCTATGTCATGTAGAAAGAAATAAGGATGTGCCTACGGTTTACGCAAGCACTGTCATTAAGTCGAGGGCAGTGTCTATGACAAAAATACGAAATATGTAAAACTCTGGCGGGAACTTTACAAAAAAAAAATCCTTATTACTATTAAATGATTATCTCTGTAAACGTACGTAAATATTCCACGCTAGACGTAAAAATAGATCAAGTAAGTGATTTAATCATTAAAGGTCAAACATATTCATTGCGATTGACTGTCCGTGTTTTTTTTTTGTCTTATTCGAAATTTGCATTCCATATTTCAATATCACCGGAAGTCCTTGCACATGTTTTTGTCTTGGCATCAGTGGCGTAGCTGGGGTGGGGGAGGGAGAAGAAATTTAAATCCACCTCGGGCCCCCACTTGAGGGTGGACCCCAAATGAGTGTTCGAATTTATTTTTTACATTAAATATTACATATTACGCAAAATGCAGGAGCCCCAAAGAGGACAAGCCCCCCTCAGGCCCCCAAATGATGGCGAATTCCTAGCTACGCCACTGCTAGGCATGTATACTAAGAAAAATATTCTGATTTCTAGTGATTATCGCAACTTTTTTCTTTTCCTGTAACTTGAACTAATTAACAACCACGTGATAATCTTCTTCGAATTAAAAAAAAAAAAGATCTTTTATTAAAATTCTACGTTAAATTCAGATCTGCCACTCGTTGTTAAAGAAAAAAAAATGCGCGCTCTGACCTTCAAGGAACTCGGTGACCTATAATAATAACACGAGAAGGGTCATAAACAGCATCTACAACGTTCAGTTTTGGTGCGCTATCGCTTCCTCCCACTCAGTTTACTCACACACTTGATATCATTCCTCATTAATTATTTTCTGTCGTTCTTAGGGGTGAATCAGGGTTGGAGGGCTGGGGGTATATTACATGCACATACTCCTATTATATTCTGGAGTTTAGGAGATAGTGCTGTGTTAGTTGTTAAAGTGCATGAAATCAGAAGTGAAGTGTATGTAAAGAATGTAATCAGAAGCGAAGTGTATGTAAAGAATGTAATCAGAAGTGAAGTGTATGTAAACAATGTAATCAGAAGTGATGTTATGTAAAGAATGAAATCAGAAGTGAAGTGTATGTAAAGAATGTAATCAGAAGTGAAGTGTATGTAAAGAATGTAATCAGAAGCGAAGTGTATGTAAAGAATGTAATCAGAAGTGAAGTGTATGTAAACAATGTAATCAAAAGTGATGTGTATGTAAAGAATGAAATCAGAAGTGAAGTGTATGTAAAGAATGTAATCAGAAGTGAAGTATAGGTAAAGAATGTAACCAGAAGTGATGTGTATGTAAAGAATGTAATCAGAAGTGAAGTGTATGTAAAGAATGTAATCAGAAGTGAAGTGTATGTAAAGATTGTAATCAGAAGTGAAGTGTATGTAAAGAATGTAATAAGAAGTGAAGTGTATGTAAAGAATGTAATCAGACGTGAAGTATATGTAAAGAATGTAATCAGATGTGCCTGTAAAGAATGTAACCAGAATTGAAGTGAATGTAAAGAATGTAATCAGAAGTGAAGTGTATGTAAAGAATGTAATCAGAAGTGAAGTGTATGTAAAGAATGTAATCAGAAGTGAAGTGTATGTAAAGAATGTAATCAGAAGTGAAGTGTATGTAAATGTAATCAGAAGTGAAGTGTATGTAAAGAATGTAATCAGATGTGCCTGTAAAGAATGTAACCAGAAGTGAAGGGAGTGAGACACTAGGTCCACTTGAATGTAAACCAAGGGAGTGAGACACTAGGTCCACTTGAATGTAAACTAAGGGAGTGAGACACTAGGTCCACTTAAATGTAAACCAAGGGAGTGAGACACTAGGTCCACTTAAATATGAACAAACACGTTTAATCTACATTGATCTCTATGGTATAAATAGTAAAACTGTTTGGCTTTTTGCACTGATTTGAACCCATAGACAATTCTTAATATCTGGAATGACCAAGTCGAACCCATAGACAACTCTTAATATCCGGAATGGCCAAGGCGTTAAACGTTGTCCATTCATGGAGTAGATTTCATCAGTTCCCTTTTAACCCAAGAAAACTTGATCTAGGTATTAAACAACACAATTCCTATTCAAAATTGGCTTCTTGGTGTCAATGGTCATCCAGATGAGCTGATACTTTGTGTATTAACATCATCATGAGCGACACATTTGTATAGTATTAGTATCAATGTCAGAGTATATCTGAGTATTGAAATAGTCTAAAGATGTGCAATGTGACAGTATAGTCTACGTTTTGACTGACTGAGCCTGGCCAAACGACATCTGCACGAGTCAACACACATACTGTACATACAAACACGCTACATATTAGCGTTAAGAACATAAGTAGACCACGTGACAGGTTAATGACACCAAGGAGAAATAACAGAACACTACTCCCTCCCCTGCTTCTTGTATTACTGTTGCATAATACTTATGACCTATTGGTGGTGGTGTTTCACTTAAAGCTAAGTTTACAGCAATCCAGCCAATCAATAGGCCTGTTACAGCGAAGCGCATGTGTGACATTGCAACCAAAGCCGGAAGTCTCGGTACAGACCATCGGTCAGACTCAATGTGCGAGTGTGTGTGTGTGTGTGAATCATCTCCAAATATCAGAGGCGTAGATGACCAGCTGAAGGGGGAGAGTTGCTTTCAAAATGTCCTATTTTCAATGCATGCTAGTAAAAGTCAAGAGAAACTGTCATTGGAGCATATGAATGAACTAACAAAAGAAAGTAATGCCGTTGACAGATGTGCAGTCTACATGAAGTAGCAAGAAGTCGATACAAATGTTTATTTTACTCTTATGTTATAATAATACAATAAAATAACATTGATCTTATATTACTTACTTAAAAGTAAACTTGTGTGAATGTATTTGTGACATAATGGGTGAGCTGTGGGTCTGAATGAATGTGTGACCTGATGTGTGAGCTGTGGGTCTGAATGAATGTGTGACATGATGGGTGTGCTGTGGGTATGAATGTATATGTGTGACATGATGGGTGTGCTGTGGGTATTAATGTATATGTGTGACATGATGGGTTAGCTGTGGGTCTGAAGGAATGTGTGACATGATGGGTGTGCTGTGGGTATGAATGTATATGTGTGACATGATGGGTGTGCTGTGGGTATTAATGTATATGTGTGACATGATGGGTTAGCTGTGGGTCTGAAGGAATGTGTGACATGATGGGTGTGCTGTGGGTATGAATGTATATGTGTGACATGATGGGTGTGCTGTGGGTATTAATGTATATGTGTGACATGATGGGTGTGCTGTGGGTATGAATGTATATGTGTGACATGATGGGTGAGCTGTGGGTATGAATGTGTGACATGGTGGGTGTGCTGTGGGTATGAATGTATGTGTGACATGGTGGGTGTGCACTCGGTATGAATGCATGTGTGTGACATGATGGGTGAGCTGTGGGTATGAATGTATGTGTGACATGATAGGTGTGCTGTGGGTATGAATGTATGTGTGACATGATGGGTGAGCTGTGGGTATGAATGTGTGTATGACATGATGGGTGTGCTGTGGGTATGAATGTGTGTGTGACATGATGGGTGTGCTGTGGGTATGAATGTATGTGTGACATGATGGGTGTGCTGTGTGCACGAATATATGTGGGACATATCTCATTTTTTTCCCTTTTTAAAATATTAATTTGTCTTATAAAATGCCGAATACAACAAGTTCAAAAGTTGAGACGATACATATTAGGAACAACCTGAACTTTATACGTGACGAAAGGTTATCTATGACTTTTCAAAAATCCGATCGAATTGCTGTTTATATAAAAATACTTTATCCTAATGAAAAAAAAAGGGGGGGGGGGTCGACTTACAAATTCATGTGATTTCAATTATCACTAGATGGACTACTCTCTGCCTGCACATCGCATGTTTGTCTAGAGTGACCGTGTTTTTAGTTCACTGAGAGAGGTACGTGTGGGCAGTGTTGTTTGTCCATGGATCATGTGTGTGGTGTGTGCTGTCGCGACCACGAGATGGACTGCTCGGTCCCCAGCGTGTCAAGTGTGTGTGTGTGTGTGTGTGAGCAGAGGAAATGTTCGCGAGACAGATGAGGGACCGGATGAGGAACAGAAGTGTGGGAAAGGGGGAAGGGTTAAGCAGAACAGATTTTTTGGGGGGAGGGGGGATATATGGGGCATGGGAGCCAAGGCTCACTTTGCTTGGACCCAAGACTGGCCGCTGAAGACAGCAGATGAAAGAGAAGAAGTGACCAAAAGTGCTGTGACCTGAAGTGTCCAGAGACAAGTGGAGGTCACGCGTCGTTAAAACGCCACTCCATCACTTGCTCCCATGGGCGTAGCCAGGCCCCCGAAATGAAATCCCCCCCTTGGGGGGGGGGGGGGGATCGGAATTTAGTGAATGATTTTTTGCTTTGATTTTGTTTATTTTAGGTGAGATTTTAATACTAAACCATCACTTGCCCCAGCACAACCAATGGGGTTTTGAGTTTAAAACCCCCTACCAGGGATTTTGAGTCTAAAACCCCCTACCAGGGGTTTTGAGCTTTAAACCCCCTACTTGGGGTTTTTGCAGTTAGCTCCCCCTCTTCTATAAAACAAAACAAAAAAAAATGCAAACGAAAATCCCCTAATTCCAAGAGCACAGTTAAGGGAGATTTTGATTTTAAACCCCCCTCCAAAATTTACGATAAACCCCCTCTTCAATATAAAAAAAAAAGCTAATTACACACTCAAAATGTTATGAGCGGAGCTAAATGGGTTTTGACTTAGTTTTGAGTTTAAACCCCACTTCAGCTGTGTTTGAAGGTAAAAAATACCTCTTTAATAATAAAAACAAAGCAAATTATACACTCAAAATGTTATGAGTGTAGTCAAAGGGGTTTTGAGTTTAAACTGCCCTCCAGTGGAGTTTGAAGCTAAAAAGTAACTCTTCAATATAAATAAAAGCAAATTACTCACTCTAAAATCTATAAGCGTAGCCAAAGGGGTTTTACATACTTCTTCAAAATAAAAAATAAAAAAGCAAATTACACAGTAAAATTATTTGAGCGTAGCCAATCCAATCGGAGGTTTTGAGTTTAAACCCCTCTTCTACAGATGGCGTTTTTTTAAAGTTTAAAACCCCTCCAGATGGTTTTGAGTTTAAGATCCCCTTACAGAGCATTTTGAGGTGGAAAACCCCCAACAGATGATTTTGACGATAAAACTTCTCTTTTCGATATAAAATCTAAAGCAAACTACAGTCACTTAATTCCAAGAGCGTATTCAAGAGAGGTTACACATTTTTACCAGTGGCAGGGCTCTTTTAATAAACTGCAGTGAATAGTCATCTGCCGAAATTGAAAAACACTAAATGTGGCTCAACAAAGATGGCTAAGACAGATTTTAGGAGTCAATTATAGAAATCTGGTTTAAATCAAGGAAATCCTATGCCGAACTGGGAGTCGACCCTTTAGTAAGATTGTGAGAGAGGTTTGTGGGACATGTTCTCTGACAAAATGAATTACGCATAAGAAGAGTTGCAATGATATCCTAGTACAACTTGACGCCACTCATTCATTGAGGTCCTCATGGCAGATGGGAAGAGGCTTCAGACATTACCAGTGACAGATTTTTATGGAAACAGTTTGACATCAAATGCTCCGAACGGCGCGGGAGGGTCTAAGTCAGTAAGAATAGCACATTAGGTTTTTGAAATAAAACTTTTTAAAAGCAGGAAAATGCACTGTAGATACCTCAGAATATGCATTTTGTTGGCTTTCAATATCAGAAATAGTGCTTGGCGGCGGGGCTTCGCTCCGCGGTGGGGGAGCTCCTAGCGCTCCCCCAGACCCCCTTGCTAATAATGGCGGGGAATCTACAATTTTCCCACTAACTCATGGAAGAACCTATTCTAGGGCACAATAAACGTCTTCCGAAAGAATGAAGGGTCAGAAGGCAATAAAGATTATTGTAGCGTGAGAACCTTCGTGATTGGTTGGACTACATTACACACACACAACAAACGCACTATAAAGAAACATTAAATAACTGAAGCATAGTTTCACAGGCTTAGAAAATGAAGACTGATCTATATCCATCTAGCACTGACTAGGTCACATCATCTAGCACTGACTAGGTCACAACATCTAGCACTGACTAGGTCACATCATCTAGCACTATCTATTTCAGTTTTTATTGTATACTATACTTTGATCTAGATACTGTGTCGTGATCGCTGTTGTGTGTACAGACATTCACACAGACATGACCAGCGTTTCACCACACAATTAGCCCAACGGTTTCCCAATTATCTCGCCACCTGGAAGTAAGATTCCAGGGGACACAGCTGGGGGGGGGGGGGGGAGAGATGGAGTGCCAGTCATTCCGTTGATAGTGATTCGTTATCTGATCATGATTATGTTCCGAAAAAAAAATGCGATGCCAATATTGAATCATTTATGCTAAGGCCAACCTTCCAATCATATGATTTCATTGTATAGAATCTAATTTCCAACACAATTCTATTGCCACTTAGATATTTTAAGTAGATTCCAAATTTCCAGAACAGTTAGTCAAATTGTTTTGTAATATAACTATATATAAAAAACTTTTTATTCGATCTAGATTCTCAATCAAGATAAAAACTTTTAAATATCAAACTAGTTGTACTAGAGCCAGTGACTAGTCTAGTTATAATCTTATTATGTTATAGGCTATGCCCCGCTAGGAATATTTGCTCCTGTGTCTAACAAGAGCCTATCCCACAAAGATCTCAAATTTAGGCCTATTTGTCGTTGATATGGTTTGAAGATATTGTTTGACATGTTTCGGAAGTTCCTTAAGAATCGAAGATTATAAGGCCTGCATCCTAGCTAGCCCAAACCTCACACGGCTGGGTGGGCGTCAGGCAAGGTTGGAACGAGACAGTCCACACACCAGAGCGCATACCACATACCAGATAGCCATCATATATTACTTATATCTAGTATATGTCTTTTTCTACTATGTAAATTCCGAGTCTAGATCAATATAGAATCTAGATTCTAATAATTTGACACATAGAAATTTAGTCTTACTATTTAATGTAGATCTAGATTTTCCTAAAAATAAATTTATTTTCGATCTAGAAAATTCTAAATCACTTTTGACTTTTGATTTAGTCTTCTAGACCTAAATTTAGATGTGATATACAATAATATATATATCTAATAAATATTTTATTATATATATTTTATATATTTTTAAGAGATTGATCTAATAATATTTAATTTTAATAGATCTAGATCTACTTTTAGACAATTTAGTACACTGTCTACATGTTCTATTAAAAGTATTATACATCTAAAGGACTAGATCTAGAGTCTAGTAGCCTATATAGCCTTAGTCTATATATTGTCTAATGTAGGTCTAGTCTAGAGCTGTATGGTAATCCTGTAGATCACTCGACTAATTAACTTACCATGTTTACTCTGCAGTTTACCCATAGTCAAGAGTGGTTATCCATTACTTGAATAGAATGTTCACATGGTATCCAACTGTCTGTGTTGTGAGTGGAACTACTTTCAAAAGTCAAAGAACAACATTGCGTGAAACTGAACACACACAGAAACGTCCAAGCTCGTTAGAGAGATAGACTCTCGACGAACTATGCAAGTAGTAGGCGAGTAAACACACACTGTTAGAAGTGAAACTAAAAAGACACAAAAACAACAAAAGCTTAACTTCTTTTTTCTTCTTCTTTTCTCTGGGTCTGCTAGACTCGAGTTTTAATCCACCACCACTCAGCGCTGAGAAATTATTGGCACTTCGACAAACTTCTGTTGTTTTTTTTCCCTCGACGTACCCCTCGTACTGTGTAGTCAGACACAGTGATCTCTTGGAACTACGCGGCGCTGTTCTTCGTGTTTGCCGAAAAAGAAAGGGGCGGGGCCTAGCGTCGACCTCTCTCTCTCTCTCTCTCTCTCTGCTCGCCCCCCCCCCCCCCACACCGTTCATTGTGAATGACATCGGACAAGTCAGTACACCCCAAAACAGTTTCTCTGCTTCAAAGAAAATACCGAAACATAAAGGGGGAATAAGTCACACAGTTTAAATGCGAAGCGTCACGCTAGACAAAAGATTATGACACATGCATTTCAATAGGAATTCAATACAATTATTGCCCTTGAACTAAAACCCTTGATTAATGCGGGACAGCAGTGGTAGATTTCAAACTGTTTATTCTCTACAGGAAACATAGGAAAATTATTATTGTATTCTAAGGTTTCTGTTGTGCCTAATACGTGGAAGGTTGTGGGTTCAAACCCAGAGAAAACAAATTCTCTTCAGAGTATCAAATCTCTAGATCTCCAGTTTACAAGTGAATGGTGATGCAGGATATTATCAAGGGCATTATCCTATCTACCGTTAGTCGTCAAATGCATCTCTACATATATATATTTTTTTTTTTTTTTTGGAAGAGACATACATAAGGATCACATTGGAAGGTGTAGCTTAGTGCTGGTAAGAGTGTGGTATAAAGCTTCCCAGAAGCTCACAATTCTAAGTTTAGCTCACTCGAAACTTTCGCTTTCAAATAAATTATTCGATCATTCTTCTAAAAATAGCATCTCAGTTCGGGGTAACTGTCTTTCCAACAACAACAACAAAAGTACATGTATAGCTCTAGAGAGGCATTGACTGCACTATTTCACATGACCACACAAAGTCGCGAACCCGTTGCGACCTAGATATTTTGCCAGAATTAATACGTGGTCTGCAGGGCTCAACTTATGTTGTTTCTTTCGTCGTCTCCGACTGTCCTCGGTAAAGGTCCTTCAATGAGTCTCAAATGTATGTCCTGCGACCTTAGTGAGAGTTGTCTATTGATGTCTAGGTCTACCCACACTCAACAACAAAATATTGAGTCATTTATTCCAAAATGCTTGATTCAATGAAATTACTAAGTAAGAATTCATAAATATAAACGTATATAAACAACGTAATCAGAGTTCTAGTCTAGTAAGAGAGAAGGTTCTAGTCTAGTAAGAGAGAAGGCTCTAGTCTAGTAAGAGAGAAGGCTCTAGTCTAGTAAGAGAGAAGGCTCTAGTCTAGTAAGAGAGAAGGCTCTAGTCTAGTAAGAGAGAAGGCTCTAGTCTAGTAAGAGAGAAGGCTCTAGTCTAGTAAGAGAGAAGGCTCTAGTCTAGTAAGAGAGAAGGCTCTAGTCTAGTAAGAGAGAAGGCTCTAGTCTAGTAAGAGAGAAGGCTCTAGTCTAGTAAGAGAGAAGGCTCTAGTCTAGTAAGAGAGAAGGCTCTAGTCTAGTAAGAGAGAAGGCTCTAGTCTAGTAAGAGAGAAGGCTCTAGTCTAGTAAGAGAGAAGGCTCTAGTCTAGTAAGAGAGAAGGCTCTAGTCTAGTAAGAGAGAAGGCTCTAGTCTAGTAAGAGAGAAGGCTCTAGTCTAGTAAGAGAGAAGGCTCTAGTCTAGTAAGAGAGAAGGCTCTAGTCTAGTAAGAGAGAAGGCTCTAGTCTAGTAAGAGAGAAGGCTCTAGTCTAGTAAGAGAGAAGGCTCTAGTCTAGTAAGAGAGAAGGCTCTAGTCTAGTAAGAGAGAAGGCTCTAGTCTAGTAAGAGAGAAGGCTCTAGTCTAGTAAGAGAGAAGGCTCTAGTCTAGTAAGAGAGAAGGCTCTAGTCTAGTAAGAGAGAAGGCTCTAGTCTAGTAAGAGAGAAGGCTCTAGTCTAGTAAGAGAGAAGGCTCTAGTCTAGTAAGAGAGAAGGCTCTAGTCTAGTAAGAGAGAAGGCTCTAGTCTAGTAAGAGAGAAGGCTCTAGTCTAGTAAGAGAGAAGGCTCTAGTCTAGTAAGAGAGAAGGCTCTAGTCTAGTAAGAGAGAAGGCTCTAGTCTAGTAAGAGAGAAGGCTCTAGTCTAGTAAGAGAGAAGGCTCTAGTCTAGTAAGAGAGAAGGCTCTAGTCTAGTAAGAGAGAAGGCTCTAGTCTAGTAAGAGAGAAGGCTCTAGTCTAGTAAGAGAGAAGGCTCTAGTCTAGTAAGAGAGAAGGCTCTAGTCTAGTAAGAGAGAAGGCTCTAGTCTAGTAAGAGAGAAGGCTCTAGTCTAGTAAGAGAGAAGGCTCTAGTCTAGTAAGAGAGAAGGCTCTAGTCTAGTAAGAGAGAAGGCTCTAGTCTAGTAAGAGAGAAGGCTCTAGTCTAGTAAGAGAGAAGGTTCTAGTCTAGACAGAAATCCCTTACAATTTTGTTGCCGACTTTTCCTTGGTTTATTTAATAGTCTTTTTATTAAAAAAAACTTCTTTTAAAAGTGAGACACTGAGCGACTGCACAGTTAGTGTTACCGTAAATGCGGCGCCCTGTATGCAGTTGTTTTTTTTTTTAAATGATAAAAAAAATTATAATATCCCCCCTCCCTTTTTCTCTCTCTCTCTCTCTCTTACACACACACACACATTGTCTCGTGCGAGAGATTTGTCCTCGACTTGATCGTGCGCATCCGGGATTATCATTAACAAGGGACACTATCAATGAAATACGAATGTTCTGTCGAGTTAATTCCCTTGATAAACCGCGCAGATAAAGGTGGCTGTTGTGGTGTTTGGAACACACACACACACAAAGATTCACTTTTATTTTTAAACGAGGAAGGGGCTGGGGCGGCACTACACTTTCCATCAAGCACTCATCATTAATTGAAACATTTTCTTACCGCTGATTTCTTTTTTTTTTTACCCCTGGAATAGTCAAAGCTCACTGCTGCTTTGATTTGCCTCGTTCTGATCACTCCCGGCTCCGAGCAGCTTTCGTTTTGTTACACACTCACTAAAGAACACACACACACACACGCGCAAAAAGATCTTTTCTTTTCGCGCTATGGCGATGACTATCATCGAACGAGCAATACTTAGTTTTTGTAAGTTGATCTTCGAGGCCTAACCTGGTTATTGCCCTTAAAGACAGCGCTGGTATTAACCCGTCAAATGGTCTCCCTTTGTTCTCGCTTTGATCTTCGCTAACAATAAAGACAATGCGAATCAAGCCTCATGTCCCTAGCCACTACTTCTCACTAGCCTCGTGCAATGCGGCAATTCACGGATTTTCCCGTTTTTGATCTTTCGGTTTTGTTTTGTTTTTATCTGATCTTCGGACGACATATTCGCTTCGTTAATCTAATGGGAGACAATCAGGAGATCTTTTTATTTGTACCTTAATGTTATTGTAGTCCTACCTCGATAGATTTAGGAGCAACTATTTACCCACCTTCACCCCCCTTATAGCAACCACTCATTCATTAACGAAATGTGTACACCTTCCTCCGCAGATTACCCAGAAGCTACGCATAACCCATGAATGGGTGGAGACTTGGGTCTAGATGACTTGAGCTTCTGTTAAATTTAATCAGAAATAGTTCTGTCTTCTCAGATCTTCTTCAGCAGCCATAAACTTCCTAAAACTTATAAGGTTCCCCGTCAGAGAAAGATGAGCAGGCCATTCAAGACTTCAGGATGTATCAGTTATTTGTCACCCCCCCCACCACCACCACCACCACCACAACACTTATCATAGATAAAGGACACATTATTTAGCCACACCAGTCTTAACGTTCCTTTCAGAATTACCCCCCTCCTCCGAATGTTAGAATTGAGACAGTACAAAAGCTACATTCGCTGTGGCATCATTCAGTCTTGTCATTGTCGGTGGTTTCAGCCAGCCTCGATGGATAACTGGGCAAATGTTTCCAAACAATTGTTATTTGTTAAATGGATCAGTGGACGATAAGCTGACGTGTACACATTAAGATACAGAGCCTATTTCAGACGTAGTTATTACCTACAATCTATCTCGGCCTTCAAATAGAGAAAACAATTCGTTACTAGAGCAACACTAAGAGATAGGGAAATCTACATCTCTGTTTGTCTGTCTGTCTGTCTGTCTGTCTCTCTCTCTCTCTCTCTCTCTCTCTATGTATATATATATATATATATATATATATATATATATATATATATATATATATATATATATATATATATATATATGGAGAAAGCAAGAGGGAAGGAGGGGTGATTTGATAGAATCATGAATTAGTAAATATGTTACAAACATTAAAGATTTAGAGAATAACGTTTGCTTGAGTTTGAAAAAAAAAGAGAGAGAGAAAAAAAGTCTTTTGATACGATGATAAAACCAGTTTGCTCGTTTGAAGCCTACGATAGAGTGTTACGCGTTTGTTCCGATTCATCTCCCACAAGCCCCCCCGCCCCTTACACACATCAAAGGCACGGCCTGTCTGTCATCTCCCCAGGTCTAAGTGTATAGATAAAACTGCAGGAGGGATGACGGGGGGGGGGGGGATTCCAGGCTCACCACTTTTAGAGCATCATTGCAATGGCTAGGTGAGGACATCCCTCGGGGTGGGGGATGGATACAAAGTGATGAGAGGAGGGGGTGGATGGTCGTGTTTGGCTGTAAAAAAAAATTAAGGGGGGGGGCGGGGTAAGATAGGTTGAACCTGTCACTTGAATGTTCACATCAAAAACAAGAGTGATTGATCTTTTATTGTCCAGTCCTTTGTGCATCAATAAAATATTTGTTTGGCGAATAAGGTTATCGATAATCTATCTATCTAGCTATCCGTCTATCTAACTATCTATTTTATAGACATGATCTGCATGTCTAGGTTATAAAAGTGAACATCTCTTAACACGTGTCGATTGTAACTAAGAACATTTTCTTCGATATAAAGGGAAGTTTAGGCTTCTGTTACAGTAGATAGGCATCATACAATAGTATCGGCATCATACAATAGTATAGGCATCATACAATAGTATCGGCATCATACAATAGTATCGGCATCATACAATAGTATCGGCATCATACAATAGTATAGGCATCATACAATAGTATCGGCATCATACAATAGTATAGGCATCATACAATAGTATCGGCATCATACAATAGTATAGGCATCATACAATAGTATCGGCATCATACAATAGTATCGGCATCATACAATAGTATATCCTGTATAAACTCTAGAGGATTTTGTAATCTTGAATTAAAAATAGAAGAACAGTTTGTATACTTCATGTGAAGCAAGCAGAAGATTAAAAATGTTTTTGTTTGTTTAAATACAATACCTGCTTTATTGATTCATAACTAATGAATGTTAGATTTAAAAAACAATGGAACATTTTTACCAAGTCCCATACCCACCCCTCCCCTCTCTCGTTATCTAGCCAATTTAAATTTATTTACCCCCCACACCCCAGCCCAATGTGACCAAAGAGCTAGTAATTCTGTTCCAACAATATGCAGAAACTGTTAAATCTCTAAGAAAATCGTCAGAGCTGTTGTCATGATCCGCGTCCACTTACCCAGGTTTTAGGCTTTGTTTCCATGAAGTTACGAATTGAATAGAGGTTTTAGGCTTTGTTTCCATGAAGTTACGAATTGAATAGAGGTTTTAGGCTTTGTTTCCATGAAGTTACGAATTGAATAGAGGTTTTAGGCTTTGTTTCCATGAAGTTACGAATTGAATAGAGGTTTTAGGCTTTGTTTCCATGAAGTTACGAATTGAATAGAGGTTTTAGGCTTTGTTTCCATGAAGTTACGAATTGAATAGAGGTTTTAGGCTTTGTTTCCATGAAGTTACGAATTGAATAGAGGTTTTAGGCTTTGTTTCCATGAAGTTACGAATTGAATAGAGGTTTTAGGCTTTGTTTCCATGAAGTTACGAATTGAATAGAGGTTTTAGGCTTTGTTTCCATGAAGTTACGAATTGAATAGAGGTTTTAGGCTTTGTTTCCATGAAGTTACGAATTGAATAGAGGTTTTAGGCTTTGTTTCCATGAAGTTACGAATTGAATAGAGGCAGGTATTGTAAAAAAAAAAAATGGATTCGTGTCTATTTCCAAATATAAAATATTTCAGCTATTAAAAAAAAAATGTTTCAGTTATAAATAAGAAATGTTTCAGCTATAAATAAGAAATGTTTCAGTCCTAAAGAAGAAATGTTTTAATTCTAAAGAAAATAAGTTCTCAATCCAAACCATTTTTTTTTTTGTCTTATCATTTCCTTTTCTTATTTTGTAACCATTGAAGAAATTCATGATCTTTTCTTTTTCCTGATTAAAACGACTGTAGACGCGAGCTATTGTCACGGATCTTTTTAGACGCAATGGTTATTATTATTATTATGTTTTTATTACACTAGATCTAGATCCAAGGCGACGCCCCTGTGGAAACACCGGTGGCCCACATGAAGACGAGCAGATAGAGAAGTTTCTCAAGCAGTCACAACAAGCTAGCCCCGAGACACATTAATCTTCAGCGCTCTAGTCAGGGACGGAATTGAGTCCTGGATTAATAGGAATCTAAATGCGATAACAGACAAAATGTTATCATGGTGGAAACAGCTCGGGACAGAAAGTCATAACTAGGAAACAGGCAGGAAGGAAGTTTGGTCATCCAATAAAGAACAATGTGAACAAGTTGCTTTCTGTTTTGTTCGATTCATATCATTATTTTTATGTAGACAAATGGGGGCGGGCGGGGGGGGGGGCGGATTCAAAGAAGAAATCATTTCTTTGTCACAGAGAGAAACTTCAAAGTTAAAGCCGCTCATTAAAAATTAACTGTTTTTTGTTTCCTTGTGTTAAAGTGATCCTTCCTACGCCTCCCCCCCCCCTTTGTGTTTACGCTGTCCTTTCAGCCACCCCGCACCCACCCTCCATTTCCTCCCGCTCCGAATCTTTCGATAGAGTGATAATTGCAGGGTCCATGACGTCACCGTTGATCTGATTTCCTACAAACCACTGACCTATAACTGGTTTAATGTGTCTAACAACAAAAAGTGGAGACTACTTATTGACCTACTTCATCAGGAAGGCTAGCAAGGTTGGGGGGGGGGGAGAATGTACCATTAAGGCAAGAAAGTGTTGACCATTACCAGGACACACACAAACAGGTCCATGAACTCTTTGCATACCGTATTATTTGATAGAAATGTACATATTTTATTTGACTACAATTTTCAACAAGTGTTACATTATTGCTTATGCCCATGAGACCAAACCTTATCTCGGTACGTGATGTTTTGGCGCAACCGTTTTGGCGCATGGAGCGTTTTGGCGCGAGATATAATATAGCTATGATTTAATAACCGCGTAGCTTTTATAATAAATGTTTATTTCACTCTAGTATAATGTTGTCTCTCTATTGTATGAATGTTAACACCCGAATTGTTTGTTTGTTTGTTTTCTTTTGTATAAAGGCTTTGCTTTTTTGTTTAATGACTATATAATAATTCAGATTCCTGAGAATGGTAATGACATGTTCCCCACAGCCCTTGAATTATGTGAGTTCTGCTAAGCGCACTGCATGACAGTCTTCGATTTCCAAAGGCATTAAAAAATTTACTTTGCTTTACTATCCGAACAAGCTGAGAGACCTTTCTAAGCTCTATTTGGAGACATTGAGTAGGGGTGATGAGGGTGACACTATCCCCTTGACGTAGGTCAAGTCAAATGAAGACAAGACCAGTACCGAGTATTGTTCGTTGGCGTCATGCGTCTGGCGATCATGTCCTTCTGACTGGTAATTACCTGCGACACCTATCCAGGGCCGGTTCTACAGATTGCGGGCCCTACGCGAAACGGAGTGCGCGTGGCCTAGTCTGGGTAGGGATAAGGATAATAAGGGAAAATTAAGATTTTGTATTAGAAAATAAATTCGTCTTTGCATTTTATTCTTAATTTACTAAGTGCACAAACAAGATCAAATGAACTTTACAATAGAAGATAAATTTCCAACATAAAGCCAATAAACATTCGGATCTGCCTTTTAGATTTATTATAGGCCAGCGATGCCCAAACTGCGGCCCGCGGGCCACATCCGGCCCGCGACGTGCTTCTATCCGGCCCGCCAAAGCATTGGAACAAAATGTAAAAATAAAAAAAATATAAAAAATTAGAATGTTGAAAAAATATTCTCTTTAAGTTAGGATTCTCACTCATTCTTTGATGAATTCCATCTTTAGGTTTGATATTCTAATATTCATAGTAAATATTTTTTTTTATTGTAAGAACACAAGTTGTTTTTTTTTTTTCAATGGCGATAAAACTAGACAGCTATTTTTAATTCTTGGAAAATTCCGATACTGTCTTGAGCTAGCCGTGTCCTTGACACCTTGTGTGTGCAACTCAGAACATCATTGATGCATCGTTTTGGGTCGTGCTCTTTTGATGTCTATGTGATTGGTGCCGTCAGTGTTTAATGTTTGTGATTTAATAAAGTAGGAGAGCCTAAGAAACGAAAAGTGGACTCAGAATGTAGAAACTTTCAGGAAAAGTTGGATGGATCTTTACTTTTTTGTTGAATATGAAAGTAAGCCAACATGTTTGGTTTGTAAAGAAAGTGTGGCTGTTTTTAAAGAACATAACATTCAAAGGCATTATGAAGCCAAAAACATATGGTGGCATTCTTGGTTGGAGCCGCGAAGACAAGATTGCCAAGTTACGACTAGAGATTGGGAGATTGAAGAGAATATTTAACAAAAAGAGACAAGAGAATGAGTCTGTGATAAGGGCCAGCTACAGAGCTGCTCACATCTTAAGTAGAACAATGAAGTCTTTTTCCGATGGCGAATATGTAAAAAAGTGCTTGGAAAATGATGGAATAAATGTGTCCTGAAAAGAAGAATGCAGTAGCAGCTGTCAGCCTTTCTCGCATGACAATTACAAGGCGAGTGGAAGATATGGGGGTAAATCTTCATTCACAATTAAAAGACAGAGCATCACATCAGCATCACATGTAAAATCCTAGAACACATAATATGTAGCAACATCATAAACCACTTAGACAAACAAAATGTCCTCACACCATACCAACATGGCTTTAGGAAATATAGATCATGTGAAACACAACTAATAGGACTAATTGATGATTTTGCTAAAGGTTTAGATAATAGTGAACAAATAGATGCTATCTTACTAGATTTTTCTAAGGCTTTTGACAAAGTTCACCACCATAGTTTGCTTAAAAAATTAAAATATTTTGGCATTAATGGTCCACTGCATCAGTGGATTAAAGATTTTCTGATAGGGAGAGAACAAACTGTAATAATAAATGGCTCTAAATCAACACCGATAACAGTAAACTCAGGTGTACCTCAAGGAACAGTCTTGGGTCCACTACTATTTTTAATTTACATAAATGATTTACCAAATTGCATTACTTCAGGAACAAAAGTCAGATTATTTGCAGACGATTGCATAATATATAGAACAATAAAAACAATACAAGACACAGATATTTTACAAAGAGAATTAGATGAATTACAGAAATGGGAATCAAATTGGAGCATGTCTTTCCGCCCAGAAAAATGTCAGTTGTTAAGAGTAACAAAAAAACTAAAACAAATTAATTCCACTTATCTTATTCATGGCAAACCAGTAACACAGACTAAAAACGCAAAATACCTAGGTGTTATAATAAATGAAAAACTGTCATGGAATCCACATATTGATGAAACTATAAAAAAAATCAAACAAAGCATTAGGATTTATGAAAAGAAATTTCTATAAATCAAATAAGAACATAAAACTAAAATGTTATTTAACCTTGGTTAGGCCAATAATAGAATATGCATCCTTCGTTTGGGACCCCTCAACTCAAGCAAACATTAAGAAACTGGAACAGACACAACATACGTCTGTATTATATACGATAAGAGCAGCAGAATTCGAAATGTTTTCTATTGCTGCTGACGAGTCCACTGACATAACTGATACTGCGCAACTCTTGGTATTTTTTCGCGGTACAAACAGCAATTTTGATATAACAGAGGAGTTAGCAGCTATGAGGAGCATGCATGGGACTACAACTGGAGAAGACCTGTTGAAAGAAGTGTCAACCATCATAGAGGACCTTGCTCTTCCTTGGAATAAATTAGTTGGAGTGACTACTGATGGCACTAGAAATATGGTTGGATGTCACCTCGGAATGCCAGCAAGAGTTATTTAAAAAGTTGTTGAGTCAAATGGAACTGAACCCCTTCACTGCATCATTCACCAACAAAATCTCTGTGGAAAGGTTTTGAATCTGGACCATGTGATGATGATTGTGCTCAACACTGTAAATCTCATCAAATCACAGGCTTTCAAAGATTTTCTGACACAAATAGAGTCCGAATATGAAGACGTTTTATTTCACAGAAAAGTGCGGGGCTGGTTAAGCCGAGGAAAGGCATTAAAACGTTTTTATTATTTGAGACACGAAATTGAAATTTGTATGACCGATAAATCAAAACAAGTGCCACAACTGAAAGACCCCTCATGGTTGTGGGATTTGGCTATTTTATGCGACATCACATCACACCTAAATGAACTCAACACCAAACTACAAGGGAAAGACAAATTGATTTCGCATGTGCATGCAGACATAAGCCTTTTCCAAACAAAATTGCAACTCTTCATTCAACAAGCGGAAAAGGTGCATCTTGTCCACTTTCCAACCTGTACCACTCTTCAAAATGATAAGCAGCTAAATATGTCTTTCCCAAAAGAAAGAATGATCGACCTTCCGAGGCTCTTGATGTTAAAGATTTGTAGATTTTCAGAATTTAAAAAATGAAATCCGTCTTTTTGAAAATCCGTTTGCTGCCGATGTGTCAAGTGCTCCGACAGATCTGCAACTGGAACTGATTGACATACAAAGCCAGATATCCCTGCTTGACAAATTTCACGTGATGCAGACCATAGACTTCTACTCCATGTTACCTGCAGAAGCGTTTCCAAATCTTCGAAAACAAGCGCTAAGGATGATCACAATGTTCAAGCACTTATTTGTGTGAACAAGCTTTTTCAATGATGAAAAGGGTGAAAATCATGTTACGTAATAGCCTCAAAGATGAACATCTAGATTCAGTGCTCCAGCTTGGTGTTTCATCTATGCAGCCAGATATTCAGAATATGGTTTTGGATAAACTTCATGCATCACATTAATTTATGTAAGTAGGTTCACAAATAAAACTATTAAAAATAGCTTATTGTATATTTAATTTTTTTTTCTTTTTTGTGATATGGCCCGCGACACAAATGCCGAAAATTAAAATGTCCCTTCAGACCAAATAAGGTTGGGCATCACTGTATAGACTATCAAAATATCGCTTTTGATTTTTTTTAAAGAGATCGAGATAGATTTAGATCTATATTTGTATGCCAGTGACTATTGCAGTAAATTCAATTTAGGTCTATGAACTTACTGTTTTGGTTAAACTTCGCCTTATTATTTTTATTAAATGAATGCTGTCAATGCCGATTTTTTTTAATCGCGAGTAGGATTGGCGTTTTCCATATTAAATGACACTCCAAAATTACAATTTTGTCTATTTTTCAGAACATGTTTTGAGTTTTCAGGATATTTTTATGACTTTTTTCACATACTTTGCAGTTTCTGGAGATTTCCAGGAGCTCCTAGAACATCAGGAGACCGCGGAAACCCGGTTATAAGTTAAAATAGTTAAATGTAATCATTTACAACTTGATTTAGCGAGGGGCCTATATATATTATATATTTATATTTATAGCTTTTATATAGCGCTACTTTCATGCTTATAGCATGCTCAGAGCGCTTTGGCCCAATCTCATTTGTGGACCAGTGGGGGGAGGGGGTATCTAGAAGTTGGTTTTCCGTGCTGCCTTTAGGCGCTCAGTAAACACAACTCTGCCCGAGTCGGGTGTCGAACCTCGAGCCCCCTTCTAGGTAGCCAAGCCAAGCCAAGTTCAAGCGCACTTGGCCTCTCGACCACGCTTTCCTATGAAAGTGCGGGGCCCACTGCTGCCGCACAGGTTGCAGTGCCATAAGACCGGCCCTGCACCTATCCCGCCCCCTCTATTCTGGGCACATTTCACTCATTGCTCTATTCTCCACCCTTTCCTCTCTCACGGGTCAGACGATCATCTGTTTCTAGCACTCCTAGTGACATCCCGAGGTGCCAAGTTTTAATCCGTAATCTTCAATTACTTAACTTAAAAACTTTGACTATTTTATGCACGCTTACTTTGAAATATGGATGGCTGCCAGGTCTGTTGTAATGTTAGTATTCTAACAATAATTAAATATCAAACTTAAATACCAAAAATAACTGACACAAATATCTCTTGTTCTATAGATGAAAAATACGTCTGAACACAAACACTCATACAAAATATTTGTATCATTCTTTTTTAAAGAAATAGTATAATGAACGCAAATAATGTCACCAAAACATTTCGCGCCAAAACGTCCCATGCGCCAAAACGACCTTCGCGCCACAACGGCTGCGCCAAAACGGCCGCGCCAAAACGGCCTGCTCCGCCTTATCTAACCCCATTACTTGGTGCTATCCGGTCATCTAAGCCCGTTAGTACGTGCTGTCCGGTCATCTAAGGTCGTTACTTGGTGCTGTCCGGTCATCTAAGCTCATTACTTGCTGCTCTCCGGTCATTGTCGCAACTATTTATTTAGTTGTATAGTAAAAATGTACACTATCTAATAGAGCCGCTTTTATTATTAGGCGATGACGTCATTTGCGCTATTTTATTTGTGTGCAGTATTAGTGTTCTCCCCTTGCGCTTCGTTGTCATTTTTCATATGACGTCATTTTTTTCTTTTTGATCGTTTGGTACATTGACTCCATCTTGCGCTGTAGAGCCAAGCTGTATCTTTGGAGTTCTTGGATTCTCCTTGTGTCTTCGGTACTGGATAGCCTTAGCGTTGGTCTTGGTATATATTCTTAAAGGATTATTTGACCCCTGTTTAGGGTGAGTTTTATTTGACATTGTAAAGTTATTTTAATATGGATTCGGTCGTATTCGTATTTTGTAATTAGATTAGAATTAGAAGATTAGAGGATTAGAAGAATCTGTTATTTGTCTTTCTATAGGGTTTTCGTCTGAGGTTTCAAGTTTTAGGTTTCAACGTGTGTTGCCTTGAACAGTTTATATGAAGTGAATTGATCCTCTTACAGAATCTTTAGCTTGAAATGTATATGGTTAAGTGTCGCGTAGTATAGACAAGTGTCTTTTTCTTTCTCATAACTCTGTTTTCTTTTTTCTATTTCGTCTAGTCGTAGTACTTGTACGGGGCGAGAGTGTCTTTATTTTTTTGTTTTGAATTGTTTTGCTACGTCACAAAGTCCAGTGACATCTATTGGTCATTCTTTTGTCATGAGGCAGTTCACCCTCTTTGGTTGAAACGGACGGTGTGTTGGCCCGTAAAACGTTCTTTGTCTGTACTAGTTTCTCGGACTTATTATTCAGTAGGATTTTTGGGACCCCTGTTGAGGGTGAGTTATTCGTTTGTGATATCTCTTATTGTATGTTGTATGAGGTTGTCACTATTTCTATTTTTAGTGTAGAAGTTGAGAGTATTGTTTATTTCGTTTATAGGGTGCCAGTGTTGGAGTTGTGGGCATCGCTGGCCGTCTCAGTTTTTTTCAGTGTCATTGTCAAATTGGCGATCATCTGAGTCTAACTTTACTATTACCGAGGTTGGCAGTTTTGTGACGCTAGTTGGTCAGAGTCTGGTGGACTATATAACTAGGGTGACAAAAGCAAAGGTGCTTAAATTAATTAGTGAATTATATCTTTATATATACCTATTATATATATATATATATCTATATCTAATATATATATTGTCTATTTTATCATCCTCATTGTACATACACATATATCAGTTTCATACAATTAAATTCATTTATTTTTGTTGTCATTTAAACTATTCACCTAGTTGGTTACTGTATGTGCGACTGTGTGTGAGTGATGTTCTTGTCAGGTTGAACCCCGGGACCTTAATAGTTTACAGCTAGTTAACAACCCAAATAAATCCTAAACCTTTCTTTTGAATAATATTGAATCATTCAATTGATCTGTATTATTCTATTTGTACGTGTATTCATTTATCATTCCCATTTGTTATATATCATTTCATTGTATAAATCTGATTGGATTAAATTTATAGTTTAATTATAAATCATCATACATATCGTTTATTAGTTTATGTACAACTGGGTGTGTATTGTGTTTCTGTTAGGCTGAACATTGGGACTTATAAAATAATAATAAATTATAAATTACTCATAACACACACGCACATTGCAATTAATATTACTTTTAATAGCTAGACAATTTAATAATTTATTAATGAAATCTTAAGACCTGAAAGTCATCTAAGCCCGTTACTTGCTGCTAATCGGTAATATAAGCCCGTTACTTGCTGCTAATCGGTAATCTAAGCCCGTTACTTGCTGCTAATCGGTAATCTAAGCCCGTTACTGAGTTTAAAAAAATAGTCAAATTGTGTGCACTGAGCGTGGAGTCAATTGATTAGATAAATATAAGATAGCACAGACTAAAATTTGTTGACCTGAACAAGTGCGTGAATTGAGGGCGAATTGAGGGTGAATTGAGGGTGAATTGAGGGTGAATTGAGGGTGAATTGAGGGTGAATTGAGGGCGAATTGAGGGCGAGGTGAGAAATACACTTCTGTTCCCGACGTGTGTCGTAGGAATGTGAATGGAATGAAAATTGACCCCCACCCCTTTTCCCCCCATTGTTTTCCATCTACTCCAACCCTGCAACCCCATTCCCCCCTCCCACCTAAAACAAGTTTTTAAAAAATAAAACAATTAGTAGCCCAAGTTCCAGTCACTTTTTTAAAAGAGATCCCCCCCCTCTCCATTTTTAAAATGTAAAACTTTTAGTGAACGAAAACTTAAGGATATTACTTTTTTTTCAGAAGTTAAGTTCATTCATACAGCCCCCCCTCCCTCCCTCCTAATCTTTTTGAGATGCACACTCCTTTTTTGCGCACTGCTCTTACACAGCGCCCCCTCCCCAACCAACACCTCATTCTCTCATCCTCAACACCTCCGTACTCCATCCCCCCCCTCTCCCCATGCTCTGACACGCTACTCACGGGAGCGGAGGCGCATACACTCACACACGAGCGCGCGCATTCAGATATCGTCTGCTGCCGACAGAGCCCTTTCCACGTCTGCAGGCAAGGAGCTCGCTAATCACCGAGAGCTTCAAAGAAAGAAATGCCGTTTGATGGTGGTCTCCCAGGCTGGACTTCAAAGGGTCATACGCTCGGCTACAGTGCCAAAGACCAGAGATATTGATAGGAAATGAAGGACCGTTCGACGATCACAGAACATATCGATCTGGTCGGACATTCTGCTTTTCTTTTAGCTCACAAATTCATTTCATTTGTTGCATATAAAATGTGAACTTTTTTTTTTCTGGCATTTCTTGATTTTTTAAAGAGATTTTTAAAACAACTCTTAATTATTGTGTAAAATAATAATGGTAATAAACTGATAAAAACTAGATTACATTGCTGTAAGAAATTCAGAAGAGAAACAATATTGTAGGTATAATAAATACCTTGATTCAACACTCAAGCGTACAGCATATACTTGCTATTCAAAACGACGTACTCTATTTCTCAACTAGTGCACTCAACTTTGGTTTTGAATGGATGCACTGCAGCGTTTTACAAACTGCCAGCCAAGTGCTGACAAGAGTAGCGCCTAGTCACTAAATGTATGTTTTCAAGGGACCCAAAAATGTTGCATTGACATTATAGTTATAATGAAATGTTTGAATAGAAACTGAAGAAAAACAACACCTACCTATGTTTCAGTAAATTGAAGTAATGGAAGTCATTTCATATTCTAAGTATATACTAATATATACTAATTATTTATATTTCAACCTATTTTTAGATTATTTCGCCCCTCCCTCTTGTTTGTTGCCCGATTTGGTGGGGTGGGGAGGTGGCAATAGCATCAATCCCGCCCCTCCCCCACCATAAACTGTCGAGTGGGGGAGGGAGCGGTCCAATTTATTTGCAGAAATCACTATTGTTAACAGAATCAATTAAATATCTATATGATTAAAAGTTGTTATTGATATTTTAACCGATCTTTATATTATGTCCATCCCCTGTTAGTAGATGGGGAACGGGGGGGGGGGGGGCGAATACATTTACTGCTCTTCCCATCTAAACCCTTTGAAGGGGGCACGGTCCAACTTTTATGTTGAAATCATAGTTTGTGAACAAAATTAGTTGAATTACTATATCCTTTTTATATTATGTCACTACTCTTCTGGTATCTAGGCCGTTTCGGTAAGGTGGGGGGCGGGTGATTGCTTCTACTGTCCTCCCCACTCTAGCCCTCTGAGTGGGGGATGTCGGTCCTATTTTTATGGAGAAATAGTTTGTGAACAAAATTAGTTGAATATCTACATAATATAAGCTACATATTGATATTTGAATAGGGAGCCATATAGTGTCGCAGACACACTCTGATATCAAATGTTATCATTAGTAAATTGAAATGAAAAGGGCGTGGGAGGAGCGATACATGCCATCGGACAAACCAATACTTTTTTGCTTTTGTATTTTAGTTACGAAATTACAAAATTAAAAAAAAAAAAGAACTGTCACTAATGTAATATATATATACTTTAAATTTATTTCGTATATTGAGTCGCCCCACCCCTATTCTTTAATGCCAAATGCAATCATTAGCAGAAATTTTAAAAAGGAGCGAGGATTAACGTTTTCACTCTACTATTCTCTCCCCTTTCCAGACGAAAACAGGATAGTCAAATATGGCGACAGAGTTTATGTAATTGCACATGATTTACATGATTATTTCAAGAAAGACTTTATTTTTTAAAATTTAGAATTCATACGAATTTTTTAGTATAAGAGTAACAATTGATATGAGTTATGAATCCAAATATTATTTTCCTAGTCATCTTTTTCCAACCTTTACTCATACTGATGTTTTTCTATTGTATAAATACATTTGGGACTATAACTCACCTGAATCCCAAAATTACAAAATTATATAAAAAAAAATAAATTTAGAATAGAATCTAATTGGTCCACTTCATTTCTCCTACCACTTCCGACATGTGTTTTGTTTCGAGCTTTGAATTCTAGGTCTGTCACAAAACAAAGTTACAAACAGGCCTAGTGAAGAAAATGTACCACTTACAAATAAGCTTTTTAAAAATATTATTTTCAATTTTTTTTTTCGGCGGCTATCTTCAATATCCTAAATCCTAAATATGTGGGGAATCTTATCTTTTCAAGGAACAAATCGGTTGTATTTGGAATGTAGTAAGGGTCTGTAAATTCATATTAGAATATTTTTCAAGAAAAACATTAATCAAAAGGTCTTTTTAATAGGATAAATATTGAGCTGTAGACGTCAAGAGAATGTATTTCGGCAGTGAAGAATGCAAAAAAACGATTTTGGCATATATATATATATATATATATATATATATATATATATATATATATATATATATGTGTGTGTGTGTGTGTGTGTGTGTATATATATAAATATAATATATATATATATATTTATAATAATTTTTATATATATATATATATATATATATATATATATATATATATATATATATATATATATATATATATATATATATATATATATATATATAACATTGATTTCATTTGATAGTATTCCTAAAGTGTACTACCTCCTACATTGATTTCATTTGATCTCAAGTGGATTTTGTCTATATTGTAATCAAAGTTCTATTGAGTACTGTTCCCAAAGAAGTCATTCAAGTTATTTCAAGCTTTTTAAGTTAATCTATAATACACCTACAAGCGGTTGAGTTGTCTACCAGCAGTTTGGTGCTACAAGTCAACGAGCGTCAACAGCATTGAGAAATGTTCTTTAGTTGTGACAGGCGGCGTCCTCTAACAGATACAAAGAATATTATTATCTATATTTAGTAAAGTAAAGTTCCCCTTTAGGGCAGATGATGTTAAGGCCATCTGTTTCTTTGGACATTGGTTAACAAGCAGGATGTCATGTGGCCAGCACAACGACCAACTGTCTTTACTTTCCCCAACTAAAGTCAGGTACCTAGTCATCAAATATTGAGCCCAGGACACCAAGTTCGGAAGCCAAGCCCTTAACCACTCAGCCACCGGCTCCCCTCCTACCTATAGTTAGTGTTCACGAAATGCCTGTTTACTTTGTTGTCATTGCCTGCTGCTGGCGGGTAGAGTGGCTAGGATTGTTTCATTTATTTTCCTTAGACGTTTAATTTTGTTGACTCCCCTTCCCCCAGTGGGTGTGCTGGCACGTGACAAGGGTGGAGACAGCAGTGTATGAGACAGACATATTGTTTCTATTCCTTAAGATTACCTATGCCCCAGGCCTCTATCACTCGGCCTGATATTCATGGTATTTTGGTGAAACTGGTTCTTCGCAGCTCACAATAACTGCGCTGGTTACTCTGCAGGAAAATGATAATCGTATTCTAATGAAAAAAAAAAAAAAAGTTACGGCACTGCTACAACTTTAAATTATATACATGTTTTAAATTATATACATGTTTTAAATTATAATTTGAGAAATTTGAATCTTTCAGGCTCGGTTTGTCATTGCCGGAAGTGGTAATAAATATAAGCAATCCTCTACCTATGAAATGCGTCCAATGACATGCGTTTCAAATAGCCTTTGAATCTCAATCAACTCCTGGCTTTCACGTGTGGTTCAGATATTGGGCCGGCGGAACTGTTATCACCGTCAGGAGAAGGGGCAAAGGTGAAACTATGGTCGTGCAGTTTGCGCACTGAATAATCGTTCGGACTTATCGATGGCCCCGAGTTCAAACCCTGCACACTCCCAACCCCGTCGTCCTGCGGGTCGTTTGGACTAGGATGTAAATTATCTTCAACTCTAAAGGAACATCCGAAACATGTAAAAAAAAAATTTCAAACAAACCATTAAGCTGTGGGCACGAGAGGAAAACTTTGAATTCAAACCTCTTCTGCCTAGCAGCTCTACCCAACCATGGGAAAGGCTTCGGTATTCAAGCATGAGGAAAATCAGAAACCGGCGACCCTTAGGCAGCTAGCAGCACACAGTGCAACACCCTGGCAGAGCCTGCGACGCCGCTAATCCCAAACTGTATAGGCACTTGCCGTTCCATTAGACATGTCAGCTGCGTGGAGGGAGGAACTGCTTTGTGGGCGACAAACATACACATACTTGCATACATAAATAGCCAACATATTGTGTAGTTGTGTATGTAAGATACGTACCTAGATACAACTATCAATACATACAAGTACGATATAGTTTTATTCATATCGAGTGGTTTATCATCATAACCAACCTTCTGGAAGGGGTTCAACTCTCGACCATCGCGTCCTCAATGATAACTGCCACGGTACAACCGCCTGTGACTGGAGATGTCGTTAAATTAGCTCACTAATATATTGAAAGTCGAGTTTAGTCGAGTGTAAGCTATGACGTCATCAAAAGCTGTGCTCCTACTTGAGGCAAACCAAAAAAATGTCAACAGAACAATGCTAGAGGTTGACAACTTTTTATCTCCTCCCGCCAAGCACGCGACAAGATAAGCTTCAGCAGACGACCGAGTCTGTCAGACAAAGAAATCCCATTAATATTGAAAGCATTGCTTTTAGAGTTATTATTTTGTCATTGTTGTGATTGATTTAGTCAGTACCCCCCCCCTCCCCATTTTTTTTACCACTCGTCTATTTTTTTCTTCTTGATTTCTTGTCTCTCAGAATAAATAGATTAAAACGTGATTTTTCTTTCATCAAGATAATACTAGATAGGGGTCAGAGGTCAAACAAAAGCTTGCGTGACGAAACATGGCATATTACAATCTATATTGTACTTAAAGGAACATGCGGATACTTGCGACAGTTTAAGAGATTTTGTGATCAATGAGTCAGTGGTATTTGGAATATATATATTAATTGTAATATCATTGAAAGGAAGGAACTCAACGCCAAGGGAACAATGACAATACAAGTTTAATAGAATATATCCCAAAGCAAGGCTAATATGCACACCATAGACTTATATATTACGGTAGCAGGCTAGCAGACCATATTGAGGGAACAATAACAACAAAAATAAAGGTAACAGGCTAGAAGCCCATATTGAGGGAACAATAACAACAAAAAATAAAGGTAACAGGCTAGCAGACCATATTGAGGGAACAATAACAACAAAAATAAAGGTAACAGGCTAGAAGCCCATATTGAGGGAACAATAACAACAAAAATAAAGGTAACAGGCTAGAAGCCCATATTGAGGGAACAATAACAACAAAAAATAGAGGTAACAGGCTAGAAGCCCATATTGAGGGAACAATAACAACAAAAAATAAAGGTAACAGGCTAGAAGCCCATATTGAGGGAACAATAACAACAAAAATAAAGGTAACAGGCTAGAAGCCCATATTGAGGGAACAATAACAACAAAAATAAAGGTAGCAGGCTAGAAGCCCATATTGAGGGAACAATAACAACAAAAATAAAGGTAACAGGCTAGAAGCCCATATTTAGGGAACAATAATAACTCATCCACAACAGGGACAATCATTGTTTGCTTAGTGCGCCATAAGGCCGCGTTATGGCGCCGAATGCATGAAATGGCTTTATTTTATATCATTTCTCGGCTAGTTCGAAGTATGGATTACCGACAAGCTTGTCACGGACCACGTTGCAAAAAAGTCGTCGAGTGACACGGACCACAACATGGTAAAAATTCATTGAGAGACACAGACCACAAGATCGCAGAAAGTCGTTGAGTGTCATGGACCACATTGCAAAAAGTTGTTGAGTGTCAAGGTAGGTTGGTTACCACTGTATAATATCGTTGACATTTGCTAGGGCTAAAAACTGTTACATTAATTAACTTCTCCCATTTAAATCATCAATTTTAGACTTGAGTCTGATTGAGTCATCAGTTTTTAATTCGACTCCTATTGAGTCATCAGTTTTTAATTCGACTTCTATTGAGTCATCAGTTTTTAATTCGAATCCTATTGCGTCGTCAGTTTTAGATTTAACTCTAATTGAGTCATTAGATTCGGATTGGACTCCAAGTGAATAATACGTTTTGATTTGACATCAATGGAGTCATCCGTTTTGGCTTGGGCTCTGAATAAGTCATCAGTTTTGAATTGGCCCAAAGAGTTGAGTTTAAAGTTACTAGTGATATAATTGACCTACATTCACGTACATTATGACCTGTTTATTTACGATTTCCCCCAAAAAAGTAATCACTTTAATATTAATCCATTCTAATCACACGCGTGCTCCGTTTTGATCTAGTCCCTTACAGAAAAGCTGTTAATACTTGTTCTATTATATATTCCTTTATTATAATCCTTTGTTATGAACAATCAGTTCTGCGATAGATGGCGTCGTATGATGTATGTATTTAATAATGTGTGCGTCCCAACTTCTACATTTGTTGTTTTGATACTTTAATACTAATCAACTTGGTGGCAGTTGAAAGTGAACTCTACCCCAGTTCAAAAACGCCAAAGTATTCTCGAAACTCGACGTTAAAGAAGCCTATTGGCATGTTCGCCTCGACAAAGAACCAAGTATTCTGACCACAATGATAACACCTTACTGCCGTTACATATGGACAAGGTTTCCATTCGGATTATGTGTCAGTGGAGAGATCTTCCAAAGGCCGGGACAATAAGTTTGTTTACTTTAAGTCTCAATTAGGAGGCTGGACTACAAGCCAAACAAACACTGACCAGGGATATCTTTAAAGGGAGGGCTCAACACCCCCAACTTCTTATTTGTTTAATCCATGACAATGTATTGATAGTAGGGGTGCACCGGATAGTCCCTCCGGCTCCGGCTTCTGGCGAATATCCGGCATTTTTTACTATCCGGTGCTATCCGGCTCCGGTGGGATATCACTACCGGATAGTAAACCGGATAGTAAAAAATACACCTATTTAATATGCATAAAGTGGACCTCATTCCATTACTGTCTGTTATAGAATGTATTAATGTTTATATGAAAACAAAATAATGTGCTTAAAAGTAGAGCCATTATAAATATGCACCAAACATCGTTTATTATAAAGACAAGTGTTCACACCTTTCGAGGGAACTGAGTTTGTTTACTTAGTAGTTAATCTTTATTTGGGGGGGGGATGGACTACAAGAGCCACACCTCTAAGGTAACCAGGTATATTTCTAGATGAACAACTCCCTCCCCCTTTTATTTGTTTAGCCCATCACATTGAGTTCATTGATTGACAGGTGACCCCAAGTCAGATACGATGGACGTAAGCACTCTATAGAGGTCACACGAGGGAACTAGGTTTGTTATTGGGGGGGGGACTAGACTTTACATTATAAATTCGTATTACATACGTAGCAGCGATGGCTGGCACACTGGCTTGTCTTGACCTTTGAGTGGTCTAGTAAACATGTCATATTCCTTAACTACGTCACGCTGATAATCTGTCTAGATGTGCGGGTATATCTCCAGAGGTAGAGATGAGCTACCCCCAACCTCCTTTTGTTTGTTTAGTCCATAACATTGAGTTCACAGATAGGCAGCTGACCACATTAAGCCAGATGTCAACGTGTTGACACTGTCTAGAGGTCACATCTTATGAGGGAACTGAGTTTGTTTACTTGGAGTAGAATTTTTATTAGGGGCGGGACTACAAGCCAAATCTCTATAAGGTTAATTTGGTATGAGTTTGTTTATTACGAGATAGGTTGTCAATCAAGGGTCTGGACCACAAACCACACCTTTTATACTATTGGACGGGTAATAAGTTTGTTTACTTTGAGTTAAGTCTCAATTATGGATCAGGACTACAAGCCAAACATACACTGACCAAGGGTATCTTTAAAGGGAGGGCTCAAGAGACTCAACATCCCCAACTTCTTATTTGTTTAATCCATGACAATGTATTGATAGAGAATATAGACATTGACCATTCTTAAGCCAGAATGGATTAACGCAAATTGTTAAGACATATTGACACTGTCTAGAGGTCACTAGATGATGACACTAAGTTTGTTTACTTGGAGAGAAATGTCAATTAGAGCGCTGAACTACAGGACACACCCCTACAAGTATTTTGTTACACAAGCCACGGGTATAAAAGTGGCTTGCAAGGGCATTTAGTAAATTGAAAAGTAATAATAATGGCTGATAAAAAGTCATCACTTATATGGCTTTACTTTAATGTCAAATTAATGGACAACTCTAAAGCAGTTTGCAATGCTTGTAAAATAGTTGTCACGTGGTAAACTAGGCAAAACTAAAGACTTCTCAACCAGCAATATGATTAGTCATCTACTGTTGAATTACTTTTACTAACGTGTTAACTTTAAATCTTACTCTTGTGTTATGTGTGTGTCTTGATTGAATCACAATATTCTTAATAAAATTTAAGAGTGTCAAGTAACTCCTCGTTATTACTGGAATTACTTAAGATATTTTCTAAGCCACTATCCGTATAAGGTACAAACCAGAAGCGGTTTGTGGTCTTTAAAACACGAGCCTAATGACAAGTTGATGGTGTAAAATACATGAACACAAACATCTACCCACTATACAACTTAGATTGTACTTAAGAGAGATTTACGCTATAAAACCAAGATTGAACTTTACCTTTGAAAGATTTACATTAGTTACATATAAGTTTATATATTCTGCATGAGTTATTCCACATTCTACTTTACAATTAGCGGCCTCATACATACGCACACACCATCTCATGTTACAAAGATTAGTTTATGATAAGCATATCTGTAAAAAAAAAATGCTGTTGATTTTAATTTATCCATCAGTGATAGAGTTTAAAGTAAGAAAGTAATAAAAAAATAATATGAATATAGGTATGTTATATAGAAGATTTGCAAAAACTTCAGTAAAACGAGCTGTTTGAGTCATGTAGGTATTCGGCTCCGGCTCCGGCCGAATAGCTAATTTTAGTATCCGGTTATATCCGGCTCCGGCCGGATATCAAAAAGTACTATCCGGTGCACCATTAATGGATAGACATTGACCATTCTTAAGCCAGAATGGATTAACGCAGATTGTTGAGAAATATTGACACTGTCTAGAGGTGACTAGATGATGAGACTAAGTTTGTTTACTTGGATAGAAATGTCATTTAGGGCGCTGAACACACGTTCGTTGCACAATAAAATAAAATAAAACAAATATGTACATTCCCTTGTATTAAAACTTTAAGAAAAAAAAACTTATTTCATTGTTTAATTCTATTGACTTAATATATAAAGGATAACCTTACAGTTAAATTTAACATCGCAGAAAATAAATTGATCTAAAGCACCACAATTATATCTAGCAAACAAAGGAAAAATATCCTGGAATGTTAAGAAACACTTGACCTCGGAAACTAAGGTACAGAGATAATTTATCTATATGCTTGACTGATCATGCCGATGTGTTATCTTTTTTTGCCTGCACACTAAACACTATTGCGTATGCCCAAGGAAAAAAAACGCGTGAAGGTCAACACCATCAACTATACACACTACACTAGGACTACATGTGTAGGCTCACTACATCTATCTGACCAGGTTGTGACGATCAGTCGAACACAAAGTCTTTTTATGTTTTTGTTTGGTAGGGAGGGTGTGTGTGAGTTGTTTTTTTTTCATCTATAGTTGGTTTTCCTAATTCTCTTAGATCTATATAACAGTAGATCTAAACATAGATATCAATAATAGGCCTACAGACTACAATTAAATCTATTCTTCGCAACATTTAAATCTCAGGCTATGAGTAGGTATAATAGATGTTCCTGCTGTTAATAAAATATCGTTTGCCGCAAATGGATTAATAAATATATGACCTACTACGCTTCAGATTCCAACGATTAACTAACAGCTATCAGTATTAAGCCCTTGAAGCCAGAACCAGAAGCAGCCTTTGGACTTAAAATTACAAGTCTGATTTACCAGTTGTTGGTCAGAAATTATTGAACACATACATCCAACCACCATACAAGCCAGATGAGAGATGTACATTAGTAACTAGTTAAATATATACTAACATATTTTACATTGACCCTCCAACACACAGCCTTTATAGTTGGTGGCCTCGTACATACACACAGACACGCTCATGCTACACAGATTAATTTATGTTTATAAATACTGTTAATCTTTAATAAATCAATCAGTAAAAGAGTTTAAAACAAGAAGGTATATAAAGGGAAAAAAATAATATCAACAAAAATAGGTATGCTATTTAACACTTTTGTAAAATGCTCAGCAATACAAGCTATTTACAAGACACTTAGGTATTCGGCTCCGGCTCCGGCCCCGGCGAATATCAAATTTTACTATCCGGTCATATCCGGCTCCGG
The DNA here is from genome assembly GCA_036873155.1 of Biomphalaria sudanica. Lineage (NCBI taxonomy): Eukaryota > Metazoa > Mollusca > Gastropoda > Planorbidae > Biomphalaria > Biomphalaria sudanica. Next base: position 1,913,713 of record JAZGLO010002645.1, on the reverse strand, counting down.
CCGGATATCAAAAAGTACTATCCGATGCACCCCTAGTCACAAGCACTGGAAGGCCTCAGCGGCTGCTTCAATTTTGCCAACGATTTTATTGTAGTCGGTTGTGGCAAGACAATGGAAGAGGCGTGTGGGACCATAAGGCAAAACTGGAAAATCTGCTTGAAAGATGCAAAAGAAAATCCATAATACTGAACGAGAGCAAAACATTGGAACAAAAAAAGAAGCGGTCGAATTTATGGGACACGTCATCAGCGCACAATGCATTAAACCAGACCCCCAAGAAGGTGCAGTGGACATGGATCGTCCTACAAACGCGCAGCAAGTCCGACGGTTCTGTGGCATAGTGCAGTACATATCAAAGTTCTTTAGCAACCTGTCAGCCATATCACATCCCCTGCGGGAACTCACCAAGAAAGAAATGGATTTTGATTGGAACGAGGAATGCGAAGTCGCCTTTAGGAAATTAAAGGAAATGATAACAACAACCCCGGTGCTGGGTTTCTATAACGCAGCCAAATCCCTCGAAATTCAGGTCGACAGCAGCCAAGACGGGCTTGGTGTCGTGTTGATACAGGAAGGGAAACCTTTGGAGTATGCCTCACGAGTCTTAACACCAACGGAAAAGAGATGGGCTCAAATAGAGAAAGAACTACTGGCAGTAGTTTTCGGACTCGAGAGGTTTAATCAATACACTTTTGGCAGACCAGTCACAATTCGAAATGACCACAAACCCCTGGCTACCATCTTACAAAAACCTTTAAACCAAGCCCCAAGACGGTTACAGAACCTCATCATGAGAAGCAATAGATATGATTTCACATTCCAGTGGGTTCGCGGAAATGAACTGTACATGGCCGACTTGGGCAAGTGGGGACAACTCCTCAGTTATTGGCTACATCTTTAAGACTTTCTAGATAGTTTTCTATATTCATCTCTATTATGTTATATTAGATGTTATACTTATAATTATGTTTTTGTTCTGCGCTAGATGGCGTCGTATGATGTATGAATTCAATGTGTACGTGCCAACGTCTACATTTGTTGTTTTGCTACTTGAAGGACTTTGAAATGTTTAAACTCTGAACGAGTTTCATTATGAGCATATCGTTTCAATGTAGATCTAGATTAACCTCAATGAAACTCCCTCATCCTTATTTTCACCTTTTCCAAGCCTTTCTTTTTTCACTGAACTTTCATGTGAGTCACTGAGGCGTAGCGACAAGGGCATCAAAAGATTTCGACGAGGGAGTGTTTACCCAGCTCCCCTGATGTATCGATCTGAAATCAAAGGCTGGGGATTGACATACTGTTGGCCCTTTTTCTTTTCATGTCTAGTCTTTTGTCTTTCTTTTTTGAATGTGTTCTCTTAATCTTATGGAGTTTTTTTAAAAGCAATCGTTAGATGAAAACGTTAGGCCTACATCGTTCAACTTTCACATTAATATGGCGAGTCTATCAATCTATCTATCTATCTATCTATCTATCTATCTATCTATCTATCTATCTATCTATCTATCTATCTATCTATCTATCTATCTATCTATCTATCTATCTATCTATCTATCTGTCTGTCTGTCTGTCTGTCTGTTTATCTGTCTGTCTATCTATCTGTCTGTCTATCTATCTATCTATTATCTATCTATCTATCTATCTATCTATCTATCTATCTATCTATCTATCTATCTATATATCTATTATCTATCTATCTATCTATCTATCTATCTATCTATCTATATATCTATCTATCTATCTATCTATCTGTCTGTCTATCTATCTATGAAGAAATAGTCATTTTGTTATATACACTGTGCATGTGGAATTTATCCTTTTATTTATATTTATTCTTAGTTAGTCCCAAAACAAATGTTTTAATCCTTTTTATTTAACGAAAATTATTGAAATGGGTTGCCTGATTCAGCCAGGAAAACCAATGACTTAGAATGGGTTTAAGTCTCTATTTTAACACGCACTGATATCGACACATAGATTACAGTGGCGTAGCATCCATGTCGCGGAGGGGTTCAATGTCCACGCGCCCATGACCATTAAGGGGCCCACAGCCTGTGGCGTAGTAATCATGGCGCCAAAGGGTTTGTTGCACTTAGGCCCATGACTCATAATTAACCACTGGGCTTAATTACACTTTTGTAAAAACCGATGTAAATTAAAAAAATAGTATCTAAAAAGCTCCCTCAAAATGTCGTAAACGTTTGACCAAACCTTACACTAACCTCAAAACGTTAGCCCGTGTTCTAACCTTGAGTCCATGCACCAGCGGCTAGGGGAGAGTTTAGTTAAGAGAATATGTATGAATTGCATAGGGGGAAAAAAGGAGAGAGTGACAATGACTATTGAGTCTATAGGGATAGTCCTGATCATCTCATCTCTGCCTGTGGTGCCTTCTGGGGCATAAGCCACCAACCAGCTTCCCCCAGGCGTCTCGGTTCTGGGCAAGTCTCTCAACTGTCTTGCCCATCTGCTTGACATCTGCTTGCAAATCGCGGCGCCATGTATACATAAACATACATGGCGCCGCGATAGTCCTGACTCCTGATAGTAATAAATTCAACGTTTTCAAAGCTCAATCTGTTTCTTTTTGTTTGTTGGCAATTTTTAAAAAGTAAACATTTTGTTGTTATTTTTCTATTAAGAATGAACTAAGTCGATTGTGAAACAAACTAGGAGTGTGTACAACATGATGCTGCTGAAGTAGCTCGATCTTTGGGTGTTTCATTTCTTCTACACGTTTGAGAAAAGTTCAACGGCAATTGGATGAGCCTACTACTACATACTGTGAAGAGAACATTGAAGATGCAGAGTCAACTTTCAAAATCAACAAAGGAACGTCTTTGTTTCTCAGTGACTTGATAGATTTGCATAAAAAATGTTTGAGTCGTTAATGCCTTGTTTCAAGTGCTTACGACAAAGAGTTATATGATGCCATCATTCTTCTAGTCTCATCTGACCCAAATGATATTGCCCTAGAATAGCGTTCAGAGATGCAAATCCTTTGAAGAAGCATTCCATAAAGACATATCAAGTCTGTGCTCAATACGAGATTCGGCTGGTTTCTTTTTTTCAGCATGGAAATATATATTTTATAATCAAGTTTTCCTAACATTGTTACAGCATGCATGTTGTTTCTCTCGCTTTATCTGTGACAGCTAGTCCAGTAGAGCGGTCATTCTCGAAGTTGGGATTGATCAGACATTATGTAAGAAGTTCCGTAAAACAAAGCAGGCTGACTTCACTTGATTTTCTTTTCTTTGAACAAGAAACATCCAGAAGTTTAGAAATAGATGCACTGGTTTCTGACTATACTACTTAGAAGGCAAGAAAAATGCAGTTTTAGGAAATCAATGTTAGATGTCTTTACTGTGAAATAATGGACGTAGAACAAGATACTTTTTTTGTTGTCTCACACTAAGTTTGTTTTAGTGGGGCGGGGGCACCAATATATTCTTGAGCCCAGGCCCACAGGTTTCTTCCTACGCCACTGCATAGATACGCATGCCAGACAATCACCTTCTGTACGGGATTTATGTGCAGGAAAGCGCTCCCGTAAGGTCAATACAAGCGGTATAAAGACACCCTCAAGAGCTCCTTTAAGGAATGCGATATCGACATTCACAGCTGGGAAGCACTAGCTCTCGATCGCTCCTCATGGTGTGAAGCTGTGAGTCTCGGAGTCTCATGATTTGAAGCAAGAAGAGTGGCCAGGATGAAAGAGCGCCGAACCAACAAAAAAGCTGAGAAGAGAGGTCTATCTGCAACTGACCAAACCTACCTATGCCATGAATACGGCCGGCTTTTTAAAGCGAGGTATAGACTTTACAGTCATCTTCGAGTCCATAGGAAATGAGAAATGTCCTCATCGTCGATCACGAAGGAGGAGCTATATACGCGTAGGAGGTAATTATTGTTATGGCTTTGCCATGCGCACCGCCATCCAAGATAGTGCAGAAAGAAGGTGCGCACTATCTGTGACTAAACAAGTCGGATGTTGACATTAGGAGACAAACGATTTCCGCCCAAGTAGAGAGCCAATATGGAGATGCTGTACTCAAGGCAGATGCCCTTTGTGTTTGTCATGTCTCTATGTAAATAAACGTCTATGTCCTCGTTGAGTTGCCTCATTTAAGTTATTACAATTGATGTCAGAAGTGGGATTATAGGCAACTCAACGAGAGGAGGTAGGCTTTGATTACAATGACATATTTGAAGCTATTACATCAGCTCTCAATTAAAGAGATAAGACAAGAGCTTCGGGACCGAGGTTTAAAATACCTAGGTAGCAGTGAAACGCTCACGGCTCGTCTGCGGCAAGCCCTGATCAATGAAGAAGAAGATCCGGAGACCTACACATTTGAAATTGAACTTGGGATTGTTGAGTTTATTGGCAAGATCCAGGACTTTTTGGATGCATTTGATGAACATGAACAGGAACATAATGTTGAACAAAGTTGATGAAAGTGTATTGCAAGTAGAAGGCCAAATAGACCAAAGTGATAAAATTGTGTCGCAAGCAAAAGGAGGAATAAACTCGTTAGGGAAGGAGCAGTTGCCTGGTCAGGACTTTGGCTGCACAAACAGTGGGATTGGAGCGCTGTCTGTGACTGTGTTGTGGGCAAGTCTGGCGGGGATGACTTTCATGGCGAGAAACGGGACAATGGTTGCTGCGGCGATATCAATGGGATATACAGAATTGAAAGAAAAGAAACAAATGAAGAAACTAGAAAAGTCTGTTATGAGCCTTAAAAGGTTTGTTCCTGGTATACCTGCAACGAGCCGGACAGATCAAGACAACGTTGGGTCTGCGTCCAAGCTGGCTGCTGTGGACCTTAAAGACCTCTGTTTATCTGTCAGTACCTTTGATGAGAACTCAAACCATGAAAGCCTCAAGACCGTTTCTTATTCCTTGCCTTGGATGTCGTCGGGTGAAATTGCGAATACGAGGCCTTAACAATGACCGAGGCAGAAACAACGAATTTGACTTAGGCAGCGGCATAAGAGAGAACTCCATACTTGTTAACTGCATCCAGGCGATTGACATGAACTGTATATACGGAGTCCTGCGGGGACAGTGCCCATGCCAAGAAACCCAGCTACAAGACCTGAACTTGACAGAAATGTGTACTTCTGCCCACATCAGTGAAAGTGACTTGAACGGTGGTGAATTAATCCCAGCAAAACTTGATGTAGTGGTGGATGAACATTACAAGGATGCTTTATGGGCATACCTTACAGATGAAGCTGAGAAAGACAATGTGCTTGAAACCATGGCTAGCTGTGGGCCTACAACTGTGTCACGACACGTCCATGGAAAAGGTCCGCTGACTCAGCGTCTTAGAACAACAACCCTGGAATCTACGGTGATCGCCACAACATCCATTTGTGTTACGTGGCTGGCAACCCTGACCTCCACTAACTCTCCATGTGTCAGCTGGCTGGCATCAGCGACTATCGTCATGAGGTCGAAGCAGCGACCACGATATCGCATCAAGCGTAGACAGGCCAACTGGAAGAAGAGGAATGTTATGACTTTACCATGCGCACCGCCATCCAAGATAGTGCAGAAAGAAGGTGCGCACTATCTGTGACTAAACAAGTCGGATGTTGACATTAGGAGACAAACGATTTCCGCCCAAGTAGAGAGCCAATATGGAGATGCTGTACTCAAGGCAGTTGCCCTTTGTGTTTGTCATGTCTCTATGTAAATAAACGTCTATGTCCTCGTTGAGTTGCCTCATTTAAGTTATTACATTATCTTCTGTTAAGAACGTCTGTAATGTATCATACAAGATCAGAAGATCTCAATGTTGACAAATATTGAACACAAAACTGAAAAAGGAAAACATTTAAATCTAAATTGTTTAAAAAAAAAGATGCTGGCAACTTGCTGTAGAAGTCCAATTTTCATTTTCTAAAGAATAAATAAAAATAGCACTAACATACTAGATCTAAATTTCGAATGTGTACGTGGTGTGCAAATGTAATCATTTTGAGTGCTAGTTTTCAACAAAAATAAGGAAGGAGAATTAGTAAGTTCAATAACTCTAAAAGAGTTCGAAAATGGCGGCTATTGACATTTCTTAAACTAATTCAAACAAAATCAAACTTAAACTCTATTTCCACCAAGTAATCTAAAAGAAAATGAATTCTCAGATTTATTGTTTACCGCAGAAATTCGGTTGGAATGCTATCCAGGGATTCTCAAAAGAACGCGCAGATGAAATAGAAAGGTAGGCATATAGTCTGATAGATAGATAGATTTGTTACCCAATTTGTACAAATACTCCTTCTTCCCTAGCGCTATTTATTAGAGCATGGAATGGGTTGCCTGAGCCAGCCAGAAAAATCAGTAACTTGGCGGAGTTTAGGTCATTGGTTAATATGCATGACTAAATTCATGACGCGTAGGACGTAATCATCTTCTTTTTTAAAGTAACGTCTGTAATACTGTATCATATAAGATAAGATCACGTTTCGCGTGTAATAAACGAATAATAATTTAAATAATAGCGAAATAATCACGTCTAATGTTAAATGTTTATTATTATTAAGTCAAAGATTTTATTTATCATGTAGGTCATGTAATGGGATACACAAATACATACCATAGATCTAATAATAATAAAAATAAAAAGGCTTGTCTTCGAGTCCGAATATTAATGAGGAATGCAGTATTTCCCGTGGAAACGCAGCCCCAACTGTGATCTACATATTTTACCACACTCATAGATCTAGATGTTTAGTTATTACACTAGACTAGTCACTTAATGAACATGAATTCAATACGATGGCCACTTAAATAAAGACAGGAATATTTGTAGATCTAGGTCTTATCATCTCAGGACAATTAGATGCATAGCTACCCATAGGATACAATGGGTGACAAAGCCGGAAGTATACCAAATGATGTCAGCAAATCATAGGAATGATAGCTCAACTAAAGTAAACAAACAAACAGATTTGAAAGTGTCGGATATTTTCACACTTTAGGACATATCCTCATTATGCCGGATGTCTTGTTGATGTCTTGTGACCCTTATTGACGTTTTTTTTTTATAAGACTGTGTTGTAAACTATACAACTGATGTGTTGAAAATACCAAAAGAAAATGTATCTAGATGAGCAGACACTGCCCTCGTTTTGCTCTGTTGCCTCGGTCTAAGTAATTCCATATGTCTCACTTCTGCTTTTCTAGGTACCTAACGCAAAAAGGAAAAAGTCCCTATTTTGTCATCAAGTTTAATGGACCTGACCCCAGTCCGGACATCAGAGAGGAAGTGGAAAGGCGAATCCCTAAACGCAGGTTTCCTAGCTCCGACGCTGAAATCATTGTCAGGGATTTTCTGTGGAGTACAGAGTGCCACACACAGTACAAATTTCCAAGTGTACCGCCCAGTTATACCGTAGGTATATGGAAGTGACCGTGGTAATACCACCCAGATATACTGTAAGATAGGGAATGACCGTGAGAATACCAACCAGATATACTGTAAGATAAGAAATGACAGTGGGTATACCACCCAGATATACTGTAAGATAGGGAATGACCATGGGAATACCACCCAGATATACTGTAAGATAGGGAATGGCCGTGAGAATACCACCCAGATATACTGTAAGATTGGGAATGACCGTGTGAATACCACCCAGAAATACTGTAAGATAGGGAATGACCATGGGAATACCACCCTGATTTACTGTAAGATAGGGAATGACCGTGAGAATACCAACCAGATATACTGTAAGATAGGAATGACCGTGAGAATACCACCCAGATATACTGTAAGATAGGGAATGACCGTGTGAATACCACCCAGATATACTGTAAGATAGGAAATGACCGTGAGAATACCACCCAGATATACTGTAAGATTGGGAATGACCGTGTGAATACCACCCAGATATACTGTAAGATAGGGAATGACCATGGGAATACCACCCTGATATACTGTAAGATAGGGAATGACCGTGAGAATACCACCCAGATATACTGTAAGATAGGAAATGACCGTGAGAATACCAACCAGATATACTGTAAGATAGGGAATGACCGTGTGAATACCACCCAGATATACTGTAATATAGGGAATGACCGTGGTAATACCACCCTGATATACTGTAAGATAGGGAATGACCGTGAGAATACCACCCAGATATACTGTAAGATAGGGAATGACCGTGAGAATACCACCCAGATATACTGTAAGATTTGGAATGACCGTGTGAATACCACCCAGATATACTGTAAGATAGGGAATGACAATGGGAATACCACCCTGATATGCTGTAAGATAGGGAATGACCGTGAGAATACCACCCAGATATACTGTAAGATAGGGAATGACCGTGAGAATACCACCCAGATATACTGTAAGATAGGAAATGACCGTGAGAATACCAACCATATATACTGTAAGATAGGGAATGACCGTGAGAATACCACCCAGATATACTGTAAGATAAGGAATGACCGTGTGAATACCACCCAGATATACTGTAAGATAGGGAATGACCGTGGTAATACCACCCTGATATACTGTAAGATAGGGAATGACCGTGAGAATACCACCCAGATATACTGTAAGATAGGAAATGACCGTGAGAATACCAACCAGATATACTGTAAGGGAATGACTGTGGGAATACCACCCAGATATACTATAAAATAGGGAATGATCGCAGAAATGCCAGGCAAATGTATGTAAGTAAAGGGAATAATCGCAAAAATACCACACAAATAATGGGACGACCGCTGAAATACCAGCCAAATGTATGTTGATAAAGATGATGACCGTGGAATTACTACCCAGAAATTTGTACGTGTAAAAATGGAATTTTGTGGTCAAGACAATGCTATTTATATTGTTTTTATTTTGCCTTATGAAACAAAGTCTGATCATTCACACCCCATAGTATTGCCGGAGATACTAGTTAAAATGAAGAATCAGAATCAAAATACTTTCACTAAATACAAAGTATTTATTCTAAAACTTTGAATTTCTGCAATATTAAACACACTTTATAAATAAGCAATACAATTGTATGTCTTCACATCAGTCTTGAAACAGTCAACGCTTCTTTTATCAAAAGTCCCGCAATCTGCGACTTTTTTAGCACTTGGAAAATTCTAATGTCATCTTAGTTTTAAACGAATTAATTTTAAATTACTTCAAAATGCAAGCCTTGATTCGCTATTTTAAACTCTGACCTTTATGAGTACTTTACATGACAGTAAGTATAAGGAATGACTGCAGAAATACCACTCAGATATATGTAAGTATAAGAAAGGACTGCAGAAATACCACTCAGATATATGTAAGTATAAGGAATGACTGCAGAAATACCACTCAGATATATGTAAGTATAAGGAATGACTGCAGAAATACCACTGATATATCTAAGTATAAGAAAGGACTGCAGAAATACCACTCAGATATATCTAAGTATAAGGAATGACTGCAGAAATACTACTCAGATATATGTAAGTATAAGAAAGGACTGCAGAAATACTACTCAGATATATCTAAGTATAAGAAAGGACTGCAGAAATACCACTCAGATATATGTAAGTATAAGAAAGGACTGCAGAAATACCACTCAGATATATCTAAGTATAAGAAAGGACTGCAGAAATACCACTCAGATATATCTCAGTATAAGAAAGGACTGCAGAAATGCCACTCAGATATATGTAAGTGTAAGAAAGGACTGCAGAAATACCAGTCAAGATATATCTAAGTATAAGAAAGGACTGCAGAAATACCACTCAGATATATGTAAGTATAAGAAAGGACTGCAGAAATACCACTCAAGATACATGTAAGTATAAGGAATGACTTAATTTTTATTGGTTCATTTATAATGTATTCTGAGAATAAAAGAATAAGAGGCCTAGAGATCTACTTTTTTTGAATTCCCCTGTCAGATTTTGCAAACTATATGGCAGATGATGTAAGGGTCATTAGTTTCTGTGGCCCACGGTTAACTTTTATGGCCGGAACAACGACCAACCGCTTTTACTTTTCCCCAACTAATGTCAGGTACTCGTTAGAGTGGTCTAAGAGGCGGCCAAAGATCCCGAAATAAAAAAGATCCCAGTCTTCACCAGGATTCCAGCCCGAGACCCCGATTCGGACGAGGAAGACATCGATTTAGGGAGGATAATGCAAATTTATTGTGCTCTTGACTATTCGCGGACTAAACCATAAATTGAAAAAGTATAGTTAAAAACAAGAAAACACAAAAATACTGAAAAAAAAAAAGCCTATACGAAATGTAATTGTATCATTTATCTTCGATCTGTCATGTAATTAAGTTTGTAATATATCTAGACCACCAACAGTAAATCTGTGCCATTAGAAATATTAACAAAGCTTATATCAACTCACTCTATCAATCTGATACAAAGTTTGTACACGTTATTTCTCCGACACCCACTCTGGGACCAAGCTGAAAATTTGCAGTTATTTCTTTCACCTGACAACACGAAAAAAAAATCAATAAAAAATTAACTTATTATTTAATTAGCTATTAGTAATTAATTATTTTGTTTTTGGTATCTTGAACAAGGGAACTACCTTATACTCCAGAGGTTGGCCCAACTTGCCCATACTCCACATCTGTGTAGGACCTCCTCCGTGCGGTCTCCGCCTTCAAACATTGTTTGGATAGTGACAAGCTATTGGACACATACAAGTGGATGAGGAAAGTTGGTCTGGATTCTAAAATGTTTTTTTTTATAAAGCATAACGCACTGTTTAACAGAACACGGCAGGACGGATTTACGACAGTACATGAGATCTGGAATTGCAAAGTTGTAATCATCACACACCAGACTGACAAAAGAACAAAAGAGAGAAGAGAAGATCATTTATTTTTTTTTTAAAGGGGGCGGGGCAATTTACCGAAAGTGTCAGGCCTATCGTCGTGAAACATTTTTTTTTTATAATTCGTTGCAACTTTAACAAAAAAAAAGGTAATCTCTTATCAGTTTGAATCATGTTCTAAATCATCTATTCATGCTTTTCCATCTCAAGAACTCTGTTACTAGTTATTAAGTTAATGACCAGAACACATTTTTCATTATCATATGATAATATGGTCAGTTTGAGTAGAAAAAACAAACATCTACAAATGTATCGCATTAAAAAAAAAGCGCATGTTTGTGAGTTTGATTTGTACATAGTTAGAACCCCGAGGATACAAATAGCCATCGAAATGTCCGCTGGAGTTTTTCCAGACCAGCAAATGACCATTTAAATTTAATGTTGTCCATTGATAGTCTATTAGAATAGGACCACTTATAAGTTTTCAGGGCAGGACATTGGTTTTCAAGAAATTGTTATCATTCCCAATCGTTATACACTGCTTTTTCTTCTTTCTATCTGACCAGCCACTGCCCCCTGTCACCTACGAAAAGCTTGCTGACCCCCCGGCCATCAGGAGGCTCTATTATCGTCCAATGGAGGGCATTAAGCCGCCCCGAGGCACGGTGGTCAACGACCCAGAACGGGGCCTGTACGAGTGGCGGGAGTTGGCCCACAGACCGGGGTTCGGCATATGGCAGCCTCTGGAGAGGATCCCTGTGCTGAGTAATGTAGGGGAGAGAAACACGTTATTAGCACCAAGGTGAACTCATCGGAGTGGTAATTATTGTCAGTGGCGGCGCGTTATAGGAAAACGACAGAGGCAGGTCTTTATGTCCCTTCCCCCTATTTCATTTCGATTTCTTTATGTAAAAGCCTTACTGCTTGCTTTCTTGAGCCCTTTGAGTTCATTGAGCTGTGACCCGCCGCCACTGAAACATATAATGAGAACACTTAAATATTTAGTTACAGGACTTCAATGAATTGCGTTTCTCATTGATTTACTATCATCACCTGACACAGCTAGAGAAATAGTGCTAACTCGTGATGGGTTATATTTTTAATTTGAAGAACGGGAGACAGAGCCAAATACTAGGGTCGTAGCTGTGTTCAACCATTACAATTAGCCTATCCAGACATGCAGATATTTCTGAACGTTCTTGCTCTTGAAAGAAAATCGTGAAATCTTAACTCTCGGGTGTGCCTGATGGGCCAGTGGAAGGTTAATAGAATCAATTCTACACTTGAACAGTGTCACAAGGTGTTCTTTAAGTAATGTTTACAAACATAGTATTTAAATTATATTTCGACGCTCTCAAATTTATAAATATATAAGACTACCTCTTTCTTCTCCTTTTTCTTTTAAAGATGGAGCGGAAAAGAGGGTGTCTAGTTATCAGCTAGCCTGTTTCTTTTAAAGGGGGGGGGGCGGACAAAAGAGGGTGTCTAGTTATCAGCTAGCCTGTTTCTTTTAAAGGGGGGGGGCGGACAAAAGAGGGTGTCTAGTTATCAGCTAGCCTGTTTCTTTTAAAGGGGGGGGGCGGATAAAAGAGGGTGTCTAGTTATCAGCTAGCCTGTTTCTTTTAAAGGGGGGGGGGGGGCGGACAAAAGAGGGTGTCTAGTTATCAGCTAGCCTGTTTCTTTTAAAGGGGGGGGGCGGACAAAAGAGGGTGTCTAGTTATCAGCTAGCCTGTTTCTTTTAAAGGGGGGGGGCGGACAAAAGAGGGTGTCTAGTTATCAGCTAGCCTGTTTCTTTTAAGGGGGGGGGCGGACAAAAGAGGGTGTCTAGTTATCAGCTAGTCTGTTTCTTTTAAAGGGGGGGGGGAGCACAAAAGAGGGTGTCTAGTTATCAGCTAGCCTGTTTCTTTTAAAGGGGGGGGGCGGACAAAAGAGGGTGTCTAGTTATCAGCTAGCCTGTTTCTTTTCTTGCCTTTGCTGATCATTTCTGTTTGCCAGTCTTCCATACCTGTTTCTTGTTCACATCGATGAAACATGATATTGATACTCAACCAACGGTTCGCGGGTCCCATCCGACCCACTGTCGCGATGCTGTTTTGCTCCGTCAAGCGTTTGCAGTACCCAATGATGTGGCAGAGACTTCCTTCCATTACCGTATTTTAGCGCATGTACCCCCACAAGCGTATGTCCCGCATAAATTTAAATAAATAAATAAATGTATAATCCGCACTCTTATATATCCCGCAAACTACCGGCACATAAAGAACTATCCTCGGTAGTATATATTTTCTTAAAGCTTAGAATGCGTTTAGTAAAGCTTTCGAATGTACAATTCACAACCACACAGTGAACTATAGGAGGTCTAAAGACCCACCGGAATGTACATTTCACAACCACACATTGAACTATAGGAGGTCTAAAGACCCACCTAAATGTCCATTGTTTCCGTTACAGTATGTCTTTGAGTAAAATCAATTTTGTAAACCCCGCACCTTTGTCTATCCCGCACAGCTGCCATTCTTTTGTTTGAAACAAATGTACAATTGTGTGAGTATCTCTACACTCTACAGGCTGAAGCGACACGCTCCCAATGACGAGAAAGAGAAATGGAATAACATTCGGACTTTGTCTAGATACAACCAAGTAGCTTATGGATAGTAAGTTATTTCAATGTTGGTGCTGCTTTTTAAGTCTTTGAATGACTCCCTAGTCTGACTCACTCTCTATTCTGACCTTAGTAGTCCTGAACATCACAGCATTACCCTTTCTCTTGGCAGCCGTAAAGAGACGCCAGGTTATGACGGGCACAAGCAGACAGTGGAACACATCATGTCAGACGTCAGAACCCAGCCTCAGAATCCAGTCTACTTATCTGCTACACATGACCTTTCGGGGTATGTCTTAAGCAATGCTTACATTTGGTTAAAATATGATGTAGGTTAGTGATGGCCCAACCACGGCCTGTCTATGACGTGGGGCTATCCAAAACCTTAAAACATCTGTCCATCGTGCATAATGCAGCTCAAAAAGATTGGTTCCATCACAGTTCGATGGGACTCATTGTTTACAAGACCTACAATAGTGGCTGTAGCCATTAAAGCATTACGTTTTTGGAACCCGAGCTGTCAAGTTCTTTGTGTCGTGTTAGAGACTGATAGAGTCTTAGCAATATCGTAAAATTCCTTATATTTCTAAACATCCGATTTTTGTTTTGTTTTTACATGCTGTGAATGTTCAATCATAATTGAAGATTATCACATCATATTCCAAATCTCCCGCCGGACGTCAGGGATGACGTCATGCCAGGTACAAACCGGTACCATCGAGATGACGGTCCAGAGCACATTCAAACAGTTTGTATTTGTTTGGAAAGCATGTCCTGATTAAGAATATCATATCTAAACATAGTGATTAAGGATATCATATCTAAACATAGTGATTAAGGATATCATATCTAAACATAGTGATTAAGAATATCATATCTAAACATAGTGATTAAGAATATTATTGTTTTAAGTTTCAACTTGATTTGAAAATGGGAATGGGAGAGATAACGTGCACATTTATCTAATGGGACAAAACCCTACTTATTTAACCATATCCGTGAACACCGAAGGATTAATTTCCCTTGTAGTTATTAATTGACTAATTGTACAAAGTTTCAACTTGATCCGTTGATCTAGTAAAATCGATACTGGGGGTGGTTAAGCACTTGGGGACCTGGGTTCGAATCTTGGTGAAGACTGGAATTTTGAATTTCGGGAATTTTCAGGACGTCATTGAGTCCACCCAACTCTAATGGGTACCTGACTTTAGTTGCTGGCCACGTGACACCCTGCTCGTTAACCGTTAGCCAAAGAAACAGATGACCTTAACATCAAAGGGGAATTTTAATTTTAAAATGGGCAACTATACACTGACTGTACAAATGCTTCGCCATGGATGATCTTACTGCCGTATAAACTCTGAACTGCTGTACCTAATTCTACTGGCTTCTGCGTCTGGTACTGAAATCGTACGAGATTTTACTGCACCAGATTGACTTCACACCGGACTGATTGTACCGGAGTGATCCTGAATCCCCGACTCTGACACCTTCGCTCTTTATATAGGATTCTCGAAGGCCCTCTCGAAAGCGATCGATCATCGCCAGTTCTCTCTGAATGATCACAAGTGAGTTGCACGAGGAGTGCTCCGATCACAGGAGTTTCTTGAAACGTCTCCCATGGTCACGGTTGACGGCTCACATAGCGCTGGCTTGTGTCATCTGCCCGTTGACTTGATTACACACACGGTTACCGCGTAGCCAGCACAACTTGATATACGCATTCTTTATCATGGCACTATTTCAAGTAAATACAATCTTTTCTTGTTTTGACAATATTACCGACAGACTTAGTTTCTCTTTCTCTAATTGATTTTCCAGAAAATTCCCGCCAGAAATGTACATGCCGACCACAGAGAGAATCACACACCGTGACTCCGGGAACAAAACACGAATTGTGACTTTGGCCAATCCAAATAACCCTTTCACAGAAGATACACGTCTCGTTGGACCCCCACCATACGAGAAGTGGGCAGCCTAGTCATCACCAGATCAAAATCAATGATGTCCACCCCTCCCATTTTAAAAAAAAGGTCTTTTTTTTTAATTCACATGATATTTACATTTTGTTTGGGTAATTGTATCAGAGATAGAATGTGGTCACGTGATTGAGGTTTTAGAAAAAAAAAATAAGAAAAAGAAGGAGGGGGAATAATTTATTGGTAGACTGAGAACTATAACCTGATGGAGGAGTCATTAGATCAATCTAGAAATACATTTTTACAAATCATGAAAATTAAAATCATAACAAAAAAAAAAAACCTGGAAGTTCAGGGGGGGGGGGAATAATGTAAAAAAATTCCATTATGTGACCTATTGTGTATCACGTGACCAGCACAAAGTTCTCTAGACACGTCCAACACATGACAGATTGTCAACACTTGCTGATGTACAGTCCTAGTCACCAAAGAGATGCGAGCAGACTGTTGGCTCCTAGCCAAGCACTGGACCAACTCTACCTTGTTATCCTCCCTAAACTAGTTTTCTGGCTGATTTCTTCACCCTCTAACTAGACTGAACAATGCCAACAGCATTATATATAGCATTATATAGTAACCTTCTTAAACGGTAGAAATTGTCATAGCAAAAGTATTCGAAAATGAGATCGAAGAAAGCGGCTCATTTCTAAACGTAATCATAGACATTGAGAGGCTAATAACTCGACCATGTTGGATGTGTGTCATTTTATTTTAGAAGGCTTAACTAATTGCAGCTTATGATGAAATCAACAGTACAGTAAAAGGGACAATTTTGTATTCTGATTCACAAAAGATAGAGCCAAAGTTTGAAAGATCTTCTCGCTGGGTGCACCACAGTGTGAAAATGCTAACACTTCAGTCGAAAAAAAAAATTGAATCCTACTCACAAAGAAAAGTCTACACGGGGATCTACCAATGTTTATGTCTTTGTAACAAGATTTTAACAAGCACAGATATAAGAAAGTACATGGTATAATAGTTTAACAAAATATGAAATGAACATCTATTAAACCAATCCATGTAATAACCAATCATATAATTATTTATAAAGTGTAGATGTCAAAAGAGATTAAACCGTATTTATCAAAAATGTGTTCACATTTGTTATAATTGTGTGTGTGTGTGTTAACTATTGCTAGTGAAACAAGGCGCCCCTTTTCTCCAAGCTTACACTTCATTGTAGAGGCCATTTCAGTGACCCTAATGCCCTATTGGAATGGTTAGTCATTTCAAAGAAAGTCCAGGGAACAAGTTTGTGCGACAAGACATTAGTTACAATCTCAAGGATCTGAGGCAGAATGTGAAAATTGGCGGAGAGATGTGTTGTCAACTTCAAACGTCTTCTTTCTCATTGGATCAGGTCATATGACATCTCACTGGCCTATACACACACTGACGTACATCTATTAAACCAATCTATTCACCAATCACATAATGATTTATAATGTGTAATGTTATTTGTTTTCACTGCTTGTATGTGAACGTATATAGATAGATAGTGTGTGTGCAATATAACCCACACAATTCTGGACTGGTGTTTTTGTCTTTAAAAACAAAAGCATAACTCCGGTTGTCAAGATATTTCAATCACATATCCAGTGCATAAAGACAAGATCGTTTGCATTAGTTACGTTGGTGTAGACAAGAGGATGACAATGTCATGATCAACAAGGAAGTAACACCACGCTGGAATAAATGGAATGTTAAACGTCTGAATCTACTAATATAGGTCAGCACAGATGTGAAGGCTAGTTACATCGTTTTCCTCCTTGTCTCTTCTGATTTCCCGTAGTCTCCCCTTGACCGATGCTCTGAACTAGAATATTCACTGATCATTTGACAATCATTGGACACGAAGTTGCTTTATTCGTGTCATCATGACCCATTCTATTGAGTTTCAGCAATACTTTAATAGTTCTTGTAAATGTATAGGTTTAAGATCTTACAATTAAGAATTGTACACAAAGTTATTAGCGATACCTAAAGTCCAACACTCAAACGTTCAACAATGTACACAACACTATCCATTAAACGTTCAACAATGTACACAACACTATCCATTAAACGTTCAACAATGTACACAATACTATCCATTAAACGTTCAACAATGTACACAATACTATCCATTAAACGTTCAACAATATACACAATACTATCCATTAAACGTTCAACAATGTACACAATACTATCCATTAAACGTTCAACAATGTACACAATACTATCCATTAAACGTTCAACAATGTACACAACACTATCCATTAAACGTTCAACAATGTACACAATACTATCCATTAAACGTTCAACAATGTACACAATACTTTCCATTAAACGTTCAACAATGTACACAATACTATCGCCATTATCACAAAATTATCTCTAGCCTTTTAGGCTTAAGTCTTCCTAATTATGTCTTATAAGATATTTAGCTAGTGGTGCCGTCAAGAAGAAAATATACCATCTATAGAATTAAATACTAGCTTTGGGTATATCGAAATTAATATTCCATTTAAAGAACCTGTCCACACTGACCATCCGTCTGAGGTAGGTTCCAGATATGGTCTGGTTGTCTGAATCCTGCCCTGAGGCGAACAAAACCAGACGAAATGGGAGAAGACAGCTGGAACTTTGTGGCAGGAAAGAACTGCCTTGCTCCGTCTGGCAAGGGAGGCCATCGCCAGGGTGGTGACTTTTAAAAAACGCCCCTTCTAGTACAACCCTATCTTTGGACGACTCGGTCAACTCTGCGCTGCTTACTAAGATACTTTGCCACCCCTTTGAGTTTGTCGTCTTCCACAAAGTCGACCCCTTTTTCTTTAAACATTTTCCGTGCTCAGACTGTAAAGCGTTTTGAGATTCTATGATTTCATCGGAGACTTTTGTTGGCAAGCATCTTGTCGTTTTAGGAGGTGGCAATATGGGCTTCCGTATTTTCGTATCTCGCACGCCCATAGACTTATCACAAACGAAGAGATTGTCCGTCAGGGTTGATGAGTCCTTACAGGCTGCCCAACCACGTTGATAGCTTCTACTGACATCGGTGCCTAGAACTGAGGCTACTACTCTCTGGTCACTCATTATTGTACGAGATATGAATGTCTCCCTCGGTCTAGAAATGAGCAACACGTTTGTGGGACTTCCATTCACTTCCACTGGTACTGGAGGGAAGTTGTCTTCTCTCTCCGTGTTTACAGCAACAGAGTTTCTAATGCCTTTTGAACATTTCATCAAGGTCTTGTTTAAAGTTTGAACGCTTGTTTCCCCTTGTTTGGAGACAAGGTTAATCCTATCCACAACGATATTGTCATTTAACTTCCGTATTTTTTCTAATTCACCTACATATTGTTTAATGTCCGATTCGTGTGTCACAATCTTGGAATCGATTCCAAATGTTTTCGCGTTAGGAATGACGACGATACTCTTACGTGTTCCCGAGCTACATTGCCTTATAGATATCGAAGTTGAAGCATCGCACATGGTACACATTTCTGAGGTGCTCTGTGGCAATGCCAAATTTATTGCAGAGTCTAGAGGCAGGTCTTCAATTCCATGGTCTGAGGCCTCGCTGTCTATTGATAGATCGTCAATGTGCTTGCTGCATATCTCTGTCGGTGATTCACAATTACTTTCCAACGCTCTAGGCGCCTTGTCAACGAAAAGATGACAATAAGGAATATTGCAGCCAATGGAAGTCATTCTATTTTTAGTTTTCTTGATACTTGTATTCACGTTCTGTTTGTTCATGTATGTATAAATAGCTCGCTTGTGAGCTGCATTCGTGTGTTCTGTGTTGTCTCTCACGTTGCTTTTGTCCGAGTGACTGATATGGTGGAAAGTGGGCACAGTTTGAAAGACAATGTTCCCAGTTCGAGTTCCTCGCTGATTGTCAAGTCTTGCCGTGGTCTCAGGAGTATTGTCATAGCATTCCATTACAACGTCTGGCTGCGAGCACACAACTTCTGGGAAGTACACATTTTGACAAGCGGTTTCGAGGTTCTTAGCTCCACGGGTCAATTGTCGCTTTCTGCTGGATTTTGCTATTATTTTTTTACTTCTAAAACTATAATCTCTATGAAGGCCTTGTATTTTATTGGCAAACGTACACAAATTGGGCGATATTCGTTGTTCAGAAGCAGTAACAGATGGTGACAGGCTACTCAAATCTTCTATGATAATGGTGTGGTTTTCGTTAATTGGATTGTGCCAACGGGGATCCTTTGTTTGATCTTTAATGTACACATCATGAATTGGGCAACATTCTTTATAAAATTTGTTCATTCTTGTCACAGGATGTTTTTTGCAATAATTTGAGGACAAAGTACAAGATGCAAACCGTGACCTACGACTTTGCCTACCAGCGCTGGTCGCCAGCTTTTGGTTTGGATATTGTACGTTCAATGTTGGTTCTCTATTGACAGAACAATTCATTTCACCAATATGTCTCTTGACTGCATCGTTTGTTATTGGGCTCTTAGCATAAGCAATGTGATAACAGCATCCTTCAGTTTGACAAGCGCTTTGTGGCATTAGCTTATCAATGTCATTTCTACTTTCAAAACACTTCTGGTCAACAAATACATTTTTTACGAATCGTTTTTTCGACCTATGTCTATCCAAATGGTGTCGCTCAACGAACTGTTGGAAAGCACTGTTTGTTTGAATAGAGCTCGGATACTTGTAATATTGATTGTTGTTACCATGACATTTTTTGCGATGTTTGTTGCGTGTTCCATCGCCATGTTGATCGCCGATTTTGTATTGACACATTTCGCGTTGATATCTATATTTGTATTTGTCTTTCGGATTGCTAGACAGACATTTGTCGCGTTGTTTGGTACAAGTAGGTGTGGAATAATCAGAGTCCACCGTGCATGCGTTGCTATTCGCATTCTCGTAAATATCATCAAGTTGCAGTTCGGAACAGAATCCTCTGCGATGTTCATTGCTGCTGAGGTCGTCCGTTGTAAGAATTTCACGCAGCATGACTTTTAGCATCTCCGGAAGTACCCTATGAAGCAGTCTATCTTTGGCGTCGTCCACCACAGTTTTGGGTAGTCTGATGTCCACCTTTACTCCGTAGCCACTTTTAAATTGTCCAGATACAGCTCTCGCGTTGTTGTTTCCGTAGTTCACGTTCCTACTGGCGTACGACTCGGACATCTCCTCTGGCGGTGGCGGAGGGCCCATTGGACTTTTGATTTTCACCTTATACGACCAGGTGCCATCGTCGTTCCGTGAGGTGTGGAACTTGACCACTTCAGAAGGGCAGTCATCACAGGACACTGTCGTATCGCGTTGCGAACTAGAGTCCCCGTTGTTCTTCACTTCTCCTTTGTCAGAATTGAGTGCCTGCTGCTTCAATTCCTTGCTGTTCTGTATGATTTGCTCTACGTGTTTCTTTAACTGAAGAGCTAGATTTTTAACAGGCGATGTTATCTTATCTTCTTTACACGGAACAGAATCGACTGTGATCTCTGACTTTCCGTTCACTTTCTTTGATTTGTAACGAATGTGAACAATGGGTCTGTTAGCATCTGAAGAGTCTATAGTGCAAGGATTTTCAGCAGACGTCTCCTTACAGATGCCATTGTTTTTTGAGCTTAATGATTCTAACCAAGCGGGTTTATAGTGGAAATTTTCATCATTCTTACATTTTTCTATATTATCCTCGAACTTACTTTCAAGCCTTCGAGTTCTAGACAAAGGCGTGTAGTTGGCAGCGGTATATTTCTTACATGGTCTTGTATAAAACTCGTTATAATTTGAAATGCACTCTGAAGGAGAATTCCATTTCTTCATGAAAAACGAGTTAGTGCCACGTGGTCTGGAGCAAGAAATAGGAGTATCTTCCCTGATATCATAATTCAAGTTCCTTTTATGTGTACAGCAGCGGTTTATTTTGTAGTCCTGATCGTCATATGTGGAAGCCAACTTCCCCATCCTGTCAGGGGAAAGCCTGGGATAAATCTCAGAGTGTGACGTGCAAACGCTATTACTGGCTGCTCTGTGACAAGTGCTGGCCAGATTAGGCGCATATTTCTTGCATGTTTGGGGCACACGGCACACAATTGATGTTTGAATGGCTTTATTTCTTTTGTCAATCTTCTTAGCGCAGGTGGCCTGGTGCGTACAAGAGGAGATGTCTTCTATCAAAGCACACTTTGCCTTCTCTGTCAACCCAATCTTGTGACATTTACGGGAGCAGCATAAAGTCGTGTTATCTTCATGAGATACACAAGTACAGGACTGTTTGACCAGACACATGCTGCTGCTGCTGGTCAAAGCACACTCACAGCGTTTACAAGTCGGAATGCTAGTCTGCACTGAAGTATTGCGATTCTTACCAGATGCCCAAGACATATCTGCCTGCAAGCCTTTGCTATACATTCTCGTAGCTTTCGGCTGGCAAGGACGTTTTGGAATACAGCTGGAACAAACTTTTGGCTTCTTTCCCTTTGTTGGGTTGAATTTCTTTGGTCGGCATGGATAGTCATTCACTTTCTCCCTTCTGGCACTGTACTGAACAATTGGACTTGGTTGAGGTGCACAAAGGCTATCGTCTTTCCAGAAGCACTTCAGCAGCGCTGAGTCTAGTTTGTTTTTCAGGGACTCAATCAGTTTCCTGTCCTCATCGTTCATCCTGCAAGTCTGGACGTTGGTCTCGCTTTTACAGCATTGGGCTAAACTGTTCCTCTCCCGACGTTCATTGGAAAGACAAGCTTTAACTAAGTCAGTGATGTATTCAACCGTTTCTTTCTGAACAATGTCCTTGTCGCACCTAGTCTTAGCTTCAGGTTTGCACAGGCATTCTGATTTCTTTTTAAGATTAGGAATCAAGCTTGGATATCGATGACAAACTGGGCTACATTCTAAGTGACACACATCGCCTGAGTACATTGTCAGGTTTTCCGACAGTGGTATCTTTCTCGTGGGCATCATTTCTTCGGGAGATCCAAATTTTCTTTCAAACTCGGAGGTCATGTGTGCAATAGACTGCCGGCTAGGTTGTAGAGTTGACGACATAGGAAAGCTGCAAATAGGCTTGTGAAAATCTGCTGTGCATCTTGGTAGACAGGACATCAATGGTAATTCAATCTTCTCCTGGCAATCACATACCTTCCTTCTATGACAAGTTGGCGAAGCATCGAATAATCTCCTTTTGTAGCAACCATTACTACACTCTAGCTTGGCCGGAAAATTTAAACATCGACTTGTGTCGTAAAATTTAGAGCAACATGGTGGATTATGTGTACAGAGATCCGCTAAACAGCTCGCAGTTTTATTGTCTAAAGTGCCAGGAGCATCTTCAGATGGTGTATACTGATTGGAAAGATCTTGAGGAATGTTGTAACTATCTGGTCCACTAAACAACGCTGAATCTGGACAACGTGGTGTTCGTCTGAAAGTCTTCCGGCATTCACGTTTTCGTAATCGACTAGTCAGTGTTGATTCAAACGGTGTGTTCTTTTCATTGCTGGGCTTAAACATTTCGTTCGAGGTTTGATTACTGTAATATTTTTGTTCAAAATACTGACGCGGCTGCGTCCTTTGCTCCTTGGCTGGTATTGACGGTGAATCGGTAAAAAACATGGACTTTGTGGGCAGATTGATGGGGTACTCCTCTTTGTCCCAGCTAACATAAGGTGATCGGAACACATTCAACGAATCTGTCAAATAAGGGCGCGGGTTCTCAAATTTTTCATGCTCATCCTCCTGTCTTTGATGCGGCTGAAAACGCTCTTCCTCTTTGCTAGTTCTGAGATGTGAGTGAGACATGTCCTTGTCATCCCGTGTGTTACTCTCCGCTGTGGGCTCAAAGTCAGCTGTTGGCGTCAAATCTTCATTGTCACTGTCCAGTTTATTCTGTGTTGCGTCCAGTGGGCGTGCAGGGTGCAAATCTGTTTGATCAAATCGGGGAAACCCAACGGTGGCTTTTTTCATCATGGATTGTTTTGTCAGTAGAGATCTTACTATGTCATGGCCAGGCCACTTGGCTAGCCTGGCGTTATCAATCTCGATGTTGTCTTTAAGCGAGTTCTTGGAAGGAACGTCAGTCTTGCCTTTTTTCCAGTGACAGATTTCATCGTAAGCCTTTTGAAGTTTGCCTTCAGCTTTGTGTTCACGTGCGTTCCAAGAGAGAGGTTTCAAACAGTCTTTGAGAATATACCGTGACAATGTCTGGTCGATTGCTTTCAAAACGTCCATTGTGTCTTCAGCCAATGGTTTGTCTGAGGAAGTTCTCTCTGAACAGTATGCTAATAGTGAGCTCAGTTCACTCAGAGTAAGCCAATCTTGATTTGTGGTGCCACTATTCCGACACTGATTATCACCCGAATTGGACAGACTAGACTTGAGCAGACTAGACTTGGGCAGACTAGTTGTTGATGGTGACACCTCAGGAGTAGAAGAAATATCATTATATCCATTGAATTCAGAATCTCCGTGGATATGTTCCATGGAAGAAGATCGATCATAGCTGCTGTATTTATTTGAAAACCAAGCGATTTTGAAATCGTCTTTTTCTCTTTCCGATATCGTGTAGTTATCCCCCTTAGAATGTTCTTTTTTCGAGTTAGCTTCTGGATGACATTTTGTGTTAAAAACGTTGTTTTTTAAGCTTTGTATCCTGCATTGTTCAGAAGAGCATATTGAGCTTTGTATTGAATTCTTGCCATTGGAATGACACTTTTGAAAAGACTTGAATGAGCTTTGGGATTGAGATTGTGGTCGGGTCTTCGGATAAAGATATTGAAACTCCGAATCCACACACAAATCGTCAAATAAAGCCGAATTGTCTAAGTCTTTAGAACCGCTACACGAACGCCACTGTTCCTTGACAAAGTGTGAGAGAGAACCACGAATATTTTCTGTCAGGTCCAACACAGAAACATTATTTGTATTCAGTCGTATTCCAGGGGAGTCCGAAAATGAATCAAATAAGGGTTTATTGTCATGCTTTACGCATCTCTTGTATTGAACACTTTCATTAGCAACACCCGAAGTCTGTGTTGATCTAATTCTTCCCAATCCTTGCAATGTCTCTTCCATGTCAATATTCGAATGCACCTTTTTTCTAGGCCAATGCTTATGAATTCTCCATGTGTCTTTCTGGGAAGAGCGCAGCGCGGCTTCTATATTGACGTTTTTTAGTCTTTCGGTCTTTTTTGGACTCGGTTGATGCTGTGTGTTTTCATCGCCAGTGTTCCGATTTTGTGATACGTTGAGCAGTTTCAAACATTCAAAGGACTGCGAGCCCACAGGGTTATCAAAGAAGCATGGAGTTGAGGGACCTGAATTTGTTACATTCAGAGAAGAGTTGTCCATCTGCCTTCTAGATCTAGAATCTTGACTCACAAATCCCACTGTCCGTTTCCGTTGTTTATGCCTGCGCTTCAAAGGCGCCTTTTTGTAGTCTTCAGAATTAGGTGCTTCTAGAACAGTGTATCTATTTTTACATAAGACTGTATCGGTAGTCTCAACTTTGGGAGACAGTGTACCAATGTTCTTGTTGTTTTGTATAAACAAATCTTCTAGTTGTGAATTTTCTGTTCTTTTTGCTTTGACATTGTTGTGCAAGTGTTTCACTTTTCGTCTTGAATTTTCTTTATGATCTTTTAACATGTTGAGCAACCGTGGAGAGTTATGGCGATTTGAATTACAAACAACATATTCATTTGTCGAATTATCTTTTGTGTTTATTAAAGGTTTAACCAAAATAGACTCAGTTGGTTTCATTGGCTTCTCTTCAGTTTTACAATTTGAATACCCGCATGGTTTCTTCGCTCTGTCCATGCGAAGAAGATTTCTGAACTTGTCATACATTGTTCTTCTCCGAAATGTTTCCTCGTCGAAACCATGTTCAGTTCTTCTTTTTGTTTGTGGGGATGACGAATAAGTAATACCATCCAATGGACTTATTTGTGACAAATAATTGTTGTATTTATGCGTGGGTGCAATCATGCAAGTGTTATTTTTTTCGTCGTCATGAGTAGTGTACTTCTGATTTCGTCGTCTTCTTGTTCGATTGGACTTATGCTTAGATTGGACGTAAGCCCATTTATGCTCAAAACTTAGAGTTCGCTCCTTCGGAAAGAAGTCATCCTTGTCACTTAGAGTTTCAAAAAGGTCATTTTCGGTCTGTCTAGAGTTGTCGTCTGCTTCGACTACATTTTCGTGTATAGACCTCTGCAGGGAGAAATTGAATCCTTTCGTCATTGGTTGCGACTTTTTGGCTCCAGGCATAGGTTTTGTCAAATGTAAAACCCTGTTGTTGGTTGAAAAGTTGACACATTTGTCTTTGACCTTTTTCAGACACTCTTCTTCTCTCAACGAGACAAACAAATGACCTTTGACGAAGGTTGAATCGTCTGGCGGAATAAGATGCAAGCTGATTCTCCTTGGCAGATCTACTAACTCCTTGAGCTCGCCCAATGAGCTATCTAGCTGATCCATAGTTTCCAGGTCAATGACTGTTCCCATTTGAACCAGCCACTGGAACCAGCTTGGTATTTCGTACTTGCGTTTGTCGTACAGAGAAAGCAGCCGAGACTGGGCGACGGCGCTGATGATGTCATCGTCTTTACTTCTCGGTTCTGAAAAACTCTGAGTGTCGTCGGTCATCAGTTTGTGGCGCCAATTCTTCTCGGCATAAATGAAACTATTGGACAACGTTTTTCTTTGTAAGTTTTCCAGTTTAGTTGAGATGAAAGACAAGTTGGAATTTTTCACATCCGGCAATTCAATCTCCTCCGAACCTTCTTTTTTCGCAGCAACAGAACTCGTCAAAAGGCCGACATCCTTTGGAGTTAAACTCGAATGACTCTTACGGAACAATCTGCGCTGCTTCTTGCTCACGGTAAGGTTCGGGTTCAAATCCATAATCTGAATAGAAGCAACATTCTGCAATATCCGAGTGCCCATTTCTGCTAGCGCAGCCTCCAATTCGCTCAAGGTTGGCCGGTGCATTAAGCAAGGGAACCAAATCGCTATCTGCGACTTAAGATATTGCCGGTCCTCTAAACTCAGCTTTGAGTAATTGACATCCTTTCTGGAACGTTTAATTTTTTCCCGACTAGGATGATCTGTTTTCTTACTGTTGCATTTAAATGTCGAAAGTCTGGACATTATTGCGGCCAACCAGCCATTCGGTTTTAACTTCTCCTTGGCTATGCAACGTCTCTTCCAAGTGCCCAGCAAATCAATGACGTGTTTCTTTCTGGTTTCATTTGTACAATCGCAAGACTTGATCGTTTGGTAAGAAGCTATGGCCATTTTGTTTTTCTCGTCTGATTTTTCACAAAAGCTTTCTATTGAATTATCTATCTATGGCCTGTATAGCAATAGTATTCGGACCCCTCACAAAGATGCCATGTTAGTTTAGTTAATATATCAGCACATCTTTAGATTGAATACTAGATCTATATATGGCTTCATTTTACGTACTGAACAAAATACTTGTGACGTGTTAAGTTCACGTGCCCTGTAGGCCTACTATGAGTTTGTAGAAAGTGATGAACATGTAGGCCTACACGGATGCGAGTACAAATAAAATTTGATTTTCCCTTTAAAAAATTTAAGGAACTTTATTCTGGTCTGTTAAATGTGAAATTCGTGGACAATTAGATGATAACTGATTTCTGAAATTAAAACAAAATGCATAATTTATACGATTATCAAATCTAAAAATTACATAATGGCCTAAGAAGTAGATCTAGATTTAGTATTTCAGTTGTCCTGTGTAGAGAAATAAAGATATAATGTAAATCACCAAATATATAGAAGGCCAATTCATATAATCTCTGTCGGCATTTCTATTTGATTTCTAAGCCCCTTTTTATACTATTACGTCATAGCGAGGAATGTGTATACAAAGACCTCCTCCCTACGAAAGTTGGGATATTACTAACAATGGGGAACATTTTTAATCGCTTATCTTATCTTGACCGTAAAGTCTACGAATAAAAAAAAATTCTTTTTCCTTATATAATCTATACATTTCGCAAAGACTCAACATTAGGCTGTAAATGTCATGCAATTGAAAGAGAAAAAAAATGCTCTACAAAAATACCAAGAGTTTGGACCAAAACCGATGCAGGTTGAAATGGTTAATTTTACATATTTAAAAGCCTACATGGTGCAACTATGTCCGGTAAAATCGGATACATAAACTACTACAAGTTGTCCTTAAAAATACACACATCTGGGGTAAAATACATAATAGATAAAGTACTGCTAATGTGTCATTTCCACCTGCCGTATTTCACATCTTCTGAAGTTATTAATATATTTATTTTTGTATGAAAATTAACAGTTACAACATCATATTTAATTTTGAACAATACTGAAAGTCTTAGGCGACTTAGGTCTACAACTAGATCCGGATTTTTATATTTCTAGCAGACTGGGTAAATCCGCTAGCTGAATAGTTAACAAAAACTTGATTCTTTCTCATTATTCTTCTGCTTTTTCACTGCGTTTTATTTTAGGTTAAACCACAGATCTCAGACCTATAAAAAAAAAAAAACTTGATCTAGATCTAGATCCCTTTCTCTGCCCGTGGTCCTGTCTGCGGCATAGGCTATCAATCAGCTTCAGCAGTTGAACACTAATGTGACTGTCAGTCTGATCATGACATCATCTATATTTATCTTATTAGTCTAGACTTGATTCTATTCTCTTCTTTTTAAATCTTTTTTAAGAAACGTCTGTATTTTATAAGATAAGGTAAGGCTACATTTGAATTTCATTAACGAGTATGTAAATACCAAATACTTATGTCTGTAACTACATTTAGAAATTCTTTTATTTTTCTTGGACAAACATCTCGATGGTAACATCCGAGACTTTGTACAGGCGCCACCACGGCTCGCTAACAGCTGCTTCTAATGACCGTGCTGAACGGTGCAAGATAGAGATTAACCATGGAGTAATAGATTGTATTAAGTTGTATTAACTCTTATTCAATCAGGGTTCAGAGTCAAAGGTATCTATAGCTCCTCCTTCGTGATCGAAGATAGCACATTTCTCATATCCTATGAACTCGAAGATAGCTGTTAAGTCCAATCCTCTTTGAAAAGCCGGCCGCATATGTGGCATGGGTAGGTTTGGTCAGTTACAGCTTTTTGCTGGTTCGGCGCTCTTTCACGCTGGCCATCTTGCTTCAAATCTCGAGACTCACAGCTTCGCGCCATGACGAGCTATCGAGAGCTAGTGCTTCCCAGCCGTGAATGTCAATATCAGACAATATCACACTCCTTGAAGGAGCTCTTGAGAGTGTCTTTGTAGCGCTTGTATTGACCTTTCTGGGAGCGCTTTCCTGCACACAACTCCCTATACAAAAGTCGTTTGGGAAGGCGATTGTCTGGCATGCGGACATGTCCCGCCCATCGAAATTGGGACCTTCTACTGTCGTATTGTTACTGTTCATCTTGGACAACTTTAAGATATCTGTAAAAGTAAAACATTTTTTATTTTATTTTTACAAATTAAATTATTAAAATAAGAGACATCTTACAGCAAGACATTTTACGCCGTTTTTTAGAGAGGCGTCTACAGCAAGATTGGGTCAAGATGTTCTCTTGCAGAAAACATTTCCTTATGCCTCTGTCAATGTCATTTAACGCCATACTCCTTACCTAAAGAACCCCTAAACAAGATGAATTTACAGAGATCAAGCCCCATTTCAGACTTACTTGTGCTGCATGTTCCTCGCGTCTCTTTCAGTATCGGTCCTTCCAGCTCTTCTCTCCTAGAGATAAATGGGACCAGACCCCAGTAGGGAAACTTTGCTCCCTAGACCTCCTAGCTGACTAATGGAGGGGGATACACATGTATTTTTCTTCGGGTGTGGGAGCAGGAACGTGGCAACTAAAAAGCTGATAGGCACGTACTGTTCTTTAGAAACATGCTCTATTTATGTTCCACCTCTGCGCTGAGTAAATCCCCTATCGCAGAGGGGCCCATTCGGCGTGACAGAGGTGCTCCGGACCGGAAACAATTTTAAAACAATCTTTCAGGCGTCAGAATGTCTTTTCGGGTAAAGAGAACACTTGGCAATCAATGGGTTATGAAATAGACAGACGGATCACTCTTTAAAATACTGCAAAGCTTACGTTTGAGATCCAAATAAAAAAGTTAATGCCGATGACACTGATATTGAAAACATAATTTAAATCGACCACCTGCATGTTTGTCTGTGTTAGTTGTGACAAAATATCTAGGTCACCGCTGGGTCTGCTGATATGCGTAACTCAGTGAAATGCTACACTCTTATTTAATTTTCGATCTCTTCGACAGTGCCTATTATTATTACACATCTTTACACCAACTGTCACAGTCCTAGGGTACTCAATGAATCTAACGTGTAGCACTTTTTCTCTTTTACCTGGTATTGTGTCTTGTAGGATTTCTTTCTAAGACAGTTCGGACTACATTGTAACCATCCAATTAAACTTTTTTTACCAGATAAATGAGCCATTGTTTTATTTAAACATCCTTTTTTTATTCACAGGTTTGAGAGGAAGCATTTACATTGTCGAGGTGGTTTTAAATTTCAGAATTTAGAAACGAAATTTAGAGCTTATATAGGCAAGTCTTTACAAATACAAGACAAAGACGTGTGTCCTGTTAATTCTTTATAATTCTGACTTCAAAGTCTGAAGAGATCATCTTTTTTTTATACCCTAAGCATCAAAGACAAAGGCTTTCTCCTTTTTCAATGGTTCTACGTACATCAAAGAATGTCAACATTGACAACCCAGTTTCAAAAGAACCCAAAGAACTTCTGGCTAATACTTTTTAAAAAACTTAAATAGAAACGCTGATATTTTGATAGAAAAGTGAGCTCCGTTAGAATAATCTTTGTATTAGTTAGTAGTTGGCAGTTGTTAGTAGTTAGTAGTTGGTAGTAGTTGGCAGTTGTTAGTAGTTGGTAGTTGGTAGTAGTTGGCAGTTGTTAGTAGTTGGTATTGTTAGTTGAGTTTTTAGCAGACGAAGAGTGGATGAGAACGTTCACGTAAAGAACAGCAGAGAATCGAGGCAGTGTGATGTTGTTAAAGAGTCAAGATAGGTGCCCCTCTCCACCTCTTCCTATCGACGTTACAGAATATAAGGTGAAGAAATCAACCAATGGTAATGAAAAAGACTCAGAAAGGTTGCACAAAGATCGCGTAAGCAACTTAGAAGAACATAATATGTTGGTAAAACCAGAATTTACCAGATTGGTCTTATTGTTAATATAAAGAACTAAGCATACCTTTTTGGACCCCTCAACTCAAGAAAAAATTAAGAAACTGGAGCAAACACTAAGTAGAGCTGTGAGATTCATAACAAACGAATATTCTCATTTGACAAGAGTAAACACCTTTAGTAAAATCACTAAACTTAGAAGGCCTTCAGGACAGAAGACTCAAAAGTAAAGTAGCAATCATACACTGAACACTTCAAATACAAAAACAATACATAATAAAATACTCAGAAAGACACAAAGATAAAGGCACATTCCTCGTTCCATATGCTAGGACAAATTTGTACTAAAGCTTCTTCTTCCC
Organism: Biomphalaria sudanica; assembly: GCA_036873155.1. NCBI lineage: Eukaryota > Metazoa > Mollusca > Gastropoda > Planorbidae > Biomphalaria > Biomphalaria sudanica. The sequence continues at coordinate 1,882,752 of JAZGLO010002645.1, read as the reverse complement.
TAGCGCTATTAGAGCATGGAATAGGGTTGCCTGAGCTAGCCAGGAAAACCAGTGACTTGGAGGAGTTTAGGTCATTGGTTAATATGCATGACTAAATGCATGACGCATGAATAAGAGAAGTGGAATTAATTTGTTTTAGTTTTTTTGTTACTCTTATTAACTGACATTTTTCTGGGTGGAAAGACATGCTCCAATTTGATTCCCATTTCTGTATTTCATATAATTCTCTTTGTAAAATGTCTGTATCTTGTGTTGTTTTTATTGTTCTATATATTATGCAAAAGTCTGCAAATAATCTGAATTTTGTTCCTGAACTAATGCAATTTTGTAAATCATTAATGTAAATTAAGAATAGTAGTGGACCTAAGACCTAACAGAAGGGACGTATATCGCTGTCAATAGAATATTACTGATGGTTGCTCTTTAAAATAATGTGTACAAAGCTTATATTTAGTTACTCCGTCTGTCTGTTGTGTGTGTGGGTTCTGTTACATTTGTTGTCGCCCACTTCACATTCTCGGATGAAGTTGAAATGTTGCACAACTGTTCATTGTCGATAACTACTCATGAATCAATCAAATTGTGTTTTTTTAATTAGGTGATAGATCTTGCAATATTGAGATATATGGCAGCAATTGAATGGTGCTCTCCCTTCACTCAATATATATTTTTTATAAGTTTATATATTTGCTTGTTCAATGTCAAATTCCTTATCTTCTGTATTGTGATATCCTCTAGATTAACACGAACACTATTGTTTCATAATTCATTAATTGCCTGCGAGCATTCTCTATATCTGTATTAGACATATGAAACTTAATTGAGACTACGCGTCTGCGTAGGACGTAGTTATCTTCTACTTTGACGTCTGTAATGTAATTTATAAGATAAGATAATATATTCTATTGCTTGAAAGTCACCAATGATTGCTCCCTTGCACAAAACGGGAGATTACTAAAGAAAAAAAGAAAGACACAATAACATTGTTTTCATTGTAGATCTCGATTCTACATCTACATCTAGTCTAGATCTTTTCTAGATCTCATTCTCATCTAGATTAGAATCTAAATAAAATCTCTAGACTAGAAGTTACTAGATCTAGATATCTAGATCTTATATATAATCCATAGACCTAGAATCTAGATGTGAAAAATAATTATATAAATAATGTATTAACTTAAGTTGTCTTAAGCCTCTACAACACCTGATTTTGAAGAACCGCATAACTATAACTTATAACGAAAAGTTGGAAAAGTAAATTAAATTTTCAATAATTGAAGTATAATGACTAGATCTAGACTAGTCTTTCAAAGTCTTTGTGTGAGTCTTAGTCTAGATCTAGATCTAAGTTTTTATAAAAACATTTAATAATTGAATGAATTTTTTTCCCTAGATTTAGATCTAGATCTCTAGACATATATCATATGTATACTTATTATACTAAATTCTAACTACTAGTATAATTAAGTATACGTACATATAGACTAGTATAGACACTATAGTATCATTATCATATAGACAATATTGTCAATATAGTTTAATACAGTAAGACAATACTAGTCACTATACTTATACTGAGTTGTAGTCTAGAATCTAGATCTAAATGATAAATGATCTTCTTGAACAATTTTTATAACTTTATGACTTATTTAAAGAAATGTTTAATAAATAATTGTTTTGTGTGTTCCTACCTAACCCTTACTCAACTCTTAGACTTAATCAGACTAGATCTACATCATCTAGTCTTAGACTATGATTTGTAGATAATTATGATATAGGTAATCTAATCATTAATAATCCTTTAGTTTGTTGAACTGTTGGGGCACCACACAAGATCTGTCAACCATCTTTCTGCTGTTGTCTTTTCCCTTGAATATAATCTCTTGCAATGATTGGTCCATCCATTCTTTAATCTCTGCCTCTGTGTCTTTTTCCTAATACTGTTGTCTTTGTTAGCTCTGAGGACCTTATGATAAGGCCATAAAGTTTTAGTATGCAGTTTTTGACAGTTGTTAGCAGGTCATCCTGGGGCCCAGTTGCCATTCTAATCCTGTTTCTAATTTCTTCGTTTGTGATCCAGTCTTTGTAGATGATACCTTGGATCCTTTTATAGCTTGGATCCTCCTCTCTAGTTCTGCAGTTAGCGTCTAAGATTCGCAAGCATACAAGAATGTGGCCATGTGTTTTACAACTAAGCCACCATGCTCCCTCCCCTATTCCCATTTATATCCTCTCAGAAACATTTCACTTAGGCACACCATATTGAGGCTGGAAAGTATTTTCCAGGTACTTTTTAGGAAGTTAGTTTTTAGTTCAAAACACAATGATCCTTAAAGTTGATGAATAGAAGGAATGTAGGATGGGTTTTTAAATATCTAGATTGTTATCTTAATTATTAAATTAAAATACATCAGGGCATATTGACTAAGGCAATAAAATAATTGTTAAAAGTATTGAATTTTAAAGTTACTGGTGCAGTTGCCAACATACTTTATGCTGTTTATAAGCAATAAAAGTTAATATTTTCAGTAGTAAAAATCTCTTGGGGTTTTAATTTCTTTTTTTGATAAATTGTTTTGGAACTGGAACAGAATGTTTCCGTAGGCCTGTTACTTCTAAATTACACCAAAAAAGGTAGTGTGAAAATACCTCAACATTGGTATGTGTTTTAAATAGAAATATCGCTTCAATCCAGGCCAGTAAAGGGGAGCTTCATTATTGGTCTACAATTTCAAGAGAAATAGTCTCAACTCTAATGAAAATCAATAATCAAAAGTGGTCTACAATTTCGAGAGACATGGTCTCAACTCTTATGAAAATCAATAATCAAAAGTGGTCTACAATTTTGAGAGACATGGTCTCAACTCTAATGAAAATCAATAATCCTCAAAAGTAAGAATGTCTGACTATAAAGTTCAACATTTAAAAATGAAGAACTTATTTATTACAGCTTGCAAGATACTGTGTATTAAAATGAGCAGACAAGAGAAAAACATTTCTCAGCCAGTCAAATGGGATGCAGTTGTGTTGACATGCACCAACAAGAAGTGGACAAGAACTTTACAACAAGGTCTGTCTTTTATTTACTTGCATCATCCAAACATTCTAAATTCAAAGCAAGCTAAGCATCCAGATCTTCTTTTGCTTTGAGTTAGAAAGCATTTTATATTAACTATGATCCAAAACAAAATATATTAAAATTGGAAGTGCTCTGTCTAATTACAAAGGACATGACAAAAATATGCAATGAGTACTTATCAAAACTGTTTTAACTAGGAGAAACAAGGAGTACTCTGGTCTGAGACCCCAACAGAGGAAGGGAAGCCTTGTTTTATGCATCTTGTATATGTATATTTGAAGGGTTTTTTTTGGCATATGGGGTGGGGGGAGGCAGATGGGCCAACAATACACAAATATTTATAGCAGCAGCATTATTAGTAGTTAAAAGTATTTTATCAACCAAGTCTGCAATACTAACAGGAGAGGGCTCTGTTCCCCATGGTTGAACTTTTTTCTTGAAAACCTGAGGGGTATTTGAGTGTATGGACCAAATAGTTAACATTCAATTCAATTGGACAGACCACATTTTTTGTTTTGCGTTCAGAGAACATTAAGAGGTACCTTTAAAACATTTACTTAGAGATTAGTTTGTCTTTATAGCTCTGCTTTATATAGATCTGTCTTTATTCAAAGCACTTTTTGTTGCACATTTTGTTATAAATGTAATTGTTATTTATGATCCCAGAGTTGGAGTTTGCATATGCTAAAGGTTATTTTGGTAAAGATGTTATCCATCTAGTAGTGGAGGATCCAAAATCTCATGTGGGCAGTGGAGGAGCAACACTGAATGCATTGGTCACTGTTGTGGAATACATGAGTGCCAAAAGAGGTTTTACGGTCAGTAGTGGCTGAGTCAGTCTGCACTTTAAAAATGAAAATATTTTAATAAAAAATACTTTTTTAAAAAACAAAGCTTATTTGAAGTGTAACTGTATCAATTAGTTTGGATCAGTCAAGTAATTAAATTTGTAATAGATCTAAGAATTCTAAGCCAACAACAATAAATCTGTGAGTTGATACAAGCTTTTCTTTTAAAAAAAAGAGAGTACTACTAATACATGGATTAAAGAGTACAGGATTAACATAAACAAACTTTTTTTTCTTTGAATGAATAGAAATGCTATTATGCATTTTAAAAAATGTTTCCCAATGAGCTAACATTCCAGAAGATTTTTTTTTTAATGTCCTGAATTTTAAATAAATGAATGTAAATGCTTTTTTTTAAATTGTTAATTTAAATTTTAAAGAATATTTCTAAATTTACTGGACAATCTTAATTTGGGGATGTATTTGAAAGAAGTCAAACATATCTTAGGTATTGATTTAGCAAATGTAAATTTAAATCTGTCCATCAGTTTAGAAATAGATTCATATTTTTAAATAATTATTACTGTTTGTATATTATTTAAAAAGGCGATCAATGCTGATGTTCTTCAAGGAGCAAGAATATTGATTTTACACACAGTAAGTAGATCTAGTAAATATCCTGGTCCTTACATCATTTTCTGTATATATTTGTATTAATGTCCAAACATTTCTTACATGGAATACTTCAGATTAAAGAATTAAAAACATTTTTTTTTAGAGAATATTGTAGTGAATAAAATAATTTTATTTAAAATGTATATAAGTCTTAAGATAATTAGAAAATAATGTAATCATTTGTGAGTGCCGTGTCACAATTCATTATTAAACAAAATTGCTGTAATTCACTGCCTTGTAATGTCCAATCAATGATATAAATCTAAAATATTTGTATGCATTAATTTGTATTTATATTTCTTACAATTATATTTTATCTATTATTCATTTTTTCTTCTTTGAATTTTATATGTAGGGTCGGCGCTATACTTATGAAGCTTGTAGTCGTCCATTTGTTGCCCTTCCAGCTGTGCGAGAAAATACAGACTATGATGGTCTTGTTTATAATTTTGATTTAATCTACTCGATCATTTCACTGAAGGTGAGTAGAATTTCTCAGGTCTAGAAATGTCCACGCCAAATGTAGTCATACTTATTTTGAATTAGATACTCCATTGCTTTTCAGTCAGCAGCAATGTTTCTAGCCTCTACACAACTTGTGTCCACTCACGAAGGTTTGCCCCATTTTAGTTTCTTTGCATTAAATGGTTGGCCTTGCGATGGGCTTTGGGTTGCCTGTTAGATTTGATCTAATACTGTCATCAGGAATAGGCCTCCATTGCTTAAATATAGTTGAGTACACAATTTTATTGAGTAAACATGTTAAGAATATTCACAGCTGCTGGACTGCTTAGGCCAACTCTATTTATCGAGACCATTCTAGAAATAATGTTCAATCTATAAATGTTTTTTCTAGATTAAATGTCACTAAATTTATTGTCTTATACTTTAGCTAGGTGTGTTCTCTGGGCCAGGCGTGTGGGTATGCAGTACTGACATGGTGTTATCAGTTCCTAACTTCCCAGGTGAGTCTTTACTTTATAGTAAGTATAGTAATACAATTAAATGTCATTCTGTAATTTCTATTTCAATATGTTTGATGATAAGATTTTGTTTTCAGGTCCCAAAATTAGAGCAGATTGTGGGTAACTGTTGTTCATATGCCTATAATTTTATGAAAGCCCACAAAATAGTGTAAAAGTTTGTTAAGTTAGTCAGTTAATATTTGTTTCTCAAAAAATTTTGACACCACCACAATTGTTAAAAATTCAAATGTGCATTTAAAAGTTCTGTAATTGATGTACACTATAGTCTTTCATTCATTTTTAATCATTGTCATCCATACAAATAAAAAACACAATTTAGTTTGAAAAACTGATACCACTAAGAATTTTTTTTCTCATTATCTGCGTTGTGTAGAGTGACAGACTTATTAACTTCTGTACTGTTTTATGGGGCACCACAATAGTTATCAAACTCAAGGCAATATATAACACTGGGCAACAAAAAAAATTTTTTGGAAAATCGTCCAGGGTTTTTCAGCTGAATTAGACTAATGTTGATGCCCTGAGTCCGAAAATGAGCTTGGTTTCGCTCAATCAGGTCAGAATGTTTTGCTACAGAAACTTTTAAAAAATCGTTTTTTGTAAAAAACAAAATTTTTGCGGCTCACCAGTCGATAAACCCCTGCCGATTTTTTCGGTATTCCTCAATAATTAAAGTCAACACAATTCAATTAATTCAGTTTTTGTTAAGTTTATCAAATTTTATTAGCATAATTGACATAATATGAAGAAAAAGTTCAGGGCATAAATCTGCGTTTCTTAGATTCCCGTGTGTGAGCAGCTGCTGGGTTGTCTTTCTTCAGCGACCAGCAGTAGTCCGCCAGCATGACTGCATCCCACCTCCCCTGGTACCTTTCCTCCATTTGGTGCATGTCCTGATGGAATCTTTCTCCCTGCTCATCGCTCATCGCCCCAAGGTTTTCCGGAAACTTATCCATGTGCGAAAACAAGTAATGCATCTTTATGCTCATCAAACACCCGAGTTCTTGAAAATCCTCAATCATGGTGCTGATGAGCCTTGCGTGGTTTGCTGCCTTAGTGTTCCCCAGGAAGTTGTTCATCACCTGCACAAAGGATTCCCAGGCGGCGCACTCAAGTGAGTTCATGGAGCTACAGAACTCTGCATCGTTTATGAGCTGCCGTATCTGGTGGCCGTCGAAAATGCCGGCCTTCAGCTTCTCAATAGTCAGTTGAGGAAATGCTCGGCACATGTAGTTGAAGCACCTCCCATCCTTGTCCAGAGCGCGCGTGAACTGTTTCATTAAACCCAACTTCAAGTGTAGTGGTGGGATCAATATCTTCTCCCGGTCAACAAGAGGTTCGTTTATGATGTTTCTCGCCCCAGGTACTAACTGCTCTCGCGCCGGCCACTCTTTCTTTACATAGTGCTGGGCTCTGTCTCGACTGTCCCACATACACATATAGCATGGGTACTTCGTGAACCCAGACTGCTGACCAAGTAAAAAGTTCACCATTTTCAAGTCGACGCAGATGATCCATTGGTGTTGCTGATATTGGATTTTTTCGAGCTCATACTTCACTGCTTCATATTTCTCTTTGAGAGTCGTGGAGTGCGCAAGCGGGATTGAGGCAAACTGGTTCCCATTGTGGAGGAGCACACACTTCAAAGAACGCTTGCAACTGTCAATAAAGAGTCGCCAATTTCTCGCATCGTATTGAGGACCGCCCAGTTTATCAAGAAGACCGGCGACATCTCGGCAGTACACAAGGTTTTCCTCCTGGCAGAAGTAGTCCATGTACTCCTCATGCCATCTACGAAAGAAGGTAATACGCGCGTCCTTGTGAAGCAGGTTTTTCTCTTTGAGCCTGGAAGCCAACAGCTCGGAGGAATTCTTCGACAGGCTTAGGTCCCGAACTAGATCATTGAGCTCACATTGTGTGAAGGGCTGCGGACCATATTGTGCTTCATACTCCTCTTCTGTACCACCTTTCTCGTCTGAAGTGGTGGCCTCGTCGTCGCTGCCTGGAATCTCTCGGAGCGTTGGCACGGGTATTTCTTCGCAATGAGGAACTGGACGACGAGCAGATGGAAGGTCGGGGTACTGGAGGCTGCGCCGATTTTTTCGGTTGATGCCTGCAGTATTGATGGCACAGAAATAACAATCCGATGCGTGGTCAAATGGCTCCCTCCATACCATCGGAATTCCAAACTTTAGTGATGTTTTCTCGCCTTTCGTCCACCGCCGGAGGTATTCCACGCATGTTTTGCACACCGTGTGCGGTGCCCAAGACTTGTCTTGGTCACCCAGCTTGATTTCAAAGTAAGCCTGGTAGGCATGTTTCACAAATTTTGTGTTGTTCATCCTATCAGCTGACAGTGTGTACTCTCCGCAAATGTAGCAGAAAACGTCAGGGTTATTCGTGCATGAACGTCGTGCTGAAGCCATTTTAGATATTAGTTAGATAGTTATTTTTTAGTAAATGAAATAGCAGCAGAGTAAGCCCTATAAATACATATTTGTAAATCAGTAGTCTTTGTATCATTTTGTCACGTACACAGTATCTATTTTTAGCTCGTCAAGTACCTCGGGTTTTTTCCCACGTGCAGACATGTTAATTATTGTAAATTGGGCTGCATTTATTATATTATTGTAGATCTATCATTCTATTCAAGTACATTTAACCATTGTAATTATTTGTGAATAGCTTTTCCAAGTTCTGAATTAAAGTAATTGTTTTAGACGAAGAGAAGTTTCTTCATTGAATATAGTAACATACTTAGATCGACTTAGCAATTGACAACTTCTAGATGATCAACTGGCAACATTCTAAATGATCGTATCATCAACTAGATCTAGCTACTTCTATACGATCATCTTATTAAAAGACGATTTCAAGATCCTCGGCAATCACGATCATTGATAGTGTGATATAGATCAAGATAATCTTCAACGTGACATCTATCATAGTATCTTCATAGATCTTGTCATCTGACATCCACTAATTGATGATTGTGACACATTTTATGTTATTTTAATATCGGTTCTATTGATCTAAATTAATTTCTATGTTGGTAAGATATCGATGGTGGATATCGATGGTGTTTTGTTGTGCGTTTATTACCATTGTGTAGATTGTCAGATAGCTCAAAAATTTGACCTGATTGAGCAAAACCAATGTGATATTCGGACTCAGGACACCAAAATTAGTCTAAATCAGCTGAGAAACCCCGACGATTTTTTGGCTGTTGCCCTGTGTAATTTAATACACATTTAGTTTGTAATTCACATCATTTGAACAAATATCTTTATATTTCTTAATCTTGTCACGTATTACGAATTGAATTCTACTTTTAAATGGCTTGCCTAGGGGAACGTGACAATAGAATAGCAGTTGTGTCACTTATAATAAGTCTGAATTTAATCAAAGACTTACAATGAATAACAAAAAAAAATGACACAAGAAATCGGAAGGTAAACTATCAACTTAATGTTTAATCAAATATAAAGTTACAAGAAAGAAAAAAAAATAAACATTTACTCAATACAGAATTGATGTGTTGACCAAAACCCTTTTACAAAAATGGCATGTAAAAATATTACAATACAAGAGTTTGAAAATGTAATTACAAATACAAGCAAGCAAGGCCTTAAAAAAAATATTAACTTACACGATAAATGGTATACCACGCACGGGTCACGCAATGTCTCCGCTATTCTGTCTCACGGCTGTCTCCGTATGTCTGTCTGTCAACGTTACGCGAGCGGTCTTATATAATCTACCGCGCGTCGATATCTCGTAACTTCTAGAATAGAAAGTCATCAACACCCAGATCTAGAACGCTCTTCAAAGAGACAGAAGAAAAAAAAAACACCCTCCTTTCAACCAGAGGTACACACACAGGTCAAGGACCGGTCACTGTCTGTGTGGCTTGACGAATAAAAAAGAAAAAAAAAACTTATTACACAAGGGGCAGACAACCTACCCGTCTCTCGACCGCAACAGGTCAACGAAAGAAAAAAACAACGCCTAGATACGTAACACCTCCCCCCTAAAAATAAAAAGTTTACATTTCCACGAAATGGAAATCTTTTTAGAATTAAAAAAAAATATTTACATTACAGAATGTATTTATCATGATATATATATAAAAAAAAATATACATCAAAATACTTTTTACAATCTAGATAAGGCATCGGCGATAACATTTTCGCTGCCTTTTATGTGTTTAAGATCTAGGTTGTACTCTTGTAAAAATAAACTCCACCTGAGAAGTCGTTGGTTCTTGCCAGACATTTTGTGGATAAATGTAAGGGGATTGTGGTCAGTAAATACAACCAGTGGCCATCTGGACCCACTGATATAAAAATCAAAGTGTTGTATAGAAAGAATCAACCCAAGACATTCTTTTTCCACAGTAGAATAATTTCTTTGATGTCTAGTAAATTTCTTGGAAAAGAAACAAATAGGGTGCTCTACTTGGAAATTATCTTCTTGGTAAAGGACTGACCCAACACCTGTGTCACTGGCGTCAATAGCTAACCTAAAAGGTTTTCCGAAGTCAGGAGCCATCAAAATGGGAGAGCTAGATAATATCTGCTTGATCTGGTTAAAGGCTTTCTGACATTCATCCGTCCAAGTAAATCGGACGTTCTTTCTCAGGAGGTTTGTTAAAGGACTGGCAATGACAGAAAAATTTTCGCAAAATTTTCTATAATATCCAGACATTCCCAAAAATCTTCGGAGTTGTTTCCGATCAGCAGGGATAGGGAAAGCTTGGATAGCTTCTACTTTGGCCATTACAGGTTTCACCTGGCCTTGTCCTACAATATGGCCTAAGTATTGGATGGAAGCCTGGCAAAAATCACTCTTACTCAGGTTTACAGTAATTTTTGCATGTAACAGTTTAGTAAAAAGACAATGCAGTTGTTTACAATGGCTAGAAAAATCTTGGCTAAAAATTACTACATCGTCTATGTATGCGTGGCAATTCTCCATGTCAGCAAGCAGGGCATTTATCATTCTCTGGAAAGTGGCAGGAGCATTCTTCATGCCAAATGGCATCACTTTGTATTGGTACAGACCATCAGGGGTGACAAAGGCGGAGATTTCCTTTGCCCTATCAGTCAGGGGAACCTGCCAATAACCTGAAAGTAGGTCTATTTTGGTGATGTACTTAGCGTCACCAATACGATCTATGAGATCGTCTATCCTAGGGATAGGAAACGAATCGGTCTTTGTGACAGCATTTACCTTACGGTAGTCTGTACAAAAACGATAAGTCTTGTCCTGTTTAGGTATCAAGACACATGGGGAGCTCCAGCTACTGGAACTTGGTTCAATGAGGTCATTTTCAAGCATATACTTGATTTCTGACCTAAGTATGGCAAGTTTTTCAGGGTTAACCCTGTAAGGATGCTGCTTGACTGGAGTAGCCTCGCCAACATCTACATCATGCATTATAACATTAGTCTGTTTTGGTACATCAGAAAAAATGTCATTAAATTCATTAATGAGTTTCATGATAACTGGCCTTTCTGTCGAAGACAGATGAGACAGTTTTACATCCAAATTCTGTAATACAAAAGAATTAGGGATTTTGTATTGTCCAAATTTCTCCTTTACAATATCATCATCAATAGGAGAAACATGGCTATTTGAACAACTTTTGACTGTATTTAAAACACAATTACTCTTATCTAAGTGATCTGGCCGAGATACATAAGGCTTCAGCATGTTTATATGACATAACTGAGTCTTTTTCCTACGGTCAGGGGTTTTGATTGTGTAATTGAGGTCACTAATTTTGGTCTCAATTTCATAGGGACCAAAATATCTGGCTTGCAAGGGTTGACCTGGTATGGGCAAAAATACAAGCACCTTATCCCCGGGAGAAAATTCTCTAACACGGGCCTTTCTATCATACCAGCGTTTCATGCTGGATTGGGTGTTTTGTAAGTTATTTTTGGCCAGAACACAAGCATCATAAAGTCTAGTTTTAAACTTAATTACATAGTCTAAAAGTCCTTCAGTGGCTGTTGGTGACAACAAAGTCTCTTTTATACATTTCAAGGGACCGCGCACCGAATGGCCAAAGACTAAGTCAAAAGGGCTGAATCCCAACGATTCCTGGACGGATTCACGGGTTGCAAACAGTAGCATGTGGATTCCTTCGTCCCAGTCTTTTTCGTGCTCAAAGCAATAGGTTCGGATCATGTTCTTGAGAGTCTGATGGAATCGCTCAAGAGCGCCTTGCGACTCGGCATGATACGCACTCGACATGCAGTGTTTGATGCCCAACTGAGTCATGACTTGCTTGAAAAGATTGGCCGTGAAATTCGTTCCTTGGTCCGATTGGATGGACTTTGGTAGACCAAATAGAGTAAAGAACTTGATTAAGGCCTTCACAATGTTTGATGCTTTTATGTTCCTTAGAGGAATAGCCTCAGGAAAACGAGTTGAAGCACACATAATGGTCAACAGGTATTGGTTGCCAGCTTTTGTCCTTGGGAGAGGACCAACACAGTCAATAAGTACTCTGCTGAAAGGTTCTTCAAAGGTTGAAATCGGCTTCAGAGGAGCAACAGGGATCTTTTGATTTGGCTTGCCAACCATCTGACAGGCATGACAGGATCGGCAGTACTGGATGACATCTTTCTTCAAACGTGGCCAGAAGAAGTGGGACATAATCTTGTGGTATGTCTTGTGGATGCCGAGATGACCTGACATTGGTGTGTCATGAGCCAGATTCATGATGTACGCTCGGTATCTTTCTGGTAACACGATTTGATGGCATATTCTCCATTCTTCTTCGTTGGATGCGTCTGGAGGTTTCCATTTCCTGAAGAGCATATCATCTTGGATGTAGTAGCACGTTGATGCTAGCTCTGCCTCTTGTGATGTCATTGCGGTTTCTCGGAGTTTGGCGAGCTCTGGATCCTTCTTTTGGTCCTCAATCAACTGTTTTCGAGTTGATGCCGGCTTTTCAGAATTTGGCGTTGGTTCTTCTTCAAGAGAAGCAAAGAATGTGGTGCTCAAGTCCACATCATCTTGGTAACTGTTGGCTTTGATGACGTTTTCTTCTTGAGATGCTTTCAACCTCATTGCCCTTGTTACTGCACACGCTGGATATAACTCTAGGTCTTCCTCGGGTGTGGCAGATAAGTCGGGTGTTTGAGTGACGATGGGTTCGGCTATCACCTTTCCACCTGCTAAGTCATTGCCTAACAGCAACGAGATGCCTTCCAATGGTAATGTTGGTCGGACACCTACAACAACCGGTCCAGTAATGAGATTTGACTTTATGTCGATTAGATGTAGAGGCACATCTATACATCCAAGCTCTACGCCTCGTAACAGGATGCTCTTCCCAGTCGATGATGATTTAGACAAGGGCAAGATACCCTCTAAAAGTAACGATTGTGAGGCACCTGTGTCTCTCAAAATGGTGATAGGTCGTAGACTTGTAGAATCACCGGGTAGTGATACGAATCCTTCCGAAATGAAAGGCTTAAAATCCTCTAATAAAACATCAATTTTGGTTGATGCAGACTGGACTTGGGTCGAACTCTCGCTGGAGTCATTGACATCTCTAGGAGACGCAGTGGAGAAACTCTTTCTTGAGTCAGTAGAACATCTTTTGGATGTATTTGGAGAACTCTTGATGGAGTCATTGGAACATCGGCTTGATGTATTTGAAAAACTCTTGTTTGAGTCATTGGAACATCGGCTTGATGTATTTGAAAAACTCTTGTTTGAGTCATTGGAACATCGGCTTGATGTATTTGAAAAACTCTTGTTTGAGTCATTGGAACATCGTAAAGATGAATTTGAAGAACTCACTGTTGAGTCATTTGAACACCGTGGAGACATTTTCGGAGAGTCTTGTACAGTCAATACATTTGAAACAGGTGGTGTCGAGGTATTCTTGATATGACTTGAGGATGAGGGAGTAAACCTCGACGACCACTGTACTGTGCAAGCGCTGACTTTTGAAGGAGCTTTTTCGTTTCTCTTCCTCAATTTCCAGCAATCGTCAATTTTATGGCCTTCTCGTTTGCAGTAGGAACAAGTAGCTTTACTTGTAGTAGGTTTTCTGTCGTTTGTACTGCTGTTCTTGATGGAGTTGCTAGCAGTGGACTCAGGCTGTTTGACTTGTTTTGGCTTGACATCCGTCGTATACTTGGCAAATTGATGTGATATTATATAATCGTCTGCCAACACTGCAGCCTTGTGCACATCTTCCTCGCCACGATCAGCTATATGCGTACGGACGTCCAGCCGCACACAACTCTTGAACTCTTCCATCAGCATTAGGTTCTTGAATTTGGCAAAGTCGGTGCCGATTTCCCTGGAAGTGAGCCATTTCTCAAAGTGTCGCTCCTTTTCCCGCAGGAATTCTACATGGGTTTGGCCATCCGATTTGCGACAATCCCTGAACTGCTTTCGGTAAGCTTCCGGAACAAGTTCATATGCCTTAAGAATTAAGGCCTTAACAACATTATAATCTTTTTGTTGTTCAATGGTCAAAGAACAAAATACCTCTGCAGCTCTACCAGTCAAAACTGTTTGCAGCAAAGTGGGCCACAAAGTTTCAGGTACATTAAAATTTTTCACAGCAAGTTCAAATTGTGGAAAATAATTGTCAATTGTGGCTTCATTAAAGCGTGGAATTATTTTCAAAAATTTTGTTGCTTCAGCAGTATGACTGGCAGGGGAAGAATCTGGTCTTACATTAGCAGCTAACTCTAATTTTTTTAACTCTATTTGTAATTTCATTTCCATTTCTTTCTGCTCTAATTCTTTTTGTTTAATTTCCTTCTGGGCTTCTATTTCCATTTCTTTCTGCTCTCTAGCCGCTGCAAGCTCTAATTCTTTTTGTTTAATTTCTTGCTCTCTAGCCGCTGCAAGCTCTAATTCTTTTTGTTTCCCCAAGATAATTTCCTTCTCTTTTAAAGCTAACTGGGCTTCTATTTCCATTTGTTTTAATTTTATCTGAAGTTCTACATCTGATTTACCCTCATTGGGTCTAAGGGTTTCTAAAAGGTCTTCAGAAAACACTTCCTCGTCTACATAATGGATTACAATGTTATCTCTGATTTCTTGTTTAAGGGCATTTGATTTTATTTTTAACCCTAAATGTTTAGAAATAAGGACCAGTTCCTTCCTAGTAAAAGCATCAAGCTCTTCCACAGAGGGATTTGCAAGAAAAACCTGAATATCCATGACTAACTAGCAACTATTACAAGCAAAAATATGTATACAATGTAAATATACAGTACAAAATCAGTACAACAAAAAACCTTAAGAGAGTTTGGTCAATACTATTGATACTTTACTTCCGACTCTTTGACACAAAAAAAAATTTTGTTAAAGTCAACTTCGCCTTTACAAAATTACTCAAGTAAGACGAAAATAGGTTCAGAAAAATATCCCGGACGGGCCCCCAAACTTCTTTTGTCACGTATTACGAATTGAATTCTACTTTTAAATGGCTTGCCTAGGGGAACGTGACAATAGAATAGCAGTTGTGTCACTTATAATAAGTCTGAATTTAATCAAAGACTTACAATGAATAACAAAAAAAAATGACACAAGAAATCGGAAGGTAAACTATCAACTTAATGTTTAATCAAATATAAAGTTACAAGAAAGAAAAAAAAATAAACATTTACTCAATACAGAATTGATGTGTTGACCAAAACCCTTTTACAAAAATGGCATGTAAAAATATTACAATACAAGAGTTTGAAAATGTAATTACAAATACAAGCAAGCAAGGCCTTAAAAAAAATATTAACTTACACGATAAATGGTATACCACGCACGGGTCACGCAATGTCTCCGCTATTCTGTCTCACGGCTGTCTCCGTATGTCTGTCTGTCAACGTTACGCGAGCGGTCTTATATAATCTACCGCGCGTCGATATCTCGTAACTTCTAGAATAGAAAGTCATCAACACCCAGATCTAGAACGCTCTTCAAAGAGACAGAAGAAAAAAAAAACACCCTCCTTTCAACCAGAGGTACACACACAGGTCAAGGACCGGTCACTGTCTGTGTGGCTTGACGAATAAAAAAGAAAAAAAAAACTTATTACACAAGGGGCAGACAACCTACCCGTCTCTCGACCGCAACAGGTCAACGAAAGAAAAAAACAACGCCTAGATACGTAACAATCTTATTACAAAGTTTGTTATTCCAGTTTGGAATGTTTGTTATGATAACAGTGAGTGTTATTGGTTTTATCAGTTTCAGTTATCAGTTTCTTCAAATTGACTATTGTTATTGACATTAATTGCTTATATGGTTTATAAAATTAGGCTGAAATTGAGAGAAATTGTATTTCTTTTCATATGTTTCTTGTTGTATTTCATTTAAATTTTGATTGGTCTGAAGAAATCAGAAACCAAATTTTTGATTTTGTTCTTAACAGTAGTTTCAGAAAGGAATGAGTAACTCCATGACATTACTCAATTTCTAAAGAAGCATTTTAACCAACTAAATGAAAAAAACATTCTGGCTTAATTAATGAAATAGTTAATTATTAGCTCAAGCTATCAAATATGGTTTTGTTTAATTACTTAGTTAATTAGTTATTCAATTTAAAAATAAACTGTGATGAGCTGAATTTTTCAATTAGTCAAACAAAATTGTATTCAATTTTTTTTTAAAGTTAATTCCTTACAATTAGATATTTCATTCGAATTAAAATGAGATCTGCACCGTTTGTATTGATTCAAAGTAATTTTTTATTTGATAGACTTCATAATTTTGGTCTTGATTGACTGAAATTACCAATGTGCAAAAAAAAATGTGTATTATTTTATTCACATTTCAGATCTTGAAAGAGCATTTGAAAATTGTGATGTCTGTGCAGTCACAATCCCTATGGCTCCTAAATTACTTAAAGATCATGGTGTTTACAAACTTGACCCTAAGGTTAGAAAGAATTACTTCATGTACAAGTGAATGGAGACATTTTATTTATGGTTGAAAAATTATCCTTGTAAAAACTTGTGAAAATAAAAAAAAAAAAGTTTTAAATTATGCAATTTATTTTTTTTTTAGTTGTAATAATTCATGATTACATTTATGATAAAAGTATGGAAACAAAAAACAACTTGTCACTGCTTGAGGTTTGCAAACATTTGTGTTCCAGGGTTATATTATAGACATCTTGTACCAACCAGACACAACAATGCTAGATCAATGTCTTAGACATGACAATACAGTACCTGCTGTAAGTAGTACCTTTAGTGCAAACTTTTAAATTTGTTAGCTTAAATAATGATACACTTATAAGCTTAATATTCCACTAAAGAACAATGAACTCAATAAGTGATGCCAACACAAGATGCTGAGTACTTCTGACTCTTTAATAACACACTCACATCACAAAGGTAATACATAACACAACTATATGAAATTTCTTACCAAGGGGAATGACTCTACATGCAAACACACAAAATCATATTGTCAACAAAATTTTCTTTTCCTACACTTACATCCGCTCATGCTGAAATAAAAGCAGCCAAAGTTCTACGTCAACATTAATATCTTCTTTTACTTTCAGTCGTTTGAAAGCATCTTACATGAATGACTTATTTATTTCAACACTTTGGCAAACTAATACATTTAAACCTCTGCAGTGTGTCTGATATAGTTAAGCTGTTGTCTGCCTGATTGTGTGGTCTGCGGGCTGGACTGTCGTTTCGACTTAACGATGGTCTTGCTTCAAACCCTGCTTAGCCCATCTCCGGCCCTTCTGCTGGAGGTTTGGACTAGGAAGTAAATTATCTTCAACTCTGAAGGAACATGCGAAACATGTACAACATTTAAAAAACAAACAGCTGCACAAGAAGACTGCTCTGATTGTGTAACAGTCTTCACATTTAGTTTGGCTATACATGTCAGCTTTAAACACTTTATACATGCTTAGATATTGACACTAAATGAGTTAATTAAACTAAAAGAATTTTTCAAATTTTTTTTATTTTTTTTTTGCTTTTTTGGGCCAATCAGATCTTAAGGTAAATGAAAAATATAGAAAAGTTCTATGCTTTCAAGTTGCGGCATTGTTTAAAATAAAAATAGTTTCTTGTATAAAAATTTCCTTTAGTTGAGAAAAATGTTCCTAAAGCTTTACACAGAATTGGCTGTAGTTTATTGTAATGTACAATGTTTGAGAAATACTCAGTTCTATTTGTTTTCCATTCTCTTCCTCCCAGGTTGTTGGTATTGTTTATCTGTCAGAACGAGTTTCAGAAACTCTATTGTCATTTTATTCTAAGCCTCCACTTGATGCATGTACATACATGGGTGTGGACAGTGGCCAGCCAGAACTAAAGGTAGGTACATGGTTTAAAAACAATTACATAAGTGCTGACACAGCTTACAGTACAACTAATTATTTCAGTGTACCCTGCAGTTATCTTCTAATCTAGTGTTTGTCAGGATACATTGTTAGTAGGAATATGATATAGCTTTGTATTGGGTATTTTATAATCTAGAAGTAAAAAACAGTTATGTTTAGACAGAAATTATTAACAGTTTTAGGTTAGAGATTAGTTACATCAAAACTTGACAGTCAAGAAAAACATTAATATTTTGAAGAAGTTTTGGATAATTATTTGATGTTTAGTGATCAAGCATTTTGTTGAGCTTGCTAGTGTGTTGAATTATATCATAACAGAAGTAGCTATGTGACAAGACTCAGAGTTATTGTACGCCTTATTTAGAACATTTGATTTTAATTTTATAATGATTGGATTATTTAACATAAAACATGTTCCTTATTTGTTTGAAATGGAACATGTTTAAAAAAACTGAAATAAAACATGATCCTTACTTGTTTGAAAGTTGTCATGTTTCAGTGTTTGAAGTTTCATTTTCCTAAAATCATTATTTTCAGCTGTCATTATTTTTTGATGTTCTTCTGGCCATGACATCAGAAGTGTCTGAAGAAGACTTTGTCAGGGGACAGCGAAGTGGCCCATTTGGAAAACCTCTTCCTCAGGTGTCCAAGAACTCTCGATTCAATATGGAGTATGCCAGGCAGATGTTGTGGAATGAACTTCATGGATTCCGTATAAAAGCCTGTGAGTGAAAGGGAGATAATTCAATTCTGTTAGCCTTACTTCCTGCATGAAGGAGATTTTGACCCCATCCCATCATGTCAACTCTAAAAGGCAATAATGACTTTTGTGCATTAAATTACATTTTCAACAGAAAGTGATAAAGTTGTATATGTCTGCTGGTGTAACTGTCACCTTTCATTGTCTACTTATTTCAATTGTTTGTTTTACTTTCCTGAAACATACAAGCGATAAATTTTAATTTTGCTAAATCTTTATGAGATGTGGTGACCAAGAAGTTAGAACATGAGGCTACCATTTCAAAAGTGTTCTCTCCCCTGTTACACAAAACAACATTGACATCTAAAGAAATTGTGATAGTCACTTAACACCCTTGTAAATCATAGGCCATGCAAACTCTTCTTCATTAGCTTTCTAGACTTTGTTATATCAAAGTGAAGCATTACTTACTTACAAATGTGTAATGCATTCTTAAGCTTTAAGGTCAGAAAATGTGTTTTTTAAAGTTTTGAAATTCTTTTCCATTGAAAAATATATAGAAACTTTTTTTTTAAAATTCTAATCAAAAGGTGTAATAGAGAATGGAAGCTTTAATTACCTGACTCACACTGCAACAGAACACAAGAAATTACTGCTCAACTTTCCAGAAACTAATGGTTTAGGATTCACTTGGACTTCAAGGGCTCATTTGTATATGGAGGTAGGTCAATGGTATTGAGTTGATCAAGATAATTTACACATTTATTAGCTGTAAAAATACTATTTGAACAAAATATCAATTCTCAACTGTAAAGGTTTAGATGTTTATTTATATCAGAATAACCTTTCATTCCATATAGCCTTTAAGTTTTATATTCCCTAAAGTTCATTAATGTTTTTTGTGTCTGTCAGCCAACATGCTCTGTCAGTGATGAAAGTGTAGTCATTAATTCCATTCTCTCTGGAGATGTCACTGTTGGTGTCCGAACGTCCATCTCCCATTCTGAACTGTGTGGCCAGATTAAAGTTGGCAAAGACTCTTTAATATCAGGACTTAATGTAGATTGCCAAAAGGTTAAGTAGCTCTTGATTTAATTAGAAATAAGTTAAAAATCGAGGAAAATTACATTGAACTTATTTTGTTCTCTATCACTGTTCTAGTATCATATTCAATGTGTTAATTTTGTTTTCCTTCTCTGAATGCACAGATGTAAAACTTTAATGTTTTGTTTCGTTATGAAATAATTTAATTAACTTTTTTTTGTTCTGCTCCAGACTAAACTTAAAGGAATAGATCTACCAGACAGTGTGGTAGTCCAGGGTTTCAATGTTCATATCAAGTCTCTAGAGATGTCATATTATGTCTACACTGTACATGGCAGATTTGATGATATAAAGGTAACTGCATAGAGTGGAAAACAGCTGGGAAATTTGAAAGACAAATATTGCATGTGGTCTATGTGTGTCAAATGGTGGAGTGCTTGGCTGGTCATTGTGGTAACTTATTTTAATTGTGAAATTTGAAGGTAGTTTTTATAAAATTAGCATACCTTTTGGGTTACATTGGCACACGGCACAGAGCTTTTCATCAACCACATATAACTCTTTAAACCTTACAATTTTAAAGAGGAAGCACTTTCAATATACTCATATTTATGGAATATACAAGAGGTTATTTAAGTAGGTGAAATAGGTCACCTGGAGTCTGTTGTCAGTGTTTCATTTCATCGATTTATTACTGAGGATGAGTGATTGAATGTTGCTACTTAAATAGAAAACCAATGAGGAGCGGACAATGAACAAAGCAATGGCCTATTGAAGAATATTCTCTCAGATGCTGGCATACAAGCCCTGGAATTCCCCCCCCCCCCTTGGAAAAAAAAGGGGGACACAAGAAATACATGACAATGATGTGGATACAGACACCAAGTAGATGTGCAAGACTTGAGACAGTTGGAGATACTTGCCCAAAAGCTGGTTGGTGACCTTTGCTCCAGACATGACCATAGCCAGAGATGATGATCTTTAATATTTTCAGAGTTTTGAAAGACCTACTGAAACATTCCAGTCATTCTGCTATCTATGTCTAAAATATGCATTATTATCATACAGTAGGTTTTATAGTGAGCCCTACAAAAACAAACAGAAACACATTATTCCATTGTAATGTCTTTTTTTTTTTGTCATTCATCAAATTGTTTTTATATTAATAATTATTGGCTGCAGAAAACATCTCATGGATACCGGCTTTTATTTATGAGAAATATGCTTTGACCTTCTAGTATTTTTCTTTTCTGCTTGTAAAATACTTCTAGAATTAACAACATTGACAGCTCAAGCTATATTGACATTTTAGTTTATTTCTGGTCAGCTCACTGTGTATATTTTTTTATCTTAGTGGTTATTTTTTGTTTGTAGTTTTTTTGGTTTTTTTTTTGAGTCATTTAAGTTAAATTTTCATTTGTTAAATACATGTTTTATATCTGATACAGGCTCCTTCATGGAAAAGTAAAGGGACATTCTGCAACCAGCCATGGTTGCTCTTATTAGACAGAACAGGAATTATTAGAGAGGAATTGTGGGATTCAGATATGGTCAGTTTTTTGTACTTCTATTTACTCACATAAATAGTCATCTGTTCAAAGTATGTTGTTATTTTTCATATTTAATTTTATGGTTATAGAGTAATGAAATAGAATACCAGTAATTTCTTTCCAGCAAGCCTTCAGTAAATAAAATGTAATCCAAAACAAACAAAATAATTGACACGTTTAAAAAAAAAAAACAAGCAGTAAAAATTATAATGAAACTTTTTAATTTGTTCTCTCATTTTACAAGAATTCTTTATTTTTAAAGGTTGTGTGAATTGAAAGAATTTGAGAATTATGTGTAGAACATTAAATAATATATTGATTTCAATGTACATCACAATTAATAATGCACATTCAACTAAATTATAAGTGGGAATGGCTCTAAGTAATTTTGTTGTCTGTTCTTTTCTTCGACTTAAGTCACAATGTTCTGTGTTGTGATCTTCTTTTAAGTTTTCCAGCTGTCCATTGGGAGGCATTTCTGGCCAATATTCTTTTAATGGCAGTAGAAGTAAGCTGATGTCTATGCTGGTTCTCTAAGCATTTCTGAGAAGCATCATTGTTTTGTGCAAATTTTAAGTAAACAATTTGATTGAAATAACATGGTGCTATATAATCTAAGTGAACTCTCAAAATTTGAAAGGGTTTTAGATGTGTTTATTAATTGTTTATTTACTGCTATTGTCTCTTATGTGACAGGCAGATGATAAACAAACTATTCTGACAGCCAAACTGTTTCCTGTGTTCCACATGACAGAATGTGTTGGTCTTAAAGAAGTCTTGTGGTTGATTGGGACCTTACATGATGACAAGGATAGGACTATTTTAAAAAGGTAAACATTATTGGGCTTTTTAACATTCATGCAAAGTTGTTGAAAATGTGTAACTTCTAATGTTATTGGTTTTATTTAAAATCCAATTCAAAACCCTTTCAGAATATCCAAATTTGGTTTCAAAATATTATATTTTATCAAAAATGTATACTTTGAACTTTGTCTACAACATAAATAGCTAGAAGAACAAAAACTAATTTTATAATCAATTTTCATAACAAAGCTCCCTTATGAAGTTGACAAATCTGTAGATCAGGAATAACTCTGTAGCAAATGCTTTGTTTTTGTGCTTATTTGTGACTTGCACCTGAGAGAAGAACTGATTGGCCAGATAAAGATTAAATCTAGTTTGAATGGATTCCTCACTTTTTGGAATTTAAAGTGGCTGTTCAGTGCCCAAGACTAGAACACTTTCTTCAACTTTTGTTCATAAAAACAGTTATCTTATTCACCTTAACTACTGACCATAAATACATAAAGGAAGTTTTAATTTTGTTCAACACCACACTCTCCCAGAAATAATGAATTTGCTCCCCTCCCCAAAAAATAAGTTTGATATTAGTAGAAGACAAAAAAATTATTTGATTGTATAATAATTAACATTTTAATAAATAAATCTTGGAATATTCATCTCATTTTAGATGGAGAGTAAGTATATTTTGAAATATTTATTTCACTCTAGGTGGAGAGTACATAATTGTTATGATATTCATCTCATTCTAGGTGGAGAGTAAATGTCATCTGTAATGTTCTTCTCAATCTTGGTGGAGAGTAAATTTATCTTTCAATATTCATCTCATTCTAGGTGGAGAGTAAATGAATCTTAAAATATATATCTCATTCTAGGTGGAGAGTAAATGTCATTTGTAATGTTCTTCTCAATCTTGGTGGAGAGTAAATTTATCTTTCAATATTCATCTCATTCTAGGTGGAGAGTAAATGAATCTTAAAATATTCATCTCATTCTAGGTGGAGAGCTTCCTGGAGACTATCATTATCAGACATTTTGGATCATGTAGATTTGACAGCAGAATTTGCCTGGAAGAGGTTTGTCTGAGTGAACCAATTTTTTTTATTTAAGATTTCTTTTTTTTTTCATCTGTAACTTTTTGAACATTTAAAAGATGTTTTTTTTTTTCAATCTGAGCAGAAAACTATTTTTTAAGATTGGTGAACAGCACTTGAAGAGAACTCTTGAGACTCAAGGTCATGAAGGTTTCTGTAACCTTCACAATAGTGCCAGTGTTGAAGGTTACACGGAGTCTGTCTTACAGATGCTAGATAAAGGTCAGTGAAAATATTTTATTTATGTGGTCTTAACTTAATAGCTAGTGAGATCAAATGGTTGTGAACATTTTTCTTATTATAGTGGCCAGTGAAACAAAGTCACCTGGAATAGCGGCCAGAACGTTGGCCAACATTGCTGATGTGCTAGGGGGGATGGCCAAAGGTCAGGGTGGACTCCGAAGTGGCCCTGCGGGGAATGTGGCCTGGAAAAAAGCCTTCACTTACCTTGAGGTACATTTAGCCATAATCATGTATTTATAGTTACATACATAGTAGTTCACTTTAGCTTCTGACACTTGGAATAAAATGATCTGAATTTCTCTAGGCTGATGACTTTAGTCATGGAGTCTCAGCTCTAGCTAAAGAACGAGAGAAATGGATGAGCCGGCCTGACTTATTGATTCGAGCTGCCAGGCACTATGAAGGAGCTGCTCAAATTCTCATACGACAAGCCGTCATGACAGCCAAGCAGGTTAGTTCTAGTTCTTGAAGACAAAAAATTCTTTTAGCATAACAGTACTGTATTTTCTTCATTTCATTTGAACAATAGTTTTGTAATGCTGTTAATAATCTATTCCCATATATTTAACTTAAAATCTATTGATAGAATTTTGTCACTGTAATGTTTTTTTTTGGGGGGGGGGGTTTGATATATAAGCTTTTCAATGTTCCTTTTAGACTTAATTATTAGCTAGTTCCACTCATCTGTTTATAATTTGTTGTTGTTCCTGTTCAATACAGTTCTTCACTACTGGTGAAGGAACATTACCTCGAATGAACAAGTGGGTCCAGGCAGATTGTCCGGCCCGTATAGATGTCTCAGGGGGTTGGTCAGACACACCTCCTATAACCTATGAACATGGTGGCGCTGTGACGATGGTAGGGCTTTTAATCAATGGGAAGGTAAGCTACACTGATGCTTTTAGCTTAACTGGCTAGTAACTTTGAAGTTTCTTTAGCTTTAAGTACTTTAAGAAGTATCATGGAAATCATGTTTAGAGTCTTACACATTTTACTATACTTTGAAAGCTTTATTTTGTATACTTTCTAAAGATGTGTTAATACAATTTTTTTAATACATTGTTTTTTTTATAGAGGCCAATTGGAGCAAAAGCAAGAAGAATTCCAGAGTCAGTAAATGTTTTAATTATAGTTAACTTTTTGGCAACTGAAAAATTATTTTTTTATCATTTTAATTCTATACATTAGCCTCCTAAATTATTTGTATCTAGAGTTTTGATTTTTAATCGATGGATGATCCACACAAGTAGTTTTTAACCATTGTACTTTATTAAATCTATAGTTCTATTCTATGCAATTATCCCATCATAACATATCCTTCAATGCACTCCGATTTGTTTTTTTTTCTTTAAAGAGTTTTAATAAATATCAAACTCTCCCATTCAGATGTATCCTACGTCTGACAGTGATCAATGAAAATGCCAGCGACACAATTGTGGAGTGTCACACATTAACTGACCTGGAGGACTACTGCCAGCCCCACGCCCCAGGATCACTGCTCAAGGCGGCCATCATCTGTGTTGACCTTGTTGACATTCACTCCAGTGTTTCCCTGACCCAGCAACTGATGGACAACTTTGGCTGTGGCTTTGAGGTTCAGTCCTGGTCTAATTTACCCCATGGATCTGGTATATAAAACTACAGTAGTTTAGCAGTCAAAAACTAAATTAGTGAAAACAAAATATAACTTTGTTAAGTTATAAATCTCTTTAATTAGATGCAACATCATTAAGACAATTACTAAAGCTATGAACAGCAAATACTCGTGTATAGATAATAAATAAAGGAAGGTAAAGTTATTTTGAACATTGCCAACTCTGGTATCTTTTATTTAAAATTGTATACATGTTAAGAATTTTTTTTAATTTTAAAAAAGTTAAACATGTAATACTACCACAAGTACTAGTGCTATTGTTATATATATATTTCATGTTCAGTCATCATTAATTTGTTTCAGTACAGAATGCCATATATGTCATATGATTATTAATTTATTCTTTCATTGTTGCATATATTCATTAAAGTATTTTTGTTGTATTTTAATTTAAATAAAAAATACTACACAAGATTTCAAACAGGTCATTGTACCATTTACTCCAATTATTAACATCTTTAGATTTCTGTCTTACACTTTTATACATCTCTAGGAATGGGCACAAGTTCAATTCTTGCTGGGGCAGTTCTAGCTGCCATACTGACAGCTGCAGGAAAGAGTTTTGATACCACTGGTCTCATTCATGCAGTAAGTACATTCTATGTCCTTAAAGTTCAATCTTGTTAGGCCTGTTTAGATCTTATAACTTCTTGCTACTGTTTGTCAGGAGAGTAACCGTTTAGGGATTACAGGCATGACATGGCCTAAAGTGAGCTAATGTGCCAAAAACTCAAAACTCAAACTCTGTTTGTCAGCATTCAAAGTTTAAATTACAGAAATTGTAGAATAAACTTAAAAATAAAATAAACAATATCTTTCTAGTATGTCTTCAGTAAACAATATGTAATCCAAATCCTTGAATAATTAAATTTGAATTTTGTGAATATCTTCGGTGTTAATTTAAACTAAATATGCTATATTAAAAAACAGCAACAAAATTGTATTGATTTAATCTTAGTGAAATGATTGTAATTACTGTCAATTTTTTTGGAGTAAAGTGTCAGAGTATGAAAGTTGTGTAATCAATGTGATAGAAGGTATTGTGTAGTCAGTGTGATAGAAGGTATTTAGCATGACTTAGTGATGATGACAAAATTAGAATTAGAGAGTCAATTATCAATCAGTTTACTGCTTCAATTCATGAACTATAGTATTGACATTAAATAGTCTTTACAAGTCAGCATTCAATTCTGAATGTCTTTCTATGTCTCTCTTTATTAAAACATTCATTTATATTCACATATTTTATCTCAATCAGAATTTTGTTTTTAAATTTTTAATTGGATGTTATTGTATTTTTATATATAATTTAAAGAAATATTTAGATTATTGTCACGACTTTAAAAAATGTTTATTTAGAACTATAATGAAATTGTTTTTTAGGTTTTATACCTAGAGCAGTTGCTTACTACTGGTGGAGGCTGGCAAGATCAGATTGGTGGTCTAGTAGGTGGTATTAGGCTGGGCCTGTCAGAGGCCAAACTTCCACTGAAGGTTGATGTTGTGGACCTTCAAGTCAGCAAAGACTACATCCACAGGTTCAATGACCACCTAGTCCTCATCTACACTGGGAAAACCAGACTGGCACGAAATCTACTCCAGGTGACCTAGTCTGTGGTTTCCTATATTTTGTAAGATGAATATTGATGTTATCTTTGATGTGATCAAGAAGTAATGGAGCTTTGTGATTCATTCTAGGATGTTGTCAGAAACTGGTATGCTAGGAATCCACATATTGTGAACACAGAAGATGCTTTAGTTAAACTTGCCCAAGAATGTGCTAATGGTTTTATTGATGGTCAGTTGTGGTTCTAGTTAGATTTTACATTATTGTTAATCAAATGACTGTTAAGAGTATTTTTGTTTAATAGCAAGAATTTTTTATTATCCATAAAGAAATTTGTTTTATGCATTACACAAAACAAAACATAATAATAATAATAATCTTTATTGTCTATGAGGGAATTAGTCTTACAATTTTTTTTTCTCTCAAACAGTTGCCCAAATTGTCTTTGTTTTTTTTTTACCAATAACCTTACCAGCAGCATTTAGGAGGTTATTTTTATTTTTAAATGTTCAGATTGCCATATCAGGCGAAGTACTTAAAATACTGCAAATGTGAGCTTGATAAAACATTGCCAAGGCCTTTTCGCTAGTATTTTTATAAACTGAATGTTATTAAAACCTATAGTTTTTAAATTCTGTTCTACTGGCTCATAACACAATCACTAAAAGCTGTGCAAATAGAAAATCTATATGTGAGAAAAAAAATTCTTTGGTGTTTTTTAACATTTTGATTTATGACTGTAATAACCCATTTTTTTAACTTTACCTTTTACATAATTGTATATTTTCTTTAACACTATGAATAAGGTTTCTTTTTTCATGAAACAATTATCATTAGAACATAAAAGAGAACTTTTCTGTTCAAATGTTCTTTGGAAGCACACCTTATCACCTATTAAACGATAATGCTCTAAGCAACAATTTTAGCTTCTCTAATCCTCCTTCCTTTAGTTAATTGGAAACACATGCAATAGTTGATTTATAATGTAATTGGAATTAAAGCTAATAGTACTTAAACTAGTACAGAACTAATTAGATCACTTGCAAGGGATGTTTCAGTTAGTAAGTGATGTCGTGATCAGGAAATTGTTACAGGAAAAATATTGTTTTTTCTTGCTAGGTGACCTGGAGTGTGTTGGCAAGTGTGTTGGTCGATACTGGGAAATGAAGAAAAGGATGGCACCAGGCTGTGAGTCTATGACCATTGCAACCATCATGACTGTACTCAAACCTTATATGTATGGTATGTGCAGTGCAGGGGCTGGAGGTGGTGGTTTTATTTATGGTATTATGAAGGAACCTCGATGTCATGACTTCATCAAAGAAATTCTTTACAGACAAGAGGTTAGTGCCTTTCCTATCATGTCATTAACTTTTTGATCTACTTAAAATAAAAATAAAAACAATTTAAAACATCTGAATTTTATTTTGTATAGCCTACGTACTTGAAAATACAGAGAAACTATTTTCATACTTTCTAAAGGAAGTCAAAAGAACAAAGTCAACTCAACAATCAAATTGACTCAAACTTTCTCTATTACTGCAATCAAACATTCTAACATGTCTCTAATTCACATACACTAGATTAACAAGGGCATATATGTAGAAAACAATGATCTTCTGTTTTCAAAGAAGGTCTGTAATTAGATAAGGTACACTTTCTCTACTATTACAGTAAAACTTGCTTACCTTTTCTCTCTCTTACTTATCTGGTATTGAGGGCACTTGTTGAGATGACTATCAGTTGCTTGTGCAGTGAGATATGGAATTGTGCTTTATTTTCTCCCTCAAACTTCAATTAAATAAATGTAATAACAAGAAGCTGTCATGACATGTTTGTTTTTCTTGTTACTTTTAACTGATTCCTTGTAGAGGGTGAAGGTCTGTGTGTCATAAAGTCTGATATTTTAAACATTCATATTCCATGAAATGAGACTTTAATCAATCAATAGTTGTCTGTGTCTGACATAGAAATGTGTTTTTATAGGAAGTGTTTATGAATCAATAGTTCTCTGTGTCTGACATAGAAATGTGTTTTTATAGGAAGTGTTTATGAATCAATAGTTGTCTGTGTCTTACTTAGAAATGTGTTTTTATAGGAAGTGTTCATGAATCAATAGTTGTTTGTGTCTGACATAGAAATGTGTTTTATATGAAATGATTATGAATCAATAGTTGTCTGTGTCTGACATAGAAATGTTTTTATAGGAAGTGTTTATGAATCAATAGTTGTCTGTGTCTGACATAGAAATGTGTTTTTATTCTTCACAGGGACTTGAAGCTGTTGTTTATGATGCCTGTGTTGATGAGAGTGGACTAACCATAAGTATAGAGGAGTAGTGTACAGGCTTACAGCTCTGCAGCTGCCATAAACTAGCTTGAAAAAAAAAACAATTTTTAGAGAGCAATATTGTTATTAGGGTTTTTTTTAATTCTGAAAAAATGTTTATTTCTAGAGTTGATCACTTCTCACTTGGTTTAATATTTTTTTTAATCAGAGTTTCTAAATCAAAACTTAAAAAAAAAATCCAACATGTTTACTAATTTGCATTTTTTTTTATATCCTAGGTGTGAAGTAAATTATAACTGCTCAGAATGTGTTATATAACAAATATTTGGCTAGTATAACTTTTCTTTTATAACTACCTTGGAGTATTCATGTAAGTTATTATTTTTCAATTTTATTCTATTGTAGTTTCTTATTTAATAGAACCTTCACAATTTTCTCTTGATTCATATTTTTTTTAACATTTTCTTTTTATATTTAAACAAGTCTTTGTTTTTTAATTATTTTTTAATTATAGAATGAACATGCATAACTGAAATTTTGTTTAAATTTAGTAAATTGCAATGTTCAAACTTTTTTTTCTAATCAGGAATTAGAATTATTTTAAGCTTTAATAAAATGTAAATATATTTGTCAAGCCCTTAATTTTTTATTTTATTTTATAATAATGTATTGTAGTCTTTGGTATATCAAAAATGTCTAATATTTTTGGCTTTTGCATTTTTTTTTATATTATTATTTTTATCAATGTTTTTCAAACCTATCATTTGTATTGTACTGTTCCCTCTCCACTGGTGGAGCTGTACCCTCTCCACTAATGGAACTGTACCCTCTCCACTAGTGGAACTGTTTTCTCTATCTTCTGCACTCCACCCATTTAATATTTTCTTGATTTGATTCTGACCATTGATCCATTCTCATGTATGAAATTGGTCATTAACTACAGTGCCTGTTTTGAACTATGAACCTCAAGACCTGTCACCTAAACATGCCTTAGAATGAATAGTGTGTTTTATTCCATTTATAAATAGTTAAAAAAATTTAAGAGATGGTTAAGAGTGCCAAAACCAAAAGTATTGAATTGATTCAAATGTCTGTAATTAGATAGTTTACACCTTATGTTGCTGAGCAAGAACCTTCTACCACTAGAATTTTAATTGTACAGAATGAGTCTGAAATGTGGTCTGTGTGTTCAGTTTTAGCAGGTGATTATTAAAGCCTAATTGTGACAATGGACGTAAAGAATATGATTCATGACAATAAATGGCTTAATTGCACAAATTGTACATGCTTTTTTCCTACCCTATCCCCATAGTCTCAAGTTTTAATTTAAACCAAGAAAGGAGCATGTCATAGAGTTTTATGTTCAAATGAAAGCAAAGTGAAAGTATTAATTAAATATAAAAACCTCAAATGTTGAGTCCATCACCACTAGCTGATTACTATTATTTTATATTCTACACCATTTTAATGATGAACATGCTGCATCATGGGAAACTTGTTGCTGGGTCAAACGATGGAATCTTGTTTAAAATCTGTGGCAAAAGGTTAACAAAAATTTATCCTTTGCTCTAGCCAAAAATTTTGTTACAGATAAAACAGGTGATCTCTACATCACTTGGATAGTGGCTCATGGCTAAAGAGTTGGTTTTTTTTTGGCTGAACATATGCATGGGATATTATGTTGTTGTTTTTTATAATTGGCAATTATATTTGTATATTGGTGTATAATTTTCAACATTTTGATAAAACTACAAAATGATATTTATTATGAATTGGTATATTGTTGACACTCTTGATATTTATAAATTGTGGATGTGATATGTTGTCATTCTTAGATGTATGCCTTGGTAGTCTATTGTTTGCAGTATGCAAATGATATCAATTGTATTATCAGGACACATATACATGTGTTAATAAATATATTGAGCTATTCTTTAATTTGTTTGATCAGATGTGTGCAGCATTTATTGTATTACTTCAATGAACTCTGAATAAAGCTTTTAAATGCTATTAGCCATTAAGATTTTGATCTTTTATTTCTTGATTAAGAGACTAATACTTTGGCTGCCTGATTGTGTAGTATGCTTCAAATATCAACATCTTTGGTTTAAATCCTGTCCAATGATTCTGAGGGAAAATTGAGCTAGAGGAGACTTAAATCTTCAATCTGTAACTTACAATACACCCAAGCTTGTTAGACATTTGAGCACAAACCAAGTTGAATTCTGGAAACCATTAACTTGGAAATCATTAGTTTCTAAGATTCACATAGAGGACTATACTTTAAAAAGGATCTCAAGGTATGTAAAATGTACTAATGTAATGGCATTGGCTAACAAACCCTGAGCAATAACTTTGGTTACTGTTCCCTTAATAAGCCTTATTCTTTATAAACTCAGAAGGTACTGGGCTTTATCCGGGAAGTGGGGTTGTCTACGAAGATCTGATTTATGAATTTGTGAACATGCACTATTAACATTAGATTTTTACCAGATTATTAAATTTTTACTACCTTTACTATTTTAACTGTGAATAGAACTTGATTTTAATTCTGATCTTGATCTAGCTACCTAACCTTAAGAAAGGTAAAGAATTAATTTTGTTTATATATATTTCAATTTTTGAGACTTTTTGGTTTCATATCTTGAAAGATCTGTCGTTTTATATATGAAACTAGCAGTATCCAGGCTTTATACTATGGCCGGAACATTTCAACCCCCCCCTTCCCCTTTTTTAAAATTTTAATAAAATAGTCTCAATTTAACGAACAACCTAACATACTATTTTAGCCCGTGAATTATTGTAACTATCACAATGTAATTTTACAGCCCGCTCTCTCTCTCTCTCTCCTTCGCTCCCTGGAACCCTTAATTTGTTTTTGTTTTTTTATACCTGCGCATTACAATTTATCCCATATAGACACATAGTCCTACATATACATTCCCTTTCTACATTTTATCTTGGTGCTTAGTTGTCTAAATAAAAGAAATATCAATTGTATTAATTGTAATCGTTTATTTGAACTTATTTGAATGTAGCGAAATGACAAGAGATCTAGATTTATCTGTTCAATGCTATTAGGATTAGTTTTGTTGTTGTTTATTTTACAGTGTTACTCGATACAGTTTTGGATTTGCGGCATCGCAGGCTCTGCCAACTTGTTACACTGTGTGCTTCAAGCGTCCTTGTCGTCGGTTCCCGAAGTCTTTCCCATTTGGGTATAGATGCTAGGGCTGCAGAGGTGTGAACTCAGTTTTCCTTCTAGGTGGGTAGCCAGCCATGGCTAACGAACCCCTCCTGTGTGAAGCTTATTGGTTTAGGCGCCAGTTACTTGCCTTTGCCCCTTATCTCCCCCCAAACACCCGATATCACGTGAAGGCCATCACTTGGACTGGTTGTCAAAGGCTATTTGAGACGCATTTTATATGTGTTTATTTTCAGTACCACTTTCCGGCAATGACAACCTTACGGAACCATCGGTAATAGGGATGTAAAAAAAATACATCTGCTTGGAATGAAAAGAAATTTGTGTACTACTCTTATTAGCGGCCCCCGAAAGGGGAAAAGACGCTATTGATTTGTGTGGCCCGTCTGTCCGTCCGTCCCGTTTAGATCTCAGAAACTAGAAGAGAATGAAAATCGGACATCGTGATATTTTATATCATTCAAAGTTCTGATGCAACGGCTACTTCTTTCTAATTTTAAACATTATATATGCAAGCAGATTTTTCAAAAAAACTACACCACTTTTAAATAAAAAACTTCAGGGGAGGTAAGTCTTTTAAAGTCTTTTAAAAAGGTCACAGACTTCTTCATTAATAAATCAAGCTTCATTCATAGATTTGCGCATTGGTACAAAAAAAAAATGCATCTAAGGTCACAATGGAAAAAGTATCAATGGATCATTATAAAATAGATTCTCCCTTTATTAACTAAGTCATGGAATAGAATACTGATTCAAATGTTGTTTTTAAAAAGAATTTTAATACGAACTTCGTTTCAATTGTAAGTTTAAAAAACAAAAACAAAAAAAAAACTACTTTTATAGAGCGCAGTTTTTACTTGTGTCATTAGGCTATACAATAAGCAGAGGCCAGACATAGATCTAGATTTAGATTTAATTGTATTAAATAATTTGAACAAAATTTATATTTATAATCCATTAAGAAAATAGTTTATCTTCTAATATCTTAGGGGTGCATATTTATTTATTATGTAAGCAGTAGTATCACATCAAGAAGTGAATCTGATGCGAACAGCATAAGACAAGTGCACTATAACCGAGTAGTAGGCCTACTAATCCTGATCATAATATTGACCTAGATCTAGCTCTAGTAGATCTATATTCTATTTCTAGATCTAGTCTAGATTAGGCTATAGATTTAGTTCTGGATCTTTATCTACAGTCTATTTTTTCTAGACCTAAACCTAGTCTATATCTAGCTTCTAGACCTAGTCTAGATTCTAGATCGAGATCACGATTCTAGATCCAGTTTATATCAAGAGTCTAGATCCAGATCTAAACTAGGACTAGATCTAGAACTAGTCTATAAATCTAGTTCTAGCCTAGATTCCAATTCTAGCTCTAGTCTGAATTCTAGTTCTAGATTTTAGTTCTAGATTCTATAGTTCTATCTACATCAAGTCTAGTTTAGATCGCACCGCACTAGGTGCCACCGACACTGTATCGTGAGGTTTCCATGCTGATCTTAGGTGATCACTTAACGCTACTTCACTTATTCCAGAAGAGTTAGAAAAGTCATATAAAAAAACGACGTGTTGCACTGTTTGCTTTCATGTGAAAAAATAACGCCAAATTTTAAAATTTCTTTAAACGATCTAAACAAGAATATGGCCTGATTATATCTCTCGTCCATTGGTGAATTTGATGGGGGCCGCCTCTGAGTTTGTGTGATGTCACAAACTCTCTTTGTAATCTTGTTATTCTTATAAAGCTCCATTTGGTTGTCTGAATGGACTCGTCATTCCTGCTATTTCCCATTCTTGGATCAAGTTGAAACTGTGCAAAATTATTCAATTATTCTCGATGACAACACATGAATCAATACAAATTTTTTTTAAAAAAAGTAAATCAATTATTCGTAATTAATTATTTTTTAAAATATTGACATGTAATAAGCTAAGGTTAGATAGGCCTTGTGTTGAGAATTAGGTCGTTCGCTAAAAATATTTAAACTATAATAAAAACTTAATTAGACCATACAACTTTCTATTTTAATTACTACTTGTATAGCCCAGTGGCTAGTACGTCGGCCTTCCATCCTGAAGGCTCGAGACCTTGAGTTCCAATTCAGACTCGAATTGAGCAACTTTCTTTTTATTTAAATTGCTTTTGAAAGGGCAGCACAGAAACCATCTCCCAAATACTCCTTCCAGCTCCCCACTGGTAGGCAGAAGTGATTGGAACAAAGCGCTCTGCGCATGCTATAAGCATAAAAGTTGCGCTAAGCCGCTAAGCAAAACAATAAATATAATAGATATTTCCAAGCGCACATATTTTTTATTATTATTATAGAAAACTCTAGAAAATTAATAATAATAATAATTTATCCAAGGGAAAGAGCTCCACACTTATAATTAATGTCTATTAATGTAGGGATTATTTCCCTTAATCAATATTAACCAAATAATCATTTATTAATAATTAGGCTTAATTGACTAATTGGATTTTAAAAAAAACAACTTGATTCATGTTTTACTAGATGTAATAAATAATTGTTTAAAGTTTCAACTTTATCCGAGAATAGGTGTGGGAGAAATAATGCATTAAATTATCAAAGGGGACAAAACCCTACATATTTTTCCATAGCTGTGAATACTGAATGATTAATTTCCATTATTGGTATCAAACAAAATAGTAAAACTTTAATTACCAATAATTAATTGCCTAACTGGTTAATTTTTATTGTTATTTATTCATGTCTTGTCTATGCCGATAAATAACTGTTCAAAGTTTCAACTTCCGAGAATGGTTGTGGGAGAAATAACGTGTAGGCCTACAAACGTTTTACCATTTAAAAAAAATAGCGTCTGTGTAGGCCTAGTTTACCAGACAGACAGAAAGACGGAGTGAGTTGATAAAAGCTTTGCACAAATTTATTAGACTCTACATAATTAATTCAAAATAATTAATGCAATGTCACTCAATATAATATAGGCTTTGTTTTCAAGCAAGTAGATCTATAGTTTGTATAATTATAATCATGAATTATTATTATGTACGCTACAGAAAAATGCTGCGTATCAGATACCAGGACCCAGGAAAAGACAAATGAGTTTGTACTGTTACAATTCTGCACTCTGGCTGGCAAATACAGGAGGAACTTATCAACTCTTCGAAGAGTCGAAAGCTGATGAGCTTGTTTCTAAGCCATATTGTACCACATGACTCACTATCAAAAGTCCTCCTGCAAGGTAAAGTGTCGGTAGCAGGAGACAGGGTCGTCCAAAGAAAAGCTGGCTGGAAAACGTAAAATATAGATTCTACAAGGGGCATAACAGATACACCCAAATCCGAAATGTACACAATGTTTGAATGTGCATTGCAATTTTTTCCCCTTACTTTTTTTTTTAAATGCGCTGTATTAATCTACCTTGGGCTTAATGGCTGTTAGTAGTGTTAGTCCGTTAGTGTTGTTAAGTGACCGTATTAAGAATTAAGTGTAGTATTAG
Organism: Biomphalaria sudanica; assembly: GCA_036873155.1. NCBI lineage: Eukaryota > Metazoa > Mollusca > Gastropoda > Planorbidae > Biomphalaria > Biomphalaria sudanica. The sequence goes on along the minus strand of JAZGLO010002645.1, from coordinate 1,847,234 downwards.
CTCTAGATCTAGAAACAGAAATAAATCTTGATCTAGTAGATTATCTATACAATAATACATTAATTGTAGGCCTATTCTAGAGTCTAGATTAGTCTAGATTCTATTCTTTTTCTAGATCATAAGTCTGAAGAAGATCAGAGATAATCTAGAGTAATCTAGACCTAGACGTTCTAGTAAATTAGTGATTAGAATAATTAGATCTAACAAAAATCTAGATTGACTAGGTGACCTTACTAGGTCTCTAGATTACTAGTAGATAGATCTAGATTTCTAGACAAGACTAGTGTCATGTATCAGTATATATAAATATAATATACTATATAGTATATTGGGTTTATTATATCAATCCAGTCTATACTTAATTTCTTAAACTACTCTTAGAGTGTAAGTTAGACTATCTACTTTATCTACTACTGTACTACTATGACTACTGTACTAGATCTAGTACTAGACTCTAGATTCTAGATATAGTATTAACATTCTATGATTTTTCATTCTAGTCAAGATTAGATTACATTTAGATTCTAGATAATACAAAGTAGTTACATAGTCCAGTAAATAAGTAATAGAATATAAGATCTATATCTAGACTATATATATAGCCTTCTATCCCATTTATAAAAAAGTAATTTATATGTATAATGTATATATTCTAGATCTATTAGACTCGACCTAGTACATCATCTGACCTAGGATTTAAACTAAGATCTAGAGATTAGTTAAGTTAGACCTAATCTAGACTCAAGATTCAAGATCTATTCTAGATAGATCTACGTCTAGATCAATCTTAGGATCTAGCCCTATGTATAAATCTATTCGGCTCCTTCTGTCTCAGACGACAATGAATGCACCCAGATGAGTCACTAGTTTTGGTTTCGTCTTGATACGGGGCAGAAAGTGGTGTGGCTAATCAAGCCAATTCTGGAGCGGCAGATTTTGCCACAGTTTGTGCATGTATATGCATCTGTTTTAGAGCTAGCTGATAGGGCAGCTTTCTTTCTCTTGACTAAGGCCGCTTCATTTCTTTTGCTCTCAGCAAGGATCGCACCAGCATGCACAGTCTGTTTTCATGCACTCCAGTCTTGGGCTATTTCCTCCCACATGATTTCATTGATGCCTGTGGTTCTCATGTCTTGTTTGCAGTCTTGGGTGGCCTTTCGGTCATACATGCAAAGATCCTTCACAAGCTGAGTATATAAGATATCTTTTGGGATTCTACCATCGGGCATGCGGGTGACATGTCCAAGCTAGCATAGTCTTCTCTGTGTCAGGAGAGCATAGATGATGTGCATATTGGCCAATTTCAAAACTTCCTGATTGGACCCATGATTACTCCAGGAGATTCACATTATGCGTCTCAGGCAGCGCAAATGGAAACTATTCAATCTGTGCATTTGGTACATGTATGTTGACCAGCTCTCACTGCCATAAAGAGAGTGCTCACAGTTTGGCATTTTCCCAGACACGCTTGTAGAGTTTGACATTGCTGTAGAAGCTTTTCCTTTTCTTTTTGTCGGCTCAGTGTCTAAATCAAGGTTGCTGGCAATTGTTGATCCCAAATAGGTAAATTTCTGCACCCCTTTAAGGGTGTGGTTTCCAATATGTATCATAGGTATTTCTGAGACGTCTTGTGCCAGGATTTCAGTCTTGGAGAGGCTAATCTATTGACAAGCAGCTGCCAGGGCATTCACTAACCTCTTTAGTTTTTCTTGTGATTGAGATATGAGTGCTGCATCATTGGTGAACTGCAGCTCCCTAATCAAAATACGCCATCTTTTCATTTTGGCTTTAAGATGTGCTAGGTTAAGAAGCTTTCCATCAGATCTACTGTGGATATATGCTCCATCTTCCAGGGATTTAGAAGTGCTGGTTAGTACAACTGAAAAGAAGATGCCAAATAATGTTGGAGTCAAAACACATCCTTGTTTTACTCTGCTCTTGCTGGAGAATGGCCTAGAGGTGGAACTTTCAAACTGTACAGTCATTCAGGCTTGAAAGCATGCCCTAATCAAGCCACTCCACAAACTGCTGGTTGGAACAAGGAATGGTCCCCCAGAAATTGAAAAATTCAAACAGTTACAATTTATACAAGTAAAGGTGACTGCTCTGATTGTAACAATCATAGAGGCATTTCACCGCTTAGCATAGTTGGAAAGGCTTTTGCTAGAGTAATACTAAAGCAGCTGCAGATCTTGGCAGAACATGTTTATCCAGTCTTGCAGTGTGGCTTTAGGGCAGGTAGATCTACATAATTTTCTCTTTGTGGCAGCTACAGGAGAAGAGCAGAGAACAAAAGCAGCCCCTCTTTATAGCATTAATTTATTGATTTGACCAAGGCTTTTGACCTTGTTAGCAGAAGCAGTCTGTTTGCCATACTAGAGAGAATTGGTTGTCCAAACAAGTTATGGAAATTAGTGTCAGCTAATCAATCTTGACCTTTCTAAATTTATAGATCTATAATAATCTGACTAGATGTGTATTTATGTCTAAGTTTTAAGACAAAAAAATAGTTTATATCTAGGTCATGTAATTCTAGTAACTCTACCTGACCACCACCATCTTATTTTTTAAATTACAGACATTCCTGTTAGTTTCAAGTTTGTGTAATAAACATGATCTGAATTTCAGAATACAATGGCAAAATACTATTTACATGGTACACTTTTCCCACACGAGGAAGATGCTACCCATGAATTTAAAGGGCACAGAAAAATTTGTCAAGAAGAGATAGCAGACATGAATGAAAAAACAAGAAAGTCTGTGTCTAGGTAGCTTCAATTGAATCTTGATCTTTCTCTGTTGTTAGCTGTAAACTTGATATTAGCCATTACATTTTTGTATTGATAAATCTATAGATGTACATTTGTCTACAAGCTGTTGTAAAGATACATGTGCAAATGTTTAAGTATCTACTACTGAACTAATTTTTGAACATTTATTTCTGTAGGAACATATGTGGCTTCTTGAACACGGGAAAGGGAGGTACCGTTTATTGTGGTGTGGATGACACTGGAATCATTATGGGTATCAAACTGACCCAGTACCAGGTATTTTCAAGGATTATATATTTGTTTTTTTTTTAAGCAACTTATAGTGTTTTTTTGTTTTTTTCAAATTGGTTTCGTAAGCCATTGCTGCTATTTTAAATTTCATTTTTACTACATTCCAATCAAATGTTTTCTCTATTTTATTATTGAAGGTAAAAATGATTGATCTATCTTTTTGTTTTATTTTAGCGTGATCATGTTGTTGGGTCTTTGCATGATTTAATGTCTCGCTACACACCACCTGTCCCTCGAGATCGATACACCATCCGTTTTGTTCCAGTGCTTGACTCAAATATACCACTGGAGAGACGGGAGGATCTTTGCATGTATGACCCAAAGTAAGAACTCATTTTAACATGTTCTGTCAAAAAGAGTATATATAGGTCCTAAATTTCTGATTGAATTGAAAAAGTTGAAAGTAGATTTTATAAAAAATAATTAATATAAAATTATTTTTTTTTTTTTTTAAATTATAGTGATTTTGAAAACTTTCTCAAAATATAACAAAACTTGAAGAGACAAAAAAATTTTTATTTTATTTTCTCTCTTTTCAAGAGGATTTAAAAGCCATAAATGGAATATACTAATTATATCAGAAAAAAATAGAGAAAAAACAAACTACACATCTTGGTGATATTAAGAGATATATCTATACACATTTTAAAAAATAATTGTTAGTTTTTTGTTTTTTTATTGCTAGTGAAGACCCAAGACTGAATATTTTATTTTATATCTAACAAACCATGTTAGTTTTTTCTTCAGACTCACCTGTGACCAATTGATCTTTTGGCTTTGTTTCATAACATTCTCTACAAAGTCAGAAATAAGTTCAGAACAATTAAGACTTGGTTTGTCTAATCTTAGGCTTTATTTATTCTACAGAAAACATGTAGATGGACAAAGTAGAAAAGCTTTGCATCTGTTCAGATCTCGACGTCGATGCTGGTGTGATGAAGATGCTAAGAAAATGGCTTTTGAGTGTGTAGGTTGCTTTTTAGTGGCTATATTGGCCTAAATATTAATATACTCCTACGCCCCTTCCAATCCTTTTTTCTGATTGAATTGCAATAACAAAAATTCACTAAATTTCTTTTTTTTTTTAAATAAATAAATTTTAAAAATTATAAAAATCTTAAACAAATGAAAATAAGGAGAAGTCACTTAAAATATAAGCTTGTTATTAATTATATTTTCCTAGCCAATTCGTTATGCATGTACAAAATAAAGCATTTGTATAGATAGAACTCATTAAAGGATTATAGGACATTGTTGCTTGCTAAAAGACTTGACTTCTAAACCTAGTATCTCAAATCTGAAAGTCTGGGATTTATAATTGGTATCTTAAGGCATCTCACTTCTTCTCAGCCCTACCAGATACCTAACATGTGTCTGGATGAGTATTGAGGGTTAGTTTTTTGTGCTGGTTGCTCAAGATTCTCTTTAAATGTTGACCATTGAAACAGATAAACTATTTCATCAGCTCTATGTATGGCTTAGTCCAACTTTTAATTAGCTCAAGGAAACATTTTATATTTATTAGTTTGGATGTTTTATTTTTGGCTGTTCTATGTTTTAACTCTCCTATTTGCTAAGGGTGTTATCATCTGTGACTATATCATTGAAGTCATAGTTCATCCCTGGAATGCAGATCAATGTCAGGGAGGTATTGGGGACCTCTTGAATGTTCATCCTATTTATGCAGATGAGGCAGGAAAATTTTACTTTCGTCGCCTGGCAAGTTTACGAAAGGTAATAATCACATAAAAAAAATATTTAGTTAATAAAACTAATTTATTTTTTAGCTACATAATAATTTTTTTCCAAGTTAATTAGCCAATAGAATAAATTATAACTTATAAATCAATAACGTGTCAGTTAGTTTTGAATGTATGAAATAAATAGACAATGCACATGTTCAGAATGATCAGGAATTAACTAGCAACAGTAGCCATAATTAAATGCAGACACTGTCACACTAAGGTAGGGTACATGTAAGAGAACAGTCAAAGGAGTGACAGACTTTTGGTTGCTTTTTTTTATTGATACAATATATATAAATAGAAGTACCCTGTTGAACCATGTCAGAAGTGTTCTTGTAGATGTTTTTATCCATGTACCAGTGAGGTGCCATGGCTGAGTGGTAAAGCGCTTGTGGTAAAGCGCTTGAGTTCATAACCAGAGGTTCTAGGTTTGAATCCTGGTGAAGACTTGAGATTTTTTTATTTTGAATATGTAGAGCGCCTCTGAGTTCACCCATCTCTAATGGGTACCTGACATTAGTTGGGGAAAGTAAAGGCTGTGCTGGCCACATGACACCCTCTTTACTGTGGACTACAGAAACAGATGAAATACCTAACTAGGCTGATCAGTTAGTTTCATTTTGCAAGTAAATCCTTGTTTCTGAAGTGATTGGCTCAAATCCTAATCCTTAAGTACCTGAGCAGACAAGGGCTGGATTTATTTATTATATACTAAGGATTTGTTTCTTTTAATAAAGAAAAGAACATTTTAACACTTTTAAAAAAAAAAGTGTTTTTGAAATGTGTTTTTTACAGTATTCACTTTATGAAGTAACACTTTGGGCTGAATTAGAAGCATCAAGACGAAGTCAAGAACTCATTGAAAGGTAAAAACATTTATCACTTATTTAGGAGAAAACAAATATAACTGTTCATCTCAACAATTTTTTTAATTATCTGAAATTATTGAAACACTGATGAATATTTTTATACATATATATTTTATCTCATTCACAGCTTAAAGAATCAAATCAAAGAACTTGAGCTATCAAAAGACAGTTCCAGGTAAGAAATGTTTCTAGATGACACCAATGTCTTAATGCATTGATTTCTGATGAAATAAAAAGGATATTTTCATCACAAAAATACATAATGTAATGATGTAAAATGTAATGAGCTGTACATTTTAAAAATAATTAATGTCTTTGTGCAAAATCAACATATCAGTAGCAAGCAGGTCATCTATGTAAAAGTATATATATATATGTGTGTTGATAAATCTATTGAAAAGTTATTACAACAAAAGAATTAACTAACATTTACATGAGATGCTGTATTTTTCTTTATTTTTGTTAACATTTATAATTTTAAAAAAATATTGTATAATACTGTTACAAACGAACAGTGACAAGTAGAGGTCAACGTGTGACCCCAGCGAGATGACACTGCAGCCATTGTTCTCTGGAATCTACGCGTATAAACAAGGACAGGATGTGACGTGTCCTCACGTATTGTTCCAGGGGATAAATAGATCTAAGAAGGGGGCAGTTACTAATGAACAGTGACAGATAGAGGTCAGTACGTGTGACCCCGGCTTGATGACACTGCAGCAGGTGTTCTCTGGAATCTACATGTAAAAACAAAGACAGGATGTGACGTTTCCTCACGTGTTAATCCAGAGGATACTAGCCGTGTTTGTGCAACTTTGGACAAGCGATTAGGGACTCTATAAGCCAGAGAGTTAATGTGAAAGTCAGTCGTGAGTGAGTCGTCGGTACTGTTGTCTACTGTGTGAGACAGTAGAGGAGAGATGTGTACGACTCGATGCAAGTTAACTAGGGTAGAGTTAACTGGAGTGGACTACTGTCGTTAAAGTCTATACAGCGAACTACAGTGGACTTGAGCCGTTACAATCGATACAGTCGATGTAAGACGTGTGCGGCTCTGATTCGGTAGACTTGAGTACGACTTGGTTCAGCTTTGGGAGACCTGGAGCGACACTGGAAAGTGTGTCATTGGTCTGTTCTGTGGAATACGGCTCGATGCAAGTAGAGAAGAGATGAATAGCAACAAAGTGAAGAGATGAATTGCATTGAAGTATAGCTAACTGTAAACTGACAGATATTGTACAGTCTTCTACGCTACATGTTACAGTAACAAATTGTTAGAGTTAATAGTCAATAAAGTTATATGAAGCTGAAAGTTGAGTTGTCAAGTTCTTTACAGTGTTTTTATTTGTGTGCCTACTAGTACATTTAGTCAGAAGATTCAGAAATACGTAACAATACATTTAGATACATTTTGTACACATTTTTCATATCATTTCTTGCTGCTATTGTAATTAGGATGTACATGGTTAATCTCATAAACAGTTTCTTTATAGTTAAAGTACTCTTTAAACAATAAAATCTTGTTATTCTCAACATAGTTATTTTAGAGAGGAATTTGCTTTGAGCATTTTTTACAAAGCATATCAAATCATCCTAGTAATAATGAGTTGAGAAATTATCGTTAGAATATTGTTAACTTTTTAATTGTTGTTTATCTCATTTCCATTGTTTGCTATTGTTGAATGGAGGGCTGGTGCATTAAACTTTTCTTTTTTTTTTAATACTGTTGAATTGATCTATGAAGTTCATTATTGCAGTACAAATTTTCTTGAAGTAATAGCCTTATTATTATGCTAATATTGCAAGATGGATTATCATCATTACATTAATATTATTGTACAATGCTCACTTTGATTTACAATATTAACTTTGAAAACTATTAAATTGTGTGCTTTGAATGCAACATACAAATGTGAAATATTTAAGCCAGATGTACCGTTTTGTCTGAGAATTAGAACAGAATAGTTGACCTACATATGGTTATTTATATCAAAATGCTTGTGTATGTTTCTTTAAGTTTGATTGAACATGCTATGTCTGTATATAGACTCTTTCCATACATGAATGATATTTAAAATTTTTAAATTAAATTTGCAAATAATTTGATTAAATAATACCGTTTTTTTTTTTTTTAATTTTATGCAGACAGACCTCTGACTCTGACATTAATGATGGTGAATCCTACTGAAATGTTTCTAAAAGATAAGTTACTGTTTGTTTAGTTAATGACCCACTTACATTTGTCTTATATTTATCATTACTTCAGAATGTCTGTTTGTGCTTTCTGCATAAAATATTAAGATTAAACAAAAAATAATTGTGTGATAGTTTTGGTGCTCTTTCACTAAGTTATTTGTTCTGTTACCATTCAACAGACTTAATGCCAGAGTTTTGCTTTTTCAGCTATGCACACATTTTTATTAGTGTCATTTTCAGTTTCTTTTTGGTGTGTTCAATTAAGTGCTGATGCTCGAACCTTGCCGGTCTTCATCCAGTCTGTGATCCAGGGACTTAGGTGATCTCCCATTAGTGGAAAGAAAATTTTTTTTTTTTTAAATGCCAATGTTTTTTGTAGTTATAATAATATGTCCAAAAAAACAATTTATTTACTATGTGCCAGACATTACTGTAAAAATGAATCAATTTTCTGTTCAAAGAAAATGTCTGTGGCCACCTTTATATTGAATGTTTTTTACCATTTTGTGTTTGTAAATTTTAACTATGTAAAACTTATTCCAAAATTGTTTATTCATTTCAAAACTGCTTTTTGAAAAGCTCTAATGCAAAGTTAGTTTCCAATAAAAAGTTTATATAGCTTTCATTTACTTTATAAAATTATATTGATCTGTTACAACTGGTACATTGTGCCCTTTTAGTTTACATTAGAACTGTGCCTTGAAATCTCTATGCCATCCTTTCATGTAAATGTTTCTTGAATAATTTATTTTTAAAATCATTTCTCTTAAAGATATTGAAAAAAAAGTCAAATAAATAAGCAGCCAAACTTTTTTTTTCTTATTTAAAAGATGATAATCATAATCTGAACACATAGTGCAACATGCTTCTTTAATCAGTTCAGCTTGACACATCAGCACTATTTAAATCTAGTTCTTTTTTTTTCTTACTCTGTTTTAAAATGTTATAAATTGTGAAATAATTTACAATATGTCAATGAAAAATATAGGCTTTGCAAAAAATGTGTGCAAGAATTACATAGTGTAATTTGCACATTGTTTCAGAGTGTAGAGTCATCCTGTGTCATCCTGTCACCTTTTCAAAACAAAATAATCTACTTCAATAATGTCTTCTGTCTTGTAACAGTGACAGTTTTATGAATAGTTCGTCCTCCTCCCCCACTAGGAGATATTTGTTTCCAGTCAGTCTAGTGCTTGTTTTTATCTTTGATGCTGTATACTTACTTTCTTTTTTTTTTTTTTTTTATTATTGACTTCAAATATAACAACTGATGTTTCTTAATTAAAGACATTGTTTTATTTTTTACATTATTTAAAGTACTCTTGTCAATGTGTACACCTGAGGGTAGATACTGTGCACACCTGAGGGTAAATCATGGGAAGATAACTTTTTTTTGGGGGGTTTAGTTTACTTCTCCTCTCATTATTTAGCTGGTACATGTCCATTCAGTGAAATGGATTGCATTTCAAATAAAGAATCAGAATCACTCAATTGAACATTATTTTGTGCAATAGAAAACTGTCTAGTTCATAGTGCTAGTAACAGCTTTCTAGTCTTGGACCTGTAAATAGCTATTAACTAAGATATTATTAATTCTTTGTTTACCTTATATTTTCTTTTATTATACAAAGCTGAAACATTACCGATTTTCGTTTAAAATCATGCCATAATGTTATTTATTGGACCAAGCCAAATGTTTATTTACATTTAATACTGATGATGCCTTAAAATATGAAATTTTTTATTATTTTTTTTTTGATCATGTAATAATTTCACTGGTGTTTTGTTTTGTTCTCTGTTGTGTTTGAGTTTTGTAATGGATTCATTTTGTTTTATCATGTTTTGTTATTGAATTCAAATTTCCAAATAAATACAAGTTTCAAGTTGTTACATTTCCTAAAGTGATATTTTTTGTAAGGTTATTATTTCATTTGATGTTATATAACTGAAATAGATGTTGTTTTCCTCTTGATATCAGTTGATTGCAGATGGTTAATCCAAGGCTATAGTTCTGTGTGAGATTCAGCAGCAACAGGCAGGTGGACATTCATCTTGGATATACTGGGCAGGGTTGTATTCCCCTGGTTCACAAGTACAGCATTCACCTAGACTTTGAAGAGGCACCTGCCTGCAGTCACATATTTTTTTCTGTAAGAAATCACAAAAGAATAATTCAGAGACACTCAACAACTGAATACAATTTCTTGATAGCTGCATAGAATGAATTGCTTTATGATATAATAATGACACTAATGAGTGCAGTGTTTATGATATACAAATAAAACATTAGTACGAGTCATTAAAGTGTATACAACAAATTTGTTGTTCCCACCTACTAAAGGCACATGCAGTGTCAAGTTTGTACCAAGTGCTCGTACTTCCAGAGTGCCATTAGAGAATGGAATGGGTTGTCTGAATCAACCAGGAAAACCAACGAATTGGCAGTGCTTAAGTCACTGAATAATATGCATTACTAGAGTGACATGAAAAACGCAGGACATAATTATCTTCTCTTTTGAAGTTACGTCTGTAATTTACAAATTCAATTTGTAATTTATAATGATAAAAAAAGGGAGGTAGTTTATTGATTTCAAAATGTTCTTATGACTTTTGACCTTTATGTCATGAACTTTAATTGAAGGAAATGTAGCGCTTTATGAACTTACTTTCTGTTCCAGCCTAGAATGCAGTGTTATACATTGTTGGAACTGTTCTTAGAGACGTTCTAAGTTATAACATTATAACACTATTTTGAGTCCCTCAAAAAAACTAAAAGGCTTCGAGGATTGTTTTGCTGACTATGTTTAATCTGTTTCAATACACAAAGAAAGTGTACTTGCCGGTTTAAATCTAAAGAAGCCAATGGTCTCTCCATAGGGTAGACCCATCCGGGTGTAGCCGTAATCTTTGGTGTTGTGATAGGGTGGAACTGTATCATTGAATATAGATGTGGTACAGCAGGGGTTCAAACCTTTACCAAAGATGCAACTGTTAAAACCTGTGTTCTGAGGACAGGATACATATCAAATCAGCAATGCAATAGACCTATTTTGTATTTATCCATGTTCTGCAATGCTTTTAAAATAAATTTTAACTTATTACTGTTATATGACATTCCAAAACATTTAAAATCCTTTTAGATTCGTACCCGAGTTCCTCACTGACATTTAGGGAATATTTTAATCTCATTAAATAAAGCTTACGTTCACTGTCTCCCTCAAAGCCAAAATATCTTGGAGCCTTAATCTACAATGGACAGGGTGTCTTAGTTTCTTTCGTTATTGAGAAGATTTTCTCGTTTATCAATTATAACTGGTTACACAGACATCAAAACTGAATTGTTTATAAATTATAACTGGTTACACAGACATCAAAACTGAATTGTTTATAAATTATAACTGGTTACACAGACAACAAAACTTCATTGTTTGTAAATATGAAGACATGCTCTAAACTAATTTCTTTCAGATTTTTTTTTTGGTGTTTAATTTTAATTCATTAATATAATTTTAATTTTGTTACTGAACAAGGGAAGAAAAGTGTTATCCAATAGAAATGTGACTCTTACTATTGGCGGTTTATCTCTATTTCGGTATGGTCCCAAGATCTGTGGAGATTTGCCAGGCATCTGAAAAAAAAAAGGCAAAGCTTAAGTGAAAACATATCTACATCTATCAAGTTATCAAAGTTCTTTGACAAAGTGGGTGCTTGATTTATTTTGAGGACAAAAATCAGAAGGAGGTGTGTCCACATGGTTACTCCCACCCCAAAAAAAGCAAACTTATTGATTAAATTTCCCTTGAAGAAAAAAATTTTTTTATGAACTACAGACGTGACTTCAAAAAAGATGATGATTACGTCCTACCCGTGTTCCTAAGTCAATCTAGTCAACTGTCATGCTTGTTAATCAATGACTTAAATTCTGTCAAGTCAATGGTTTCCCTGGCTGACTCAGGCAACCCATTCCATTCTCTAATAGCACTAGGAAAGAAGAATGATTTATACAAATTTGTCCTAGCCTATGAAACAAGGAATGTAGCAGCTAGACCTATTTGGTTCCAAATACTAGCTGGACCCATGCACCACTCCAAGGTTTAAATAGGCCCCAATCACCTCACAGAAATTACAAAGTTAAAAGTTGCGAAATAATTTAAAAGTAAAAATGCATTTCTACTCTTCCTTGTGATAGTAAATGTGATTGTTTTGTCAGGCCCGTCTCGTTATTGTAACCCACATTGCTGACTTGTCGAAATTCCTTTTAGGCCTATATATATGGAAGATCTAACATGAATGAAGCAGCATTTAAACAGACAAGAAAGTGTTTGTTAGTGTCTACTAGCTTGCTATTACATGGTGTCAGATGGATCAACTCCACCCGCCACAACCGCTGGAATTTAATGGAAATGTTGCAGAAAACAGTCCACAGACGTGACTTCAAAAAAAGAAGATAATTACGTCCTACCCGTGTTCCTAAGTCAATCAAGTCACCTGTCATACATGTTAATCAATGACTTAAATTCTGAAACACTCATTTCAAATGTACACCATAGCAAGTGGACTTGATACCAAAAGTCAAGAAGTTCAGTCCATGACGTTACTATATGTAATTGGCCACGAAACAGTCCAAGGATACAACACATTCCAGTGTGAAGACTGCGATATCAGCAAGTCTTTTCATACACTGAATAGCATTTTAAGCAAATTTGAAAAATACTGCTTTCCGAGGAAGAATATAACAATTGAAAGGCACATTTTTTTTCCAGAAAGGTCAGAGTGAAAGAGAAACCTTTGACAGTTTTGTGACCGACCTCAAACTCAAGGTCATGTGAATTTGAGTCACTAAAAGATTCACTTATTAAAGACTAAATAGTAAGCGGTATAAAAAATGACAGCACTAGAGCAGCCTTTGAGTAAAAGTAACATTCGTTGGACACGCCATTACAGATAGTGGAATCAAGCCTGACAACTCCAAGATTGAAGCAATACACTCTATGCCATGCCCTTCAAACCACAAAGAACTAGAAAGATTTCTGGGCATGATAAATTATCTTGCCTATTTCTAACAAAATCTGTCTGATATTACTGCCCCTTGAGGGAGCTACTTAAACAAGATAATGAATGGATGTGGTTGGAACAACATCAGAATGCAGTTGATTATTTAAAACGTATGATCACAACCGCCCCTGTTCTAGCTTATTATGATGTTTCACAACTAGTCAAGTTGTCAGTAGCTGCTTCGCAAGAAGGACTTGGAGCTGTATTAATTCAAAATGAGAGGCCAGTGGCTTACGCATCAAGATCTCTTACAGAGTGTGAAAAACGTTATGCACAAACAGGAAAAGAAATGTTTGCAATAGTGTTTGGAGTTGAACATTTCCATTATTATGTTTATGGGCGTCAAATAACAGTTGAAACAGATCACACACCATTAGAAGTGATCATCAAAAAGCCTTTGTCATCTACACCACCAAGACTTCGTCTAATGAAGTATGAAATCCTGCTGAAATAGAAGTCAGGCAAAGAAATGTCTATTTCAGTTACACTTTCACGAGCATCGCTGCCAGTGAAACATCCATCAAGTGATGACTGGGACGCACAGGTTCATTTTATTGTAGATAGTCTGCCTGTGTCAGATGAAAATATGAAACATTTTCAGCAAGCAACTGCAAACGATGCCCATTCTAAGACTTTTAAAAGATCAAATTTTGATAGGATGGCCAAACACAAGAAATGAAATTCCTCAAGAAATACGAGCTTATTATGGATTTAGTGAAAGCGATGGTCTACTTCTACAAAGAGAAAGAATATTAGTACCAAAAGCATTACAAAAAGAAATGTTGCAAAGACTCCATCAAGGTCACCTTGGAAGTGATAGATGTCTGGGTACAGCCAAGGAAGTGTTCTTCTGGCCTGGAATGTCAAAATAAATTATAGACAAGGTATATAGCTGTGGCGTATGCAAAGAACAACATAAATCACAGCAGAAGAAACCAATGCTACCACATAATACACCTCAATTTCCCTGGGAAAAGATTGGAGCTGACCTTTTTGAGCATTTTGGTAAGAACTATTTACTTCTTGTTGACTACTACAGTAGATTCTTTGAGATATCTCATTCCAACACTTAAAGCTTCAGACGTTATTGCTTGTATGAAGTCACAACTTTTTCGTCAAGGCATCCCCAAGGAAGTAATTACTGATAATGGACCTGAGTTTTATTGCGAAGAGTTTCTTAAATTCTCTAAAAGCTGGGGTTTTCGACATATTACTTCGAGTCCCAGATTTCCACAGTCCAATGGGATGGCTAAACGCGCAATACAGACAGTAAATAAAATTATGAATAATGCTAAAACATCAGGTCAAGACCCATATTTAGCCATGCTACAGTTCAGAAATGCTCCAGGTCCAGATGGACCTTCACCAGCAAGGCTGCTCATGTGCAGACGTTTGAGAACTAAACTTCCGACTACAAATACTTATCAAAGACCACAAGCTCCAGACCAGAAAGAAATGGCAGATGTATGGAGAAAGAGAAAAAATGATCAAAGAAAATATCATGACAGAACGGCTAGACGAACTGACCGACAACAGTTTCATCCTGGAAACAAGGTTTTTATGCAAAAGAATCCTGGAAGTCAGTGGAAGCCAGCCATTGTCATCTTATAAGCTTCAACACTAAGATCATACTTTGTACAATCACCTGAAGGGGCCACATACAGAAGAAATAGAAACATGTTAAGAAAGACATTTTCTAGACCACACGAAACTCCAGATGTGTTTGAATGGGACAATTCTGATACATCCTACGAAACGAAAGTTACAGAACCCGAGACTGCGATAGCTAGTCCAGCACCTGTTGTAACACAATATGGCCCAGCCCCAGTGGTTACACGCTATGGCAGACCAGTAAGACCACCAAAACGTTTTCTTGATGTCAAAATTTAGACATTCATTATTTGAAATGCAGCCTACTGTGTAAAAAGCTTTTTGATGTTTTCTTACAATATATATTATAATAATATATTATATAAATATATAAATATTTTAACCCAACTGTAAATCGTTACGTGAAACTTGTAAACATAATAGCAATGTTAGAATTTTATAATGTGTATGTTTCAAACTTTGAATAGTTACATTTAAATGTCTTTTGAATATCTATGTTAAATGTAAATATTTTGTACTACGATGTAGAAATAGGTTTTATAGATGTTTTATCATTGAATGTTTGTAAGAAGGGAGATGTGATAGTAAATGCTATTGTTTTGTCAGGCCCGTCTCGTTATTGTAACTCAGTAACCCACTTTGCTGACATGTCGAAAGAATGCTCTAATTAACAGATTGGTGTGTGTGGGGGGGGGGGGTAATTTAATTCCTTTTAGGCCTATATATATGTACGATCTAACCTGGATAAAGCAGCATTTAAACAGACAAGAAAGTGTTTGTTAGTGTCTGTGACGAGCACATTTGCCAGGGATTATATTCTCAATACTTGACAAATCAATGAAATGAGGAAAGAAACATCTCTCTGTATTTTCTTCAAACTTCTTTAATAACTTCTTCAAACTTTCACATCAAAATTAACTTCTTAATTCAATTACAACTTGACTTGATACTTCCTAAATAAAACTTAAATGTTACATAAAACTTCTCTTAGTATAACTTCAACTTCAACTGCTAAAACTTTACTTAATGGATCCGCTAATAACATATAACTCATTACTGAGAGAGGACCAACGCTCTACAAGAACTACTACTATGCGAGGACCAACGCTCTACAACATCTACTACTATGCGAGGACCCCGTCTGACTCACTTTCCCTTAATTTATACTTTCTTTGATCGTATATTCCAGAATCCTGGAACCTTCTCCGATAATTATTTTAGTAACTTTGACCTTCTAGAAGCTGACGTGTGCTATTTTTTCCCCTTAACCTCTTTCTTCGATTGGACATCTAAAATTAACTTGTTTACGCTGGACACCTGCACTGGTTGACCTCGAGGTTCTAGAAACTGGTCGAAATAGGTCACAGACTCGACTCGTGACATTACCCCCTTGCCTTTTTAGCATTTTGTATGCAATATAAAATGCGTAAAATAACTTTATTACTATTCTAATATATGCACACAAAAAAACTAAAAAAATTCATGCATTAAAAATACAGAGCTCATAATTCAAATAATTGCTCCATTACATTTACATAATTCAAAATTCAAAATATTATACACATTTAGCATATATAGTAAGTATCACAAAAAATACAGCTTAGTTCCATACAGCACTATATGATATTTGAGTATGAACTTTTCTAGCTTTTGAAACTCAAGAAAATATCAAAATTATACAACTTCACAATACTGAAAAATATCTGTCATCTTATCATATTATTTACTAATACATAATATCTGAATATTAACTTATTTTTCAATATATGAAATCTAAACATGTACAATGCCAAATTACTCATTTCTAAAACTATTATAACAACAGTACTAAGGTAAATATACTAAGTAATAAACAATTGCATGACATAATTATTAAAATAAATATTGACACAGCTGTACAGTCCTGTTAGATTTACAACTTTCTTCTTTCCAGGTACTTGAAACAATTCTAGTCTGTCTGTATATTTCTTCTGTTCGGGCACTGGAAATAATTCTAGTCTATCTGTACATTTCTTCTTTCTTGGTTCTTTATAGTTCAAAATACGTTTAACAATATTGTCCTGTGTTTTCAGAGAGTTTTGTTCAACTCTGCTGTTGAAAAATGTCACTTTTGGTTTCAATACAAACATGCTTAGTTTAGCTACAAATGTACGTTGTTTCAATTGGTACAGAATGTCTTTCAGTTCATGAATATGTTTCATTCTAGCTTTAAGCAACATACAACTATTGTCCTTATAATATTCTTTGCTTTTCATATGTTCAAATAAGAACTGTCCAAAATTGACACTAAATCTTTCTTTTAATGACAGTTTACGTTGTAAAACGATTGAAGTAGAAAACATTGAGTTCGATTGTTCATGCAAGCATGGCGCTAATAAATCAGTTAATTCTTTCTGCAGTAAATCTCTATTGTGCAAAGTTAGAGAATAAACATTTGAGTTGGCAAGTTTGTTAGTTTTTAAGTTAATCTCATTGTCTATTAATGTTGATATGTCAGGAACATCATGAAATATCTCAGTATATTCTTCACTTGTATTCAACAGGTCTTTCATACTTTTCAACTTTAAATGATCTATGTCAATGTCTTTGATAGATTCAGTTTGTTTTGATGTCGCTGGTAATAGTTCATTTCTATTGTCTTCATTTTCCTCTGGAATTGTTTCTAAGCATGTAACATTGTCTTCTAGTACTTTTGATAAGTTTTCTTTATCTGTATCCTCATTGTATTTTCCAAGCATATGAACATGAAACACTTTGATATATTTGTTAATGTTGATTTCATAAGTTACGTTTGAAATCTTTCTGATGATTGTAAATGGACCTTGCCATGTATAAATCAGCTTGTTGCTCATGTCAGGTAACCATAACTTCACTTTGTCTCCTTGTTTTAAATTTCTAAGCTTTCTGTAATTCTTTAAAATTGTTTCACTTTGAATATTGACTTCAGCTTCTTGAGTTTTTCCACATGGCTTTATGACTGTAATATTTCTATCAAAATCTTGTTGAAATGTTTTCGTTTCTGAGTTATTTTGTTTTGACTTAGACAATGAGTCATTTTTGTCTGGTATAATATTTTCAATAGGTTTGTAGCTTTGTTCAACATTCGCGCGTTGATCTGGAACTTTTGTCTTAGGATTGTTCATTTGACAAACTTGACATTGACTAACATGTTTCTTAACATCTTTCGTAATACTAGGCCAATAAAATTTGTCAAGAATTCTTTTCTTTGTCCTCGTCACACTTGCTAGTTTCGTATGTAGAAAATTGTGATTCGTTTCAATGATGTCTTGAGTATATTTCAGTGGTAAAATGATTTGTTCAACAAACTCATAGGTATCATAATTAACACTTTTCTTTACAAGTATGCCTTCTTTGAAATAAGGTACATGAAGTCCTGGCTGCTTTACAGTTGTTTGCGCCTTCTCGTACATTCTTGTCAAAGTTGTATCTTTCCTCTGGTCAGCTTTAAATTCTTCATTATTAAATAGTTGAAGTTCAGTAGTATTCTTGTTGTACTCATAAACAATGTCACAAGGTCCTTCAGTAATGTTTGTCTCTTTTTCTTCAGTTTCATTTCTTTCTGTTTCTTGTATTTCTTTAAGTTTTCTTTCTTCTTCTTCTTTTCTTTCTTTAAGTTTTCTTTCTTCTTCTTCTTGTATTTCATTAAGTTTTCTTTCTTCTTCTTCTTTGCGTTTCTTCTCTTCTGCTTCTTTGTCTTCTTGTCTTCTTTTTTCTTCTCTAATTTTTTTTCTTTCTTCTGCTTCTTTTTCATCCTGTCTTCTTTTTTCTTCTCTAATCCTTTTTCTTTCTTCTGCCTCTTTGTCTTCTTTACGTTTTTGTATATCGTAATTTATTTGTGTAGTGCACCATTCCTCCATTCTTTCTTGTGGGATGTGAAAGGCAGCGGCTAATTTGATGTATTCTTTCCACAAGTACGAGACCAATGCCATTGTAATAACTTAATAACTGTGCTATTTATAAGTACTGCCTACACTAGCGATGACCGACACCTGTCCTCAGGTGAGAGGTTAACTATGGCTGACCTAGTTAAATATCGATCGGTGTCTCCTCTTGAGGAATGTGTAAGTGGTCAGTGTATGTAAACAAACCAGTGTACTCTAGCTTTAGTAACGTTGCCTTCTCAGCTTAATAGATATAGCTTTCACAGCTTTAGTAAATGTAGCTTTCACAGCTTGGTAAATGTAGCTTTCACAGCTTAGTAAATGTAGCTTTCACAGCTTAGTAAATATAGCTTTCACAGCTTAGTAAATATAGCTTTCACAGCTTGGTAAATATAAAATGTAAGGTACTAACCTTAAAACAGATGATCTTTCACGTTTCATTACAAAGTTTCGTTTCAAAGATTGCCGTCTTGTTGAAGTATTCTGCAAGAGGCTTTTCTTATAAGGCTTTATTTGGGCTTTGTCGTTCAGAGAGGCTATAAATCACTCGTTAGAGGCTTTATGAAAATTCGTAGAACTTGCTAGAATGTGTCGACTTTCCTCTTTGAAAATGTAATATGTGATTCTTGACTTCGTCGTTGTCTTTATTTATAGATGCCTTTTTTCGTCAGGAGGTGCCAATATATGTGACGCCTTTACTCTTCAATGCTCTTTGCCGGAGGTGCCATAATATGTGACGTTTTGGCCGAAGGATTGTATTAATAAGTTGACGAATTCATATGAAATGAAGAAAGAAACATCTCTCTGTATTTTCTTCAAACTTCTTTAATAACTTCTTCAAACTTTCACATCAAAATTAACTTCTTAATTCAATTACAACTTGACTTGATACTTCCTAAATAAAACTTAAATGTTACATAAAACTTCTCTTAGTATAACTTCAACTTCAACTGCTAAAACTTTACTTAATGGATCCGCTAATAACATATAACTCATTACTGAGAGAGGACCAACGCTCTACAAGAACTACTACTATGCGAGGACCAACGCTCTACAACATCTACTACTATGCGAGGACCCCGTCTGACTCACTTTCCCTTAATTTATACTTTCTTTGATCGTATATTCCAGAATCCTGGAACCTTCTCCGATAATTATTTTAGTAACTTTGACCTTCTAGAAGCTGACGTGTGCTATTTTTTCCCCTTAACCTCTTTCTTCGATTGGACATCTAAAATTAACTTGTTTACGCTGGACACCTGCACTGGTTGACCTCGAGGTTCTAGAAACTGGTCGAAATAGGTCACAGACTCGACTCGTGACAGTGTCTACTAGCCTACTATTACATTCCCTACCTGTTCTTCTTATAAATTACAGATGCTCCCTCAAAAGAGAAGATAATTTCGCCCTGCGCATAGCAATATTCTAAACAAGTCGTGCATTAGAGACTTAACGTCTGCTAAATCATTGGCTTACCTGGCTGGTTCCACCAACCTCTCTTAATAAAATTAAAAAAAATAAATTATTGTCTACAGAGCAAATAATGTTTTCATATACATCCGTTCTACCACACAGTTTGTGTAGGCCAAAGCCACTCATTCATGTTTTCACCCATGGACTAATTTGAGAAGGCGAAGTAATTAGTTCAACATTCATTTCTACATCTCATCTCTAAGTGTTTGAATGACTTACAAATGGAGGTATTAATTTCCCTTCCAGAAACATCACATTGCAGGGGCGGGTTCTAAGTCGAGCTGGTAGCTAGATAACAATGGTCATAATAAAATGTCTAAGCGTAATACAAAATATACTTACACTAGATGCTAATTAAGTTCTTGAAGAAATTATAATATGAAAGATATGAACCTATTAAAATGTAACAGTAAACATACATATAAGTAAAAATATTCTAGAAATAGCACTAATCCATACGTTAAAGAAATTTAAAGCACGAAAAATATGATGCAGTCGTTTTCGTTGTTTTTCTACATTTTCTAAGTTTGAATGTGTATTTATTTCATTAAAATCAAAATTTACTCTAGGGGATTAAAATTACGGTAAAAATTAGTATTACAGCGAAAACGATTTTAAATTCTCAAAAGTAGCTTCTCAAATAACATAGGCCCAAATATTAATTACATATGCACTATGCTGACACTGTCGATTGTTGTAAAATTCAACACATTTAGCTTATGATTGAATCAATTTTCAGGTTTTCCCGATCTTGGTTGCTACACTTAACTTCTTAAAAATAATAAATATTATTAAAAGCGCTCTGCTGTACGTATTCGAAGGCCTTAGAGATATTGTACGAAGTAGATCTAGAACTATATTCAAGCTCCTAACGAAGCCTGCCTTAAATAATCTAATACAAATGAATAGGCCCTATTACACCAGCCTATAAAATATTGGATTGACATTAAGAGAAGGATAAATCTGTCAAAATATCTACAACCGGCTCACAAATTTTTAAACGTGTTTAAAAAAAAAAGATGTGAGCTAAGTTAAAGTAGGCTCTTTATACTTTGAATAAGAAAACTTCCTTTGAGCAAACTCAGGATTTAGAAACCACATAGGCCCATGTACTAGACGCGTTTGGAGAAGATTCAGAGTTTGCTAAGAAACATTCAAATAGAAATAAGAACGGCAAACAATGTGATTGAACCAAAAGCTAAATATAAGACATTCTTTACAAAAATAACAACTTACAAAAGCGAAAACATTGCACAATTACTGCCATATAACTCAATGCTGCAAGATTTATCTACCATTTTCTTTGTAACAAAGAAAAAAATCGATTACCACTAATCAATGAACTAACTGGTAATTTTTTTGTTTAAATTGATTCATGTCATCGACAATGAATTATTGTCCGACGTTTCAACTTAAGCCGGGAATAGGAAGAGGAAGAAAAAACGTCAAGGAATCATCACAGGCAGACAGAAGGATTGAGTTCATAGAGGCTTTGTCAATAGACGTGAAACAATGGAATTGATTTGTTTATTTAATAAATCCAGGAGTGGTAACTGTTATAAGTATGGATGACATAGGCTACTGCTACTATGAACTTTAACGGAAACTACTCAATAGGTTATTGGTTATTTTTTCATTTCCTAATTCATAACTTTGGAAAACAGATCATTTGTTCAGTTGCATGAATTGATGCTTTAAGAACTATGTGGCCAGAGACACAGCAAAGAAAAGGGACTCTAACCAATGTTTTGTGGTCAGCCACAGAGCAAAGAAAAGGGACTCTAATCAATGCTTTGTGGTCCGACACAGAGCAAAGAAAAGGGACTCTAACCAATGTTTTGTGGTCAGCCACAGAGCAAAGATAAGGGACTCTAACCAATGCTTTGTGGTCCGACACAGAGCAAAGAAAAGGGACTCTAACCAATGTGTTGTGATCAGACACAGAGCAAAGAAAAGGGACTCTAACCAATGCTTTGTGGTCCGACACAGAGCAAAGAAAAGGGACTCTAACCAATGCTTTGTGGTCCGACACAGAGCAAAGAAAAGGGACTCTAACCAATGTGTTGTGATCAGACACACAGCAAAGAAAAGACACTAAAACTAATGCTTGGTGGTCAGATACAGAGCAAAGAAAAGGGACTCTAACCAATGCTTTGTGGTCAGAGACACAGCGAAGAAAAGGGACTCAAACTTATGCTTTGTGGTCAGACACAGAGCAAAGAAAAAAAGGGACTCTAACCAATGCTTTGTTGTCAGTCACACAACGAAGAAAAGGGACTCTAACCAATGTGTTGTGGTCAGACACAGAGCAAAGAAAAGGGAACAAAAAGTATAAAAAAATTAAACACCTAACCCAAAAAGTAAGTAGACAGCTGCAAAGTGAATACATAAACAATGTTATATCTAAAGATAACAACAAAAACCTATGGTCATACATTAAGTCTAAGAAAATGGAAACAACAGGCATAGCGCCATTAAAAGATGAACATAACATAATACATAATGATAATAAAACTAAAGCAAACATCCTAAACCAATACTTTGCATCAGCATTCTCAGCCCCAGGAGACAAAGACATATTACTGAATTTGAACTAAGTAGGCAACATAGAAGATTTAGTAGTACAAGAAAATGAAATCCAAAAACTATTAGCCAACACCAAATTAAATAAAGCGTCTGGACCTGATGGTATTCCAGCTAGATTACTCAAAGAACTAAGCAATGAGCTAGCCCCAGTGTTCAAAATACTTTTTCAGGCATCGCTTAACCAGGGCAGAGTACCAAAGGACTGAAAGAAGCTAATGTCACCCCCCTATTTAAAAAAGGAGAAAAATCTGACCTAAAAAACTACAGACCAGTATCACTTACCAGCATCACATGTAAAATCCTAGAACACATAATATGCAGCAACATCATAAACCACTTAGACAAACATAATGTCCTCACCCCATACCAACATGGATTTAGGAAATATAGATCATGTGAAACACAACTAATAGGACTAATTGATGATTTTTCAAAAGGTTTAGATAATAGTGAACAAATAGATGCTATCTTACTAGATTTTTCTAAGGCTTTTGACAAAGTTCACCACCATAGTTTGCTTAAAAAATTAAAATATTTCGGCATTAATGGTCCACTGCATCAGTGGATTAAAGATTTTCTGATAGGGAGAGAACAAACTGTAATAATAAATGGTTCTAAATCAACACTCAGGTGTACCTCAAGTCTTAGGTCCACTACTATTCTTAATTTACATAAATGATTAACCAAATTGCATTACCTCAGGAACTAAAATCAGATTATTTGCAGACGATTGCATAATATATAGAACAATAAAAACAACACAAGACACAGATATTTTACAAAGAGAATTAGATGAATTACAGAAATGGGAATCAAATTGGAGAATGTCTTTCCACCCAGAAAAATGTCAGTTGTTAAGAGAAACAAAAAAACTAAAACAAATTAATTCCACTTATCTTATTCATGGAAAACCAGTAACACAGACTAAAAAATGCAAAATACCTAGGTGTTATAATAAATGAAAAACTATCATGGAATCCACATATTGATGAAACAGAACATAAAATTAAAATGTTATTTAACCTTGGTTAGGCCAATAATAGAATATGCATCCTCCGTTTGGGACCCCTCAACTCAAGATAACATTAAGAAACTGGAACAGACACAAAATAGAGCAGTGAGATTCATAACAAACGAATATTCACACTTAACTAGAGTAACACCTATAGTAAAATCACTAAATTTAGAAAGCCTTCAGGACAGAAGACTCAAAAGTAAAATAGCAACTATACATAAAACACTGAACCATAATCTTCAAATACAAAAACAAAATTTAATAAAATACTCTGAAAGGCACAAAGATAAAGGCACATTCCTCGTCCCATATGCTAGGACAAATTTGTACAAATACTCCTTCTTCCCTAGTGCTATTAGAGCATGGAATGGGTTGCCTGAGCTAGCCAGGAAAACCAGTGACTTGGCAGAATTTAAGTCATTGGTTAATATGCATGACTAAATGCATGACACCTAGGATGAAATCATCTTCTTTTTTGAAGTAACGTCTGTAGTATATAAGATAAGACTCTAACTAATATGTTGTGGTCAGAGACACAGCAAAGAAAAGACACTAAAACCAATGCTTGGTGGTCAGAGACACAGCAAAGAAAAGGGACTCTAACTAATATGTTGTGGTCAGAGACACAGCAAAGAAAAGACACTAAAACCAATGCTTCGTGGTCAGAGACAGAGCAAAGTAAAGGGACTCTAACCAATGTGTTGTGGTCAGAGACAGAGCAAACTGCCACTCCGCAGGTTTACATCAATGACAATTATTTCACAGAAAAGTTTTAGACTAATTTGACCGCAATTCATGTTTGTGCCCTTTTCACCTAATGTGGCTATATAACATAATTATTGATGACAGAATTACAGTTGTGTGAATAATGTATAACTTTAGTGGTCTATAAAAGGGGGATGGGAGACCATTTTTGACAGACTGACTGGCTGGACTAAAAGAGTAGTTGAAAAAGATATCTGGGTAATGACATTAGAATGTACGTGTAGACTTTCTAGACCTAGAATCTATATAAAGGCTTGTAGTGTTTAATTGAGGTAGTCGCTGTAAGTTGTAAAGTTTCTCCACTGAGTTGCTCTATGGCGTAGGCCTAAAGTAGACACTAGGGCCGCCGCTGCCTATTCTGCAATGTGTGCATTGCACGCAGGCGGCCGAATGTAAGGGGCGGCCAAATCATTTCCAAGAATTATTTTTTTTTAAATTTTTGGTTTAATAATTTTTTTAAAAATTAAATTTTTTATTTAAATTCTACTAATTCCATTATCCTTTGAAAACGTCAGACAATCTTGAGACATGAAAGAGTATAGACGTTATTTTGTGGTGAGCTAGAAAACATGTTTTATTTTGAGTGTAATTTATTTGAATATTAGTAAAATTAAAATTATTTGAATATTAGTAAAATTACATGTTCAGAAATTAAAATCACTTAAGTAGGAGACGGCGTTTTATCTTCTAATAAGATCGTTTTAAAGGTAGACTTCTTTTGCGAAGCGCTTGTGCAACAATATGGGTCAAAACGTTCTCAAGAAAACATTTTAAAACGTCTCCGCTAGTGCGATTCTTCTGGATTTCTTTTTTGTCTCAGAATAGTCGAATTTCTTCCGCCTATTGCACTTTATAATGGTGACGACTTTTGTGTGACAAAAAACCTCCGCGCCAAGACGTCTTACTTAACACGAAGAATATTGTTAAAAAGCTCACGCCCATTACAGATGTACGTACGCAATATGTAGGCGTACCTAGAATGTCCCTCGCATAATACTATTGGCCAGGGCTGCCTCTTTATTATTAGATTTAATATGGCCCTCGACTTTTTGTTATTAGGATGAATAGTGCGTTCTGAAAGAAAACACATTAATATTAGCCTTTTAAAAATTCTCTATTCTCAATAAGAGAAAAAGGCCAGAAGGCGATTAGCGCCGAGTCCCGCCCAGAATCAAACCCTTTGCCGACTTGAGCGAAAACCTGCCGCATCTTTGATTCTATCTCCATGAAGAAACTTTTACAACGCTTACAATTTATGTAGGCAACACTATTCCGGAAAAAAAAAATCACCCCCCCCCCAAAAAAAAAAAAACAACTATAATTACTAGGCCTACTGCAGATGGCTCGTCACTCATGTTTCTATCCACTCAGCTAAGAGCGTTTGGCAGAGACCAAACCATCAATGTTAGGCCTGAGATCGCGTGTAGTGGCAAGCTGCAAGGTTGCTCTCAGATGCTTATCAGTCAGTCTTGATCGTAATGCTGTTTTTTTTAAATCTTCAATCTGGAAAAAAACTGTTCGCAAACGTACGTGCTCCCAAACATCGCTAGAATTCTAGCAACTGTGCATAATAAGTGTGGAAACTTCTCTCTGGGAAGAAACTGGTAGAAATTTGGAACACCAACATCAGCGTATTTTTGCTTCAGAACAGTGTCACACTGCAGGTACGGTAGTTCCATCTGGACTTCCTCTGAAACGTTTTTCACTTCAACTGCGGAGTGGCAACAAGGAAAAACTGTGGTTCGAGAGCAGTGAATTGATGAAAGCGGTGTTCAAAATCTTCCAGCAGTCTGGAGAGGATGCCTACGTAGTCTTTCAGGCGCTGTGGTTCAACCGTAATGCTCTGTAGAAAAAACAAATGAGTCAGGTTTCCATCTGCCAGCTGAGTGGCCCACAAAGTCATCTTGTATCCTAAGGATTTGATGCGGTGAAACATCACGGTAATCAGCTGCTTTGTGCCCGGTATTTGTGAATTGAGTGCATTGAGATGTTGCGTGATGTCTGTAAGAAAAGCAAGATCCGACAAAACATTGAGTCACTGAGCTATGTCTCCGTCTTTCATTGCCATGAACAATGCTATTTCCCGTCTCAGTTCAAAAAATCTCTGCAGCACTTTTCCACGATTCAACCATCTGACTTCCGTATGATAAAACAACTCTCCGTATTCCGTTTCCAAATCAGCTAGAAAACTGTCTGTGGTTGAGATCCCGTGCACGTATAAGGTTCACCGTCTTCACAACAACATCCATCACATTCTTCATTTGTAGACTTTTGCCACAGAGTGCTTCTTGGTGCAGAATGCAGTGTATGGCTGCAAAAGGTCCCGCCAAGCTGAGCTGATACCGTTTTCTCTACCATTAATCCAACAACACCAACCTTCTCAGAACAAATTGCTGGTGCACCGTCCGTAGCCACTGAAACAAGTTTTTCTCACGGTAGCCCACACCTGTCAATACAAGCTTCCAGTTTTTGAAACTCGTTGCGTCCATTCGTCGTTCCTTTTATAGCTAGTAAGTCTTATAGCTCTTCAATAATGTTCAAGTTTTCGTCGACCCCACGAATGAATACGGCACAGTATGCGGTGTCTGTTACACCAGTAGACTCGCCCCACTGCAATGGAATATACTACAAGGACTTTTGCAGCGGCAATCAGTTGCTCTTGAACATTTGTCGCTGACTCGGTGATCCTGCTTGCAACTGTGTTCGCAGACAAACTTATGCCTTCGAAGTGTTTCTTTTTCTCGGGGAAAATAATTTCACACGCCTGTAGCATACACTCTTTTACAAACTGGCCTTCAGTGAATGGTCGTGATGCCATCTCGCTAACAACAAAGCTTGCCTTCACAGAATCTTCGCTTGCAGTGGGCGGACACCTCATTTACTGATTTGTGCACAGTTGTAAATCATTTCACGACTTATATGAGGTCATTGTAATTTTATCTATTTTTTTTTTATTCGCGGACGTGGCCGCGGGCCACACAAATTTGTTTCGCGGGCCACATGTGGCCCGCGGGTCACGTGTTTGAGACCCCTGGTTTAGAGCATAACCGCAGACCTAAAGGAAAGGATCACGTTTGGTGATAGTAGGCTGGAAATCTTTTGTCTAAATATTTTTGATCTTAAGACCAAAATCGTAGATAATTAGAATTTTTTTTTTTTAATGTGTAAAAAAGGGAAACTACTCACGAAATGCTTCTGATCATAAGGCCTGCCGTTGTAAAAGATAACGTCAGATCGGCAGTCGCACGGGAATTGGGCGCTTCCTTTCAAAACATCGGCTATAGGGACACCATTTATAATGTACGGACTCCTCCCATGCTTGAAGTCTTTCTGTGGAAGACAACTTATCCTGATAAATATTATTGTTTGGGACAAGTCGTTTATTCGACATACAGCTCTTAAATAGGTAAATCTTTACCTTTCAATCACTCACACATTCAATAAGTGACATTGTACACATGGTTAAATGACCTAGTGTAGTGAACAATAAATAAAAAAATATTCGTAATTTTTTAAAGCAGCATTTTTACTTTCACATGGTGGAAACCTTTGTTTTGAGTTAGGCATTATTTACAGACGGAGTAGCCTATTAGCTTAAAGATAAGCGGGTGACGGCCCGGACATCTCATTTCTATTGATATAGGCCTTAATATAATAAAATGAAAACACTGTAACGAAGTAAATGTTCCTTACATGTATGTATGATATGTTATGGGACAAAGAGTCTAAGTAGTGCAGTAGGCCTATAGGCGAAGATGTCGGTTATAGGATCCGAGGATTTGGGCGATGCTTCGGTAGTTGTGAATAAGTAGATACTAATGTCATAATTAGAATACAAAGATGTGCATTGGATAGCCCTGTTTACATGCTGGAATAAAGGCACATCGGTATGTTATGGTGAAGGTGTAAATTGACTGGTCCATGGTATATTAGTAGTGCGTATTAGTGACGACTAGCCAGTCAGCAGAGTGAAACCAAAAGGTAGTTGACTTTATCCAAAGTTTACCGATATCTCAACATGGAAACATTTTCCTTTATCGTGCTGCCTATAATCGATGATGGCATAGCACCCCTACGACTTCAGTCAAGGAACAGATGATGATAATGATTAAAAATAGATATCAAAGACTTCTAGCATCCTCAGCTAAACTGAATTAACAATAGCCATTATTTGGGAGAAGTAAGTGATTCGAACCAACGCTTATTGGTGCATTGGACATCGTCTGCTTCCTGACAGTACACCGTGTTTCCATTAATTTAAGAAGAAGATAGTCTTGGTGAGTAGACACTGAAATTATTTGTGTCAACCTAGTCTTAATGTGAAATGAAAATGAGCAAGAGATCTGGCCTTTATCCTCTTATATCATCATTGAGCCCTGAATGTACAGGAGCCACGTGCACTCACAGTTTCTCCTGGATTTCTGCTTTAACATCTTCGGGACACCAACTAGTGTCGATGCCATGCCATTTGTCAAACACTCGATAGCCATTGGTCGTTGGGGTTATGAAGCTCAGAAGATAGAAGCAGCTTTTGTCTCTCTTGTCAGCCAAGAAAAAGTTCTGAGAATAGACAATAAGTAATGTTCTGAGAATAGACAATAAGTAATGTTCTGAGAATAGATGTTCGGTAATGTTCGGGTGGCGTACGATGAGTTATGTTCTTCTGAGATCTCTATCATGAAGGTTTGCTACAGACTAAAAGTTGACAGACATTGGATAGGATAAAAGCTAAAGGTGACACGTATAATATCGCAAGAAAAAATGAAGATGGCAATGAAAGCCAAGTTTACATTTTTGTATGAGCTGCAAAGGAAAAATGAGACCATAGATGCAGCCAAATACCGTCTTCTCTCTAACCAAAGACCGAGACTTAGATGACCAATATATCAGGTTACCCCTTTGATCTGGCAGCTAAGAAATGTTTGCCAGTGAGGCATCTCGTACTTGTAAACTTTAAATAGTCACCAACGCAGCATAGTTCTTTTTTCTGCCAATATCGTTGTGTAATTAGTATAACTGTATTGAAAAAACAACTTGACCTAGAATTGTTTAGCAAACTCTGTTTTAACTATATATGACATAAAGGCATTAACCTTTCCTCTTCGTTCTAAATTCTTCTATCTATATATTTACTTTACTTTATATTAAGATTTGGGGCTGTTATTCAAAGATCAAGCGATACACCCTGGAGTCATATATTTGGGCAGTAACGTCATACATTCTAGCGGTTAAGTCATACGTCATACACAGGTTACGTCACACGACATATAATACTTTGGAAGTAACCCTGGTGTATCACTATCGCATTTGAAAGATAAGAAAAACAGGTGTTGCACTATGATCATGAAAAGAAACTTGAACTTGGTGCACTTACCCTCACCCAATCTCTTTTGATCCACTCTTTATCTTCTTCACAGAGCTCGTACGGTGGAGGACGCCAATGAGAATGAAAGAAATCAGGGAATTCTGAAGACATTTTGTTTCTAGTCCTGGGTCTCAAACAGAGCTTGAATCTTTGCGACAGAACATGCAACTAGTTTATTAAGCAGCGCTTTCGCAGGCTTTTGGAATTCGATGACTTGGGTCGTGGTTTATTAATTGTATCTGTAATACCATATAAAGAACATTAGTCAACTTTAGATTTAAACAACAAAAGACTCTATATTAAGGCTACATGGTCTCTAATAGCCTCCATGTTATATTTTATAATCCTTTACTGAATTTCCTAGTTTCTAAACACAGTGGCGTAGCTAGTGTATATGATGCCCGTTGCGACAGCTCCTCCTGATGTCTTTAAAAAAATCGAAATAAAATTCCAAAACGATTTTTTTCAAAAAGAACATGTATTCTTTGTTAGAGTATTGCTAATACGCAAAAAAAAATTGACAAAAAGATATTACAAATAAATCTTACGTGCTTTCTTGCTAACAAAAGGATTGATAACTTTTTATTGACATCTATTTTCCTCCTTCAGCACTTGTTTAACTGAGAAAGTGACGAAACTAGTGAGTCGTAAATTTGTCATTATTGATCCCCAGTAATTCTTATCAACATTAGTCTTAAGACACTTCACTCGCATGTCGCTACAAGTTACCTCATTTTACTCACTGGTCAGAAATATGCGAACCAAGATGACGATATTTGAGACTGAATTATCAAACCATTTTTTTAACACAAAAAGCCCAGCATGCTCCTATTTTGGAAGCTCTCCCGACTAGTAGTTAACATTTCTTGAAAGTAACTTACATGCATTAATTTTAAATGCATAATCTCGAATAAATAATCCTTTTATTTTGGAAGGTATACTTGCTAGTCCTTAATTTCCGTTAATACAGGAGACCAAAAACTCGAGATGATTTTTAAAAAAATATTTTGCAACTAACCATTGACCTGCTTCACATCAAATAGAAGAGTTTTCATCTGTACTTGTCAATGTCTCCAGAATTTCTATAAATTTTAAAAATAATAGAACTTGCATAGCAATCTGACTAGCTCGTAGAAATTGTATCTTTTCTGTCCTTCCAATTCTTCTTCAACTCGTTTGAAAAGCAGACAAAAGGTTAGATTTTCTTCCAGAATCTCTTCCCTCTTTAATTACATCTCGAGCCTTTCTGTCAATACTGTTCCTACTCGCAGACAAACTTCAAGCGATGAACTCTGCAGTCTCTTGGTTTTCCAATTTCGGCAATAACCTCCAGGACTCTTTGAATCCATTCGATTCAAATGCAGAGGCGTAGTACTAGAGCAATACATACACATTTTATCAGAATTTTTGGTTTTCGTCGGAAGAACCTAACTGTTGAAAGCCTCATCGTCCTAATTTTTGCGGATTTTTGAAGTCTTTAGTTTTCTCTGAATGGACTGTCCATATGTCCGCACAACCCGCACGTGGCTAGCTACGCCTCTGCAGTGTCTGACAATTAATCATCAAGTATGATGAAGACAAAGTTTTGTTCTTTTTTTTTTTTCATTTTCTCAATGTAGGACCTACTAGTATAACTCAAGTAGTCTTCCGATAGTAGGCCCCTATAATTAGAGGTCTAGATATTGGCATAGATCTAGACTAGAGTAGAACTAAATAATTTTTAAATTTATATTTTAAATCTAGACCCTCTAGAATCTAAAAGAAACATACTAATCTAGACTATACAGAAAACCTATCTAAAGTATTGATAAGATAAAGTATTTAGAGTGTCTTGTAAAAAGTAGACCTCAACTAATCACAACAATAATCTAGCCCTACTTGTGAAGAAAAAAAAAGTAAGCCTACCAATTAGGAAAAATGCTGCTTTTGATTTTATTCCATAGCCTTTATTTTCAGAAGTGTGTAAACAAAGCACACATTTGTTTGACGTTTTCCACATGTTCTTATAACAATGACGCCATCAGACTGTGATATATCATTAAATTAGAACTATCTTACAATAGTTGTTACCCGTGCTATGCCAACGTTGAAATATCAATACCATCAAGAAAACATCCCGCTTTACCGGCTCCCCAAAACCAACACAATTTTTTAGTCCTCAAATTTCAAGTCTCCTTTTTGTTTCTTTCATCCTTCTATTGAACGGCTGAAACCCTAATATTGAGTTTGCACAAAAACGTTTTAGGCTCACCAGTAGTAGCTTTCTCGTCTGCTTGCATAACAAGCCAATCCTCCAAAATATTTCTTAATGAAACGCCTCTCACCCAACACACTTTTGACAACTGTATCTTCCTATAAATTTGTTTTTTTGATACAACGGCACCAATGTGGCATTTTAAGTCTCGAGAGACGATCTTTTCCTTACCTTATCTTATCTTATATAATACAGACGTTACTTCAAAAAAGAAGATGATTACGTCCTACGCGTCATGCATTTAGTCATGCATATTAACCAATGACTTAAATTCTGCCAAGTCACTGGTTTTTCTGGCTAGCTCAGGCAACCCATTTCCATGCTCTAATAGCACTAGGGAAGAAGGAGCATTGGTACAAATTTGTCCTAGCATATGGAACGAAGCATGTGCTTTTATCTTTGTGTCTTTCAGAGTATTTTTTTAGATTTTGTGTTTGTATTTGAAGAATATGGTTCAGTGTTTTATGTATAATTGCTACTTTACTTTTGAGT
This sequence comes from Biomphalaria sudanica, assembly GCA_036873155.1. Lineage (NCBI taxonomy): Eukaryota > Metazoa > Mollusca > Gastropoda > Planorbidae > Biomphalaria > Biomphalaria sudanica. Next base: position 1,814,844 of record JAZGLO010002645.1, on the reverse strand, counting down.
CTTCTGTCTTGAAGGCTTTCTAAATTTAGTGATTTTACTAAAGGTGTTACTCTAGTCAAGTGTGAATAATCATGCGTTATGAATCTCACTGCTCTATTTTGTGTTTTTTTTTTGAGTTGAGGGTTAGGGTTAGGTTTACGGAGTATGCATATTCTATTATTGGCCTAAACAAGATTAAATACATTTTAATTTTATGTTCTGATTTGATTTATAGAAATCTCTTTTAATAAACCCTAATGCTTTATTTGTTTTTTTTTTTTATAGTTTCACCAATATGGGGATTCCATGATAGTTTTTCATTTATTATAACACCTAAGTATTTTGCATTTTTAGTTTGTGTTACTGGTTTGCCATGAATAAGATAAGTGGAATTAATTTGTTTTAGTATTTTTGTTACTCTTAACAACTGACATTTTTCTGGGTGGAAAGACATGCTCCAATTTGATTCCAATTTCTGTAATTCATCTAATTCTCTTTGTAAAATTTCTGTATCTTGTGTTGCTTTTATTGTTCTATATATTATGCAATCAACTGCGAATAATCTGACTTTTGTTCCTGAACTAATGCAATTTGGTAAATTATTTATGTAAATTAAAAATAGTAGTGGACCCAAGACTGTTCCTTGAGGTACGCCTCTGAGTTGACTGTTGTAGGTGTTCTTCTACTCGTTAAGGACAGGCGGGATGTTAACAGCTAAACAAGTAATAATTTAAGTGTTCAAATCAATTTATTTATATTTCAATGGAACGGATGGCTTTCAATTTCAAAGGCGCATAACGCTAGTTTGAACTGAATCTCTTTTTTTTTTTACTATTATTCAGTGGAACAGTCAGATTTACAATGACATCACAAACTTTTTTTGATATCCTCCAATAAAAATACCTCATCCCCAACCACGAACTTTTGCCCCCCCCCCCTCAATTCGCAAGTTAGTCTTTACAAATTTTGTTATTCATAAATCTAGACTTTTACATCAAACTCAAACAGATTCAAGCCGTTTTTTTTAATCTAGAGACGCCCCTTATATAGAAGAACCTCCACATCCATCTTGTATACTCTTATCCACAAAAAACAAATGATAATAATAAGATGTTAGCAAAACACTCTAATAGGCCCTTACTTATATATTCACTGTGACAATTTTTTAAACTCCAGATTTAGAAAAGAGGCTACTTGTAGATCTAGATGAAGTCGTTATACAATTGTACAATACATTATCATTAGCTAGTCTTTAATTTTCAACTGTAGTAGGCCGGCAGGCCTAATGTTCTCCCCCCCCACCACCACCACACACACACACCTTCATACGGATGTTCTTTGTGAAAACACATTTGATAATCCCAGAGATATAAGAGGAATTCACCAGAGATCTAGGGATAATCCTTCACACTTACTCTAACAATTCTGTGGATTTTTAATCCACATGGGTACCTGATTTTAGTTAGGGAAAGTAAAGGCTGTCGTTGTGCTGGCCGCATGACACCCTGCTTGAAAGCCGTTGACCATAGAAGCAGATGACCTAAACATCATCTGCCCCATTGATTGCAAGATCTGATAGGGAAATTTTACGCAAGGGGTAACAAAAAAGAAAGAAACTGCACGAAGAAACGTTTTTAAAAGTCTGAAATATCGCCATGCATTTGATTTCTTTAAGCCCTTACACAAATATCTGCTTTAGCCACTAGATAAACACCTGACTAGATGTATATATATGTATATTAACCTGCTTTAGCCATTAGATAAACACCTGACTAGATGTATATACATGTATATGAATGTATGCATAGAGGTAAAGACACCGAGGACCAATTAAAAAGAAACTTCGAAAATGAGCAATCTTCCCCCCCCTCCCCAAACCTCTAATTAAATCAGCTTCAAATTCATACAGCAACAAACTCAATGACTCATTGTGACTCCTCTAACCATTAGATATTATTTCTCCTACTAACACACACACACACAAACAGATTATTTGTGGTACCCCAACGGTTCAACAGACTAAGAGGTAGGTGAAGGGTGAAGATAAACATACACTCACAGACACCCAAACTCTTCTTCCAACCATTACATTTTGTTTCTCCTAACACACACACAGAGGCACTTTCAGTTTTATGTATGTGTTTATTTCAACAATGGAAATGCCATCTTGAAGAACAATTTGTTTAAAGCATATTTTCGAAGAAATTTAAGAAAAAGTTTTTTTTTTATTTTAAAAATAACTTTTAAAAAAAAGCCTTTAATTATTTATTTTTAAGAAAAATAAAATTATTAATCACTCAAACAAATTAAAACAGAAAATTCAAAATGGAAAAACTCTTTAATACATGGGAGGATAATGCAGTTTTAATTACACAAGGCCTTCACTTTAGGTTCACCCAGCACTTGTCTCTGATATGACATGATCTAGACATGATCTAGACAGTGTCTTTGTAGTAATGGCATGGGTCGCTGAAATTGTAGACCTCGTAGGTCGGCATGGTCCTAGTCTCTTGCACTTGTTTGGGCGTGATCTTAAAGTATTGCCTCTGAAACGAAACGAATGAGTGTGATTTTGTGATAGGGTTACAGCATCGTTTCTCAACCTGGGGAGGGCTGCAAGACTTCCTGGCAAGGGAAACGCGAAGGACTTGTTATTCAATGGCGGAAAATTCTGCTGAAATTGCGTGTTAAATAAAAATGAAAATTTAAAAACGTTATGAGACTTCGTTTGATCTCCTATGTAGAACATTTAATACCGTTTACGCGTGAAGCATTTGCATTCATTTAAAGAGGACATTTCATTATGTCTCTGCCAACGCGATTCAGCCCCCCCCCCCCATCTTTCTCTCGCCAGACGTTGCTAAAGTTAAACAATCGTTCTGTTGACGAGTTATGCGTGGACAAAACAGACCCGCTACAAGACGTCTTGCTGAAACTTTTCATCACCATCATCTGTCCCTTGACTTTGGTCGTTAGGGCTTCTGTGCTAATCCGTGTAAGCCAATCTCTCTCCACTTGACACGGTTAGCAGGAGATCTCAAGAGAGAAGCCGGTCCATTCTTGTACGTTGTCCAGCCAGACCTTTTTTTTTGGACGACCCTTTCAATGTACTTCCTCCACTGTAACTTGAAAGATGGCTTTTGACAATGAGACGTCATACACTATGATGAAACTAGTTCAGCTTTTGTCTCTTCACACTATTGAGAAGTTTCTTCTTTTTCTAACAGTAAAATAATGCGTATTAGATGCCAAGAGGATGTATTTCCGAATTTCAGAAAACAATTGGTGTCGGGAGTGGCTCATGTCTCCTAGGTAGCTAAGTGGGCACGAGCTTACAATTTTTTCGTCCGGGTTGAGAAACACTGTTTAGAAGTATTGCTTATGTAACGAGACAGGGAGTGTATGGAATCTTAAAGTATTGCCCGCAAAAAAAATAAAATGTGTTCAGTTTTTTTTTTAAAGACTTAAAAGACATATATAAGCTATATACGCGAAATACTACAAGCGCTAAAATTTGGGGTAAAAACAAGCTTTATGTTAATCTTTTTTATTTAATATTCTAAAAGGCCGTATTACATTTTTCAAATATATGTATAAAAGATAAACACAAACTTCCGTCCTTTTCTGCATGGGTCAAAAGTCTATATGGGATTGAATCATGATGCAGAGTGCGAATTTAAAAAAAAAAATTAAGAGGTTTGGGGTGGGGGTGGGAGGGTCGGGCCAAATACAACATATTTTAGTGCCGAATTGAGAAACCCAAGAATAGTCAGAGATTGTATGCATGAGATATTTTATTTTTATTTGGGTGGGGTGGGGATGGAGTGATACACAGTTCAAAAGTATGTGTGTGTTTGAAGGGCGTTTTAAAGCGGGCCATTCCAAGCCAACGTACTACAATTCACGGACTAAAAGGTATGTGAGCGCGTGAGCGTTCAAGTGTACTGGTAGTTCAAAAAAAAGGAGGGGAGATTCTTGCCGAAACAAACAATATATGGAACAAATCAACGGACGTAGCCGGTGGGTGATGCTACTTTTACGTAAAGTCAACGTGAATGAAGATTATTATAGTTACAACTGGCGGTTTTGCAAGCCCCTCATAATGGCCAACAGCTGGAATAAAAGCTTTAGGTCCAACTGGTTTCTGTGGAAGTAATAAGATGAAAAACATTTGTAAAAGCTTTGTAAAAATATTCATTTATAATAGAAATGAGAATTTCATGTGTCAACGCTTACAGCCGCTTTTATAGATTCACTATCTCGTCTAGTCATTTTAAGCGGCCCCCGAAAGGGGAAAAGACGATATTAGTTTTCTGTGGAATGTCTGTCCGTTCGTCCGTCCCGTTTAGACCTCGTAAACTAGAAACGATAGTATAAATATCGACATCATAATATTTTAGACCACTCAAATTTCTGATGCAACGGCTACTTTTTTCTTTCCTGAAAGCGAAAAATCTAATTTTTTAAAATCACTTATGCAAGCAGTTTTTTCATAAAAATACACCACTTTTAGAACTATTCACTATTAGTAGAAACAAACACTAGAGGCTCTTTAGTACAGGCAAAACATTTATCATATTTATATCATATTCATGCAAATGGTTTTAGATTTTTGTCAATTTTTTTTTACAAACGTATTGCTATGTTAAGTAAGTTCTGTCATACTAACTTCATTTACACAAAAAATGTTAACTTTTTTTTAAAAGAAAAAATCTATTTAGTATGCATATAAGTTGGACATAATTTAAAACGACTATTAATAAGTAGTTTTTCATATTATCACGTGACCTGCAGCGCTGCGCCATAGCTATAGAACACTGGACTAAAGGGGGAAAAAAATTATTTTACGGAAATGTTTTTTTCTTGAGGATTTGTATAAGAGATTGACCCTTTACAAAACAATTAGATCAATTAAATATTCATTATAAGACATTAGTCAGGTTCACATCTAACTTCACATTCATTTTCACCTATCCTTTGGTCTGCTGGACCGCTTGGGCACAACACAAGATCTGTCAACCTTCTTTCTCCATTCTTCTTTGTCATTTTTCTTTGATAGAATTTCATTCTGATGTTCTTTCTGAAAAATATTGAAACCTGCCTTTTTTACCTGCCTGGGTGGACCACTTCAAGGGCCGATTTTGAGTTTGTGTTTCCACACAATTGTACATATTACAATTATAATTATTTATACTACAATTAATATTATTTTTATGATTATTACTATTATTATGTTTTAAAATGTTACTATTGTTACGTATCTAGGCGTTGTTTTTTTTTTTTTTTTTTCTTTCTTTGACCTGTTGCGGTCGAGAGACGGGGAGGTTGTCTGCCCCTTGTGTAATAAGTTTTTTTTTATTTTATTCGTCAAGCCACACAGACAGTGACCGGTCCTTGACCTGTGTGTGTACCTCTGGTTGAAAGGAGGGTGTTTTTTTTTTCTGTCTCTTTGAAGAGCGTTCTAGATCTGGGAAATTGATGACGTATTTGTTTCGAGAAATTCCTAGATTTGTCTTGAAATCGACGCGCGGTATATTATATAAAGACCGCCCGCGTGACGTTGACAGACAGACATACGGAGACAGCCGTGAGACAGAATAGCGGAGACATTGCGTGACCCGTGCGTGGTATACCATTTATCGTGTAAGTTAATATTTTTTTTAAGGCCTTGCTTGCTTGTATTTGTAATTATATTTTCAAACTTTTGTATTGTAATATTTTTACATGCCATTTTTGTAAAAGGGTTTTGGTCAACACATCAATTCTGTATTGAGTAAATGTTTATTTTTCTTTCTTGTAACTTTATATTTGATTAAACATTAAGTTGATAGTTTACCTTCCGATTTCTTGTGTCATTTTTTTTTTGTTATTCATTGTAAGTCTTTGATTAAATTCAGACTTAAGATAAGTGACACAACTCCTTTTCTATTGTCACGTTCCCCTAGGCAAGCCATTTAAAAGTAGAATTCAATTCGTAATACGTGACAAAAGAAGTTTGAGGGCTTTCGTCCCGGATATTTTTCTGAACCTATTTTCGTCTTACTTGAGTAATTTTGTAAAGGCGAAGTTGACTTTAACAAAATTTTTTTTTTTGTTCAAAGAGTCGGAAGTAAAGTATCAATAGTATTGACCAAACTCTCTTAAGGTTTTTTTTTGTTGTACTGATTTTGTACTGTATATTTACATTGTATACATATTTTTGCTTGTAATAGTTGCTAGTTAGTCATGGATATTCAGGTTTTTCTTGCAAATCCCTCTGTGGAAGAGCTTGATGCTTTTACTAGGAAGGAACTGGTCCTTATTTCTAAACATTTAGGGTTAAAAATAAAATCAAATGCCCTTAAACAAGAAATCAGAGATAACATTGTAATCCATTATGTAGACGAGGAAGTGTTTTCTGAAGACCTTTTAGAAACCCTTAGACCCGATGAGGGTAAATCAGATTTAGAACTTCAGATAAAATTAAAACAAATGGAAATAGAAGCCCAGAAGGAAATGGCTAGAGAGCAGAGAGAAATTAAACAAAAAGAATTAGAGCTTGCAGCGGCTAGAGAGCAGAAAGAAATGGAAATGAAATTACAAATAGAGTTAAAGAAATTAGAGTTAGCTGCTAATGTAAGACCAGATTCTTCCCCTGCCAGTCATACTGCTGAAGCAACAAAATTTTTGAAAATAATTCCACGCTTTAATGAAGCCACAATTGACAATTATTTTCCACAATTTGAACTTGCTGTGAAAAATTTTAATGTACCTGAAACTTTGTGGCCCACTTTGCTGCAAACAGTTTTGACTGGTAGAGCTGCAGAGGTATTTTGTTCTTTGACCATTGAACAACAAAAAGATTATAATGTTGTTAAGGCCTTAATTCTTAAGGCATATGAACTTGTTCCGGAAGCTTACCGAAAGCAGTTCAGGGATTGTCGCAAATCGGATGGCCAAACCCATGTAGAATTCCTGCGGGAAAAGGAGCGACGCTTTGAGAAATGGCTCACTTCCAGGGAAATCGGCACCGACTTTGAAAAATTCAAGAACCTAATGCTGATGGAAGAGTTCAAGAGTTGTGTGCGGCTGGACGTCCGTACGCATATAGCTGATCGTGGCGAGGAAGATGTGCACAAGGCTGCAGTGTTGGCAGACGATTATATAATATCACATCAATTTGCCAAGTATACGACGGATGTCAAGCCAAAACAAGTCAAACAGCCTGAGTCCATTGCTAGCAACTCCATCAAGAACAGCAGTACAAATGACAGAAAACCTACTACAAGTAAAGCTACTTGTTCCTACTGCAAACGAGAAGGCCATAAAGTTGACGATTGTTGGAAATTGAGGAAGAGAAACGAAAAAGCTCCTTCAAAAGTCAGCGCTTGCACAGTACAGTGGTCGGCGAGGTTTACTCCCTCATCATCAAGTCATATCAAGAATACCTCGACACCACCTGTTTCAAATGTATTGACTGTACAAGACTCTCCGAAAATGTCTCCACGGTGTTCAAATGACTCAACAGTGAGTTCTTCAAATTCATCTTTACGATGTTCCAATGACTCAACCAAGAGTTTTTCAAATACATCAAGCCGATGTTCCAATGACTCAAACAAGAGTTTTTCAAATACATCAAGCCGATGTTCCAATGACTCAAACAAGAGTTTTTCAAATACATCAAGCCGATGTTCCAATGACTCAAATAAGAGTTTTTCAAATACATCACATCGATGTTCCAATGACTCTATCCAGAGTTCCCATAATACATCACCCCGATGTTCCCATGACTCTATCCAGAGTTCCCATAATACATCACCCCGATGTTCCAATGACTCTATCCAGAGTTCCCATAATACATCATCCCGATGTTCCCATGACTCTATCAAGAGTTCCCATAAGACATCACCCCGATGTTCCAATGACTCTATCCAGAGTTCCCATAATACATCATCCCGATGTTCCCATGACTCTATCAAGAGTTCCCATAAGACATCACCCCGATGTTCTAATGACTCCATCAAGAGTTCTCCAAATACATCCAAAAGATGTTCTACTGACTCAAGAAAGAGTTTCTCCACTGCGTCTCCTAGAGATGTCAATGACTCCAGCGAGAGTTCGACCCAAGTCCAGTCTGCATCAACCAAAATTGATGTTTTATTAGAGGATTTTAAGCCTTTCATTTCGGAAGGATTCGTATCACTACCCGGTGATTCTACAAGTCTACGACCTATCACCATTTTGAGAGACACAGGTGCCTCACAATCGCTACTTTTAGAGGGTATCTTGCCCTTGTCAAAATCATCATCGACTGGGAAGAGCATCCTGTTACGAGGCGTAGAGCTTGGATGTATAGATGTGCCTCTACATCTAATCGACATAAAGTCAAATCTCATTACTGGACCGGTTGTTGTAGGTGTCCGACCAACATTACCATTGGAAGGCATCTCGTTGCTGTTAGGCAATGACTTAGCAGGTGGAAAGGTGATAGCCGAACCCATCGTCACTCAAACACCCGACTTATCTGCCACACCCGAGGAAGACCTAGAGTTATATCCAGCGTGTGCAGTAACAAGGGCAATGAGATTGAAAGCATCTCAAGAAGAGAACGTCATCAAAGCCAACAGTAACCAAGATGATGTGGACTTGAGCACCACATTCTTTGCTTCTCTTGAAGAAGAACCAACGCCAAATTCTGAAAAGCCGGCATCAACTCGAAAACAGTTGATTGAGGACCAAAAGAAGGATCCAGAGCTCGCCAAACTCCGAGAAACCGCAATGACATCACAAGAGGCAGAGCTAGCATCAACGTGCTACTACATCCAAGATGATATGCTCTTCAGGAAATGGAAACCTCCAGACGCATCCAACGAAGAAGAATGGAGAATATGCCATCAAATCGTGTTACCAGAAAGATACCGAGTGTACATCATGAATCTGGCTCATGACACACCAATGTCAGGTCATCTCGGCATCCACAAGACATACCACAAGATTATGTCACACTTCTTCTGGCCACGTTTGAAGAAAGATGTCATCCAGTACTGCCGATCTTGTCATGCCTGTCAGATGGTTGGCAAGCCAAATCAAAAGATCCCTGTTGCTCCTCTGAAGCCGATTCCAGCCTTTGAAGAACCTTTCAGCAGAGTACTTATTGACTGTGTTGGTCCTCTCCCAAGGACAAAAGCTGGCAACCAATACCTGTTGACCATTATGTGTGCTTCAACTCGTTTTCCTGAGGCTATTCCTCTAAGGAACATAAAAGCATCAAACATTGTGAAGGCCTTAATCAAGTTCTTTACTCTATTTGGTCTACCAAAGTCTATCCAATCGGACCAAGGAACGAATTTCACGGCCAATCTTTTCAAGCAAGTCATGACTCAGTTGGGCATCAAACACTGCATGTCGAGTGCGTATCATGCCGAGTCGCAAGGCGCTCTTGAGCGATTCCATCAGACTCTCAAGAACATGATCCGAACCTATTGCTTTGAGCACGAAAAAGACTGGGACGAAGGAATCCACATGCTGCTGTTTGCAACCCGTGAATCCGTCCAGGAATCGTTGGGATTCAGCCCTTTTGACTTAGTCTTTGGCCATTCGGAGCGCGGTCCCTTGAAATGTATAAAAGAGACTTTGTTGTCACCAACAGCCACTGAAGGACTTTTAGACTATGTAATTAAGTTTAAAACTAGACTTTATGATGCTTGTGTTCTGGCCAAAAATAACTTACAAAACACCCAATCCAGCATGAAACGCTGGTATGATAGAAAGGCCCGTGTTAGAGAATTTTCTCCCGGGGATAAGGTGCTTGTATTTTTGCCCATACCAGGTCAACCCTTGCAAGCCAGATATTTTGGTCCCTATGAAATTGAGACCAAAATTAGTGACCTCAATTACACAATTAAAACCCCTGACCGTAGGAAAAAGACTCAGCTATGTCATATAAACATGCTGAAGCCTTATGTATCTCGGCCAGATCACTCAGAGAAGAGTAATTGTGTTTTAAATACAGTCAAAAGTTGTTCAAATAGCCATGTTTCTCCTATTGATGATGATATTGTAAAGGAGAAATTTGGACAATACAAAATACCTAATTCTTTTGTATTACAGAATTTGGATGTAAAACTGTCTCATCTGTCTTCGACAGAAAGGCCAGTTATCATGAAACTCATTAATGAATTTAATGACATTTTTTCTGATGTACCAAAACAGACTAATGTTATAATGCATGATGTAGATGTTGGCGAGGCTACTCCAGTCAAGCAGCATCCTTACAGGGTCAACCCTGAAAAACTTGCCATACTTAGGTCAGAAATCAAGTATATGCTTGAAAATGACCTTATTGAACCAAGTTCCAGTAGTTGGAGCTCCCCATGTGTCTTGATACCTAAACAGGACAAGACTTATCGTTTTTGTACAGACTACCGTAAGGTAAATGCTGTAACAAAGACCGATTCGTTTCCTATCCCTAGGATAGACGATCTCATAGATCGTATTGGTGACGCTAAGTACATCACCAAAATAGACCTACTTTCAGGTTATTGGCAGGTTCCCCTGACTGATAGGGCAAAGGAAATCTCCGCCTTTGTCACCCCTGATGGTTTGTACCAATACAAAGTGATGCCATTTGGCATGAAGAATGCTCCTGCCACTTTCCAGAGAATGATAAATGCCCTGCTTGCTGACATGGAGAATTGCCACGCATACATAGACGATGTAGTAATTTTTAGCCAAGATTTTTCTAGCCATTGTAAACAACTGCATTGTCTTTTTACTAAACTGTTACATGCAAAAATTACTGTAAACCTGAGTAAGAGTGATTTTTGCCAGGCTTCAATCCAATACTTAGGCCATATTGTAGGACAAGGCCAGGTGAAACCTGTAATGGCCAAAGTAGAAGCTATCCAAGCTTTCCCTATCCCTGCTGATCGGAAACAACTCCGAAGATTTTTGGGAATGTCTGGATATTATAGAAAATTTTGCGAAAATTTTTCTGTCATTGCCAGTCCTTTAACAAACCTCCTGAGAAAGAATGTCCGATTTACTTGGACAGATGAATGTCAGAAAGCCTTTAACCAAATCAAGCAGATATTATCTAGCTCCCCCATTTTGATGGCTCCTGACTTCGGAAAACCTTTTAGGTTAGCTATTGACGCCAGTGACACAGGTGTTGGGTCAGTCCTTTACCAAGAAGATAATTTCCAAGTAGAGCACCCTATTTGTTTCTTTTCCAAGAAATTTACTAGACATCAAAGAAATTATTCTACTGTGGAAAAAGAATGTCTTGGGTTGATTCTTTCTATACAACACTTTGATTTTTATATCAGTGGGTCCAGATGGCCACTGGTTGTATTTACTGACCATAATCCCCTTACATTTATCCACAAAATGTCTGGCAAGAACCAACGACTTCTCAGGTGGAGTTTATTTTTACAAAAGTACAACCTAGATCTTAAACACATAAAAGGCAGCGAAAATGTTATCGCCGATGCCTTATCTAGAGTGTAAAAAGTATTTTGATGTATATTTTATATATATATATCATGATAAATACATTCTGTAATGTAAATATTTTTTGTAATTCTAAAAAGATTTCCATTTCGTGGAAATGTAAACTTTTTATTTTTAGGGGGGAGGTGTTACGTATCTAGGCGTTGTTTTTTTTTTTTTTTTCTTTCTTTGACCTGTTGCGGTCGAGAGACGGGGAGGTTGTCTGCCCCTTGTGTAATAAGTTTTTTTTTATTTTATTCGTCAAGCCACACAGACAGTGACCGGTCCTTGACCTGTGTGTGTACCTCTGGTTGAAAGGAGGGTGTTTTTTTTTCTGTCTCTTTGAAGAGCGTTCTAGATCTGGGAAATTGATGACGTATTTGTTTCGAGAAATTCCTAGATTTGTCTTGAAATCGACGCGCGGTATATTATATAAAGACCGCCCGCGTGACGTTGACAGACAGACATACGGAGACAGCCGTGAGACAGAATAGCGGAGACATTGCGTGACCCGTGCGTGGTATACCATTTATCGTGTAAGTTAATATTTTTTTTAAGGCCTTGCTTGCTTGTATTTGTAATTATATTTTCAAACTTTTGTATTGTAATATTTTTACATGCCATTTTTGTAAAAGGGTTTTGGTCAACACATCAATTCTGTATTGAGTAAATGTTTATTTTTCTTTCTTGTAACTTTATATTTGATTAAACATTAAGTTGATAGTTTACCTTCCGATTTCTTGTGTCATTTTTTTTTTGTTATTCATTGTAAGTCTTTGATTAAATTCAGACTTAAGATAAGTGACACAACTCCTTTTCTATTGTCACGTTCCCCTAGGCAAGCCATTTAAAAGTAGAATTCAATTCGTAATACGTGACACTATGTATTAGTATGTATAAAAATTGAGTATAAAAGTAGGGATGTGGAGCAGGGCCGGACTTAGGCCACTGCAACCTATACGGCCAAAAAGTCATGGAAATCTCCTGAAAACTCATAAAAAATCTCCTGAAAAATAGACAAAAGCCTCATTTTGGGGTGCCAATTTTAAGCGCGAAAAAAAAAAAACGGCACTGTAAAGACGAATGTATATTCTAATACAAAATCTTAATATGGACCTTATGCTTATCCCTACCCAGACTGGGTCCGCGCAATCCGTTTCGCATAGGGGCCCGCAATTGCTAGGACCGGCCCTGCTGTGGAAGTTAGAAAGTGAGTTTGAGAATTGAGGAGAGAAGGAGTGAAGTTGGAGAGAGAGGGAGAGAGAAAAAGGGAGAGAACGAGAGTTAGATGTGTCTTGCCAGAACTTGTATTTTGTAGCGAAACAAAATAAAATGTTTAAATTGTTAAATTGAATCGGAACAAGTTAGACCAACACCGACTCGAGCACAGAGATCCCGCACACACCCCAGCATTCTGATTCTTTGAAATTTTACATTCTACAAATATTATCTTCTTATCTTATCATGACCCCATGTCGTTATTTATTGTTATAAGGACGAGGCTGACTAGACTAGTTGTCAGTGCTGGAGTAATTTTGTGGAGGTCCCTACAGTCTTCAAACTTAAATGTCTAATGCACTGAAAATTTAAAAAAAATATATAAATCAATCTAAAAGCATGCCACATTTGTGAAGAAATAAAGAAAGTTCAGTAGACGCTTGATAGTCCGACATTTTCAGGAGGAGGGGGGCCTGAAAACTTCAGATCAGTTAAGGTTAGCTGTCCGTCAAAGAACTGTGTATGTCAAGAAAATATTATAATGTAATAAGAGATTCTCTTAGACTTTCAAGGTAAACAAGAGACGAAAACGATAAAAATTCTTTGATCTAAAAATGTCAAAACAAATGAGTTCAGTGCTCACATATTGCAATAAACGTAACTGAATTCCAATTAAAGCCCGACCCACATACTAAAAATAGAAGTACTACTTTATACATGAATGACACGAATTTACGTAAGGACCACATGGAATTAATAAGAGTGGAGTGTCGAACTACCAACAGTCAACTATACTTATAACCTGATCAATTTTCCTTATATTTTAATATTTAATTTGCATAAATTGTTAAAATTTTATTTCTTTAATTTGGAGGCCCCCTTTAAAATGTGCTAATTGAAATAAACAGATCTGGATGATCCTAATTAGGATCCCCAATATCCATCTCAGTTTAGAAAAAAAAAGGAACAATTACTGGGAAATATAACAATGCAATAATAGCTATGAGCCCCTATGTACTTTTATTCAGGAATATACATTGAAACCAAAGGTTGGAAAAAGTGTTGGCCATTTTGGATGATGCAATATTTACATTGTTTATAATGGAATTCTAAAATAGAGAACCAGAAAACAAAGTAATCTCTTATTGACTTACCCATGCATAAATGTTTCTGTAATATTTACAGGGGTCTCGCAAGAAATCATCTGCGATCTATTTAAAAAAAAAAGAGTTTTATAAAAATATTATTATTTACGATAAATAGAAAAGCTATTTCTTAAGTATGAAATTAGAGATAATTAATATCTCTAAAGCAATATCCCTCACTCTCTCTCTCTCTCTCTCTCTCTCTCACACACACATACAAGATACCTAACGAAATTTAACTGTTGTGAGACTATGGTGTAACGACTAACCAGCTGATTGGTAGCGCGGCCATCATAGAAAAACACAGACGGTCTTTGTGAGACAAAGTACTTGACATTCCTGCGAAGACAGTCAGAGTCTGCACCAGCGCATGTGATCCCTTCTTTCCAGGGTTGTGAAAACCGTTCAAACTATCAAGTTATGCAAAAATGAAGAAATGAAACGAAAAACTAACGGGACCACCCATTGCGGCTTTCTGGTGAGGGGGGGGGAATCACTACTAAACAGTGAAACAGTGGCTAAACACTACTATAGTTTAAAAAACCTCAGCTTATCTAAAGGGAAGAACTCTGCACTTACAACAATATATATATATATATATATTATATATATGATGTAGAAGTTATTTCCCTTATTCTATATAAAATAAAGTAATTAATTATCAATAATTAGTTGACTAATAGGTAAATATTTTAATTGATTAATGTTATTGTCAGGTACAATGAATAATTGTTTAAAGTTTCGACTTGATCCGAGAATGGGTGTGGGAGAATAACGTGTTCAATTATCTAAGGGGACAAAACCCTACATATTTAACGATATCTGTGAATACTAAAGGATTAATTTTCATAGTTGGTATCAAAAAAAATAATTTATTACCAGTAATTAATTAACTGATTGGTTAATTTTTTTTTAATGGATTCATGAAAGATTGTGGAAAGTTTCAACTTGATCGAGAATGGATGAGTTGTAGAATCTCAAAGAGTGATAAGTGATCTTAGTATCAAATCTCCTTGATTACCAATAGTCAATAGTCAATTTTGTTTTTAAATACGTTTTGAAGTCTTAGAATGAAAGTCTCATGCTTCATTCATATTGAAATTAGTTTGTGCTGTAATCGGAAGAGCTGAAACCATTCGATTCCGCAGTGTTAACAAGTGAACACACAAACATTAGCCAGATACCATTAGAAACAAACACATAGTTTAGTAACACTTTCTTTGTCTACACCGGATACACCAAAAAGCTAGCTATTTATAGTTTTTCTTAATGTACGAAAATACCCAGTAACTTGTGATGTAAATCAGTATCAATCTTAAAGCACAGTAGTTCTCTAAATTTTCTTTTTTTTTTAAAGTTTAAAAGTTAATTCATGCACAATAACGGTATTCTACGGTAGATCTAGGCTACATCTCTATGGCACGCCATTACCAGGACTATCCGTAATGAGGACAAGATTCAAACAAATTTTAAATTTGTTCCTTGATTACTTTGATCTAATCAGTGAGAGAAAACTCCTGCCACCCCCACCCCCCAAACTTTAAAGAAATGGGAATAGAAAACATTGGTTAGTTAATAAATCATGCTTCGAAAGTAGCATTTGCTAAATATCTGTTCGATCAAAACAAAATAGTGCTCTAAAACTTTCCCCCCTCAGCTAGCCCACACTCAACACACACACACACAAAACAAGATGTCGCTAACCCGTTTGCTGCCTGTGGAGATCTGATCTACTTCATAGGGGTGGATGTCCGGTAGAGTTTCCAGAGCATGGCCGCGATTTTCTCGAACCATTTTCAATGGGAGTTATGGTTCTTAATTCTTATCTTCTGTTGATGACGTTGTTGCTGTTGGCGATGTTAAATAAAGTCTTGCTGCTGCACACTAGGTTGCTGCAAGTTTTGAGAATGATAGTTGTAATATTCAAATGGACACACTCTAAGTCTAGACGTTACAATGAAAGTGTAAGAAATGAAGATAGGGAATACATCTCAAAATTCTACAATCTTTTTTTTTGAAGTAACGTCTGTATTATATAAGATAAGATAATACATGATTTAATTGGACAATTAGTGACTTTAATCAAATTACTTATTTTAAAATACAGGATAATTGATAATTGTATTTCGTAGCGTGAAATAACCTACTCAGGCTACTGACAGAACTGCGCGCCTTCTTTATCTTCGGACTCGAAGACAAACTTTATTTTTATATATAAGGACCAGAAAAATAAAAGCGGAGATCCGCTATGACAAAGTCAATGTAGATTATATAGATTGAAAAATGACAATAAATATTAACTCAAGTAAATACAGATCACTTACCCACCAAATTATTTAATTTATTTAGTTTTGAACTCTGAAAATCTATTGGCTCTCTTTTGATCATTAAAAGTCAAGTTAAGTCACATCCGTTTTTGTGTGGTTTTGAGTCTTTTGAAATGAGGTGGACGTTTTTTGTCAGGCAAAAACTAAAAATAGAAACCATAACATAAAATTGTGATTAATACAGAGATACCTTTTAATTCCAACAAAAGCATCCCTTTGTCTTCTGTGTCCTGTCAGACAACGTTAATGTAGCATCATCAAATATCATGGAGCAAACAGTCTGCACGTTAGTTGTATCCGACACATTTTGTCATTTATTACTGGGATCGTTTTTTTTTCTTTCCACCCATCCATCCATCCATAATTTGTATTCTTTATCTAACAACACCTGCATTAACCCTCCTACTTTAGGTAGGCCTACAAGTAGATCTAATGTTTAACAAAGAAATGGGCACTATAACAAAACGCCTGCTAAGACCTCCAAAGGAGTAACAATTAGCATGTGAAACCCTGCTCATAGCTATCTGATGTAGCCATAGATCCTAATATTTATGGCACCTCGCTTATCATTGGTCACAGAAATGTTTTTATCTTCAACTCATCTAACCACAAAACATTGGTTACCATATGGATCATTCATAGGCCTAGTAGTAGGACTGGGGAAATTGTTCACCAATAAGGCTTGTCTTCGAGTCCGAAGATTAATGAGGAATACTGTATTTCCCGTGGCTGCGCAGCCCCAGCTGTGACCTGCATAATTTGCCACATCCAGTTCACCAATACTAACCCAATTAATTTCAAAGTTCTCCATAGCGATAATTTCACAGCAGTGGAAGTACATTATAGGACAAATGGGAAATGAGGCGAACGGCGAACGTTAAGATCACCACGAGGCTCCTGTTATTCATAGTGCCATACTTAGACTTTAACTTTATCCCTACGTTAAGCAAGAAGCATGATAGGACATGAACTTAAATGTTAATTAAAGAGAAGGCTCTACAGAAAATCAAACAACATGATTTTTCAATAGAAAAAAAATGCACAAAATGTAACTCCCAGGAGAAAAATCACACGATGCCTGGGGAAAATCATTTTTGGGTATCTATCTAGTCGTACTATTTTTCTTTAAAAATTATGTATTTTGTACTACCACTCCCCCAACACACACCTTTCTTGATACACGTTGGTGACCGACACTTAGTGACGTCATTGTGTGTGGGGTATATATCAGGACAGTTAAAAATAGATTTCAGCATGCGTCTTTGATCTATAATTAGCCTTGGGGGCTACAAGAAAAGTGTTCAACTTTCCTTCAAACAAATGTTACTTGATTTTTAACACACTATGTATCATGGCTGTTTGGTTGTGTGGTATGCGCTCTGATCTAGCGTAGGCACTATGCATGATGGCTGTCTGGTTGTGTTGTAGACGCCCCAAACTGTCGTTTGATTGCACGGGTCTGGAACACTGGCCGCCTTCCCCTGCCGTCCTACGGGATATTTTGGCTAGAATGTGATTATCTTCAACTCTGAGGAGCATCCGAAACGTAAAATAAATAGGACTTATATAAAAATGTACTTAGATCTAAAATATAACCTATATTATATATTTCCAGTGCGGAATTTAAGGGGGCTACAGACCCGGTGTCTCCACAAGAAAGGGGCCCCTCAAAAGAGATAGAAATATATTATAATTTCCACGGATCAGAAACTTTTTTTTCTAACATTTTCGTCGTATTGTTACCGCTGGCAAAAAATGCCGTAATCAAGAAGTTTCGCTTGTAGCAAGCTCGGAATAAAAAAATACAGCCAAACTTGTAAACTTCTTTCTAGTACAACTTGTAAATGATAGACTTAAGAAAAATGAGTTTCTAAAGCTCAGAAATGCTGAAAAATGCTTGGTGCCCGGGGCTTCGCCCCTGACATCGATATGTGATGTTTAAACACTCCCCCAAGACCAATAGATGACTAATGTAGCGGCAAACTTACATTTTCCCCTTTAGATGGTAGTAAAAGTTTGAATAACACAGCAAAATGTTATACCGTTTCCGTCTAAAAGTCTAACAAAGGAAACATGTTTAGGTGATTTTAATAAATAGAATATGCATTGTAAAATATGCAAAAACTATCGAAAAAAATGTCATAAACAATGGGATTTTCAAATAGAATTTACTAATTTTACACCTTTTTTTTTACAAAATTCGATGAAACTGGGCAATCAGCTTACTGTACAAGATGAATTTCTATTAAGAAAAGTGAATAAAGTTGATAGCCGGGGTGGCGGGTCGACACCCTGATCTAACCGCACCGGGTGACACCGACCCTAGTGACGCCACTGAATACAGCTCCTGATTTTTAGGCCTACGATTTTGCGTCTACCAAGGGCTTTAACCTCCACAAACTCAAATATATACCCTTTATAAAACTAAAATATGCATATTAATTATTTTCTTTTAAAGGAAAGCAGTGAGATTCAATAGAAGAAGAACCCTGAACTATTTCTTTGTTCTTCGGTAATTTAAAATATAGCATGCTTTTAGATATAAGTGTTTTCATTCATAAAGCGATATTTATTAAAGCTTTCAAAAAATTGCATGGGCCTCCACAAAAATCCTGCCCTGATTAACGTCCATTGAGAAAATAATTTAAAACATTTTATAGTAAAGCAACTGTGCGAAGTAAAATTTCTGTCAGCCGTCTCTAATGAAAACAATATGGCAGATTTCGCAAAAGAACGACGAAAAGAGCCATACTTGGGAGAAAAAGTTAATTATTTACGAAACGGTTGTTGTTTTTTTTTATATTGATAAACAGTATTAAACTATTATTTCCTCATTCTGCTAAAATTAATAATATTTTCTTATAGCCTCTAATAAAAAGCAAGTGATTGTTCTAGACCTAGGTCTAGTAATACAACCCTCCTGCCGCTGTTCTTGATCATGATTTTCAAATTATATAGATTTATAGGCTACTAGATCTAGATCTAAATCTATATTCAGATTATTATTTTTTTAAAATTATTTTTACTAATTTAGCAATCAGATCTAGATCGATCAAGTTATCAACATTAAAGTTTGTGATCTTTTAGTCTTATAATAAATAGAACTACTCTTGCAGTACCATTGACATCTGTAATTTTTAATTATAATAAGATCTTATAAACTACAGATGTTACTTCAAAAAAGAAGATGATTATGTCCTATGCTTCTGTGTGTGTCCCTTAGTCAATGTATTCATGCATTTAAATCAGTGACTTAAACTTTGGCAAAGTCATAGATATTGGTTTTCCTTATCTTATCTTACAAAATACAGAGTCAGATGTTACTTCAAAAAAGAAGTTGATTACATCCTACAGTGCTTACGTCTCATGCATCTAGTCATGCATGTTAACCAAATGACTTAAATTCTGTCAAGTCATTGGTTTTCCTGGCTGACTTAGGCAACCCATTCCATGCTCTAGTAGCACTAGGGAAGAAGGAGTATTCATACAAATTTGTCCTAGCATATGGAACAAGGAATATGCCTTTATCTTTGTTTCTTTTATCATATATCATATAGATGTTTAAATATATGTTTGAATTTTAAAAAATAAATTTCTATCTAAATTGCAGGATATGGAACATATGTTTATGAAAATCAGTTTTTTCGCTATGAAGGAGAGTGGGTGGAGGGAAAAAAACATGGTATGCTACTTAAATATTAAAATGTATAGAATCCTTTTGAACTCAATTGTTTCAATTCATTACATAAGAGATCTTTCCTATTTACTTATTAATATTACTAAATAATAAATAGCTATCTACTTTGTCAATAAAAGGAATTCAATACATTAGAAAACATTATCACACATACAAGTACATGTAAAAACTTGTTATCACACATTCAAGTACATGCAAAAAGTTTCTTTTGATAATATCAGTTATACACTAAATGCAACAAAAGAAAACAAGAGAAAAAAGCAAATTGAAAGTTAGTGTATTATAAATTCTTAATTAATTGACATCTAACTGCTTCACTTTGTAAGTACTAAATTAATTTTTCTAAATCTTTGAGAAAACATAAAATTTGAGTTTTATATGTTTTAATCAAATAATAAATAAAGTTCTTGGTAAAATTTATATCTCACTGCAATATAAAAAATATTCTTTTTTTTTTTTAGGTAAGGTAGCAAAGAGTTAAAGTATAGTATATATAAATATATATATATATAAAGTCTAATTCATAAAATGCTGGTTGTGAGTGTGTATGTGTTTTGTGTGTGAATGTTGCTTGCATTTGCATTTATATAGCTATTGTTACAGTAGTTACGCTCAGGTGGTCAGTTGTAATCAAACAGAATTTCCATTTGATTGGACCAATATAGATTATCTTATCTTATCTTATTAAAAAAATGTTAATTCATTCAAATAAAAATATTGAGCTGAGGAGGTTTAAGTATTTTTATTTTAAAAGATTTTAATTCAATTTTTGTAATGTGATAATTTTCTTAAGCTACACAATTTACAATTCGGTCATGGTGCTTTTGATTTAGGTCATGGTAAGCTGCTAATGAAAGATGGAACATTTTATGAAGGTCAGTTCACAAAAGGTGAAATCACTGGCAGTGGCTATAAATACTTTGCTACATCCAATGCCAAGTATACTGGTGAGTTTTTGTGTGGGGAGATGCATGGTAATGGAATGATGGCTTATAAAGATGGAAGTGTCTATAAAGGGCAGTGGCAAAAAAACAGACGTCAAGGTAGGCTATATATTGGCTTTTTGTCAGATTTGTTAACCCAGTACTCTAGTACTGGTATTTAAAGTACATTTAAAATACACCAGATTGAAGTGGTCAATTTTTTTAGGGAGAAAATTTTTTTGTATTTGCATAGTAATTATGAATCCATACTTGCATATTAATATAGTAAAAATGATGTTACTACCAATCCTTAAAAAGTTAAATTAAGTCATATCAT
This sequence comes from Biomphalaria sudanica, assembly GCA_036873155.1. Taxonomy (NCBI): domain Eukaryota; kingdom Metazoa; phylum Mollusca; class Gastropoda; family Planorbidae; genus Biomphalaria; species Biomphalaria sudanica. The sequence continues at coordinate 1,793,749 of JAZGLO010002645.1, read as the reverse complement.
TCATCTTCTAAGTAGAATCTTTCAAATTGTTTTTGTAAACGGTATCTGCACCAAGATCTATTTAAAATGTTCTTTTGAAGAAGAATTGCTATTTCCAGCACTCCAGGCGCATGGACTAGTAATTGTTTCCACCCGAGTGCCACATTGAGGCAGAATAGCATAGCCGGGTCTGGTAGAACCTGCAACACCTCTAGTCCCAAACTTGCCATTCCTTTGGATACATCAGTTGGGTGGAGAGGGGGAAACAGCTGTGTGAATAACATTATTCTGACTATACCTGATGCTCTGGCATTCATCTCATTTCTGTGAGATGAATCATAGTCACTTCAAGACTGAATGAGGCCATAGATAGTTTTTTTAATTTTTATAGTATTTGTTAAGATAAAATATATTTCGTAGCTCAAAGTAAGAGTAAATACTTTGAATACATAAACATATATATAAAATCTCCCCTTAGGCAAACTTGTATTGTATAAATTATTAAAACTAATATATCATTGGTAAATTAATTCATTTAGGTTTTGGTACACTATGGACACAGAAAAAAACAATTTATGAAGGCACATTTTATGAAGACATGAGAGATGGCGAGGGAAAACAGAATTATGAGTAAGTTAAGATCTGTTAATGCATGCACAAGAGCACAGCAACAACCCAAATGTAGGCTCTAGTAGTTACACCTGGTGTGAGGTATAATCACTGTTAGTCATTTGCACAAAATGTGTTACAACTCTTAAATTGTGGCAACCAATTAGATTAGTTGCATTTGTACTTTGGTATTTCAATAACCTAAAACACAACCTTTTGAGTTACGCACAACTTGCTCCAAATCCTTAAGACTTAAACACCTCAACTTGCTCCAAATCCTTAAGACTTGAACACCTCAACTTGCTCCAAATCCTTAAGACTTGAACACCTCAACTTGCTCTGAATCCTTAAGACTTGAACACCTCAACTAGCTCCATATCCTTAAGACTTGAACACCTCAACTTGCTCCATATCCTTTAAAACCTCAAAGGAAAAATCTTCCTACTTTTATTATTAGTTATCTCCCTTGATATAAAGGTCTTGAAAAGTTTCTTAATTTTGCTTACTGTGTATTGGCTGCACATGCACAATAGTTAACACACTTAGCACACTAAGCACATTTTTTGTAAATACTAAATGCACCTGTTTCCCATACTTGTATCAACATTTAATGTAACATCAGCTGAACAGTTATAATCCTTATGTTTTTATTGCTGTCTAATTTTTTTTTATCATCACAGTGGTTCGTATCAAAAACTCAGGTAAATGATTCTTTGCATTTGTTTTTTTTTCTTTGTTCTTTTTTTTGTGTTCTTTTCATTGATTTCATTAACATGTTTTAAATTTAGGAAAAAAATGTAAATATATTATTTTAATTTTTTAAATTCTTTCAATAAAGTATTCTTAATTTTTTTTTCTTTGTCTGGCATACTTAAATAGTGTTTTTTAAATATCTTTTGTCAGTAATGGGGATAAGTTTGAAGGGCATTGGATTCAAGATAAAAGAAATGGTCAAGGTCATTTGTGGTGTGCAGACGGCTCACATTATGAGGTAGTGATAACAACACACTTAGTATAATTCTAAATAAACTAATCACAATAATATTACTTTTAAAGCCAATTATGAAAAAAAGAAGAAAATTTATTAAATGTTTCAATATGAAAACTATTCTAAATATGGTAAATCCTATCGGTTGTTTTTTTTAGACATTTTTTAGATTTACACAAGAAATCTGTACTTAATTTTCTGCAGGGCAATTTTGTTAATGATTTGTTTCATGGGGAGGGTAAAATATCCCATGCCTCTGGGATATATTATCGTGGCCTGTGGCTGAATGGTTTCCCTGAAAAAATGGCAACAAAAATTGTCATCTTGAGTGAGTCACCCTTGGTTCTACAACAAGGTCAATTGTTTTCTATTCATGTGGAATGTAGAAATGATGATGATGAGCTTGTCATAGGTCAGTGAACATAAAGATATTTAAACAATTAAAAACATTTTGTAGTAGCTAAATTAAAAAAAAATTTTTTTTATTATTTTAATCTAAAAACGTATTTGTAATCTTTATTTTATTTTAAGTAGTTTATGAAATGCTAAATAATAAAATAAATAATAAAAAAAAAGAACTGTTTTCAAATCTTTCAGAGCATGGGAGAGAGTTACAGCTCTTGGCAGGGTTTAAGTATACTCCACCAGTGGAAAGTTCCTCTTTTTTTGATATGATTGAAGATTTTAAAGAGCAGCCTATTCATACACCATTGTGAGTTCAATAGAAATGTTATACAAACTTGGTTTTAAAAACAATAGAAAATTTAAACATGCAATTAATGAACTGACTAACTAGAAATGTTATTACCTACCTCAAAAATAATCTACTCTTAGAGCATTGCAACCTTCAGCTTTTAACTTTGAAATTTCAATTAGATAAAATGAATAACACATAAATGACATCAATATAATATCTATGGTATTAACTAACACTAATGAGATGCGATTTGTTTTTCTTGTTACTTTAGTGGCTATGATGTGGTTCCCTATCCTATCTCTGACCAACTCCCAGAACTAGAAGACACAAATAAAATAGACGAAGAAGGTCAGATCTTAACATTTTTTTATTGTCTGATTTTGTGTTTATCCTATTCTCATTATTTTTGCTAACTTTGATAAACAAAACGTACAGCTTGATCATATCTATCATGTACCAGCTGAAGATAATTCTGCTGAGAATCAGGATACAGATGAAGTTAGGCTTAGTGAGTCTGCAAAAGAACTTCAGGAAACTGAAAGCTGTGAAACTGTTGAGGAAGTTAAAAAAGTGGACTCCATTATTTCTGATGAATCAAATAAGTTACCAGAACAAGTTACAGAGACTGTAAGAGGTAAATGAAAAATGTTTTATTTTATAATTAATTTGATTATTTGGTTTTCAAAAGTTTATATTCAATTTAGATTTTAAGAAATGTCAAATTACAACAGCTCTTTTAAAAATGTCTTTTGAATAGCACATTTTTCATCTTACAGCATACTCAGTGTGCTATAGTCCATTCTCTTATTTGCACCTGTGGGAAGAGAGAAGTGAGAAGGTTTCCATGCTGCCTTTAAGCACTCAGCAAAAACAACTCAAGTCAAGATTTGAACTTAAGCCCTATTGATAATTATCCAAGCAGTTTATGCCACTTATCCATACATCCCATTTAGTAGCCAGATCTCTATTTTAACTTCATATAGCTAAGATTTGTTTTTTCCTAAAATACAGAGTTGTAAGAAAAAAAAAAAAAATTTAGCAACATTTTATTGGGTGCTAAAGACATTTTGGCAAATTAAAATTCTGCTCATCTTAAAAATTATTTTAATCTCAAGCTATACATATAGTTTTGCCATTTAATACAATTTTTAAATATTTATTTCATTAAAAAATTCCAGTCCAAAATATTTATTTTTTTATGTTTAGTACCAGTACTTGACTTCTTGAGGAACACATTTCTTCAGCCAGATATCTCTAACTAACACATCATGTTAGCTGACTACATTTAAATTTTTCTTGATGCTGCAGGTTTATTGATCGCTTTCCTATTGCATTTCAACCCTTATTTCTTTTCACTGGTAATCTCAATTAAGTGCCATATTGACAGCAAGTTTGGTCAGGAAGTGGCCATTTCCCATTATTCCCAGCTAGCTTAATTTATATGCCTTATGTTTGATTTTTTGCTTTGATTGTTGTCATTATTTATTAAAACTTATAAATTCTGCATTGTTTAAGTCAATTTAACATTCTTAATTTATGGGTGTATAAGTGTGTTATGAATATAGTCTTGCAGATGTTTTATTATAAAATTACTTATTTCTTGTTTTATAACAGAAAAGGAAACCAAATTTGAGGAAGTATCTCAGATGGCACCACAAGTTCAAAATAAAGTCACCACCAATGGGATTTGTGAGTGGCTCAATTTACAGCTGGCACCACCTCCTCCCATGTATCGACCATTTGTCATACTTAAAAGGGAAGAGGAAGCAAAAAAGACAAAGAAACTGAGTAAAGAAAAAATAGGTAAATGAGACAATTGTAAGTAGTAAAAACAAAACCACAATGTAGATAGCAGTTCACAGTTGTTTACATTTTGAAAGATCAATTTATTGTCCTCATGACTAAGCACTAGCATTTGACTATTACTTCAGAGAATCTGTGGCATTTTACGTCTTATGAGATTATCTTTTCCCTTGGCAACTTCTCCTGTGACTAAAGAGGCCAATCCTTGATACACAGCTGCGGTCACAGGCTGTAATCTGTAATCACCAGGTGCTGTTGAACTTTCACCCTTCCTTCTATTTCTGGTGTGTATGCCATCTGCAATCCAGGACCCTTCCTTTATGCTTGCTTTCCCTGTGGATCTATCCAGTGCCTCTTTTCCCAGCTGATTTCAGAGAATATGCTAATGAAAGAAATATTGGTGCACAAATAATATATACATATTGTTACGTCTCTCCTACTATCCAGGCTCTCTTCAAACTGCACCACACGACACAACGAACTTAAAGAACCTCACAACTCAGGGCTCCAAAGTAACAGTAGCAATTTAATTTCAAATACATCGCAATTGGCAGCAACATTAAGACTGTCTTTACAAAAACCTAGTCTCTGCTCCGCACTGACTTCACACACTGTGCTGGTTCTTGCCTCGTACTGGTCACATTGCGAGGTAACATGAAGTGTCGTCTTTCTAACACACTCGCTCTTATATAATGTCTCTACTGTCCTACTCGAACCTTCTTGACCATTCCAGTTGATCACTTTCACAGTGACTTGCGTGCATAATATTTACGACATTGGTCCTTGCCGAACTGGCGTGTACTGTCACTGGTCACGGTTGACCGCTCATCCTGCGCTGGACTGTGGTGATTTGGGTTGGCTAAAAACACACAGCACTACCCCCATCAGTGTCACCACCAGGTTTACAACAATATATATGGCTCCACATGACTTGAGAGACTATTGATATGCCCAGATGAATTAATAGTGCTGCTTGCTTCTTCATAAATAGGGTCAGACTCTGCTATGATTTTATAGACTAATTCTGGGTAAGCAGACCTTGCCAAAGCTAATGCATAAGAATGAATTCTTCTTAGGGCAATCCATAGGACCATTCATAGGGAAGATTTCTTCCTCTTCCTCCTGTCTAAGGCTGTCTCAGTCTTTTTGCTCTCTGCCAGGACTCTACCAGTGCACACAGTCTCCATGTTCTCCAATTTCCTCCCACATATATTCATTAACAGCCATAGTTCTTAAGTGCCTCTTGCAGGCATCCCTGTTAGTTAATCTTGGACATCCCTTTGATCTTGTTTCTTTGTCAGATTCTGTAAGGATTATAACCATAAGAATTGTTTCATCTGACATGCACCTGACATATATGTTCTATGTGTCAATAGTGCAAAGACACTGGATATTGGCTGATATAACAAATAATTTTTCCTATCCCCAATCTCTGTATGTTGTATAAACTATTTAAATTTAAGAGCTTTTATATTAGTTTAAATGCAGAAGTGACTAAATGATCAGGAACCTCAAAATATGGGCATGAAAAGGGATTGAAAACAGAAGCAAATGAGTATCTCTTGCAATTATCTAACTTTAACAAAAATTAAGAGAATACTGAGGCTTTGGATAAAATGTATTTACCAATTGTAAGTTTGAAAGTCAATAATAGTTTTTCGTAATTATTTAACTTTGTTAATTGAACACCATATACACTCGCAAATAATTGAAAGTTATTGTAGTAGAATTAACATTAAAGAATTAGGTCATAAATTGAATGAATAATCTTGTGAAAATGTTGCCTTGTGCAATAAAAACAAATCTACTTAGAGATTGGTTATTTCTTAAAAATATTTTTATCAAATACTTTAAACTTGAAGTAAACAACTGTAACAACTGAAAGAGTTTGTCTTTAAAAAAATATATGTTTTATTTCACAGATGGTATGTTTCCTTTACTAAAATGTTATGATTGGAAGAACTAATGAATATAGGCCTACAATGTAAACATATTTGTTCTTTGCAATTACACCAATCTTTGTTGAATTAAATCTGTGTGAGATACTTTGATGCAAGACTGTACTATTTAAAAAAAAAAACTCTCTTACTTTGTCAATAATTCAAATTCTTATGCTTCTAATAAACAATAAAAGCTTATAATAACTGCACTAATTTACCTTTAAGATTAAAATTTTTGCTTGTAACATTGCCTGTTGCCTGTTGACTGTTCGTTAATATGCTTAAATACTTTTGATAGATCTACTTTGTGCTTATTTGAAAATATTTTTCACAGTTTTAACAACTTAGAACTCAGGGTGCCACCTTATCTGGTATTACTAATGAAGAAAACAAAAGTTATTTAGCTCTTCATGGCTCCCTAACTTTCATTCTTCCTACTAGTTCTTAACTTGTTCAATCCTAATTAAGAATGCCTTGTCCACCTACAACCAGATGAATAGGATGGCACAAATGAGATTTATAGAGTTAGAATAAGAGAACCCAGTAGGTGGACCGGATATCAATGGACCTGCTTTTAAAAAATAATTATCCCTATCTGAGATAGAAGTCCTCAGAATATATTCTGTGAAAGTTGCATGCCATACGATTACAAGTACCAAGCAGTTATTTGAAATTCCATTGCTTAATAACAAAAAATCTACATTCAGTCCTCCATTACTGACAAACATTCTATTGGAATGCTGATTGCTTAATAACAAGAAATCTACATTCAGTCCTCCATTACTGACAAACATTCTATTGGAATGCTGATTGCTTAATAACAAGAAATCTACATTCAGTCCTCCATTACTGATAAACATTCTATTGGAATACTGATTGCTTAATGATAGAGTGAGGAAGAAGAAATCCAGCCAAACACTTATTTGTGGGAAATCAACTTTGGGTGTTCTGAGGAGTGTTTCAGTATGATTTGTTATGCTACCATTTTATTCTACCATTTCTTTGTTAATACTGTTTGTATGTTACAAACATTTGAAATTGTGCATTGATCATGAAACTTCTTTGCTTCTTATATGCTTTAATCGTGGAAATATATTTTATATAACTTTTTAAAAATATTTTAATCACAATTTTTTATAACAAGACAAATACAGTTTACAATGTTTGTAATGATTTGTCAGTTGATGCTAGCACTAAAATAATGTTATAGTTAAATTTTATTATTCAATCTAGAAATTATGAAAGAAATCACTGATGAAATGGGTAATTTTTTAAGAACTGATGTTTGTTTACTTACCAGTTGAAAAAAAATTTTTTTTTTTTCTTTGCTACTGTAATTATAATTTAGTTAATTTATCATTTTGGTTTGTGTTTTTATTAAAATTAATTTATAAAGCTTTGAAATTGAATACCTTCTTATATTATTGCCAATCATTGGCATACATTTTACATTTAGGCTAACAAGATAATATTTCACGTTTTTAAATTTAAATGTTTTATTTTAAATAAAGAAGTAGCACATATTCTACTAGGTAGCATTAGTCATAAATAAAATTTGTTCTTGTATTTTCCTTTTGCTAAAACATTAATGTTAATCTTGATTTTATTTTTTATCAATTTTATTTTTAAATTCTTTAGCAACACAAGAAAGAACAGAAAGTGGTAATTCTTTATTTTTTAAAACTTTGTCTTTACATTTTGTGAGTATAATAAAAGATTTCCAAATATTCTTAATGTTTTCTTAATTCCAAGGAGGAATTTTTTTTCAACACTAATGTTGGAATGATACATAATAATTGTGACCTGATTGTAAAAAATAGTTCCTTATCAATTAAATCAAACCAACTAAAATGAAAACACTTTCAATTATCATATTTGTGCAACTAATTTTGTAAAGTACCCCTTTCAGACCTTGCAATCTATAGGGCAGAAGATGTAAACATAATCTATTTTTATATGGTCAAAAGTTAAGGAGGGTGTCATGAGGCCATCAGGACAACCTACTGCCTTTATTTTCCCTAGTGTCAGGTACCCATTAGAGTTGAGAATTGGGTGGACATGTGGTGTCCTAAAAATCCTGAAATTCAAAATCCCAGTCTTCACAGATATTTGAACCTGAGACTTTTTGGTTTTGAAACCAATTGCTTTAAATCAGTCTTTGTTTTAGTGCTAACTATAAAATGTGTAGATAGAAGTGAGTGAATCATGCCAACTCTTCCAGTGAATCTAATATAAAGTGTATAGATAGAAATGAGTCATTCACGCCAACTCTTCAGTGAATCTAATATAAAATGTGTATATAGGAATGAGTGATTCATGTCGTACTAATTCTTCCAGTGAATCTAATAGAAGATGAAGAAGAAGAGGACAGTGAGCTGAAAACACTTCCATTTGAAAACCCAGAAAATTACCAGAATGAAAGTTCCTCTAGCATTCAAGACTCTGATGACATAACTAACAACCGTCTACAGAAAGAAGACTCAATCAAAAACAATTATCTACAAGAAGGAGAAAATGTGTTCATTGAAGAGGGGGGCGAATCAAATCTGGGCTCACATTACAGCCTTGCATCCAAAGGTTGAATAATAATTCAGTTGACAGTTGCTGTTCTACGTTTTAAATGACTTATTTTTATTTTATTTCAGTGGAATTTTCTTGTTCTGAATATTTAAGCACTTTTTGTCTCTACTTATGTCTTTCTTTAAATCATAAAATATTATTGCTTTTGCTTGTATATTTGCAGAAAAAAACAACAACTAAACAAATTATAATTTAAACTTTTCTGTCAGTTGTACAGTCATTTTTTTAATAGTTCATTTCATTAAGTATTGACCTGCTTATGAATACAATATTTTATACATGTCATGACAAGCCTGGAAATCAGGGAAATGTTCTATATAGAATTAAATGTTGTTTAGAATAATGTAAGCTATCTTTCAAATAGTTAACAACATGCTAAAAACCAAGCAAATAAAAAGTAAAGAAATTTTGATGGAGCTACAGTAGGAAAATAAAATCAAAAAAGGAATTTAAAAAGTCACATATGGTCCCTTATTGTATATGTGCATAAAATAAAACCTATTAGTATTTTTTTTTTAAATTAATCCAAAACCACTTGTAAAAATTTGTATTCAAATTTGTTTTTACTTAAGCGAGAGAAATCAGCTTTGACATTTTTTTTTTACACCTTCCTGGCCATGTAGAATACAAATTGAAAGCAAAATTTTGGCAAAAGACATTAAAGATAGGCAGAATTAATGCTGAATATTTAAATTATTATGACTTTTTACAAAGCTTATATCAACTCACTCTGTCTGTGTGGTAAAAAGTTTCTACATGTAATTTCTCCCATATTGGATCAAGCTGAAAGTTTGCTCACTTATTTCTTTTACCTGACAAAACAAGAATAAAAAAAAATTAACCAATCAGTTAATTAGTTATTGATAATTAATTATTTTGTTTGGTATCTCTAACAAGACATTATACTTGACTGATAAGGTGTTATAAGTTGAATTAGTCCCTTTATATGTTGCATTTAAATTTGAAACTAACAAAAGATGACTTTAAAATCTTCTATTTTCATAAGCACTTCTCAGGTACAGTGGTTACTGTGTTGTCTTTTTTTATAAATGCATCTTAAAAGCAATCATGGTAATGTTCACACAGACACCACCTTCTTTCTCCCCCCCCCCCCCCCCATTTTTCCCAACTGGTCCAGGCAAGGATAGGATCATAGCATATTGAGAAACTTAAAAGCATAAAAAAATAAAGTTAAATACTATTGGTAAAAATATTTCTAATCCCACAGATTTATTATTGTTAGTCTAGATTTATTACAAATTTAATTACATGACTGATCCAAAATAATTGATACAACTACGATTAATAAAAGCTTTATATATAATATAAATTTAGTTGTTTTTTAAAAGTATTTTATATATTTTCTTGTTTGTTGTTGCATTGATTCAAAACAACAAGAACAACAAATCTGACAACTAATACACTACCAAAAAAAAACCCAAAAACGTTATATTCATATAGAATATTTATTCTAAAAAATACTTTTCTCAATTCATATCTGCTTTTATTCCTTTAAACTTGGTGTGGACAACAGAAAAGAAAAGTTCCCAGCTAATTGTGCCTGAGAAAGAAATGTATGAAACAATAGCCAGACCAGGTAATCCAATACTTGATGTTATGTTGGTTCATGATTATAAAACTGATCATGCTTATTGCTTAACTTGAATTTTTCTCTGACCATACTTCCTCCAGGTGAATATGTTTTGATTGTTCGTGAAGTGACCAATCCACCTTTCCTTGGTAAAACAATGCAACCAGCCTTCTTCCTATTACAGTTAAATCAAAAGAAGAAAACTGTCACCAAAAAACCTAAGTAAGTAATTACTTAAATAATTATACAAGAGACTAATGACAATAGCTACCAATGTTTTTTTTTTATATAAATGGAGTTTGAAGCTTTTAAAGCTGACACAAGTTATAAATAAACATGACATATATAATAATAGCATCACTAAGGTACAAAGGTTATTTAGATAAGGTGGTAAGAAAATATGGTGAAACATAGGCAGGATGAACCAGACGCAGCACCAGTGGATGTTAGTTTGATACCTGGTCCTGCTAGATCATATTTTCTTCACCTGCTTCTCTTAATTACCTTGGTATCTTAGTGCTGTTATTATTACATGTTGCATGTCATGTTTATTCACGATGTTTGTTGTCTATGTGAATTAATTGATATTAGAGACAATGACCACCAAATGTTTGTGTGATTTGATACTAAAGACAATGACAGTAGTCATCAAATGTTTCTTGTATGATTTAATTGATACTAGAGATAATGACCATAGCCACCAAATGTTTGTTGTGTGATTTAATGATACTAGAGATAATGACAATAGCCACCTAATGTTTGTTGTGTGATATAATTGATACTAGAGATAATGACCATAGCCATCAAATTTTTGTGTTGTGTGATTTAATTATACTACAGACAATGGACAAAGCCATCAAATTTTTGTGTTGTGTGATTTAATTATACTAGAGACAATGACCATAGCCACCAAATGTTTGTGTGATTTAATTGATACTAGAGACAATGGCAATAGCTACCAAATGTTAGTTGTGTGATTTAATTGATGGCAATAGCCACCAAATGTTTGTTGTGTGATTTAATTGATGGTAATATCCACCAAATGTTTGTTATGTGATTTAATTGATAGCAATAGCCACCAAATGTTTGTTGTGTGATTTAATTGATGGCATAGCCATCACTGTTTGCTTTGTGATGCTGGTAAAGGTCAAATGTTCTTTCCATGCTATCAGACTTATAACATGCTAATTGCACTCTAATTTTCAGTGTACATTCCTGTAATTTTGTTATCTGTGAACAAGATTTTTATTTTCTAAAGCTTATAAAAGGCTCAAGAATTTTGAAAGAAAAAACAACAACACCCAAGCATGTTTATTCATTCATCTACCAAATTACAATTTCACAATTTATTAGAAACATTTCTGATTATTATAAATAAAGATTGAACATTTGTTAGAATTTTTTTTTTTAAATGCTATTTTATAATTGGACATTAATTTAACAGTGTTTATGTAAATATCACTTTTATTAGACTTACTTTGAGTTTAACATAACTTATTTTTAATGTATCTATTTAAAAAAAAAAAGAGGCATTTTAGAGGCATCTGAAGATGAAGAGCATGATGAGAAAGATTCTACTTACTCTCTCTGAGGCTAGACAATGTTCTATGTTTGCATCACTGGTTTTATTTTAACATGTTACTATCACACAGTTATTTGCAGTTTAAAATTAGAAATCTAACATTTCAATTGCATTTATTTCTTCACTGTTTTCTTTTCTTTTTTTTTCATTAGTTTATGTCAATTTAAAAAAGTTATTTCAACATACTCTAAAATTGTATTTCCCAGGAAGAAAACTTCAAAATGATTGCCATTACATTACAGTAAAATGTGTAGGCCTGTAGTATCTGATTCTGCTCTTGTAGTTATAGATTTAATATCCTCTCTTGCCTAGATATAATAGATTCATTGACTCAATTTGAATTAAAAGTGGTAGCTCTAGTTCAGTTTCCTTCTTAATATTTAATCATAGCCCCCTTTTTTTTTTTGGTTTACTATAATTATAACTTTATCTTCTTTGAAGATCTTTTTACTTTGTTCCCCTTTACTCCTAGTACAAAATAAGAATATATTTTTTTATGATATATTTATTAAAAAAATGTATATTTATGTCTAGGAATAAATAGAGATTTTTTTAAAATGTGTGTACATATAAAAATTTGAGGAAACCCATTTCCTTACACATTATTATTTAATTACAATACAATGATTTCTTTCATGATATAAAACTTTACTACAAAGGCAAAATCTGTTATAAATTAAGTATTTTTTCAAACTGAACTGTAGGAATTATTACCGTACTTTAAATATTAAGACATACATCGTATGTTTACCCTCAACTCTAATTTTATTTTAAAAATATTGTTCAACTAAATAATAGTTGTGCGTTAGCAGAAACGTTGACTTTATCAAGAGTTTAAAATTCTTTCTGAAAATATTTTGTGAATAGTAAATTTCTTTTCTATCTCTTCCATTCACCTTTATTAATTCAATGAGAATTATCTTCTTCACAAATTTTATTCAATTTTCATAGTTATCACATAAAATCTAGTTCTCTACTAGTTTGTTTTAATATTGTTTTGTAGAATTTCCTGGTTTAAAACACATCACATTTGTCCAATTTCCAAATCTTATGTTTATACTTTTTTTTTTGTTGTAATTTATCCAATTTTATTTTTCAATTCTTTACTGTAAGTAAACATCTTTTTTCTTTTATGAAAAATATAATTTAGTAAATATGCAAAATCATTAAGGTTTAGAACATACGTATATATGAACCTTAAAACAATTTAAATTACATTTGTATTTTTTAATTATATTTGTAATTTAGGTAGTTTCAAATTATAAGGAAAATGTTTAGGATTATTCAATTTTGAAATGATTAGTCATGTGCAAATAAATATTAGCTACCATTATTGATATAATCTGAATGCCAAATTTTAGTATAGCTTTGCTTCAAAAGATCTTTAGCTTAAATAGATAAACAAAATTAAGATAACCCATTGTCTAATTCAAAATGGTTGAAAATTAAAACAGCTTTTTATTATGAATACTTTTAATGAATACTTTTACTCAGAATATTTCAATATACATACATAGCTAGAGCATTTTTATTCCAAAGACTTCTAAAAGAGCTAGACAAATTAAAGCTTAATTTACCAGAACTCAGCACATATAATTTTGTAATAGCTGGTTAGTCGCCATTTTGTTTTGATGGGCAATGCTATTATCTAAAAGGTCTGCTGTGTTCAAATGTATTTTAATGATTATTTTTTACTTGCAGGTGGGATACACAGAGGTTCATTGCCATGTCTATGCATCAAACAAACTGAATGAACTATGTCATGGAAAAACTCAAAATTATAAACATTTTAAGAATTAGTGAATGTGCTTCAAATGTTTTATCCTCTATATAATTAAAAACATCAATTGGTATTTGGTAATGAATAGCACAAATCTGTTTAAAGCTTGAAAACTCTTATTTGATATGATGTACATATTGTTTTTCTATTTCATATTTTTGTGACATTGTTTATAATCCTTCAGAGAGTATGTTTTAACTTATATTTTCAACAAATCTAGGTCAACTGCCATAATTTGATTTCATCCTTGTTGCTATATACAAAGTATAAACTGAACTCTCCCCTTAGTGTTAGCAATTAACATTTTTTACCAAAAAAATCTGATAGAAGAAGAAAAGAATCTTCAATAAGATTTACTTGCTAATGTATCACTCAAATAGATTCACAATAGTGTAAGGAAAAAACAATGGGGTGGAGAGTGCACAAGAAAGGAGTAAATAAAACTTTAAAAATCTACTTTAAAAGATGGTATTTTTCATTCTTGCTGGTAATGTTACTTAGGGTTGTCATCAGAAGAATCATCCCGAAATGTATACAAATTAAAAATATAAAGTCACAGGTAATAGTTATTACCATTGGAAGGGCCTATCATTGCAATCCCCAAAAGATTAAAAAAATTTTTCTTCCATTTTATGTTGTTTAACTACATTGCTTTTAATCCACAATCAAACTCTTCCATAATTTGTAACATATATATATTTCAATGAATTAATTAATTTTTTTTCAAATCTCAAAGTAAAAACGAAACAAAATGTAGACATTTGAACTGAAAGATGATAACTCATGGTACCTCACTGAGCATCCAAAATGTTCTGTTGACTTTTTTTTTTAAACATTGCAAACATTTTAAACTGTTTGTATTTTGAATGAATAAAAGGAATATTTTAATGAAACAAATCTTTTGTCGTGATTAATCCAAACTATTTAAGAAATTGAAGAATACAATTTTTAGTTCTACAATATATATATATTATACACCGGTATAACTAATAGTATATTTAAATAAAATTTGCTATAATTGTAAAAAAAAGGAGTAACATTTCAGTCACCTAGTTTTGTTTTGAGATTTAAACAACAGAAAAAAGAACATAATAAATAAATGTACAATTCTGCCAACTACGAGTAAAATGTTTAAGAGTAAAAACTTTAAAATCTTTTCAAAGTAATCATTTCAATTCAAATTGTCAATAAAATGAATATAAGTATTACTCCCATTCTAAAGCAAATTAAAAGGACACAAAACTAACATTTCTCAAAAATACACTGACTAGATTAGCATTAACATTAAAATTCACATAAGAATCCATGTTACTGTTATATTTATGCACATTTGGAGGGGGGAGGGGGGGGGAGAGTATTGAATAAGGTGTCCATGCTGCCTTAAGGTGCTCATCAATAGGAACTCTGCTCAGGTAGAAACTCTAATTAAAAATTTCTTGTCTCTTTAAGAGTAGAACCTGATTCCCTTATGTAGCCAAGCCATTGCACTGAACTGAGAAACACACCTAACTATATGTGTTTGGCATATGGTCAAAATATACACAACATGTTAGCAATGCTACATTAAGAACTCTAACATCAGTTAAAGTTTCAAGAAATCAACTTTCAATGCATACAAACTACATAAAAATTAAACTGCTGTGTGACTAATGCAATGACATCAAGATACAAAAAAAAGACAAATAAAAAATCTGAATATCAACACAATATAGCTTCTTCACCTCAGCCTCCAACAGAAGAGGTTTTCCCTATCTGCTTGGAAGACTATCAATTTGAACACAAGGAGAATAGAGAGACAAATTTCAATACTTCTTATCTTAATAAGAACTGAATGTTTTAAGATATAAGCACGTGTTAATATTAAAAATGTCCAAACCAAAACTTTCACTAAAAAATAAGAAATATATATATTTCACTATTCTTAATAAAACAATTCAGCCATTTGGATATATCCAGTTTATTATAACCGTATATAAAATAAACTTCTCTGCACCACCTATCAATGAAAACACTTTGTGCATTAACATCTGCTTCTTATTAAAGCTTATTGGTTAAATTAAAATAAGAATTGCTTTTACATGAGAGCACTACTCATCAGTCTAACAACAACACACTAGTTTAAACTTCTGACACCAAGCAGACTAAGATTCCAGTAGAAATGAAGTTCTAGCAATGCTTACACCTCATTGAGATCTTACTTTGTGATGAAATGTTTGATTCATTTTTCCACAACAACATAATGATTAAGCCAATTGTCAGAAAGTGAAAAGCTTCTCTATCAAACATTAAAATGCAACAATCACAAGAAACTTAAGTTGACTGTTCTTAATAAAATGTCACAATATCTTATATTTCACTAAGTTACAGTATAGAAAAGAATGTACTATGTAGGGCGTAATCATCTTCTTTTTTGAAGTAACGTCTGTATTATATAAGATAAGATACTCCCATGTTAAAACCTAGACTTTCAAGCTATAACACACGACCTATCTGGTCAATTTAAAAGACTCACTTGAACATATAGTTTGAATCAACTATTGTGTTTCATATCTAAATTTCTTCAAGTTAAAGTTACATCAATATGGAGTTTAAAACTGTTATGTTTATCTAGGTACTGCATTCATCAATGTCAGTGTCAAATACTAATTGTTGGATATAAAATAAAAATTTCAGTGTCAATAAAATAAGTCACTCCACATTCATTTCCTCACACAATGCTGTTTCTGGATCGCTGTACAAGAGAGAACGAGCCTTCTCCATAAATGCGTCAAGACGCTGGATGGAGGGTGTTATAAAACATGCACGCCATTCTTCTTCCACACCATCTACAAACACATGTCGAAATGTTGCTTGTATTTTTTTATCCAGGGAGTGATAGGATTCCAGGATGCTGTAATCATTATAAAATGAATACATGGTTAATGATAAGCATTTAGGGGAAAGTGTACAATTTGTTCTTATAATACAGCCATTTATAAAGTAAAATCCTATGCTATTGTTATCAGTAAATAAATATATATTTTTAGATGAACTGTTACAAATTATATTTTCTCAATTAAATAACATTTGTTTTGCTGTTTTTAAATTAAAGCCCCTTAAATCTATTCATGTAGCTTAAAATATAAACCTTGCTTGTTGATCCAATTAGTTTTTACATTTTTCACTAAGTCAAAAATTACCTAATGGCTCGACCTAATAGTGGTTCTACATGAACAGGGTTGATAAACTTCCTTTGGACATTGTATTCATGCATCCAGGCAGTCATTCTGAAATTTAAAACCATTTATTAATATGCATTGTGCTACTATTGAATAGACAAAAGTACTATTTTTAGCCAGGATACACAGCTCTAGAATTTAAAAAAAAATGTATGCTTAGAATTAGTTTCAGTTATTTATTTTTAAAGTTTTCTTGCTGCAATAACATGAGCTAGACACACAATCATCAAATTGATTCACATATTTTTAACATCTTTCTTAACACTATTCTATAAACTGAATGAAAATTTAAAAAATGCTGACAATAAATATTTTAAAAAAGAACAAACCAATAGTCATACCCATCTAAAGCAAAAAGTTCATTATAAGCAGCTTCCGTGTGAACATACTCAATTGTCAGTTGGTAGATTTCTGAGCCAGGAAACTCACATATAGGGATCTCTGGGCTGTAATCAAGAATACATTGTCATCAAATCTTATTTTCAAATAATTTTCTTTTGCAAAAAATCTTTTACTTTCAGTTATGACTATTTATTTGTTATAACAATAATATATTTTAAGGTCAACAAAGTGAAGTCAATAACTTGAGAGTACTATAGTAAACCCTCTCAGTAATAAAGGCAATGTTTTTGATTCTGAAGATTAAGGATAAGTGAAGTGTTTCACATAACTATGCAAACCCAGTAGCAACCTGTAGTAATATTCCTACTTAAAAGAGCTTAGTTCTTTGAGTAACCCAGTTTGAATACCAATGACTTAGTAGAGTCTCTAATTAACAAGCAGAACTAGATTAACACAGATAAAAAGTTATAAATGGCAGAAGAACAGCCTAGTCATGTGGTTGGAATGGGATAAGATCAGCAGGTGGTTGTGAGATTTCAAACAGCTTGGAAATGTAGGGAGATAACTGCTATGACAAATATGAAGTTCTATGACTCTAAGACCACAGGACATGAAGCTCCAAAACAAAACATTATCAGAAAATGCTGTATAGCTAAACTTAATGAGATGATGCTCTATAACTAAAAAACCTAAGCACATGAAGCTAATAAGCTAGACAAAGCAATTCATATTAGAGAGAAGTTATTAAAAACTTGGCCTTCAAGGTACACTAAGAAAAAAAAAACAGGTTGATACAATACTTACAAAAAGAAAGGAAATACATGAACATTTGACAAACCTGATAAATGGATTAAATGGAATTGGTGTCAGAAATTTTAACTCTTTGGCGACCTGACCTATATCATTGGGTCCCAGTGTACCTGGAAATTCAAAAAAAATGTTGAACATTTGTAAACATTACTGGAGTGGTACAATTATTAGATTATAATAACAAATGATAACTGCCTAAACTTTACAACAGACTTATATTCCAGAAATATTGACTTTTTGTTTACAAACTTAATAGAATGGTAACTACTTAATAGTCATCCATTTGATACAAACTAATAAATCAGCCAAGAACAAATTATGTTTCAAATCTTGTCATAATCACATACCTAATATAATAGACCAAGCCCTAAATTAAATATTGATCACAACAAAAAAACAACCACAAAAAAAAAAGTGAATAAATGTGGAGAAGTACTGTAAACACTCTATGCTTCATGTACATTTTCATGAGAAGAAGAGGCACAATGTTACAGGATCAAAAAATTAATTAGCAAAATATTAGTGGTAATTCAAGAAAAACAAAATTTAGACAGTCACTAAAGAATTTAATTTTTTTTTGTACATTCATTGAATGCCTTAAAAAAATGAATGAGGCTAAAATATTAATCAGCAATGTAAAGCCAGCAGCACTTTAAAGGGAAAAGCTTTAAAACAAACTGTAGATGTTAGCCTTTTTGCTTGAACATTTGTGTAGGTAGTAGAAAAATAAAAATGTTTTATGGAGTAGTCTACTACTACCACCCATTGACTCACTGAGTGGTCAGAGTTTTGCATCACTATGTGTCAGCTAGCATAATTTCTCCTTAGGATGCAGAGGTCACACACTTTGAAGGTTAAAAAAGTGTGTCTTCTGGTGTAAAACATGAGATAATTTGATTTGCCTCATTTGATTAGTCACTGGCTTTTTCACTTGTTTTTTTTTTATTTGTATTATCAACATTGCATCATAGAATGTTTTAAAAATAGTACTGTATGTTTCTACCTAAATTTTAGTATAAAATATTTTTATTATTAACATTTGTATGGCAAAATGTGTACCTTTTAATGCATGATATACAGTAACTCTATTATAAAATAGCATTTTAAACATCTTTTTGCATTTCAAAGCATTAAATAACATAGTTATGTACATTATTTTTTATTTTAAAAGAATACATAACATAACTAGTGATGTTCATTTTTTTAAATTTTAAAACAATACATAATTAGTTATTCTCTACATGTATATATTTAAGTTTAAACCACACCCACATGTAGCTTATCCTTTGTGATTCTTTAAATGACTTTAATCAGCAATAAGCTTAAAAAAAATATCAATGTGGGTAAATTATATGTGAGATAGGATAAAAGTACAAACCTTGTTGAATAGCTTTAAGACATATAGCTAAAGAAGGTAGGCCTTGAGGTAGTAACTCACACAGGATAGCATAGTGATCATACCTGAAAAGGTCATAATAATAAACTTAATCAGTAATGTTTTGCAGTTGAATAATTGTTGTTTTTTTAATTTCCTTTAATTTTTCTATTATTTTTTTTGAGAAATTAATTTTTAAAAATTTGTTGAGCCTCTTAAGAAAAAAAGTTAAATTAACTAGCAAACTATTTTAATGTAAATTTTAAATTTAAAAAAAATGTACCCTATTTTTCTAACAGTACAAATAAGTGCAAAAATCCCAAAACTACATGGGGATGGAAGTTCTAATACAATGACTCAGCCCAGTGTTCACATCTCTTTTAAGAGAAAAAATATTTTTCCTCATTAACTCAATCAAAACAACCTAGTCATGTGATAAGTACATTGGACTGTCATCATGATGGTACCCTGAGTAATGCTCAATGTCATCAGCTGCTGTCCTGCAGGAGGTTGGACTAGGATGTAATAATCATTATTCATGATGGAATATCCAAAATTTAGAAAGCAAAACAAAATTTCATTGCATATTTATGAATAATCAACACCTCTAAATGGGAAACCTTAGCATTAAGATGAGTTAGGTGAGTTTGTAGAGTTCTTACCCACTAAGCAAAAAATAATACAAAAAACAGCCAACAGCAAGAAAAAAGACAAACTCAAATGCATACCAAACAAAAATCTATCTAACCTGCTCATTGATTGATGGTGAAGAGTGATCTCCACACCTATAACCATTTGCACAGAAAATACAATAATACTGAGTTGGACCACAGAGTATGAGCTTTCTTTCACTTAGATATTTTATTTGGTACTATAAGCGAGATAAAAGGATAGAAACGTTGCAAAATTGTTTTATGCAATGACTTATTTAAACAAGTACTTTTTACAAGTTCCATTTGTAGATGAAATGGCTTGTATGGGGAAATCCACAAATCTAGTTCCATTTTCCTCTAAATGACAAGATTAATACACAGAAATGCATGTCAACATCTACTAACAACAGACAAGAAATGATAACAAAATCAAGAAATTATAACTATTTATATTTTCATGGTTGTTTAGTTTTTAAAGTTCTTAGCCTTTGTTGCTGGGTCTTTTGCAGTGCAGTTTACTCTGCAGACTAAATATATCATACAAATATATAGATCTATTTTTTTTACAAATATTTTTTAAAACCATTACGCTTAATTAAAAAAACATTCAGGATTTTAAAAATGAGTGTTCTAAGCTTTACTGAGCAACATATTCGTCTAAAAAAAGTGTATTTTACCTCTGCCAGCCAGTTACAGCTATTCCTTTGATATTTTTAAACTTTCTTTTGACCAACTGGACTGTGTCCAGCCAGCTGTTGTTATTGTCCAAATGGTAAAGAATATTGGTTATCACAGACTTGGGTCCAGTAGCCCCTTTAAATGCACTGGCTATCCATATATTGGGGAACACTGCACTTAAATTATCCCATAAAGCTGTAAAGAAAACATTTTTACATTTATTATTTCACAAAAAAACTTAAGTTATGCAATAAGTTTCTTAGGGTCCTTATTTATAAAAATGTAAATGCTATGTATATTTATATATAATTGTAATAGTAATAATATGTTCCAGTGATAAGGACTAAAGAAATCCAATATAATAAAAATGTGAGTGAGTTGGATGAAAATTTTTTTGTTTATTTAACCAACATACTAGATTACTCTTAGTTTATATGTAGCACTTTTTAATAATGTAAGCATACATATAGCTTAAAAAAGACTGACTTTTGTACATTTCATTTCAAAACAAACTTACAAGCTGGCAATATAAACTTAGGCAAATAGTGCCACACCATGGGTTCAACTAAATCACCAAGTCCACAGTCTGGAACAAACAAAAGAAATATATAAGTATGAGATTTATCTCTAAAAAAAACCTGCTAATTAAAATATGTCCTGCTCTATGTATTACAATAAAACAACAAATAATATTAAGTTATTAAGATTGGTTTTTACTTTTACAATGTATCAGATTTAAACTCCCCAGTACATTATAATAGTCATTTATTTGAAACTGAGTTGACAACTCAAGCAGAGTTCTTTCAAAACTTAAAGAGTAATGTATGATGAACAAACTGCCAAATAAGCTTAACTGTCCCCAGTTCTTGTTGAGGAGAGGAAGATTAGTTGACTAGGTTGTGTAAATAAAATTGACATCTACACAAGAAAAACAACAACCCAAGGCTGTCTAATCTTCTTAAATTTACACAGTGGAACTTATGGCATAGGAAAGAGAGGCAGATGAAAAGGTGGACTGTTCATTTTATGCTTTAGTCGACCAGCCTATGCACAATGGCTAGAAGACAAACGATATTGTCTCAAGAGAAGCAGAACAATTTAAACTGGATCTAATATTAATAAATAAGTTTGATTTTTGTCCACCTAACTTAGGAACAAAAACCCAAATATAAATAATTTAAACAATATCTGTAGTAAAAGTAATATATATATATATATATATATATATATATATATATATATATATAAAGTCAACATACTTAAAATAATGGACATCTCAGAGTAACGCAACATGTCATCCCATATTATTACAGTAATGTTGTCATAATGAGCCTTGATGTGTTTGGCCACATTTCTCACATGCTCAAAAAACAGCTGATCTTTAGTCAGATATTCTTTAATCATTCTTTGAGTACAGGCCTCACACAGCCCAAGATGATAAACCTGAAAGTTATATTTTTATCTTATACAAAGTAATAACAGACCAAATCTCAAAACTTAATAGAATTTCAACTGTTATGACAAGAGCAGTAAAAACAGCTATCACAGTTCTCTTGTATTTTTCTTTAGTGCTCATTATTTGAGAAAATATTGTTTCATGAAATCAGCAGCTGAAGTTTTACAAATGTACAAGCAAAAAACAAGTGCTGGAGAAAAAAAATTGGTTCAAGATTTGTAAAGAGTGTAACTAACACTATCAATGACAATAAAGAAATGCTCTATAGAAGAAAAAAAAAGAATACATTTTGAACAAATGAGGCTAAATTTAAAAGTAGCTATAGGATAAAACATTTAGAACTAATCAAGAACTCTACCTCATCACAGCCAATATGAAAATGTTTTACTTGTGGGTGCAATTTGATGACTTGATCTATCATTTTACACACGATTGTCACAGAATCTAAAATACGACAAATTTTCTTAATTATCTGGCAAAGGCATATTTATTTATCAAACTTCTTTTTTAAATACATTCATTTCAAAGTATTTAAGTGTTCACTTTATATAAAGGAGAGTAGCATTTTTGTACATGTAATATTATGGTATCTATTGTGAGAATATATTTGTCCAATTTCAACCCTTAATTTGTAGACAAATTCATACTTATGTTTTGTCATGTACAGTTTTTTTTTTCTTTCTTTCTTCATTCAATTCATACATTTTCTTCAGATTAATTGATAGAATTGATTGGTTACAAATATAATCAAAGATTTAAATTAAATAAATTTCAATATTTACCATGATGGGATGGACAAAGGGCCATTGGATATTTTTTTATTTCCCGCAAAGCGGCAAATTGTTGATGCTTCAAAACAAACTGAAAAGAAAATGTGACAGAAATGAAACTTTATTGCTAAGAATCCCATTAAATGTTGAATTTGTAATTATCATACAAATGTATTATCTGGATGCTAACAACTAGATATTTTAAACAGGGAAATAAGAGATATTTGATGGCTCTACCTCCAAATGACCGAATGTTTGAACCAGTGGAATCACTTCCAAATTATTATCTTCAGCTAATTTCAAAATATCTTTTATATTATCCTCACTAGGAATAAACAAAAAATGAAAAAAGTTTATTAGTCAAACTGCATAAAAAATAAAGCCTATTTCAATTCACATTTCTTTTTATCATAGTAAATATTATAAATAAAACTGAGTTAAGTTAATGCAGTAGTAACTACTTAAACACATATTATAAATTAAGTGAACACATTTTCAAGATGTTTCACCAATAAATTGTAGAATGTCTTCAAATGGGAAGATTACAAAAAAGTAATGTATTTTACAAGGCTTAATAGATCTGTGATCTACCTATTTTGTTCTTATAAATCAGACAAAACTTATCTGCTGGGAGATCTATTTAAGTCCTATTTTTAACATTAGCAACTTTGGCAGTGGCTGTTTCTTTTGAAACCATTTTCTATCTGATGTTCTTCTATATGCAAGTCAAGACAAGCCCACACCTGAGCTAAGTCTTTAAAGTGCTTCAGGATGGGCATCTCTACTACACCATCCTCTTTTAAGCACACAAACAAGATTGTCTTTGGCATATGGTCATCCCATGTATGGGATAGGCACCCCTACCCACCCCAGCTATAGAACATTATTTGTGAATAGACATATCATTTTATGTTCATATGTAAGATTATTTTATACAGTATTTTATACAGATATTGAAAGTTTACACCTCTAACTTTCAAAATTATAAAATGTATGTAAATGCAATTGTCAAATCCAGTGTCTTTTCTTTATGCATTTGTTTAAAAAAAAAGAGTTAACTAATTATACTTTTATCATCACAAATTATATACCTGTAAGCATGAGGGGCTCTTATAGTTTTCAAGTCATCTTGGTATGGAAATGTATCTTCATATTCAATTAAAAGCCCAGTAGCTCCAAAAGTTCTAAATAATGGTAAAACCTGAGAATGTTTTTAGAATCCAAATAAATACATTTAAGCAGTGATTATTTCAAGCTGATAAATATTATTATAAGATAAACAGCAATGTTTTACAATGTTTTGTGATTCAATAGTGTTAATGATTTCCTTAAGAGGTTAGACCTTGGCTGCCAGGTCATGTGTTATACGCTCTGGACTGTCGTTTGGTGGTCTCAATAGTCCATACCTGCTCCCATTTCCCCATTGTCTTTCAAATCTGAAAGAACGTCCAAAACAAGTAAAACATTTGGTAAACAGATTTGGTATTCCCCAATAAAAAAAAATTATACGACAATTATATTTAAGAGTAATAAATAAAATATTTTTTAAAATACCTTTTCTAAGTAGCTCAGGCATAATGGAGCCCCTTTTAGGTCTAAGTGAACCAATCTGAAAAGAAAAAACATTATTTTAAAAAATTTTAATTTTACAATGAATTTCAAAAGCAATGTCACTGTGATGCTAACATCAAAATTTGGTCAAAGTCCTCTTGATGCAATGATCTCTAACCAGTGTTTTTGTAATCTCTCCTATTACCATACCTACAATATAGCCTGGTACACTACACATCTGTCATGTGAAATGACTAAAAAAACACTAAAACACCAAGATCACATATTTGACTTGTATGTTTTCATATGTTCTTTCAGAAATGAAGTTTATTGTATCCTGTCCCAAACCTTGAATGGCAATGAGCAGGATTTGAGCCTGAGGCCATGCCATGTAATCAGGAAGCCATCCAATCAACAGTTTCAATTCCAAAATAAAATCTGTTGTTAGAAACATACAAAAAATCAAACCAAAGATTAAATAAATCTGTTGGTAGCTAATGGCTAAGTCTGATAATGCAAGAATCAATATTTAAATAAAAGAAATGAGGAAATTGAAGACCTGGTTGTACCGGTATTTGAATTTTACCTGCCAACTTCTCAATCAATTTGTTCTCACTATATATATGAAATGTCTATAATTTTAAAAAAAAAGTGAATCTTCATTTTACTAGTGATAAGGTAGTAGCATAAACTACTTTACTACAATGCTCTAATGTTATAAAATACAAGGAATCTTGACTTATCAGAGGGTACCTGAATTCTGATTATGTGTTTAATGTACAGTAATTTCTTCTTTTTTTATTGCCAATTTAAATGATCACTTTGGATAGACAGCATCGTATCATATAAACGTTTGATGTTCCATAAAAAAAGAATATTATTACATCTTATGCGTGTTCACATATTAACCTTGTTGAACTTTAATTAAAGAGTTATCTCTAAAAACTTTTGCAGGCTCATTCAGGCAACCCATTTCATCCTCTAATAGCAATAATAAAGAAAAAGCACTTATACAAATTTGTCCTAGCATATGGAATAAGAAATGAGCAATTATCTTTAAAAACGTTTTTTGATTAGGTTAAGTTTTTGAATTAGTAAGTTATGGTTTAGCATTTTATGTATTCTCTATAAAAACTCAGTGCTACAAAACGGCGAACATTGAACATAGAAATAATCTAATTGGAGTTTGAGTTTTGAGTTTAGGCACATCAACACAATTTAGGCCATGTCGTGCCCATAATCCTTTAAGGATCACTCTCCCTTTTCATAACAAGGGCTAAATTCTATACAGGTAAGTCGTTAAAAACAAGGTCTATTCACAGTTAAAATTGTAAAGGTAGTAAAAATTTAATAATTTGGTAAAAATCTTATGTAAATATTATATGTTCACAATTCAAAAATCAGATCTTCGTAGACAACCCCACCTCCCGGACAAAGCCCAGTACCTTCCCAGGGTCAACATTGTCGAATAGTGTTTTTAAGGTGTGTATTCTAAAAAATTTCTCCCTGACATCCTGGTATCTGGGGCAATCAATGAGGATATGTTCCAAGGTGAGACTGGAGTCACAGTACTCAAAAAGTGGGGGTTCCTCTCTCTTCAGCACAAAAGAGTGCATGATGTAGGTGTGGCCAATCCTAAGTCTGGACATGGTCGTACTACCACGCCTTGTCAGACCCTTAGATGTGGGCCGCCACCTGACATCCGCCACAATCTTCCTGAGTTTGTTGTGAGTCTCAGCTTCCCATCGGTCCTGCCACTCTCAATAGGTGGCAGAGGCAATACTTTGTCTCAGGTCCGAGCAGGGAATTTGGGTTTCTGACACTGCATGATTTAGGACTCTCTTTGCTTCTCTGTCTGCGGCTTCGTTTCCCTCAATGCCCACATGGGAGGGGATCCAGATGAAGGTGACATCCCTATGGTTGGCTGTTATTTGGTCCAACAGCTTCAGGCTCTTATGTACCAATGGAATGTCAGCCTTCATCTGCCCCAAAGCTTTCAATGCAGATTTGAGTCGGAGCAGATTCTAAATTTTCTCCTTTCTGATGCTCTGATGGCCATAAGGTGCAAGCGATACTGCATGTAATTCGGCCGTAAAGATGGAGCAGCCATCGGGGTGTCTATGGAAGATTGTTTTGTTCCAAAAGGAGCAGGCATACGGGACCTTTCCATCCATTGTGTAGATGGTGCCACAATCTCCGTAGCTCTCCTGCAGTTCCCTAAAGTGGACTTGTAGTATGCTTGGGTATGTATTTTCTTTTTTGAAATTAGGGAGGGATAAATTTAATTTGGGTTTATTCATTAGCCAAGGAAGATTCTGTGGGGTTTCTATTTTAGAGATTTGGTCAATGGGTGGGGTTAAATTTTAAATGGATTCTCTCATTCGAAGGCCCAACGGCTGTATGACGTTAGGCCTTCGATTGCATAGTTCTACCTGTGTAGGGTTAAATATGGAGTCGAAAGCAGGGCTCGTGGGGTTGGATTTTAGCTTGACTATATACTGCGTTGCAAGCTTTTTCATTCTTATGTCCATGGGGAGTTCTCCAGCCTCCACATGGAGGCTTGGGATAGGTGATGTACGAAATGTGCTGAGACAGAGACGCAGGGCAGCATTTTGTATGGGTTCCAGTATTTTTAGATAAGACTTCCTTGCTGCTCCATATATAATGGATCCGGAGTCCAACTTGGATCGGATAAGACTCCGATATAGCAGCAGCACGGTATCCCTGTCAGCTCCTCAGTCCATATGGCTGAGTACTCTAAGTATGTTAAATGATTTTTGGCATTTCTTCTTGTTCCTTAATGTGGGGGAGAAAATTAAATTTGGAGTCTAGGGTGAGCCCTAAAAATTTTGTAGTTTTCACGACAGGGATCTTCTTTTTGTGTAAAAATAGTTCAGGGTCTGGGTGGATTCCTCTTAAATTACAAAAATACATGCTGTTTTGGAGTCCGAAAATTTAAAACCATTATCGTTTGCCCAATTTTGAATTTTATTTAAACATAACTGTAATTTTCTTTCTAAAGTATTCATGTTTTTCCCATGTGTAAAAATGACAAAGTCATCAACATACAGAGACCACTCTATGCCAGGGGACAGAGCCTTTATAATACTGTTTATTTTTATGTTGAACAGGGTTACTGAGAGAATGCTGCCCTGGGGTACACCCATTTCCTGGTCATAAGTGTCCAAAGAAGAGTTTCCCACTCGAACCTGAAATTTCCGGTCTTTTAGGAATTCCCTCACAAAGCAGGGAAGGTGTCCCTTAAGCCCCATAAGCTCCAGGTCACGTAGAATGCAATGTTTCCAGGTTGTATCGTAGGCCTTTATTATGTCGAAAAATACAGCTATTGGATGTTCTCGTCTTAGCAATGCATTTCTGATGAAAGCTTCCAGCCTTACCAAGTGGTCAGTTGTCCGCCCCTGCCGAAATCCGCACTGGTAGTTGGAGATTACCTTGTTTCTCTCAAGGTACCAGACCAGCCTATTGTTTATCATTGTTTCCATGGTTTTGCAGATGCAGCTTGTTAGTGCTATTGGTCAATAGTTAGCTGGGTCAGACCCATCTCTTCCCGGTTTGGGTATCGGTATAACTGTGGCTTTCCTCCAGCTGTTTGGGAAAACGCCTGTTTGCCACACACAGTTATAGATTTTTAGCAGGGTCGCCAATGAGGGTTCGGGGAGATGCTTGAGAAACTGATAATGGATTTCATCTTCTCCTGGCACTGTGTCATGTGATTTGTCCAGCGAGTCCTTCAGTTCCTCAAGCGAGAACAGTTTGTTATAATCTTCATTGTTCTCAGATCTGAAATCAATGGGGTGTCTTTCCTCCCTGATTTTGACTTTTTGGAACTCTGGTGTGTAGTGTGTAGTGGAAGATTTATCTGCTATTGAGGATGCAAGGCAGTCAGCTATTTCTTTGGGGGACGTGACATTTCGTCCTTGTTTTTCAAATGCCCTATTGCATTTGATTCTTTCCCTTTGATTTGCTTTACTGCCTTTCAAACTGCTCTAGCAGAAGTTTTGGCATCCATGCTGCCGACAAAATTTCTCTAGGAATTCCTTTTGGCTGACCATATGGTTTGTCTAGCCTTTGCTCTAGCTATCCTGAATAGCTTTAGGTTTTCTTGGGAAGGATTCTTTATAAATGCAGCCAGTCATTTTTTTCCTATCGCCAATTGCCCTTTTGCAAGCTGTATCAAACCATGGTTTGCTAGGCCATTTTGGATTTGCGGAGGTTAGGGGTACAACTTTCCTGGCTATACTAAGTAGCTTGCTAGCAAAGGTATCAGCTGGGTTCTGTTCATCAAGGATATTTTCTGTGATATCCTCATAGCATCTTTTTTGGAATTGTTTCCAATCGGCCTTATTCAGTTTCCACCGCTGAGGTCATCCCAATGAGGGGAAATTGTTAGTAATGATGATTGGGAAGTGATCACTTCCCCGTAGGTCATTGCTAACTGACCATTTAAAGTCGTCCAGAAGTCTGGGGACGCATACAGTGAGGTCAATGTATGTGAGAGATCCAGTTCCTGGGTGATGGATCATTGAGTGTGCATAAATCATGTTGGAGGAAGATATCCTCCAGCATATGACCTCTTGTGTCATAGTGTTATGGGCATTGAAATCCCCAAGGATTATATAAGGCCGAGGGAGTTTTTTCAATAGGTCCTCCATGTCTGTTGGGTTTAATGGAGCACCTGGTGGTAGATACAGGCTGCAGCAAGTAATAACCTTGTGTAGGGTTATCCTAGCTGCTACGGCCTGTAATGTGGTCTGTAGTTCTACCCTCTCATGGGGGGCGCTGTCCTTCACTAGGATACAGACTCCACCTGATGCTCTCTCTGCATCCTCAACATTCTTGCTGTAAGCACTGTAGCTTTGGAAACTGATGCTATCTTTCAGAAATGTTTCCTGTAAGCAGACAGCTACAGGAGTCTCAGAGTCCATCAGTAGCTGCATTTCCTTATAATTGGCCTTGAGGCCTCTACAGTTCCACAGTACAATTCTGGAATCCATGGCTTATTCTAAATGGCCTACTTGGAGCTATTAGGCCTTGGGAGGCCCCCGGAGGGGTTTCCCTTTATTCCAGTGACCTTAGAATTTTTAGTCTTGGGTTTGGGAGGAGAGGAGGAAACCCCCCTTTTGGGGGAAGTCTTTCTCTCTGGAGAGGGGAGATCCCTCTGGTTAGAGCGGAGGTTATTTCCTCCTCCCTCACCTCAGGCATCCTCTCCGCTTTGAAACCTAATTGGATGAGAAAAGCCAATTCCCAATGATGGCATTGTAATTAGACCAAACCTGACAGGATGTGCAATGCCCGAAACCAGTTGAGAAGTGGCTGCAAACATTACTGGAGACTGATTTCTATGGAGACAGCTTACGGCCCAATGTGCTGAATTGCACAGATCGTATTATTGCTACTTTACTTTTTAATCATCTGTAATGAAGCATCTCTATGTTTAGTGACATTACTAATGTTACTCAAGTCAAACATGAATATTAATTTATAATTTGCATCTAATCTAGTTTCTTTGTTTTCTTGACTTGAAGGGTCCCAAACAGATAATATATTATCTTATATAATACAGACGTTACTTCAAAAAAGAAGATGATTACATCCTATGCGTCATGTCATATTGGTCTAACCAGGATTTTAATTGTATATAATCCTGCTGGATTTGTAAACATTTCTTCAATAAGATCTTTAATTATTTCATCAATATGGGGATTCCATGGTAACTTTGATTTATTAGCCTATATAACATTTAATATCATTTATGTATTTTCAGTTTTTAGTCTCAGTAACTGGTTTACCTGGACAATGCATATATATCATGTTTTGTTACACTTGTTATTTTGATGCTTGCAGTGTAGTTGCAGCAAAGACATGAGCCAATCTAATTATTGTACTA
Organism: Biomphalaria sudanica; assembly: GCA_036873155.1. NCBI lineage: Eukaryota > Metazoa > Mollusca > Gastropoda > Planorbidae > Biomphalaria > Biomphalaria sudanica. The sequence continues at coordinate 1,763,439 of JAZGLO010002645.1, read as the reverse complement.
GACACTAGATTCTATCACACATTATCACTATCACATTAATTTGATGCTTGCAGTGTAGTTGCCGCAAAGACATGAGCCAATCTAATTATTGTACTAGACACTAGATTCTATCACACATTATCAATATCACATTAACTGTCTGAGTGTCGAAGGCTCTGACTACTTTGAGTTGATCGTTGAGTGAGTGAGTATAGTTGATAGGAGTAGGGTCGGGAAAAAATAACTTGATTTTATTTTTAAACCAAATTTGAAATTTTCAAATTATCTTAGCTTACTTAGAATAATATTTTATTAATAAAACTTAACTTGACTTAAGAGTCTAAGACAAAAACTCTAACACTGATAGACTCTCCATACTCATACTCTAGACCAGGGGTAAGCAACCTTTTTCTATCGAGGGCCGCATTAAAAGATTTTTAGGAGTGGGGGGCCGCATACATATAGGCCTATAATATGTATTTACAACTTAGAAAATATAAATGTATACTGTATTAAACATTTACATCTTTTTTTACACAACCAATTGAAGAATTACAACAAGATTCAGCGATTTCTGAAACTAATTTTACGAATATTTTTTAAAATTTTGTTATTGACTTTGAACATCACAACAATTCGGTTGTGCTGTTGTACAGAATGTAAAATATTTAATTGTACACTCGTGCATAATGTTCTGGAAGTGTGGTGGAACTAGCTAACTAGTTGTTATCCTTGTGACTGCTGTCAAATTACAGTCTGTCAGCATCGAGTTAGTCGTACTCTTGTTGTTTTTTTCAAACAAAAAAGGCTTATTCACGATTTATGTGAACCCAAATAATGTAAAAATTTAGCTTCAAGTTTTTTTTAAAGTGTAGAAATACAGCTTCTAGCACCCATAAAACTCGCGTGGAAGGTCATAATTTACTTGGAGGTATTTCGTCTGGAGCTGAATTAGCTTTTGCACTAAATGGTGAAGTGAGGATATTGAAAACTTGTTTCAAGATCTTGATATCTTAAAATTTGCATAGCAAATTCAACAAGTCTTGTACTTTTCAACCATTTTACTAGAAACTTTTCAGCAAAGGAAAATGTTTAAACCTGTTTGCTTGCCTGGAGCAATGGAAAAGTTTTGTTTGGAAAGATGTACATATACATTTCATGAGCAAGCAACCCATTAAAATGATGATGATGAAAAACATGAAGTCCGTCTTCCACTACTCATGAGATTAGAAATATTAGTAACAAAGTCACAGTCAATGTCCCTCAAAGGACATAACAATTTCTTCCTTGAGATTCCTTATTCTTCTCAATACCTTGCCCATGCTAAGCCAGGGGACACTACTGTGGTACCGAACATCGGAATGTTTTGTTTTCACACCTTCAAGTAGCCTACTTCTCGGAACTGCGTGAGGTTAAGTCCCCTAGCTCTAGTAAGTTTGATCGCTGATAATTGGGTCAATAACATGTTTGTCATTCAATGCAGTTTTGTGCAAACTTTCCCATGTACAGTTAATAGTTGGATATTGTTCTTTAATTTAAAAAAAAAACAAAACAAAAAACGCATTACTCATTCAAAGCACTGGCTCCATTAGTGGTTACACTTGCCACCTTGTTTCAAGCCAACTCAACACTTCAACCCAGTTCTTCATAGCTTTGAATAAATACTGGCTTGAGTTAATGTCTTTGACTAAATGGTTGGAAATATGATATTGCAAACAAGCATTTAATCATTTGTTTTAAACATTTTAGAATGACATGCAGAGACAATGTTTTTTAGGCTCTTCATCATAAGAGATAAGAAGATATTTTTCCCCTTTATTATATGTTTAATCTGCACACGCGGGCCGTAATTTGCCCACCCTTGCTCTAGACCTAAGCCTAATGACAGTAATGAGCCTAATGTCAATGTTACAACCTAGATGGTAAAGTGTCCTGGTCAGCCATTTAGAATCAATTTTGTACACTTGAAAAGTAAGCGACTTCAAGATTTCGTAGCAGTCATATATTGATCTATAATCTAGATCTATATATAATATAGATCTAGATGACTCTAATGATAGCCAAGAATCTAGACTAGTCTAAAGTCTAGATATCGACATGTATCTAATCTAGCATCTCTGCTTTCCCTTTAGTCGCAACTGGAGATCACTCTTTAGAAAAGTTTAAAGAAAAACTTCGCCGTTTTTTTTTTAACAAATACATGTAATAATAATAATAATAGACTCTAGGCCCTAGGACTCGTAAGACTTTGTTAGTACAAAAAGAGACCTTACAAAAAATCATTTGAAAGATCTAGATATAAAATCACAGTATATTTTTTTAAAAATTCTTTTAAGTTAAGTCATAATTACATAGTGGTCATAGTCTGTCTGCCTAGCCCTCACACTCACAGTGTTCAGTCTAAGTGAGTCTAACTTAGTTAGACTCTAACATTGTCACTTAGTAAAAATAAATTATTATTTTATCACAAAATTTGCGTAGGTATGCTTGTCAAAGAACCTTTTGGTCTAGATCTTAAATATTCTTAAATAGCTGTTGTTTTTATACATATATTTTTAGTCCATAGCCTTTAACTTTATCTTGAAATAAAAAGACTAATCAAAGAGAAGGGAGGAAAGCATAAACTCTGCGAATAATTATTTCTACTATCCATCTATTTATTTATTTTTCTTCTTTTATAATAATCACATGACTTCAAAGTCACGTGATTTTGATTTCCTTGTTTTATTTATCTACATTCTTGACTACCTGTACCTCATTTACTGTCAAGGCAAGGTAGACTAGACTTAGACGTAAATCTAGATCTGCTTACGCCAAGCAAGCTATTGAGCCTTGGCATGATCCTCATTTAAAACAGTTAATACCTTGAGCTTTTAAGATTTTATAAATTATAGATTATACATCATCATGGCTGCACAACACGCAATAATTGCAACCACAACTATTTTTTGTTTAGTTCTGTTTATTCAAACAGAAAGTCGTTTAACATATTCTGTTGTGAAAACAACTTCTCTTGAATTTGAATCATCCGATCTAAGACAAAAAGCATATTCTGATTCTCGAATTCATCAGGCAGACTCCAAAGATAATCATAAATCTACATTACCCAAAGTCAATGATTTCCATTCAATCAAAAAGAATTCACCTCCTTGTTATGTGAAAAAATTTAACTTTTCGCATCCATCTCAGTTTGTCAAGTAAGTTGGTAGATCTAATCATCTAATCTAGATTTATAATAATAATGTTGCTATAGTATAGAATAAATTATTGTAAAAAGGTCTAATGGTGTAATGTTGAAGAATGCGAATGTCGTGGAATGTTGGGTTCGTGCTTCCTGGAGTACTTGACACATGACAAACATATATACCACAAATTGACATAAGTCCGTTTCAGCAGACAAATGTAAAGTTTATTTGACAACAACAATAATAATACTGCACTCCTTGTTTGTGCTACAAGTCAAGATAATTCTATCCGCATAACAGCAGTATAAAAAATATCCAATACTCTCCAGAGTATATTACAAATCACGTCCGCATCTCAGCGGGTAACACTGTACAGAATAATCCAGAATAATACTAGAAATACATGTCTCAAAAAGACCAACGGCATCAACTGCCCAAAAGATACTATCTAACTGAAATTACTACTTGACTTTTCTAAGTCACTACTGTCCGTCCCAGACCAAAATATCTTACTTGACCGCCCGGTCTAAAGGATACCACTTCACTGATTTGACTGAACTCAAAGTCAACTTTAATCATTCCACTTCCTGTTTTCTACATCAGGAATTCCACCTCTTAACATGATGTAAACATTAAATCAGGCAATGTCAACTGAGACTGTGACAATTATAAATATAAAATGTATCTGCAGACTATGTTTTTAAGATCTGTTTTATAAAACAAAGCTAGTTTAACTTATAACTATATAGGTTGTAGATATTAATTCTGAAATTATTATATATTTTAGAGATGTAATCATGTATACACTCCATCCAGATAGACTGCAGATTTTATTTAATCTGACCAGATATAGATCTAGAACCAATTTGGTTGGACCTTTTTATGAAGTACTAAAATAATCTTGAAAACTGACTTATTTGTATCATCAAGCCAGGAAAACCAGTGACTTGGCAAAATTTAGGTCATTGGTTAATATGCATGGCTAAATGCATGATGTGTAGGATGTAATCTTCTTTTTTGAAGTAACATCTGTATCATATAGGATAAAGCAGACCATTGTGAGGACCAAAATGATTGTGTCCCAGTGTGGTATCTTGCACAAACAAAAAATTCAACTTGGCACACTATAGCAGACAGAAGAAAGTGAATTCTGGAATTTTATTGTTTCCAAACTCACTGAAAGTAACAGAAGACTGCAGAAAAACACTAAAGTTTTCAAAAGTGAGCAGTGTTTTGAGTCAGAGAGAGTCCCCGAGTATTAAGTACAAATAATGTATTTTGGTCATAGTAAATGATTAGCTGTCAGTTACTATAGATACCGATTTTTCGCTAAACTCTATGTTCAGAAAGTTTGTTAATCAATTTTCTGGTCTGTTCTGGTCTTGTTTTAGAATAGACTGCATGAATGCAGAATTTTTCTTACACTTTTTAATGAAAAATATTATTGTGTATTGTGTATTATTGTATAGTCTTGAAATAGTGTCAGGGGGAGGTATGTCAAGAATGAATGTTACTTTGATATTTTGGTATGATTTTTATATCCCCTTGTTGTGAATGTGAATAGTATCGCATGTGTTGTGAACTGAGTGATTAAATCTTCTTTGAATGTGCGAGAGAGTGTGTAAGTTAGTAAGGTCTTGCTCCTGGTCAAGGAAGGTTGGACTTTGCTTCCTGGACTGGTGTTATGTATTTATGTTTCATTAGAGTTGATGGACTGGTGTTTATGTATTTATATTTATAAGTTGATGGACTAGCGATTGTGAATTAATATTTATTTGAGAGTTTATGTCATTTATTGAATATTAAAGTTATTCATTGTTATTATCAAGAGTTGGAGTTTATTCAGTAATAAGTAATTCTGAGTGGTTATCTGGAGTCAAACTGTATCAAGTAATAATTGTTTGTATAAGTAAACCCCTAGTGAGCCACACAATAACCCAAGTCAAGAAACACAAGAACAAGCATATAATTTGAACCCTGACAAATAGGTTTTTGGCTCAAATGTTCTTGTCATCATTATAACATTAAATAGTAAGTTGAAAATGGGGCTAAATGATTTTTAATTAGCTCAGCATTTATCTCATATCTGAAAGTCATTGTTCTTGCTTTTTTTGGTTTCCAGAACTAAAAAGAGACCCTTTGAAAGTGATCATGTTCTTCAAAATTTGCCTGAAGCGCTTGATTGGCGAAACGTTAATGGAACAAATTATGTTAGTACTACTCGTAATCAGCATATACCACAATGTAAGAATATAATTTTTCTACACTTAAAATTTATTAATAAAATTGACAGGTGTAGTTTATTCTTAAAACTTGGAAATATATATGCTGGTAAATATATTATTTTATGGTTATGGTGTTTTATGCATCATTCTTATATGACATCAACAGTAGATTCTGGAATTAGCAGTCTACTGAGTCTCAACTCCAAGTGGTAAAATCTGCTGTTTTGATGTGAAAGCCATGGTGATCACTGAAGCTTTCAAAATGAACTCGGCAAGAGGCACTAGAATAATTTTTAATTTCTTCTTTTTACTGAGGGATGATGTGCTAATTTGATATTATATGCATGTTCTTTTCATCCAGCTAACCTATTCTTTTTTTTTTTTTTTTTTTCTTTCAATTTGATTCCTGAATATTGTTTATTCCTTTCTTAAATTCTGGAATAGGACAGGCAGATAGGTCCCATTGCATTTCTCTAGTGTAGCTTTCTACTGGGTGTCTAAAATCTTTACAGATTTTACAAAGATTGTGCCGCATTAAGAATTCTAAATTAATAGTTCATCAATTATAAATCAGTTGATTAATTTTCCAAATAGCTTATATCCTATCCTATATTTATTTATTTTCTTGAATTTTGTTTTTGGCTTATGTTTTTATAGACATATAAGGCAGTAATAGAGAAGTTTTGTTAAATTCATATATTTAGATGTATCAATTATTTTTTTTATTTAATTTTATAAGAATCACATTCATATCTTTAGACTGTGGCTCCTGTTGGGCTTTTGGATCAACAAGTGCTATGGCTGACCGAATTAACATCAAGAGAAAAGCTGCTTGGCCAAGTGCATACCTCTCTACCCAGGAAGTCATAGATTGTGCTCAAGCGGGCAGTTGTGAAGGTGGAGACGACAAAGGTGTTTGGGCCTATGCCCATAAAGAAGGCATTCCAGATGAAACCTGCAACAACTATCAGGCCAAAGATGGAGGTCAGTTGATTGCTCAATAAAGTTAGAGCCATTTCTTTTCAAAGAACACCAAGGTTAATGAAAATAGTAATTAGAGAACAAAAAAGGTTAAAAAATACTAGAACATTTCATCATGGCACCCCTCTTTTTTCACCAATTTTTGTTTCCTTTTTCTACCTTTGTCTCATTCCTCATTTTTGCTGGGAGGGGAAGGTATTATCAAGGTTGCTTTATTACTTTTTGCCACTTGCTTTAAGAACTGTTACAACAACCATTATGAAAGTAGCTTACTGTCAAGTTAAGATTTGCACTTTTTAACTATTGTAGCATACTGTTTTTCCTCAAAGGTTGTGATGTCCATTTCAGAATGCAATGAGATGAACACTTGCAAGACATGTAGCTATGGTGGAAGCTGTGTTAAAGTTACTAACTTTAAAAGATGGAAGGTTTCTGACTATGGTCCAGTGAGTGGGCGGGAAGCTATGATGGCAGAAATTAAAGAAAATGGACCAATCAGGTCATTAAATTTTACATTGTTTGTTACTATTTTTAACATTTCAATTATTAAAAAAATATTTTTTCATTTGAAATGGCTTTCAAGTTTTTAATATCTTTTTTTTTTTTAAATGTAAATAATGTCTATATTAGCTTTGGATAATATCTCTGATTCTGTAAAATGCAGGCATTGGAAGACAGCCCTATCCTTCTATCTTGCATTATTTTCCTAAATAAAATTATTAAACTGTGTAAAATTAAATCATTGAGTTAAAACAAGGTTCAAATCCTTTTTTCCCCCCACTATTTTCAAGTGCTAATGCTGTACCTGTGAGAACTTGATATGAAAGTTTAGATTTCACAATTTGGAAACATCCAGACATACATGCTTCTGTTATTAGCTTTCATCATATATATAAATATTTCATTTAAAGCTTATTTAAAGCAACTTAATAGGCACTAAACGTCTGTTGTTGTTTGTCCAAAAGGAAGTAATGCATGTAATTGTTTTGTTCATAAATTAACTTCTATTTTTAGCTGTGGCATTGCTGTAACAGATAATTTAGAAAAATACACTGGTGGAATTTATAAAGAATATAAACTTTTCCCAATGGTGAGTAGTGTATTTACCTTTGTACTTTAAATCTTATTAGTAAAATGATTTTAAGACCATTTATGTGCAAAATAATTTTTTTTATAGTACCAAAGAAAAAAAAGTCAGAGACTTCATTGCGTAAAAAAAGCAAACAACTTTTTACAATTTTTTATTGACAGATCAATCACATTGTCTCAGTTGTGGGCTGGGGAGTACAAGACGGAGTGGAGTACTGGATTGTTAGAAACTCTTGGGGTACTTACTGGGTAAGTGACTATTTTGAATTACCAAAGCCTGATAATAATTATTCATTTATTTACATCTAGTTTTGGAATGTTGGTCACAAACTCAAGGAAATTAGTTAGACAGTAAGAAGTGCAAGACATACATCAATGCATAATAAAAAGTTCTTAAATGTTCAGATTACATAAATGATCATTGTATCACATGAGAATTATTTGATTCTGTCTAAGGCTATAAACCTAAGCCTGTTGGAACATTAGGCTACCTTTCTCAACTTTTTCACCATTGATCTCATGCTTTCTTTGACCACCCTCTCTCTTATTTTGTGGTTTCCATCTCAATACCTGTCCTGCTCAATTTGTCTGTTCTCATTCTGGGTACATGACCAAGCCATCTCTATATTCTACCATGTGTGTATAGAGGGAAATGAAATGGCAGACAGAGAAGCAAAGAGAACCATAAATGAAGCAGTGTCAGGAACCCAAATTCCCTGTTTGGACCTGAGACATAGTACAGCCTCTGCCACCTACCAAGCTAAGACGGGTTGTAGCGAATGTCAGGTGGTGATCCACATCTAAGGTTCTGACAAGGCATGGAAGCACGACCATGTCCAGACTTAGGATTGTCCACACCTTATCACACACTCCTTTGTGTTAAAGGTAGAGCCCCCACCGTAGAACACATACTCCTTGATTGTCTCAGATACCAGGATATTAAGAGGGAAATGTTTTAGAAGAGACAACTTCAAAATACTGTTTGATCATGTTGATCCCAGGAAAATATTTGCCTTTATCTGGGAGTAGGGGTTGACTACTAAAATTTGAGTTTAGATCGGGCAAAGTAATTGTAAATATATACATATTTACAACAGATTTGTATTAAATTATACAAGTTTTTACTATTTGAGTTGTAAATGGACCTTTTTTTAATAACTTAGTTATATGATGTTTAACACTTTAGCTATAAAGAGGAAGTAACTCTTTAGGAATTATGGACTTGATATGGCCTAAATGTGCCGGGGTGGCAAGACAAAATACATGACACAGAGGTCCTGAAAATAGTGGGCCTTCATAGTATCCACACAACCCTGATGCAGTCACAATTGCTATGGGCATGCCATATCTGCAGAATGGACAATCCTGCATCCCTAAAAGGCTCCTTCATGGCCAGCTAACAGATGGATATTGAGCCCAAGGTGTTCAAAGAAAATACTATGGGGACATCCTCAAAGCCTACCTTAGAACCTTCAACATAGACCCTGCCACTTGGAAGACAGAAGCAAATGATAGAGCATCATGGTATCAAACTGGTGCAAAAATTGCTGTCAAGAACAGATGAAGAAATACACCAGAGAAAAAATAAAAGTTACTCGCACAGACTCCAGCTGGAATTGCTTGCCCAGTGTGCAGCTGATTTTTTCTGGCCAACATAGGTCTCACAATGTGAAAAATTTATTGTGCAAAGCCCTCAGCCTCATGAATGACAAAGGTGGTCTTTGTTGTATTATGATGGATGAACTATATTATTTTTATTTTGTGTATATATATATATATATATAGAGAGAGAGAGAGAGAGAAAACTTAACCACGTCTGGTTTATTATTATAATTTGTTGATTAGTAAATTATTTTATTTTTGTCTTACATTGACACCGTAAATGGGCAAAACCTGTAACAGAAAATATTTTTACCTATTCCAGGGTGTTGAAGGCTGGCTATATATTGTGACCAGTAAGAATGGAAATGGAGATTACAACCTGGCCATTGAGACAGACTGTGCTTATGGTGACGTGATAGTTGATTAAATTCCCACACCTAATATACAAGAAGACTTTTCACTTGAACACATTTATAAACAAATTGTATAAATAAATAAATGGGTTGAAAAATTTTACATTAAGGACATTTAAGACATTAGAATTTTATATAAATATTAATTTTCTCTTCTTTAGAATCTCAAAATCATCACTCAAAACAGATCTAAAATGATTTATTAGGTTTATTTAGAAAATTTACTATATATCTTTTTGTTCCTTAATTATCAGGGTGGCTAACAGAAGATGTATTCTGTATTCAACATGTGGATTAATAAAAATATATATATATATAATTTTTGTCTACATAGTATTTTTAACTGCTTTTTCTTTTTAATTTTAGGATTATTCCTAAAGGTAATTTATTTCTGTAAAAAAAGAATAATTACTTGTAGGATAATTGCAAAATAGGAATTAAAATCTTAAAGCATTCATTTCCGAAAGGAACGATAATAAAAATAAATCTATATTGTTAATGTCTTTATGGAACTAATCCTTCTACCTTTGAAATAGTGACAGTTGCAGCTAAATATCTGATTCAACAACCACATTCTGGCACCTCTCATTACATAATCCCTATGGAAAGTCTTTCATGAATTTCTCAACATACATAAGATTTTGCTTATGATATATATTGAAATTTTTATACAAATCTTTGTCTCTATACATTTGAAGTAAGCATAGAACTGTTTACTTGCTGGTTTCTATTTTAAATTCATTCCATACATGTTCTAAGTTTTCATTCATTGAATAATTTTGTGTACATAATTTTTTATTAAAAAGCAACATTTTTTTTACCTTCAATAATTTACTGTATTCTATCAATATTCTCAAAATGAAAATGAATTTATTTTTTCAAAACGTCTTACATTAAATTTATAATATGTACTTTTGTATGTTAATACTTAAATTTTCACTAATGGTTTTATCATATTAATTTAAGTTTGGTATTTCCCTATAATATTTCATTTTCAATTAGAAATATTTTTGTATTGACTAATTTTTAGGAGAATGTCAGTTCAACCTAGTAACTTTTTTGTTTACTCTGTAAAAATAAAAAAGTAATGTTACTGAGAAATAAAAACTTTCAAATGAAAAAATATTTTCTTTGTTTGCTTTTTGTAATTCATAATTCTACTTGTTAGGATTGTTATATCCTCATATATAAAAAAATAAAATATATGATTAAAAAAAAGATAGTCTGATCATCTCCTTTTTTTTTTTTAGCTTCATACTAAATAGTTATAACTGCCAATAACCAATTGGCAACCTTGGGAAGCTTAAATTGGAACCCCAGTGGAGACTAGCAATTTTAAATTTCAGATTTAACTCAAGCTTAGTTGTCTTTTCTGTGAAATCCAATACAAAAACCTTCTCTCAGATTTCATTCTCCCCTTATGTGCACAAAGGAGATAGTGAGAGTGCACTGTGCATGCTACTGGAGCATGGAGGCTCTAGTTGTAGGCATACAAAAATAATAAAATTCTGAAAATTATTAACACTTAAGTCTATGTACCTTTATAATAGTAATCAAATATAGTCTTCATTGGTATTTGTGCACAACATTCATTTAGTATTCTTAAAGTCTCGCAATATGCTTTAAATCTTTGGATTTTTTAGGAAAGCTTTTTGGATGTATAAGTACAAAAACTAAAAACAAATCATTATTATCTATATAATATACATTGATGAATTTTTTAATTAAAGAAAACTGCTTTTATGCAAAAATGATTGAAAATGATCCTTGAGCAATATTTGATGAACTCTATAGACACTTAGGACAATAATTTAATCTTCCTTTTTGAATGAGTATCCTACATGATGGATAAGGTCCCAAGGTGTTTAAAACCAGGAATAAAGTGTTAACTAATATGGTAGGCTAAGTGTTTGGCTGACATTGACATAATCTAAATGTTTTGCTTTCCTTTTTTTTTTTTAATTAACTTTTACCTACCAAGGGTAAGGTAGTAATTTTTAACAAAATATCATCATTTAAAATTAAAAAGAAAAAAAGTATATTAGGTGTGATTGCATTTATTTTGATCTATTTATTAATAAAATTCACTAGGAACAAATTTAAGTTTGCCACAAAATAATAGTTTCCCATTGGGAAGTCAAAGACACCTAGCTGCTGACAACTTCAAGGCATATCTCTCAATCTAAAAAATTAGTGTAATCTAGATATCTTCCATTTTATTTTATTTTTTTCTTTCTCCTGTGTATTAGCTTTTTTGTGACGGTATGCACAGGTACGGCATACAAATTATTACTTTTCTTGTAGGCCTATTTTAATGTTTATTATTAATTTATTAGAAGCTAAAAGTTAGGCAATCCATCACTGAGTACCAGCACCTATTTTTTTTTTTACAAAAAAGCACTGATTAGTATTATTATTATCTTTTTTTTTCAAGACCATTGGATTTTAAATATTACCCCTACTACATTCTTGACAACACTGATTAACAATACTGTGTGATTCATCAAATAGGTCAGTTATATTAGTTTTACATTTTTGCTATGAAACTCTTCTTGAACATAAATGTTTGGTTTATGTTATGTTTATAATAATTTTAGAGAGATATGCCATAATTTCATAATTCTTGGACAATAATGCTAAGTACATAACAAAACTTAGACTGATAAATGGACCCTTATGGAGGCCTTAAACAGCACCAGTCAACCATAGAAAAATATAACTATCCACTAGTGACAATAGATATTTTACAAATCTGGCAAATCGAAATGTCTGACATATAGATCTAGGTCTAGATAAAGATCGAACAAAATATGTAGATCTAAATATAATAATGGCATATATTTCCTCAATTCACAATTATTATTATTTAGCGAATTCATAATTTGTTTTGAATGCGAAAGTCTATTTACTCTTGTTCTATTCGTGGAAAATGTCAACACAACCACGTGATTGTTTCAACCAATGAATTCATTTTGTAAACACAAGTTATCACCGGTCTGTGTATTGTTGATATCCAGTGATGGCTGAAACAATGATGTTACTGGGTTATTGTTAAATTAACCGTTTTGTTCGATATGTCGTCGCGCATATCGAAGTTAATGCTTTGAATTAAGAGATTTTCTATTGTTCTATCACCATGACTAGCAGAAACCCACGATTATCTCAGTCTTCATCTTCACACTATAGCCACTCAACCAGCTCTCATTTATCGGACTTACTACACAGTGGGGGAGATAGTGGAGTTGATGTTCGATCTCTGCCTCCCACCTCCAGTTACGAATCGACTAGTGGACCAATACCTAAAAAGGGTGGTCAAATACAAAAGCTTATGGGTGAATTTAAAAGTCTCTATACAGCAAAATTAAAGAGACTAGATGATGTGGAGAAAGGTGGAGAAGATGTGACCAAGGTTGGCAAGCTAAGCTTACAAAAACAATACTTACATAAAATTAAGAATAATTAAAACCAATAATATTGTCTTAGATCTAGTCTAAATACATTGGGAGGGGGGGGCGAAGATTCTTCTAAGGGGTATTCCATGTAAAATTTCACACACAAAAAAAAAAAGAAAAAAACTATTTAGAATACATTACAATATGTTATGTATCTTGCTAATCTTATGCAACACTACTAGTTTCATGCCAAAATTATTGTGTCAGTGCATTGTTCTGATGAAGACTTTTATGTGACAAATCTAGGCTAAAATTGTGAGCTTTAAAATGAATAAGTACATGAATAAAAGACCAGCACTTGGCTTGCTTGTGCTGCTTAGATATTAAGTCCAAACTTCCCTTACCAACATGTGGTGGATGAAATGAAGGTGGATATGGAAACATATTCCCTTTAAAGTTAAGAGCTTTAGGCAGATGATTTGATCAGCTTAAGGCTTTTCATCTAGGAGAATAATACTATGATTTCAAACTTCCACTGCCTAGCAGTGCTAAGGCATCATGAGTTGACATTGAGGTATTGGAGCCCATTAGGTCTTAGGACTATCATCTATGGTTATTCTCTTTGACAGCTCTATAAACTTTGATATTGCAAGCATTCCTTTCGATCAAACCAGCAAGGTTGAGAGTGGAACCATAACGCATAAGCAGCCCATGATCTATGGAATATCCCTTTGTCTGGGTGCATACATTGTCTCTTAAGGCAGAAGTATTCATAAAAATAATTACAATTTTTTTTTTATTGGCATTAATGCTAGACATAGTGTTTTTTTTTCACTTCTTATAATAATAACTTTTTTCAGGTTCGGAATCGGATGCTGCAGTCTTATGTCAATGATTTGGTTGAACAAAATGATGTTTTGGTTCAGACAGTTGAAGAGCTGGAAAGAGAAGCAAATGAGAAATTGTTACATTTAGAAGACAAATTGTCCAGGTCCAACATTTCCTGTAATGTAAGTGTTTTTTTTTTTCGTTTTTTTTGTAATGAAAATGTGTGGGCTTTTATTTATTATTTATGTTTTTGAGATTTTAAAATTGTTATGGACAACTTAAGTACAGCCCACACATTTCTGTGATCAATGATTTTACAGGTATGATATGTTCACCCTAACAATCAACATATCTACTTTCAGCATCTTAGGACTAAAAGTATCCCATATTAACTAGAAAACTTTCAGGCAGTACCTCTCCATCAAAACCTTCAGATTCCCAAAGTGTGTTTCACTGCATCTAGGGGAGAAAGAATTTCCTCACAGGGGCACACCAAAAGTGTTTTCTCTAAATTATTTACATTCTTAACATTTTTTGGAGAATGACATAAAAGAAATAAAGAATGCAAAATGGATACTACTAAGTTAACCAAAAAGGAATGGAATGGGTTGCCTGAATCTGATAGGAAAAACAATGACTTAGCAGAGTTTAAGTCATTGATTAACAGCCATGACTAGATTGATACATGAAATGCATAGGATGCAATTATCTTCTTTTTTTAAAGTAACATCTATAATATAAAAGATAAGAAGATAAGATAAAAGGTTTTGACCTTACTACCAACCTTGGAAAGCCATAAAACAATTGATTTATTATAAAGTTACAAAAATGTGAGTTTTATCATTCAGAATCATCATATTCTGAATGCCTACTTTGCCTGTTCATACTGTGTTTTAATTTAAATACATTTCAAGATATTGGCTCATTATCTGTGTTCCAGCAAATAATTTTCTTGAACTCATATCCCATTCATGAAGGAAAGATAAGCCATTATTAGTTTTGGTATAAAGAAATTGTCAGGTCCTACTTAATTGACAAATAAAGAAGGTATTGACTTGATTACTGACTCTGGAAAACTATGGAACAATTGATCTATTATAAGGTCACAAAACTTTTACTATCTGTGAATACTTAGAAAAAGAAATTAGATACATTTTAAAAGTAACCGTTTCAGTATTCAAGTTCATAATTTTTAAAAATATTTTTGGAAATTTACTTGCATTCAGCAACAATATTTACCCTCAAAGTACCAAATCCAGAATTCTTTAGTAATCTAAACAATTTATGGTCTGTTTCAAGTAGGAAAAGATGTAGTTATTTTCTACTTTGCCTGAAAATGTCAGCCATTCAATATATTGCCTGGGTTTTGCATTTTGCCAGCAACATATATTAACAAAAAATACTTCTGTATCCTTTGTTGTTTAATGTGTACAAGTATAGCATACTCATAATCCAATTTCAAAATTTAAAAGTCATTTCAGACATTTCTAAATGTATTTTCTATATTATTAAAACAAAAGTTTACAAGAAAATATTACCTCTTTGTTAACTAGGCTTAGGAATATTTCTTTCAAAAACATTGAATGTAATCCACTCTTTACTTAAGATATGACTTCATATAACATAATCTATGTTAAAGTTGTAATATAGATTGTAAAATTTTATTGATTATTTATATCGCCCCCCCCCCTTTTTTTTTCTCCTATATAATATAATACACTTTTCTTAGCTTCCTTTTAAATAGGCTTCACAAGCACTGGGACTGAATAGGGGAGATCACCGAACATAAGGGGAGGCCATTCACTTGAGCACTTGAAACTAATTATACATTAGTCTTTAATGCTGTCAACTTGCTACTATTTTCGTTCGTCAAGGAAACTTTTTCTAAAGTGCGCTTAGCTTGAAGTTTCTAAGACTCACTGAGGTTTAAATGGGGGACGGCTGTAGTTGGTAACATATTGCTAGAATAGAGAAACAATCTTATTTGATATATTAATGATTTGAAAAAAAAACACACACACACAAAGTGAGAGCTATGTGTGTCTGGAAAAAAAAACCTGCTTGTACTTTAGACTCGCAATGTTTCATAGTGTATTTCTTTCTAACCTACTTGTATGCAGTGTATAGTGAGACTTTGAGCATGATGTACATGAACCATCTCGTTATTTCTCTATGGCACTTCTACTCATTGATCGGCTTCATACATATATATAGGCCTGGCCCATATATTCTTATATAGAGTCTTAAGTGGATCTTAAAAGATTGCGCTATAATAAAGCCTGACATAACATGCAGTGAGCTCTTGGCTACAATAAATCTCCCGTTTCCATTCTACAGTTTTCTTTCTTAGCTTTGCATTGGAAATGTTTTCCACATGACTGTACTTTGACACTTGAGTGTGCGACATGGCTTAAATTGTGCCGATGTGCCAAAAAAAAACACAAAAAAACAACCCAAACACTTGAGTGTGTGTACGCTTTTGTCGTAAGGCAGTAGCCTATGTAATACATTTAGGTTTGCTATGGTAGCATGTTGTGTGTCGCTACACTATCGAAAAAAGATGTTTTCCCTGTTGTCCTCATCACATTGTTCCTTTCCCTTGTTGTTCGTATTGCTCTCCCTCCTGAAAGATTGAAACGTTTTCATTTTTTTTTGTATCTTTTAGCGCCAAGAATTAAATGTTTCCCTTGTTGTCAGGGGCGCTTTTGTTAAAAAAGTTGTACAAATTAAGTGCTACATTTTGTATTGGCTACCGGTACTTATTAGTGTTTATACAAATAAAGGAGGCGAGGGTGGGGGTCTATTTTCCTATCTACTACTCTCCCACTACAACACCTTCCCGCCCCCCCCCCCGCCCATTTATTAAACCTCCCAGAAGTGTCAGCTTTCTCTGGCGCAACAATGCGACGGCTCGTTACAAAAGACTTGTTTCGCTCTCTTGGTCATCGACAAGACGGGACACGTTATGCCTAGTCAACTCGGTTACTTTTCCCGCCGGTATTGCGCCGACGGTGAGGGCGATAAGAACTCCTATCTGGCTCGACATGCGTGTGTCAGTGTGTTACTCGAGAAGGATCTTTTGGCTCGACCCGTTGTCGCTTATGGCAACCTTGGTTCTAGAGTTCCTCGCTAAAGAGTTTAGGAAGGTCTGGGAGGGAAGAGGCGATGTGTGAGGGGTCGTGTCAACAAAGGTGATTCTTGTGTCGAAGAGGGGTTGAGATCGATCGATCTTCGTTCTTCTGATCGTATGGCTTCTTTTTTTTTTTAAATATGTATATAATGAGTTTGAATGTTGAACTACATTCAGTGCCAGCACACACTGAATCAGCACTGTTTAGAGCGGAACTGGCAACACTCAGTAGTGAATGTGTAGCTACATGTAGTCAGTGGTTTAAATTTTTTGTTATGTATGCTTGTATGGCCGAAAGCTGATTGGAATATATTTTCTTTTAACGTTTTGTTATTCGTCAAAGGAAAACAGTACATTTACATGGATAAAAAGCCTATGTTTGGATCAAAAATTTTGTTTTTGTGAATGGAAGTGATGAAATACTTGATTGTTTCGTAGCATTAGGATCCTGTTTTTACACGAGATTATCAGATCATTGCTACTTCTATGTAATGGTCAGTTATTCGTCTACAAAATGATTCTTTCAATTTAGCCCGTATCATCGCTCCTGGCGTAAGTGATCTACAACTAAATGGAGAAATATTGAGGAACTAAATCGATTTTTTTTTTAATTCGTGAAATATTTTGTTCCTGATCCAACGTCGGGCTGTTCCAGTACCAGGCGCTGGGAGCCATGCAGGAAGTGGATAACTACTGTGATGTGAACGTTCGGGGCGTGTACAGGGGTCGCCCTCCACCCCGGTCCGAGGAAGCCACGCTCCGGGACCGTCGGGACCGGTACGTGGACAGCTGGGACCTGGGCGAGAGAAGGTCACGCAGCCCTGGATCACCAAACAGGCCACAGGAGAGGGATGACCAGAGAGTGCCAAGCCCTAAGAGGGTCACGTGGAAAGAACCCGTGGAGCAGAAAAAAGCCCAAAATAATGTAAGCAGAGCGAAAGCGTGTGTGTGTGTGTTAGACTAGTTGTGTGTGAATGTGATATACCATTCGTTACTTTGCGTGAGTGTTTCTTGGAAGTGACTAGAACAAAAAGAGGATGTTTATGGTAAACCTTTTCTATTTTCACCCATCCGATAAAAACGAAACATCTCATGTCAAAGGTCCACGATGTAAGCAAGTAAAGTTTGCTTTAGGGGGGGGGGATATCAGTTTACAAAGTTCTGACGTGACAGTCAGTTAACAAAAATATGTGGCCAGAGAAAGAACAGACTGACTTAAATTTCTGTTCCTAAGGCGCTTACCATCTGAGTTGAGTGGACTACAGTAAATCAGGACTTTACTTGTATTGGAACCATATGGCTTAACTTAACAAAACTAGCTTTTGTCATCTTATGCTACACTAGATTTTGTACTAGAGATGGGAAACAAACGGAACTTGAACCTCACTTACGACCGAACCCGAACTTTAAAACTGATTGGTACGAACCGAACTGTCCTTACCATAACCGAACCGATTCAAGATTTCCAATTCGAGTTGAAAAAAAATTAGTTTTCGGCGACATGATTTGACAGTTAATTTTAATTCCTGGAAAATTTTTCGTGCTGTTTGAGCTAGCCATGTCTTTGACATCTTTTGTGTGCATCTTTTTGGGTGGTCTTCTTCTGATATCAACGCGAATGGCACCGTACTATTTAGAATTTGTGCGTTAATCATGGGAGATCCAAAGACACGAGAAGTAGCCTCTGAATATAGAACCTACCAGAAAAAGTGCACAGATCTTCACCTTTTTGTGAAGCATGAAAATACGCCAACATTTTTGATTTACAAAGCTGTTTGTGGCTGTTTTTAAAGAACGTAACGTTCAACAGCACTTTGTGAAATCAAACACATACAGAAATATGGCGGCATTTTTTTATTTTAGCCGTTAGAAAAGATCGCTAGGTTAAGTCTAGAGATTGGAGGATTGACAAGCATACTTACCAACAAGGGATAAGAAAATAAGTCGGCGGTACGGGCAAGCTACAGTGATGCTCACATTTTAAGTGGTAAAATAAAGTCATTTTTGGTCGGCGAATAGTTAGCACTGATGGAAAAAATGTGTCATGAAAAGAAGAATGCAGTTGAAGCCGCCACCTCTCGCATGAAAATTAGAAATTGAATGTAAAACTAATTGATAGAGCAGCGGAATTCGAAATGTTTTCTTTTGTAACCGACACAAGCTTGCTATTTATTCGCCGTACCGTATGAAAATTAATTTTAAAACCACAGAAGAAATAGCAGCTATGAGGACTATTACTGGCGAAGACATATTCAAAGATGTTTCAATCATTATGTAGGATCTAACTTTATAAGATGTGTTTGATCCCCAACTATAATTGTACGCCTTTTATTTTTTATTTTTTTTGTAACATTAAGCTTCAGTTAAATATTGGTAAATGTATTATCTTTTTCAGTGTTTGTTTGTTTTTTTCGTAAAAAAAAATAATAATAGGTGCCGGTACTCAGTGATGGATTGCCTAACTTTTAACTATTAATAAATTAATAATAAACGTTAAAATACAAGAAAAGTCATACATTTTTCCCCACACTGAAAAAGGTGCCTGTACGCCGTACCGGTGCGTAGCCTACCATCACACAAAAAAAAACACTGATATTTTTTTACAAATATATTTCATATTGTATAACATGATTAGATCTATAGATTAAAAGAAAAAAAAAAGTCCTGCAGTAGGCTACTTAGTGTTTTCACTGTACCTTCTGAGTAATCGGATAGATATTTTAATTTCTCTAAAAAAATAAAAAAAATAAGAAGAACGAACAATTAAAAAAAAATCAATATTGATTCATTCAGTCCTGATTATTGAAAAAGAATGACTTAGTAGTAAGAACAGTTGTGTAAACAACACAATACATCATTTCATCTTTGACTAACGTTACAGTGTCAAATGGATAAGATGTATATCGAACTGTTCAAAAGCTGGTCCCCCTTTTGAGCTACTTCTTGCCACTTGTGTTTTCTTTTCATTGGCCTCCTTCAGTCGTAGGACGACTAGGGTTCATCTCAGAGCACACTTCCTCATGTGGCTGTGAAGGTGGCTTTTGCTTCGGTGGTAGAGGAGCTGGCCGTTTTTCGGATTGTGCGTTTTTCTTCCTGGGCTGAGACCCATGTA
The DNA here is from genome assembly GCA_036873155.1 of Biomphalaria sudanica. NCBI lineage: Eukaryota > Metazoa > Mollusca > Gastropoda > Planorbidae > Biomphalaria > Biomphalaria sudanica. The sequence goes on along the minus strand of JAZGLO010002645.1, from coordinate 1,743,503 downwards.
CTTTCACTGTCCATAGCTTTCTTGGTCACTGTCTCTCTCCACCTGTTGCGGTCTAGAGCTATGTCTTCCCAATTGTCAGTATTGAGAGATGAAAGCCTGGGCATTGTTTATGGTCGGAACGATGTCGCCCACACAGCAGTTCCCCCCTCTCCGCGCAGCTGATGTGACCAAAGGAACGGAGTATCCAGTACAGTTTGGGATCAGTAGCGCCGCAGGATCTGCCAGGCTGTAGAACGGTGTGCCACAGTCTGCCTAAGGGTCACCAGCTCCTGATTTTTCCTCAGGGTTGTCTCCCGAAGCCTTTCCCGTGTTTGGGTATAGCCGCAGGGCAGCGGAGGTTTGGATTCAGAGTTTTCCTTCTCCTAGATGGATAGCCAACCAAGGCTATCGAGCCCCTCCTGCCCGAAGCTTACTGGTTTAGGCGCCAGTTGCTCGCCTTTGCCCCTTCTCCTGTCTGTGCTAACGGTTCCGCCAGGCTCAGTAACTGAGCCACACGTGAAGGCCAGGAGTTGGACTGGTTGTCAGAGGCTATTTGAGACGCATGCCATTGGAAGCACTTTGTAGGTAATGATGGGCTTAAGACCATTACCACTTCCGGCGTTAACAACCTTGCGGAACCTCTCTTTTTGTATACACATATAAAGCTATTTCTTTAAGTACGCTCCAATCAGTAGGTTGAGTATCCCCCCCTCCCCTTTTTTTCCCCCTCTACAATGTTCTTTGTACTCTGAACTTTTTTTCCCCACCGCACAAACTCAACAGCGAAACCACCGAAAATTCATCTCCAAACAGCAAACTGAATGTTTCTCTGATGTTTTTATACATAAAAAACATGCATTCTTTAAAAGTTAGATTATTTTTTTAAACAATACAAAATAAACAAAACAAAAAATACAAAAAAAAAAAAAGGTACGGTACGTGTGGTTGGCAAGACATCGACGGTATTCCCCACCATTGGTCACCATATCTCTATATCTCCGTACAACAGCGCTGGGGCTCACTCTTTGATAACCCCTCTGAACAATACTCTCCACGTAAGTCCTAATCCTGCACATTATTTATGATTCTTTCATTTACAATCTCTTTCTGATAGCTGCCTTGGTAGGTCTACACTGCCGACATGTTTGTATGTGTCTGTATGTAACAGAAGAGGGGGGAGGGGACATACCATTCAAACTATTCAGTCATTTGATTTCCGTTATCCACGGACCTATATAATATTTGTTGAATAAACATGACAGCACAAAAATAGATGTAGCTATTGTTTTCATTTTTACAAGGCTTATATCAACTCACTCTGTCTGTCTGTCTGGTAAAAAGTTTGTACACGTTATTTCTCCGACACCCTATCTCGGATCAAGCTGACATTTCTTTTACCTGACTACACAAGAATCATTTTTTTTTAAAGTTAATTAATTAGTTAAATAATTATTTGTAATTAATTATTTTGTTTGGTATCTTATCTTCTTATCTTATATAATACAGACGTTACTTCAAAAAAGAAGATGATTACGTCCTACGCGTCATGCATTTAGTCATGCATATTAACCAATGACTTAAATTCTGCCAAGTCACTGGTTTTTCTGGCTAGCTCAGGCAACCCATTCCATGCTCTAATAGCACTAGGGAAGAAGGAGTATTTGTACAAATTTGTCCTAGCATATGGGACGAGGAATGTGCCTTTATTTTTGTGTCTTTCAGAGTATTTTATTAAATTTTGTTTTTGTATTTGAAGATTATGGTTCAGTGTTTTATGTATAATTGCTACTTTACTTTTGAGTCTTCTGTCCTGAAGGCTTTCTAAATTTAGTGATTTTACTAATGGTGTTACCCTAGTCAAATGTGAATATTCGTTTGTTATGAATCTCACTGCTCTATTTTGTGTTTGTTCCAGTTTCTTAATGTTTTCTTGAGTTGAGGGGTCCCACACGGTGGATGCATATTCTATTATTGGCCTAACCAAGGTTAAATAACATTTTAGTTTTATGTTCTTATTTGATTTATAGAAATTTCTTTTAATAAACCCTAATGCTTTGTTGGATTTTTTTATAGTTTCATCAATATGTGGATTCCATGACAGTTTTTCATTTATTATAACACCTAGGTATTTTGAGTTTTTAGTCTGTGTTACTGGTTTGCCATGAATAAGATAAGTGGAATTAATTTGTTTTAGTTTTTTTGTTACTCTTAACAACTGTCATTTTTCTGGGTGGAAAGACATGCTCCAATTTGATTCCCATTTCTGTAATTCATCTAATTCTCTTTGTAAAATATCTGTGTCTTGTGTTGTTTTTATTGTTCTATATATTATGCAATTGTCTGCAAATAATCTGACTTGGTTTCTGAACTAATGCAATTTGGTAAATCATTTATGTAAATTAAAAATAGTAGTGGACCCAAGACTGTTCCTTGAGGTACACCTGAGTTTACTGTTATTGGTGTTGATTTAGAGCCATTTATTATTACAGTTTGTTCTCTCCCTTTCAGAAAATCTTTAATCCACTGATGCAGTGGACCATTAATGCCGAAATATTTTAATTTTTTAAGCAAACTATGGTGGTGAACTTTGTCAAAAGCCTTGGAAAAATCTAGTAAGGTAGCATCTATTTGTTCACTATTATCTAAACCTTTTGAAAAATCATCAATAAGTCCTATTAGTTGTGTTTCACATGATCTATATTTCCTAAAGCCATGTTGGTATGGGGTGAGGACATTATGTTTGTCTAAGTGGTTTATGATGTTGCTACATATTATGTGTTCTAGTATTTTACATGTGATGCTGGTAAGTGATACTGGTCTGTAGTTTCCTGGATCAGATTTTTCTCCTTTTTTAAATAGGGGGGTGACATTAGCTTCTTTCCAGTCCTTTGGTACTCTGCCCTGGTTAAGCGATGCCTGAAAGAGTATTTTGAACACTGGGGCTAGCTCATTGCTTAGTTCTTTGAGTAATCTAGCTGGAATACCATCAGGTCCAGACGCTTTATTTGGTTTGGTGTTGGCTAATAGTTTTTTAATTCCATTTTCTTGTACTACTAAATCTTCTATGTTGTCTACTTGGTTCAAATTAAGAAATATGTCTTTGTCTCCTGGGGCTGAGAATGCTGATGCAAAGTATTTGTTTAGGATGTTTGCTTTAGTTTCATTATCATTATGTATCTCGAACAAGGGAAAGAAATTGCTCTTGACTGAAGTGGTGGTATTAGTGATATTAGTCCCCATTTATAGATCACCGCTTTAAAGTAATTTTGAAGCAAACAAAAGATACAAATACAATACTCTACTTTTATATTCATATCACTAACAGAGTGGTTAGTATGTTGGCTTGTGGAGGTGTGAGCCATGAGTTCCAATTCATGTTATTTCTTTCCTTATTTAAAAAAAAAATGATTACGGTCAAATTCACCCAGTTATACCTTTCTTTCTCTCCCCCCGCCCCCCATTTTCCCAGCCAACAGATAAGTGATAGGATCATAGTGAGAAAGCTAAAGGCATGAAATGAAATAGTGCTAAACAAAAAAAAACGATTGGTAAACATATTTCTAACCGCACAGAATTATTGTTGTGGTCTAGATTTATTACAAATTAATGACATGACTAATCTAAACTAATTCATACAATTACACTTCGTATACACTTTTTGTCTTTCTTGTTCTTAAATGGCTTTTTTTTTTTTGGGGCTGTTTTTAGCGGCTCCCGTAAGCGGAAAAACCGCTATTAGGTTTGTGCAAAATGTACGTCTGTCACACTCAGATCTCGAAAACTAGAAGAGAAATGAAAAATATTATTTCACCATGCGATGCAGCTTGAAAAGTTTATGTGCAACGGCTACTTTTAGTTTTCTAAAAGCAAACCGTTCAATTTATAAAATTTATTGTACAAGCGATTTTTTCATAAAAATACACCAATTCTAAAACAATACATAAATATAGTGGACATCCACTGGAGTGTGGGCAACCACTGGACTGTGGGCATCCACTGGACTGTGGGCATCCACTGGAGTGTGGGCATCCACTGGAGTGTGGGCATCCACTGGACCGTGGGCATCCACTGGACTGTGGGCATCCACTGGAGTGTGGGCATCCACTGGACTGTGGGCATCCACTGGTGTGTGGGCATCCACTGGTGTGTGGGCATCCACTGGTGTGTGGGCACCCACTGGTGTGTTCTTTGCTGACTAAGAAGGAAGAACATCATGTTTATGTCAACAGATATGATCCATATGATCCAATAGTGTCTTAAAGTCTTTGGTTTCTTCCCAATCAATCAAACCGGAAGTTGTAAATATTTGTCTGACACTGACTCAAGTGCCTCCCCGAATTTTTTTTCTCTTGTAGTTCAAATTTTAAACGATCGTGGTATCTAGTAGACCAGGTAGACTTTAGTCAATACAAAGTGGTATGTTGATGAGATCCAGGTTAAATGGAACATGGATTTAATGTTATCTAATAATTAAACTTATAATTTAAAAAATATATTTAAATCGAGTCAGTGCATTAATGGAAGTCATTATGAATGGAAGTCCTCAATTGCACAAGGGGGCAGCACTCATGTCAAATCTACACAATGATGTCTGCGTCGTTTTGGAAGTAACTTGGTTTAACGAAGACTTGAAAACTGGGTTGTTATTGTACCTTCATTTTTCTTTTTAAAGCAGTAGACGAATTGAATTCATCTTCGATTAAAAATACATATATCTGCTTTATAAAATAAAGCACCTGAAAATTTCTTATCATGCATGCTAAGTTGTACTATGATAAAATTCTGATTATATTTATTCATGTATTGTCCGAATTTCACACTTGTTCAGTGTTTCCCAAACTTTTTCCCTAACGGAACACTTCGCACATTTTGAGTATTTAGCAGAAACTTTGGTTTATTTTTTAGAGAGATTATTTCACGTGTTGGCCTATTAGTTAACTATACCAGTAGTTCGTGGAATACCTATTCAAGCCTCGCAGAACACTACGGTTCCTAGGAACACAGTTTGAGAAACACTGAACTAGTAAATCGTGCACATGTCAAACTGACATGTTTAGTTTCTTCATTGCTGAGTGCACGGGAAAACTTGACACCGATACATCGACATGCTTAAAGCAAATGTCAATGGTTTCATACAAGAGAACGTAGAGAAAATACAGAATTAGAACCACCGAGGCGAGTCTTTTGTATTCCATTTACCGGAACAATTTGTTTGTAATTTGATATTTCGATAAAGTGTGCCTGTCTGGCCGTTAACGATTTCTTAGGTAGAAACGATTATCGATACAGCGAGGACCAAGATTGTTTGCTGTACTGACAGACTATTGAGAGATCTACATCTTAGTCGTGGTCTATCATTGATTTCAATAGACAATATTCTATCATAATGTAAGGCCCTAACTAGACACAGGACTGCCAAGGGGAATTCGACTGTCTGGTTTCTAAGGAATTTATTTCAAATACAACACTTTTGATTACTTTCTATATTATTATTACTGTTCGAATGATCGCAGACGTGAGCTACTAGTCAATAGTCAGCTGTTTCAAATGTAGAATGAAATGTTTTAGGAGGTCTATTTCCCATTATACACATTGACATTACGAAAATACTTTGTAGGTGTCAATTAAACATTGATAGAAACTATTATCTCAATACACATTGACATTACGAAAATACTTTGTAGGTGTCAATTAAACATTGATAGAAACTATTATCTCAATACACATTGACATTACGAAAATACTTTGTAGGTGTCAATTAAACATTGATAGAAACTATTATCTCAATACACATTGACATTACGAAAATACTTTGTAGGTGTCAATTAAACATTGATAGAAACTATTATCTCAATACACATTGACATTACGAAAATACTTTGTAGGTGTCAATTAAACATTGATAGAAACTATTATCTCAATACACATTGACATTACGAAAATACTTTGTAGGTGTCAATTAAACATTGATAGAAACTATTATCTCAATACACATTGACATTACGAAAATACTTTGTAGGTGTCAATTAAACATTGATAGAAACTATTATCTCAATACACATTGACATTACGAAAATACTTTGTAGGTGTCAATTAAACGTTGATAGAAACTATTATCTCAATACACATTGACATTACGAAAATACTTTGTATGTGTCAATTAAACGTTGATAGAAACTATTATCTCAATACACATTGACATTACGAAAATACTTTGTAGGTGTCAATTAAACATTGATAGAAACTATTATCTCAATACACATTGACATTACGAAAACACTTTGTAGGTGTCAATTAAACGTTGATAGAAACTATTATCTCAATACACATTGACATTACGAAAATACTTTGTAGGTGTCAATTAAACGTTGATAGAAACTATTATCTCAATACACATTGACATTACGAAAATACTTTGTAGGTGTCAATTAAACGTTGATAGAAACTATTATCTCAATACACATTGACATTACGAAAATACTTTGTAGGTGTCAATTAAACGTTGATAGAAACTATTATCTCAATACACATTGACATTACGAAAATACTTTGTAGGTGTCAATTAAACATTGATAGAAACTATTATCTCAATACACATTGACATTACGAAAATACTTTGTAGGTGTCAATTAAACATTGATAGAAACTATTATCTCAATACACATTGACATTACGAAAATACTTTGTAGGTGTCAATTAAACGTTGATAGAAACTATTATCTCAATACACATTGACATTACGAAAATACTTTGTAGGTGTCAATTAAACATTGATAGAAACTATTATCTCAATACACATTGACATTACGAAAATACTTTGTAGGTGTCAATTAAACATTGATAGAAACTATTATCTCAATACACATTGACATTACGAAAATACTTTGTAGGTGTCAATTAAACATTGATAGAAACTATTATCTCAATACACATTGACATTACGAAAATACTTTGTAGGTGTCAATTAAACATTGATAGAAACTATTATCTCAATACACATTGACATTACGAAAATACTTTGTAGGTGTCAATTAAACATTGATAGAAACTATTATCTCAATACACATTGACATTACGAAAATACTTTGTAGGTGTCAATTAAACATTGATAGAAACTATTATCTCAATACACATTGACATTACGAAAATACTTTGTAGGTGTCAATTAAACATTGATAGAAACTATTATCTCAATACACATTGACATTACGAAAATACTTTGTAGGTGTCAATTAAACATTGATAGAAACTATTATCTGAATCTAAATGCATGACGCGTAGGACGTAATCATCTTCTTTTTTGAAGTAACGTCTGTATTATATAAGATAAGAAGATAAAATAAGACTTCCGTTATTTAACAGTAAATAGATGTCACATTTACTCTCTACTCAAGTAAGACTAAGCTGATTAGTAAGCCACTCCCGTTTAGGGCCTCATTTTTGTTCTCTGAGTTACCGAAAGGATTGCCTTTAGGCTTTCGGTCATCTCCCCTTCAACGTAGCTGTTCAAATGATAACCATTGCATCAATAGTAGTTCATTGGTACTTTAACATTATTGAATGTTTAGTCTCGACATTCCTTTTTTTTTTTTCTCATGGTAACTTTTACTTCGTACGCAAACATACACCCACACACTCACATTTGGCCGTCTGCCCACTTTGCTGATTTGCAAATATTGAAGATTCCTCGCATAGTTTTGTATTTAGACATGTTTATTTGTCATTTGCCTTTATTTCCTGTAGGCGTCGAATTCGGTGGCTGGCTACCAGTGTCGCGTACATTAAACTGTGTGACTCGAAGGGCCTTCCAAAAACAAATCTCTAAAAGCTATATTTTGTAATAGTTATATTAAAAAATATCAAGAAATTATGACCAGTTGTTTGCCATCTTTTGTCAACTATTCTATAGGCTCCTGCATTGTGTTCAGTGCTCTACGGCAACATTGTTGGGAAACAAAAGATCGATCTGTCAATCTGCCAGCTTTCAAAACTTGATCCAAATCTCGATTGAAATTAAACTTTTGATTCAAATTAAAGCCTTAATTCAAACTAAATCTTGATTTCAACTAAATCCTTGATTTCTGTCTGTGGTATTTTACGTCTCGAGAGACGATCTCTTCCTTTTGCAACTTTTTGTGTGACTAAAGAGGTCAATCCTTGATACACAGCTGCGATCGCAGGTTGGGCATATATAATCACCAGGCGCCGTTGCATTTTCACCCTTCTTTCTGCTGCTGTTGTGTATGGCATCTGCAATTCGAGACCCTTCCTTTAAATCCTTGATTTAAATCTTAATCTATCTATTAATCTAATCTATCTTCCTGTCTGTCTGTAGGAGACACTGCTAGAAGTGTTTGTATTTGCTTGAGTGTGTGTGTACATTGTTTATTATTGTTCAGCCTTCATCCTGGTGTTGGTGAACCACAAACAAAAATTCTCTGTGAACCACGTCTGATACCCCCGCTGTAGTGTAAAAATTGATTGGCATTGTCGTTTCACTGGATATTTCACTGTTTATTTCCTCCTTAGATTGGAGATTGGTACATGTCATGGGATTTAACTAGATTGACCTTCTAATACTAAGAGTAACTCTGCTTGTTGCTATAGAGACATCTTTTTCAAACTGCACGGCCTGTAAGAACACGACCTATTCCTCTATTGTTGAAGTTAAGGCGTCGTGTTTGTTCGGCCAGAGTATGCCATTGTCTGAAGACATACTAAGTTTGTGACAATAACATTGTTGCGAGTACTTGGTGCACATAACTTTCCTGCTTTGTTCCCCCTGGTAGGGATCATTTTCTCGTTGTTGACAAAAGGGAAACACATCATAAGCCTACACTACTTGTGGAAATCTAGAAAAGTTCACGTTACTACTTGACTCACTGTATGGGGACAATCTAGAAACGATTCAAGTGACTTCTTAACTGAAATGTGGACAATCTAGAAACATTCACGTGTCTACTTGACTTTATGTGGACAATCTAGAAACATTCACGTGACTACTGGACTTAATGTAAAAACTTTTAACTTTTTTTATCTAGTGAAATTATTTAGACCTATATTCTGTCCAGAAAGCTGATACCTTGCACTTAATGGCGATCAATAAAGGAAATAATATTATTGAGGCATTTCTGTTTCAATATCTCAAATCTGGAGACTCAATTGTATAAAAAGCTTGGATCAACTCTGTCTGTCTTGTTAAGGCCTATATGTTATTTTTTTTACCACTTCCCATTTTCGGATCAAGTTGTCGAAGAGAACTTGTGAATCAAACCACCACGGAGGCTCAATACCTCCAGTTCAAATTGAAGCAGCTTTTTTAAAAAAACAAAAAAGCAGCATGGAAACTTTCCAGATACCCCTCCCTCCCCACTGGTCCACAAAAACAGATTGGACCAGAGCCCTCTGAGCATTCTATAAGCATGAAAATTGCGTTTAACAAAAGCAATTCATACAAAATTATTTAAAATATTTTCAATCGCACAAATGTATTATTATTATTCTTGATCTATTCAAAATTAATTACATGTTTGATTCAAAATAATTGATGCAATTTCACGCAAGATTAGCTTTTTTTTTTTTTAAAGTATTTTGTCTGTTTGACTTGTTACACTCTCACAGCGCCTTGGTCGAGTCCAACAGATTATTTCTTTTATGTCTTGAATATTCTCACAGCGCCTTGAGCCTAAAATGTGTTTGTTAACAGCGCTATTGAAATCAAATTATAATTCCTATTATTAAATGCTACGAATCCTATAATAATTCTCTGTTATTTATAAGACAAGAAGACTAACACTCCTTTTCAAAGTAGATAGAAAATCAATTTGAAGACTATTTTATTCGGCTGTTTAAGACGGTAGTCTTTGCTACTCACTACACGCATATCACTTCTCACGCTAGTTCAATCTACATTAGACTAACTTCTGTGGTCATGTGCTAATCATATTCCCCCACTTGACTGTTCAAGCGTTCACTTGATTCGACATCACGGGAAAGATCGATGTCTCATTCTGTGCTAATGACCAGCGACGGAGAGGAGCTAATGATTTTAGATTTCAGACGTGTAAACAACTATTAGCTGAGATGTTCAGACACGTGCTCTCTGGGGACACAATCAGCCACATAATTACAATACCGTCACTTACTACAGTAGCTATCCAAGATAGAAACGGTCTGAAGGAAAGATTAAACGCCCGGCCCGGTTGGACCGGTTAGCTCAGATCTCCTTATTCGCCTCACAAATCAGCCATTTCACTTCTCAGTTACCTCTTATCTTGGTCATCTGAAACCTGTTCACACCACATTGCAATCATCTCAAACCTTGTTCACATCACATTAAATCATCTCAAACCTTGTTCACATCACATTTCACGTCACATTGCTATCATCTCAAACCTTGTTCACACCACATTGCAATCATCTCAAACCTTGTTCACATCACAGTGCAATCATCTCAAACCTTTTTCACATCACAATGCAATCATCTCAAACCTTGTTCACATCACATTGCAATCATCTCAAACCTTGTTCACATCACAATGCAATCATCTCAAACCTTGTTCACATCACATTGCAATCATCTCAAACCTTGTTCACATCACATTGCAATCATCTCAAACCTTGTTCACATCACAATGCAATCATCTGAAACCTTGTTCACATCACATTGCAATCATCTCAAACCTTGTTCACATCACATTTAGTCATCTCAAACCTTGTTCACATCACATTGCAATCATCTCAAACCTTGTTCACATCACATTGCAAAAATCTCAAACCTTGTTTACATCACATTGCAATCATCTCAAACCTTGTTCACATCACATTGCAATCATCTCAAACCTTGTTCACATCACATTGCAATCATGTCAATTCTCATTTACCCCACATCTTAGTCACCTTACGCATCAGTCTCTCACATATCAATCACCTCACATTTCAATCACATCACATCTTAGTCACCTCACATATGGTCACCTAACATCTCAGACAGACCAACAAGAACACTTCCTGCACTTTGATTCTGTGATAATTCTGTATGGAATAAAATAAAAAGTATACAGTAAGTCATGTTTGCTATAGCTGGATGGTTACCAGCCTTGTGTTATGACCTTTGAACTGTTCTCATGATGGTTGCAAGTTCAAACCTTGTCTGCAGTCATTCCCTGCTGTCATTAAAGCAGGAATGTCTGAAACGGACAACTTCAGTGGCTTAATGACTAGTCAAAAGTAAACCCTGATAACAACATGAATACTTAGCTAATGTCTCATGCTTCTTTTGGTCTATTGCAGGACTACTTGAGTAAATGCAGAGAGCTAGAGAGAGAACTGAGAAGCATATCCATAGAGAAGACTAGAGCAGAAACACTTATAGAGGTAAGTGACATGAGTTTCACATTGTCTTCTACAAGTCCTTTTTTTTTTTAACTTAGCTTCTGTTGAATACAAAAATGTGACTGTCAGTCAGGACACATGAGACAGAAACATTCTCAACCACGTATGGCTATGTCTCATATTCCTAAATTTAAAAGAAAATTGTAGAAGTGGACAATAATTGGAGCAGCTGCCTGATTTTGTGGATTAATGTTAGATTATAAATTGGGTAGATATCTTGTGCTGCCATAAAAACACTTGTTTAAGTCAGCTCTAAAAAGAAAAAGTTTTCCAAAGCAGAAAAAATGCAAATTTGACAAAGTTATTCTCTTACAGCTTTTTGAAAACCAAGAATCCCTTGGACTTGCAATCATTCTTATCATGGATAGGTGTAGTGGGTGTTTAATTTATTAACATTCAAGGCTTATGATAGAAAATTTGGTTATTACTCTGGGAATTGTTAGGAGATTGAAACTGGTGCATGTGCTGTACTAAATCCTGGTGGCAGAGCATTTATTTGATCGGATTTTATCCCTGAAAAAAATAAATTAGCTTTTCTCTATTTTTTAAATTTAAAACTGATCGCAATGTAATAAAATAACAGAAAAAATGTAATTAAATAATAATAAACAATAGCGAGGAAACAAATTAGTGGCCTAATAGTGCTAGTTTTTTTTCTAGAACCAAGAAAGGCCCTTTCCCAATAGTTTTAACTGTAGTGCCTTCTGAGACAAGAAAAAGTGATACTGACTCATTGCTGCCACTTTGTGTTTTTTTCCACATTTGTTCTAGAATTGTGTTTTCAGAGAAACTTGTATCTATTTACTTTTCTCTTTAAAAAATGGGCACTAGTAGAGCTCACAACTAGATTCCATAAGAGTTGTATCATAACCTGTAGAGCTCACAGCTTGATTCCACAAGAGTTTTATCATCTATCTGTAGAGCTCACTAGTCATAAAAATGATTAAATGGTTTATCAACAATACATGAATATGACAGTCTGTACAAGCCAAATTATTTGAAATTTTATTATCATTATAGGATCTTCAGACTAAATTAGCTCGACAAGAGGAACAAAGTGCACATGTCAGGGCCCAGAACTCCAACCTTAACTATGACATAGACCAACTTATTGACGTTGTTAGAGCAGCAAGAATGACTGGGACATGGGAGGTAAGCAGTCTTACACAGAAACATGAAATTTAATAAAACCAAAAGTGTCTGCCATTCCTATTACCCATTTTTAAATTCATTTTTTAATTGATGATTCTTTAGAAAAAGAGTTGTAATAATTTCACTTCACATAAAGTTTTGATTATTACACATACTATTTAAATGGTTGATTACTCATTACTATAAGCTTTCACCAGTATGAGTTACATTACGTTTCAAATTGTGGATATGAATTTTAGATTTAGGTAGTACATGTAAATACTCACTATTTTAGATTTTCATTGATTATCAGATTGTAAAAAAAAATAACGAAGTACTATAAACCTTCAATGAACTTAAAATGAACCTCAATATTTTTTTTTTTTTAGTCTTTTATAACTGTGAACAACTGTATAGAAAATACAATAAATATACATCCCTCAGGTTTTCCTATGTATATGTTTATTGGTATTTTAAAAAATACATAGCTTATCAAATATTTCCATATTATTTTAAACCCAAAACTCCATTTTTGAAAATCCTCTTAGAAATGACTAAAATGTCTTTATAAAGCAAGAAATGTAATTGATTAATATGCATGACTAAATGCATGACACATAGGACGTAATCATCTTCTTTTTTGAAGTAACGTCTGTATCATATAAGAAGTAAGAAGAAGATAAATAAGATAATAATCACCTGAATCATTTGCTTGTTGTAACATTTCTTAATCCTAACGAACTACCTAACCTTATATGGCTTTAATGTTAATTGAAAGTATTCTTGTTTAAATGTTTGTTTGTTCTTTTGTTATCCAGATTGATAGAATTAAGTTTCGTGAACTTACAATTGACCAAGTGTTTGGATCTATACATGAGACATTTCCTAAACTGTAAGTCAGTTTCAATAAGTTTTTTTTCCCCTTTTAACTCAATCAAATATTTACATTCATACTAGGACATAGCATAAGTATTTTTAGACCAGCAATTAATAATTCAGAGTCTTTGAGAGTGTAATGTTCTAATTTATTGACTTAACATTATCAAACTACATTTTTTAGTCTTTTTTTTTTCAACAGAGTATTTCTTTTCATATTCTCAAATTATTTGATTAACTGGTCTCTCTCTTTTTTTTTTTTTGGAACAATTTAAATTCCACCTAATAAAAAAAAAAAGAATACCATTACAGTAATCTCATTACTAACAAAAATTACTTCCTACCTAAAACCAAGGGGTAAATCTAGCATCTTGGTTGTTGGATTTAATTCAGTAAAAAATCTGTTATTTTACCATTTAAGAATTACTTATAATACATATATAAAAGTATATGATACTATTGACAGCTAAAATGGTTCCAATAACTAGTCCATTATTGATACAAGTTTGTGTACTACCAACAAGTTCATTATTACTGGCAATTATTTTCTACAGGATGGGCAGAGAGACTGACAGTAGTGAACTTTTACAGCAAGTTCGACAGAAGGATGACAGGATTGAGACCCTTGAAAGAGATTTGAGGGCCTTGAGATTTGAATCTAAAGGAGTTATTGTTGGAGACCAGGTAAAGTTGACAATGTTCATTCAGAAAGACTACATACTAGAGTTCTCTTTTCTTTAATATTTATAGTACATTCCGTTTAAGACGACAAGTATTCTTGTTTGACACTTAGTAGCTACATTCTCTCTAGAAAATTGACAAAAATCCTAGAGGCCAGACTTACTAGTTATCTCTTCAAACGTATACCTTTGATCAACATTGCCTACCAGACTCATGAAATGGTGTGAATTTACCTGCATAAGCTTGTTTATCTATCAACAACTTAACAAATGAACAACTTAACAGTGAGGGGACAAAAAGAACTGACTGTGGCATAACTATTCAGTTTGGTCGGGGCAAATGTCGTAATAACTAAGATACTTACCTGTGTAGGGAATTCCTTTCCCAAATGGAAGTAAGAGTTGGCCAAGAGCATCTACTGAATATCTCTGCAACCATTTACATCTTCTCAATAGACCTTTGTTTCAACCACTATGTTTTGGAATAAAGAGCATTGGCTCTGTCATGTCAATCATATGTCAGAATTTGAGGACAGCTTTCAAAGGCACTAAGCCCTACCATTGCATATCTACCAAGTATTACTTTCAAAGATGTCAAAATAGCTGAGGGAGCTTTAAAGAAAAGAGAAATTAAAACTGCCCTATCCTCTTGACATCCAAGAAAGAGTCTGTTTAGTTACAACAAATTTTGTCCTGAATGTCATTTATAAATTGTTTGTTGTCTATATTAAAATTTAATTGTTGAATTCAGTGGGGTTGACTTAGGTAATGGTGTGGGCTGCATTAAATTAATTATTTTTTTCAGCAATCTAAATAGATTTCAGAAATTTTACATGGAGAGGATTGTTTTTCAAAAAGAATTCTAACAGGTTATTTTTTTCTTTGAACCAAAAAAATAAGGTGGCATTTAAACTTGAAATTGCAATGTATAATTATTAAAATAATAGTAACCTTGATTAGTGATACATTTTTCATCTTTCTTTCCACAAAAGAAAAATCCAATTTTGAAATGAGAATAAAAAATTATACTTCATTGTAAATTATTGGTCGAGAGTCTAAGTATGCTTGAACTTGGCTTGGTTTGGCTACCTATGAAGTGGGTTCGAGGTTCGACACCCGACTTGAGCAGAGTTTGGTTTACTGAGCGCCTAAAGGCAGCACGGAAAACCTTCTCCCAGATACCTCCCCCCCCCACTGGTCCACAAACGAGATTGAACCATAGCGCTCTGAGAATGCTATTAGCATGAAAGTAGCGCTATATAAAAGCTATATATTATTACTATTGAAAACATTTTTTTTTGCAAAATGACCTTTGATCGTCATTACTCAGATTTCTGAACCAACGGACTTAAGTCGAGTTAAATCTGATTTGAGAAGATTGGAGCAGAGAGTGGAAGACCTGAAACAAGAGGTAAGCATTTGGTATGGTTCAATGATTGTGTTTATCATTGGTTCATTGTCTAGAAATTTGATTTTTACTTTGCTTTAGGTTATCCTCTGTTCATTGTGTAGTGTTTCATAATTTGCTGAAGTTCAAGACTATTAACTTTGTGAAAAAATGTTGCTTTATTAGAAAGTAATATATTTTTTATTGAAACATTAAAATAAGATTTAAAATTTATTAAGGCTCAACTAAAATAATACTATTACAAAATGGTTCTTAAATTAAGTTGATCACCGACAGCTAAATTTTATTTTCATATTTATAGATTCACTCTAGAGACAGAAAAATCTCAGGCCTGACATCACAGATCAATGATTTACAAGCTGAACTGAATATGAAAGATTCAGAAAATAGTAACTATCAGCAAACTATTAAACTGTTACAAGACAAGATTCGACAGTCAACATTAGAGGTAGAAGCACATAACCATGACTAACTACAGTGCTATTTAATATTTGTAGTTAATAACAATAAAGTTTCTCTCATAATCTGAATAATTTATAGATAAGTCAGGTACAAAGATAGCTAAAGTTAAAACTTATCTTTACAAAAATTTCAGCTCACAAAGTCAGAAGAGGTCAGTCGTCAACTCAAGTCAGACCTAGCTTCCATCAGGGATCAGAATTCTCAGTCTTCTCATAGTGTAAGTAGTTAGTGTTATATTATAAGTTATATTTTATCTTAACATTTCTGTTATTTGTTTAGTAAGAAAAAATTAAACTGTGTACTTTTGATTTAGGTTTCGCACTATGAGCGCAGAATTCGTGCCTTAGAAGCAGAACTTGTTGAAGCCAAAGATCAGAGAAGAAAAAATCTTGATGAGGTAAAAATTGATTTTATAATGTTAAAAAAAATAATTTACTAAAAATATTTAATAAAACTGTATTGATGCTGTATATAAAGAACAATTTTATTTAAAATAAACGGATTTTTTAGGAGTACATAAACTAAAAAAGATAACATTATTATGAAAGCTAAAAATAGGTATATTTAAATGTTACTTTTAGTTATGGATATAGTTAATTGTTATAGTTTGATGCTACAGTATGTCAGAAAAACATTAGCGCCAGTTTTTAATTGAAATGTCAGGACTCTTTAAGTATTGTATGCCAGAAGTCTGCCTTTTGCTTATATCTTGGCTAAGCTGTTAAATGCACTGAATGATGATTGTATAATTTTTAGATTGGTGCGATTGTATAATTTTTAGATTGGTGCCCTGCAAGAGAAACTTCGTGAAGGCAACATTTCGACTCATGACCATCACGAAGTTCTCAAGTCAGAGCTAGCTCGGCGTGATGACACAATTCAAAAACTGAGACGGGATGTGCTCACCTTGCAAGAAAAACGAGATAGTTCACTGGCAGAGGTAACCCAGACAATTTGTTTTGTATGTGAAGACTTACATTGTAAATTAAACACTGTTGTCCACTTTTTAGAAAAAAACATTGTCCATTTGACTTTCATACTAATTAAATATGACCATGTACAAGTGAAAAAGAAAATGCATCACTGCAGCTTAATATTGTCAGTTTCAATAAAACAGTCTACAGTACAATTACTTTTACCTTTTTAATGACAATGGAATAAGACCAGTGTCCCCAACAACAAACTTTAGTTTGTAGAACATCTAGAAGTGAGTGTGACAACTGTGTTTGTTTTTTTCTCTTTGCTTACTTTCTAAGCATCAGACATTTTTTTTAGAAGCAAAAGTTAGACCTTCTACATTCTTAGTGAGAACAAAATGTTACTCACCTTTTAGCATTCTAAGATTTAGTGCATGACATTAGATATACTTTACTTACATTTGAATATTCTAGTCTCATTTGTTGTTCTGTGACTAACATACATGTCGACTAAGTTTTATTTTACATTTGAAGCATGTCTTTCCCCCCAACCTTCTTTCTTCACCAATAAATGTTTAATTTTTCCATAAAATTTGACTCTATTAGTGTGAAACGGCCATCTATAGGCTATCTAAAACAGAGCAGCAGCTTAGTAACGCGCATGAGGAGGTAACTGTACATAGAGAAATTTAAAGTGTATGCCATGTTGAATAAGTGTATATCTACATTTTGCACAGTTTTGTTGGGCTAATTGTTTAATCTGAGTTTAAAACTGATTGATGTATAATTTTTGCTAACTTACTGTTTGACTTTCCAAAAAATCCACTTTACTGCCTAATTTGCTTAAAACACTATTTGTGCACTGCTCAAAGTAATAACACAGTGATACTATTACTATATCACAGTTGCTTAAAAGATTTCAGATAAATATATTAGCTTTATAAAGATTGTTTAAAACTAGCTCATTCTTTATAACATTTTGTAAACTGTCAAATACATTATATATTTTATAATGGAACCTAGATGCCACATTGTTTTTAGCCTGCTCAATTTCCTTTTTGATATAATTATATAAGCGTTTCTGAATTGCTGAATTCTTAAAGATTGTGGTACATTATGCCACTCCAGATATACCCTTTGGAGGCACTGTGGCTGAGCGGTAAAGCGCTTGGCTTCTGAACCAGGGGTCCTGGTTTCAAATCCTCATGAAGACTGTGATTTTAAATTTCAGGATCTTTGGGTGCCACTGAGTCCTCCCAGCTTTAATGGGTGCCTGACAATAGTTGGAAAAACTAAAGGCGGTTGGTCATTGTGCTGGCCACAGGACACCATCATGGGCCACAGAAACAGATGACCTTTACATCATTTGCCCTGTAGATCACAAGGTCTGAAAAGGGAACTTAAACTTTATTTTTTTTTAGAAAAACACTTGCCACTAAAACCCAGAATCATACAAAAGTTGATCTGTTCAACTTTCATTTATATTTGTTCTGAAATAAACCAAATTAAATATAATTATTCTCTATTTATGTTGCACTATTTATGTTAAGCTATGCAGTAAGTCAAATATTTGTGTAAAAGACCTCAGACCTTGTTATATTAAAATCACTACAACTTCTGATTCTTTCTGAGGCCATGCTTTCAGTAGGCAAAAACATAATACTTGGTTAATACAATATACAGTTAAATCTCTTAATATATAGGGGGGCACAAATTTTGTTAGAACATTTGCCAGATAATTTTTAAAAGTCCAAACTATATCAAGGTTTTACTGGATTCATTGATTAATATTTGTTCTTGGGCTGCATATCATTATTTATATCTGTTAAGTATTCTTGCTTTTTCTAATGATGGCATCCTTAAATGCGTGTTAATGTGTTACATATTAGTCTAATTTAACATCATATGATAGATAAATGTTTAAATTCAAGACCATTTTATTTTGCTTCTTCATGTAGCCATTATTCAGTTTAACCAATTTCACTCTCCAAATATAAGACTTCTTAACATTAACTCCTCTAATAGATGGTAACCGCTAAATTAAAGGAACGACTTTTTTCTATGCTTCGAAAAACCCAATTTAATGGTAACCAATTTTTGGTTAAGCTCTTGGTTTCTAAACTGGGGAGGGGGGGCTCAAAATTAATTACAACAAAGAGTAAGAATTTTTTATTTCTAAATTAACCTTCACATATTCCTTAGTCTGTTGGACCATTGGGGCACCACACAAGATTTTTCAATCATGTGTGGTCCATTCCTCTCCGTTTTTTGCCTTGGATAGAACCTCTTTCAATGGCAGTTCTGTCCATTCTTTTTTGTTGTCTTCCCATCGCTTTCTCTGTCAACCTCTTTTTTCCATTGACTTCTTCCCTGAAGGAAGATCTTTGCAAGTCCCAAAGACCTTGTAATATGGCCATAGAGTTTTAGTTTGTGTTTTTTTACAATAGTTAACAGATCATCTTGGGGTCCAGTCACTGTAATAACCCTGTCCCTAATCTCTTCATTTGTTATGTGGTCTTTAAATTCACCAAACTTCAATGGTTATTGGTAACAGATATAATTTTGGTACAATAAAGACATTTAGTGAGTCTTGCTCATATCAAATGAAAACCATATTTCATTTACATGGTATACAACAATACTAATAGGCATAATCTTTCATGGTCTACTTTCACATGCAAAAGTGTGCGGTTATAGTGCCTCTCCAAAATATGTTGTTTTTTTTATAGCCACAAGAAAGAAATGAGATGAGCCTTAGTTGTCTAGACTGATGGTGGCCAATGATGTGTTGATGTTGATGTTTTTCTCTGAAGATTTTTTTAGTAAAATGTATTAATCAAGAAATTCAAGACAAAATAGCTAGTATTTTTTTTATCATTGATCTATCAGAAATAAAAGTTCTTGTGCCTAAAATAAAAGTTGCACTATTATTGTATATGTTCACATTATTGTAAATACTGTATAATTTAGTGCCATTTTTTTATTTCATTATTACACATCTGAACACGCTCATTTTAGATTTTAGATAGCTCAAAGTATCCAGACTTATTACACTTTTTTTTTAAGTCTGTGTAGATGATAAACTTTCCATTCATTTTGACTATAATGACCATTCTATTTCAGTCATGTCTCCCATGTAATCATTTTTGACAAGTTTTAAACAAATTTACTTAATGTTACAAAATAATGCAACATTGAAGAAAAAAAAGTAGCATTACTCCAAAAAAGTAATGTGCAATCTAATTTAGTCATTCAGCTGAATTTCTATTTTTGTTGTTGTAAGCAATCTCAAGGCAGTTTATATATAGTTAGCTGTACTTTTATGTCTACCATAATTTATAAGGCAATGGATTTTGTGTTCTTAATATACTCATATATGTTTAAAATGTATTTTATTATTTAATATTTTGTATATAAGATACAACTGTGTATTCATGTTAGCAGGAGACCTCTTACAAAACAAGCATATTTACTGCTTAAAACAAATTGTAACACTGTTTGGTTTTGGTCTAACTCTTTGCATTTCTTAACTTATAAAATGTATCACATTAATGAATAAATAAATAAATAGATTTTTATTAGAATAAATGAAGAACTTTTTTTTTAAATGATTCTTTGCAAGTTTTTTTTTATTTCTGAAATAATGATAATTTTAAATAAAATGTTACTACCTGCAAACATCTTCCACAGTAAAGTATTAAAGTTACACTTACACAATTAAGATTTTTATGACTAGTGTTTACTGTTGACAGTCTGAATTTAATTACTTAATGTAAATGTATTTTTTCTTTTTCTTTCTTTTTAAAAATAAAAATAAAAATTGTTTTATTAAAAGATTCACCGTATGGAAAAGAAAACCAAAGCTCTGGAAGATGAGGTTTTGCATGTCAGGTCACAGTTGAATGAAGCAGACAATGAGGTAAACACTTTTCATGGCATTTGATTCATTTAAAAAATATTTATTTTTACACAATAGGAAATAATTTATTAAACATTAAAACAATTTTTTTACATTTCCAACTAGACCAAAACTGCCAATAAAAAAGTCACAAGATTGGAAGGAGAACTTCAAGCACTTAGGGGACAGAATGATGAGTTTCAAGGACAAGTAAGTTTGTGTTGGTTTTGTTTATTTGTTAGTGTTTATAGTTCTTTTCTTTTTTTCTGAAATCAACACTAATTAAATGCTTGTCACATTAGTAATTAGATAGATGTCACAATTTATATTAGAAATTTAAAGCACAATATAAAAAAAAACGCTAGAAAAAGACTTCTGACTTTACAGTTGTGTGTCAATTTGTTTTGATAGTTATTATTTAATGTAAACTAGAACTAGTTTCCCGAATCAGCCAGGAAAAAAAAAGACTTGGCAGAGTTAAGTAATTGATTAACATGCATGACTCGATTGACCATGGGAGACATGTAGGATGTAATCATCTTCTTTTTTTAAGTAACGCCTGTATTTTATAAGATGGAATAACTATTTCATTTTTTTCTACAAATCTTTGAAAAATATTGGTCAAAGTGGGTGCAACCACACTCTATCCTTTATTTCCATTGGTTGTCTTGCAATATCTAGGTCACATTTTAGGTTTTGCGCAAACATTGTTTTCATTTGTAGATTTCAATTTTTAATTAATTGTGTCTGTTTTTTGTTTTTTGAATTTTTTTGAATTTTAATTTAAGTCACATCTTAGATTGTCATGTGATACTTTGAAAGAGCAATAAGTATAATATATCTAGACATTTTCTGTCCCTTTGCCATTCTTATCATTTGATCTATTTATATTTCTGTCATTAATAAACACTATAACTTCAGGTATCTAAATTAACTAAAAGTTTACAAAGGCTCCAGAGCTCATCCAAAGACACTAGAGATACATTAAGTATAGAGGTGAGATTTTTTTTCTTTAGAAGTGACTGGCAAGTAACCAAAATTCAAGGAAAGCTTTGGTTAAACATTTAAGAATGACTCACCAGAAAATTACTAATATATACAAATAATAATTGGATGTGTGTACATTGATTTTTTTCCCCATCTTAACACAGAACATTGTTTAAAAAAATAAAACTATTAAACTATTCCTCCAGATAAGTTGATAGTAGTTTGAAGTTAACTCTTGCTAAATTTTGACCAGCACTTCCTGATGCACAACTTTAACAGGTCTAATCTTATTTGTCTTTCATTGTTTGTTACATTTTGTTGTTTTCATTGTTCTCTACAAGCGCAACTCTTTACTTGTTTAGATCACTTATCTACACAAATGTAATCTTTTTTTTATGATTAACAAGCATCACTTTTACATTTAGGCTTATTAGCAATATGCTGTTTTGAAAATACTTGTAAACATCAATCACATAACACAAAAATGTACACTTTAATATAGCCTTGTAAGTACCATGTTTTTAAATACTTAAAGATTAATTCAAAGACTTTAAAATCTGTTCAGGTTACTAAAGAATTACTTCTATCTATTTAAAAGGCAAAAGATAAACAAGAAACTATTGTTAGGTTGAGAAATGATTACCGTGATCTGGAAGAGAAGTTACGTGAAGCATTGAACACAGCTCAGCAGCGAGGGGAAGCAATTCAACAGGTTAAAGAAGAACTGAAGCAAGCAGTCATGAAGGTGACAAGTTTTTGGCTTGTTATTTCACAGTGTTCTTTTAGTCTGTTTTGTAGCTCTGGAAAAGGATTGGGTTAACCAATTATCAACGTTTCTTTCAGTTTTGTAACATCTTTACAATAAAATAACATTTTTTACAATGTCATGACTCTCCTGACTTGTTATTCATCAGACACAAGAGTCTCAGAGCAAACTGGAAGAGGCTGACAGAGAACACCAACAACTTCAGAGCAGATATACTGTCCAGGCCAAAGAAGTAAGTTTTTTTTTTCAATAATCTTCCTTGTGGAGATGCTGATTATCTCCTATTTATATTGGCAAGATAAATATTATTGATTGTTATTAAACTAAACTCATCTAATTGTCTTATGAGTTTATTTAATACAAATTTATGATGCTTGGAGTACCAAAAATAAATATGAGTCAAAAATAACTTATTACAAAGAAACTTCTGTCTTTTACTTTTTCTTAGTTCACGAATGGATATTTTAATAACAATACCCTTAATATTCTTCTTGCTTTTCAAATATGTTTTAGCATTTTGCTAGTAAGTTTCCTTCTAGTAAGTTTTCATTTTAATTCAATTGATTATTGTAAATATGCACCCCCCTGAGCTTAGCTTTAGTGCTTAACATTACCACTGCTAAATATTGATTATTGATTTAGTAAGCTAATTGCTTTTAATTCTCAACACGCAAAATAGTATCTATAGTTGTGATCTAAGAATATAATTCTATGACTGTCTCTGAACAGATTGACAGACTACAGACAGAGTTGCAAGAAAAAGAACTGACTAGTTCCCAGCAGGAGACACTGTTTAGATCAGAAGTCGCTGACAGAGAGGAAGAGATTTCCAGGCTTAAAGCTGACCTGAACATCTACCATGAAAAACTGGCACAGTCTGAGGGACAGGTATGTTTTCTTTGATTGGGCATGTACATTAGTTCATTGGCATAAAGACATGTAAATGAGAGGCGTGATGCTTTTTGTTTCTCTTATATTATTCTGTCTATTCACAAATTCAACTCCTGATCTCTAGTTGATCTCAAGAGAAGAACAAATTGCTCGGCTTCAAAGCCAGCTCAGAGATTTGATTGGAGAGATGAGTAGAAAGGAAGAAAATCTGAGAAGATTTGAAGAAGACCTTCATTCAGTGGAAGATGAAAGAAAAAGATTGGAAGATATTGTAAGATGTTTTATGTAACCTAATTAACAGATCTTTATTTAAATAAATGTAAATTTTTCCATTTCTTCCTTAATAATACAATTTTAAATTCTGTACAAGTCTGAATCCCTAGTAATGGCATTTTCAATTTGTGAAAGGGCTGCTTTAGCTTATCATTATTATCAATACATCAGTTTCTGTTACAGAAACTTATTTTTTACCTTCTGCTAGTACATTCTGCAGTCACTACATTTAATTGCTCAACATTTGTAAATCTTAATTAACCATATGAATATTAAGTGTAAAATTATAACATCACAATATTAATGAGAATGCTAATTATTAAAAATTGATGGGAGACAATTCACATTTACATTTAAACTTGATGCACACAATGCTTGATGCAGAAAGAGTTATCTGAAACATCTGCTCAAAGTCTTGTTAATTTCTTTTTTTTTTTTTTTGTTATAGCTTCAGAGACGAGAAATAACTCTACAACAAGTGGAACATGACCTTGACATGGCCAAAGAAAAATACAAAGATGCTATTGAAGAGAATGGTCGTCTAGAGGCAAGAATACAAGCATTTGCCATCAATGCTCAGAGTGAGCAGGATGTTCTAAGTACTGAGGTGAGGAAATCATACATACAATGATTTGAAATATATATGACTTTTAAAAGTGCAATTGACGTACATCTCAAATTTTATTTGGTCACTGCAACTTTTCAGACAGCTGTTACCTATAATTTTGTGGATAATGCATATTCCTCTTTTCCTATAAATATTTTTTCTGATTCATTTCTCATTTTTAAATCAAACTAACCTTCATCATTTCAAGGTCTCTAGTGCTCCTAATTGAATGTTAACCTCAGCTAGAGATTACCATTCCTATTGTAAACTTCTTTTCTTTCTAAAAGTTTGTTCGTTTCTGTAGTGTTGCTTTGTTTATAGTTATAAAACTTATTTAAACATTTGTATCAACAATTTTTATTTGGTTACATATTTTCTTTCTTTATTTTACATATTGAATTAGGATAGCATTTAAAAAGTATGCATTATTTTGGATGATTTTCAAAACCATTTACTTACACACTTCTGGAGTTTATCAATGTTGTTGCTTTAGTATTATTTCTTTATGGTTGCTTTCATAAGTAAGTTTTTTAATTTCTAGGTCAAACGCCGGGAAGAAGTTATCAAGCGTCTAAAGTTAGATGGGGTCAAGTTGCAAGAAATTTGTAGTAAATATGAGGAAAAGGTAATGGAAGTTGGCATATATTTTATTATTTGCTTTTCATTTTCATGGAAATTGGAAATGTCTAAAGCACAAATTTGAAATAAAAAAACAAAAGCATTACTTTGCAGATATAATTAACATTAAAATATGAATTTTGTAAAGAGTTTATTCATTGCAAAAAATAGATTAAGTTTGAATAGACTATTTATTCACTAGTTATGTTTAAGGTATACTAGCTTATTTTAAAAATATACTAAGTAATGTATGTTAAAAGCATTTCTAAGGTATTGGTATAAGAACATTTTAAGGTATAGTAAGGTATTTTTAAGGTATATTGAGGTATGCTAATTGTCTGTTTCAATAGAGCTCTCAAGCAGAGAGAGAAGTGGAGCATTTGAAAACACAGCTGAGATCAAGTCACAATGAAGTAGGTAACTGTTGAAATGTCTGCATGTAAGAAAATATTTTAGAATATTTAATGACTTAAATCAGTGGCGCTGCATATACACAAGAAAATACTTTAGAATATATAATGAATTTAATTAAGCACTAAATATTCCTATAGACTTATTCATTTTAATCTTTACATAATGGACAAAATCAGTGACTCCAGTATTCCCTTAGATTCTGGTGAGTTTTAATCCTTTAACTAAGAACAGTGCTGGTGACTCAATATGCTTGTCTACTCATATTTGTCTACTCCTCTTACTTTCTCTTTGCAATCTTCGGGTTGATTCTTCCAAATAAAAAAAATGTTGCTGATTCTTTGACCTTCAATTCCATTAAATGAAGCTATTCCTTGACGTTTTGATTTATTTAAACAATAAAAGACACATATCAATTGATTGAGGCCATGCATGTTGTGTGTGTGATTAGATTGAGGTGAAGAAAGCAGCTATGAAGAACCTTGAGACGAACGTGGAGGAGCTCAAAGACAAACAAGGGAAGCAACTGGAAGAAAACAGCCGCCTTGAAGATAAAATTCGTGACTTGACTGTTGCCATAACAACTCAAGAAGCCCAGTGTGAAAAGCTGAAGCATGTTGTGAGTTTTTAGAGTGACTAGACTTGATTACATTTAAAGTAGTGTGAAGAATTATACATCTATAAATATAATTCATTTTGGAATATAAGCATAACTTTCCAACTTAAGTCTGACTGCAGCTAACAAATCTTGAATTATACATTTAGGGATGATAGCCCACTCCAATAATTGTTTAAAAAATTGCTAAAATTATTGTTTTTATATAAGTTGTTTTTTTTAAAGCAGCAACAATACTTTTCAATTAGGTTACAAAATATTTAAGTAATTAGGTCAAAAGGTAAAAAAAAAAACAACAAGACAAGCAACAAACAAATGTTCTTCTCATTTTTAGTGGCCCCCGAAAGGGGAAAAGACGCTATTACTTTTGTGGGGAATGTCTGTCTGTCCGTCCTGTTTAGATCTTGTAAACTAGAAAAGATAGTGACAATCTGACACCATAATATTTAATAAAAGTTCTGATGCAACAGCTACTTTTTTCTTTTCAGAAAGCGAAAAATCTAATTTTTTAAATCACTTATGCAAGCAATTTTTTTTCATAAAAATACACCACTTTTACTACTATTCACAATTAATAGTAACAAACACAGGAGACTCTTTAGAAGGGGAGATACCCATTTACCATATTTTTTACAAATTTATGCAAATGGTTTTAGAATTTATTGTCAAAAGTTTTCTTTTTTTTCAAAGAGAAAAAATCTTTTTAGTATGCATATAAGTTGGACATAATTTAAAACAACAATTAATAAGTAGTTTTTCATATAATTGCGTGAACTGCAGAGCTACTTTATAAAAATAGTACACTTAACTATTTTTTTTTTTACAGAAATGTTTTTTTCTTGAGGATTTGAATAAGAGATTGACCCTTTACAAAACAATTAGATCAATTAGGTATTAATTATTAGACATGAGTTAGGCCAAGTTCACATCTAACTTCACGTTCACTTTCACCTATCCTTTGCTGTGCTGGACCGCTGGGGCACCACACAAGATCTGTCAACCTTCTTTTTCCATTCTTCTCTGTCATTTGTCTTTGATAGAATTCCATTCTGATATTCTTTCTGAAAATATTGAAACCTGCCTTTTTAAATGCCTGGGTGGACCACTTTGGGTGCCGATTTTGAGTTTGTGTTTCCACACAAACTGTCTTTGTAATCCTTGTAGGTCATTAATATAGTATTGGTAATATAGTAAATATGCTATGATGTGTTTTTATATCTAGCTCAAGAAAGTATAAAAAATATCTTTGCTGGATGTTTAAATCTTCTAAAGTTAATATGCTGCAATGTAATTTTGAATCTGTAGCACCAACAGAGTATAGAAATGTACTTGCTGAATAGCATAGAAAAGTCCTCACATAATGTTAGTTTAACGTTTGTCCTGTTGTTGTTGTGTAATTTCACTAAAAATTGTTTAAACTTTCTTGACAGGTATCAACAAAGGAAGATTTGATTTGTCAACTACGGGGGGATGCAGAGTCACTTAACCGACAACTAAAGGAAACAGTCAGCAAAGTATGTTGGTAGTGTAAATATGCTCATTTATAAATTATTTTGCAATAGACAAAAGTTCTACTGTAAATTGTTTAACCATTTTTACCAGAAGTTTGTTGAGAGAGCTTTTGCAATTTTGTAGGGCCTATTCCTATGTAGCTGATTCTAGGGTAACATTTTAAAGTTTGTTGAGCTCACTCTGTCTTATGTCCTGCATAAAAATAATCCTGGCTATAAGACCTGAAATCGCTTTTGCCACGCTTTATCTAAAATAATTTTTTAAAATTATATATAAAAGCTTAACTTTGACATGCCCATATTTCCAATAGGTCTTAGTACGAGATGAAAACAATCAAAAACTCAACGTAGAAATTGGGAAACTAAAAGCCAAAACTCAGGACAAGACAAAGGAGGTAAGGCATTTCTTAGTTCTTGCTGTTATATAGTATACCTGTTGATATTTGATTTTTACTGAGATGTGATAGTTTTGTATCTCCAACAGTGTGATAAAATTGTTTGAAAGTTTTCATTTAAATATAATTGTACAACTACTAATAAGATTCTATATCCTATACATGTATACATGCTAAAATGTTTTTTTAACTGATGTGCTTTTTTTTTTTTAAATAAATATGACTGCTTTTAAAATAGGTGGTTGAAAAGTGATATGGCGGAGAAAATTGTGTGTTGTTTTTTGGTCCAGTAGTTCCCTGTTTTACTCTTTGAAAAATAATCTAGTTATTCTAGTTTCTCTTAAATAGTTTTAGTTGTTTTTTCAATGTTGTTTTGTAAAATACTGAATACTTGTTTTTTAAGTCTCTAAATACGTTATATCTAGTTTATGTTTTAGATCTTCTTTCATCTCTAAACAAATAAAATAAGTTACAAAAAAATAGATATTCTTACACGATGTCCATTGTTTCTGTTCATTTCCCCTTACACAATGTTATCATTTGAATTCATTTAAAATGTCATTGTCAAAGAAAAAGTAAATTGAATTTCCTCATGATGTCAGGTACATTCTGTAACAGCTTATTTAAATTTAAAAACAAAACAAAATTGTCTGATTGTTGGTAGAATTCAAAACTTGCAGTCTCTCCTTTATTTTTATTTTTTTATTTCTAGATTTGTACAGAAACTTACATTCAGTAGATTTTTATAGACATTTTATTTTCAGAAATTCAAATTCAGCCTTTCATTTTCAACTTAACATTTGCTAACTTATTGACATATTTAAATCTTTTTTTTTGTTCCAAGCTAAATCTTTTTCAAGTCATAAATTTAGAGGTCCAGTTTTTTTTGAGCTACTGAAAAAATTTACACCATCAATTTACTAATTTGTATATGGGATTCTAAGTAATTGATGGTTTAGAAAATGTGAGAATAGTTTTGAAACAATGCTGTAATGAAAAAGTTAAATCATTTCATATTCTTTTTCTTTAAACTTGTCCATTTCCTTCAGTAGATCAATTCTTTCTTGAAGTCTTGCATTCTGTATATTACCTTTGCATGCAATTCTACTAACTAATCATTTTTAGATGATTTCTCTTCTCTTTTGAGCCCTATTTGACCGTTTTTCAGTCTCAATGTATCTAGTGTTCCACTAACACTAATCCCAGTATATGTTTTCAGATTATTGAATGCACCAAGGAGGTATAGTATATCTATAAATAGATACATTCCATTTTGAATGCACTGCACTGCTAACTGGCCTACTGCTTGGTATATCTAAGCATTTACCCTGGTTGACATAAATATTTGTCTTAAGTAGGCCTTCTATATATTGTATAATAAATAGATTTGATCAATAATGCATCTCAAGACAAAAAAAAAATTGTAGTCTCTTAATAAGAGAACTTAATCTTGAGTCTATTTAAGCATGTTACTGTGCATTTTCCAACTTGCCACAATACAATCAATGTTGTTTATTTAAAATAAAAAGTATCTCCCTAATAAGACATAATGGTGCCCCATTTTACCCATCAAAATTTAATTTATTTTGTTTATTAGTTTTTTTCTTCTTTCAAAAAGAAATATTTTTTCTAAATAAAAAATGAGAGAATAAAATGTAATTTTTGTTGCTTCATTTATGCCAGCGATTACAAGCACTTATTTTTTACAAAAACTCTCTTCAGAAAGATTATATTTTAAGACATTTGAAGTGATGTGATTCTATTTACATTTTTGCCAAACACTATATATGAATAGATATATATAAATAAATACAATTGGGCACTATAATCATTACATAGATGTGGTTTTTAAAAAGAGAACAAATAACTAGATGGTCATCCCTGTGTGTTTGGTCTTATCACATTAACAAAAAATCTAGCTAAACTGAATCTATCTATATATGGCCTCCTTCAGTCGCAAAGATGGATCATCTCATGGAAATACGATGAATGCCTGGGCATTAGCTGTGGTCGGAATGATGTCACCCACACATCAGTTCCCCCCTCTCCATGCAGCTGATGTATCCAGTGCCGATACAGTTTGTTGTCAGCGGTGTTGCAGGTTCTGCCAGGGTTAGTACTGGGTGCTTCAAACTGCCTTAGGGTCACCAGCTCCTGATTTTTCCTCAGGGTTGACTCTATTGTTTGAATTCAGAGTTTTCCTTTTCCTAGGTGGGTAGCCAGCATTGGCTAACGAGCCCCTCCTGCCCGAAGCTTACTGGTTAAGGCACCTGTTACTTGCCTTTGCCCCTTCTCCTGTTAGTTCCGCCAGACTCAATATCTGAGTCACATGTGAAAGCCAGGAGTTGGACTGGTTGTCATAGGCTATTTGAGATGCATACCATTAGGAAGAATTTTATAGGTACTGTAGTGCTTACATCCATTACCACTTCCGGCAATGACAACCTTGCAGAACCTAAACTGAATCCACCATTTCCAAATAAATAGGACTTACATTCAATGTATGTACAAAGAAAATAATTTTTTCAAATGTGTAGAATTCCGTTTTCATTAACAGCATTTCATTTTTCATATAACGTTTATATCACATCCAAGTTTTTTTGCAATGAGAATAAGAAAAAAAAATTTTCTCTAGAAATAAGGCCCATTTTTTGTTTGCTTATGGTTAGAATGTTTAAAAATAAGTGGACGTTATTTTACCCTTTACTTATTAATTCTTTTCCCTTTTTCCTGCTTTAGTTGTTAAAAATTATCCACCCTCATGTCCTAAATCATGTTTGCAACCCTTGACATTCAGTTTTGTCAGTGTGCATGGCTTGGGGATTTCCTTGATATGTTTTCGGTGTTGTTGTTTTTTATACTCATTTTTGAAACTGACATTTGTGACTAACATCTGCCTGTGAACAATGGTGTGATAGTTCGATAAGTTACTTAATGGTTGAAAGTGAAAATATATTGAAAAACTAACAGCCTGTTCTTGGTATGCTCTATTTGTTTTCAATGTTTTGCACAATGTCCTAGTTGCGACAGTGTTTCTAAAGAAGTTGCTACTTTGATTAGGGATAAGCATGGTTAAGTTGTTTTTTTATAATTTAAAAAAATTAATTTAACATTTTTTTTGGTTATTGAAATGCATTCAATAATATTTAATAAAGGCAAGGGTAAGAAATATTTTTTTTTTAAATTTTGTTTCTCTGTGTTTTAAATTTATTTTGGAATTGGTCATGGAAGACAATATTACACAATCTGTTAAAACCATGGATAATTTATGGTTTTGTTTTTGGTTATCTGAAAACTAACTATACAACATCTGCAATGGAGCACATGTTATCTGCCTCTAAAAAAATATTATCAGTTAATATTTATGAAATGTGTTTTTATATAAATTTTCATTCAAACCACTTTCTTGCTATTTAAAGCCTTATGAAGAATATGAAAAGGAATTTAATTTGCATCCAATTTTAACAACTAAAAATCCAAATAAAATTATTCCTTTTAAAAAACTCAATTTTGCATCACAAAACGGTATAAAGCAACTACTATTAATGTTATGTTTCTGAAAAAGGCTTGTCTTAAAGGTATGTATTGTTTTCTACTGTCAAGTTTAGTAACTATGGCAACTTGACTTTACAGATTGCTAAACAGTCTGAGCTGATCAAGAAACTACAAAACACTTTAACTCAGTGTCATCAAGATTTGGATGAGCTGCGCAGACGTGCTGATGAAGATGTAATTGGATTCTTAGTTTGATCTTTTAATTTCAATGCTTACATTTGTTACAAACACTTAGAGAACTTTCATTTCCTAGAACTCTATTATTACAACAACAAAAAACAACAACACAATATGAAGCTAGTGCATTACATTGACCAAACATTTCACAATGTAGTCACAAAATATCTTGATTTAGTATTTGGAGAACTATTTAGAATTGGGGGTCCTTGAACTTTTTGTTAGTTTTTATTTTTAGAACAAAACAAAATGTTTCCATAGCTGATACAGATAAGAGTTACTAAAAAAAAAAAGAATATCCCCCAAACATTGAGAAACAGTCTTACCATCATTTACAATATGAAAGATATGTTTTCTCAGACAATATTATTGCATTGCTTCTTGTGTTGGTCTCTTTCATTTGTAGAAAGACTATGGTTTATCTCATACAGCATAATGATGAAAACCTGCACAGTGATTTTAATGATTTACCTAAAAATTTTGGGAAAAAATTACTAGCTTATTGGCCACACTGGGAAAACTCTGGTTTGACCGTTATAATTTTTTTAAATATTATCTTTTAATATTTATTTTGGTCTTGAAAATCTTTATCTTGAGCAGACATGTCTGTGGGTATTTCCACATGTAGACCCTATTTATTAAAGAGTTTAATAAGTAAATATGCGTTCCAGAACATTTTGGGCACCATCTTTTAAGTTTTGATCTATAGACCTATCATTACAGTTGTATAAACTTTAAGGAGATATTCACTTAACCCGAACATCATTTTTTTTGGGAGGGGGGGTAATAATGTTTAGTTTTTTCAATCTATCATTCATTAGTTATTAAGAGCAAAATAATCGCTGCTAAAAATGGGCAATAGTCTTTTTAAAAAAAGTATTTATTGATATTTTACTTGTTTCTTCTTAGATGCTGCATAAAGAAGAGAAAATCAAACAGCTACAAGAAGATTTACTTGAGTCCCAGAGTCAACATTCAGCTTGTTACAATGAAGTAATACCTTTGATTGTATTTATTTATTTTTTTGTTGATTTTTTAAGGGTATATCCCATGTGTTTTAAGGGCATATCCCATGTTTTTAAGGGCATATCATACATGTTTTTTAAGGGCATATCCTACATGTTTTGTTTTGTTTTTACATTGTATAGCTTTTAAATAATTGGATTTTTCATTTTTTTTTAAATTATCAGTTTGTTGTAGAATTATATAATGCTCAAAATGTATTTGTTCTTGAAGAGTTTTATAATCTTTTCTTCTAGCTTAGTGAAAAGGTTTAAAATCATAAAAAAAATATTCTACCTTAAGACAAATCAAACCTTGCTAAAACAAAGATACATTAAAATATTTTAGTTTGGTTTGCAGTACCTTTTACACTGACCTCTCTACTTAAGGCTCATGTGCATGTATTACTCAATATTTATTTATAGCTTGTCAAGATGGAAGAAGAGTTTGAGCAGCTTAAAGCCAGTCACCTACAGCTGAATAAGGTCTCCCAGGCAACCAGTGCTCAGCTGACATCACTGCATGATCAGATTAACCAACTGGAGCTAGATCTGACAATTACAAATGAGAAGCATAGGACTTGCCAGAAAGAAGTGAGAATTTGATATTTTTAAATGCATTACAAATATAAATATTGAGTTCGAAAAGAAAAATTTCCAAATCTTTTGAAATCAGTAATTAAAAAAAAAAATCTCTTTAAAGAGCTATTGTAACAAAGTACAATGTCATTGAAAATTCTGAGAAACAAAAATATATTCTGGCCTGCTTTTCTTTTTTTTTTAAGGCGGGGCGGGGGATTTCATGATTTTTTTTTATTGCTTAAATCATATTTCAGATAATTTTAGTTATAATAATAAAGAAGTTCAAAATTTTTAAATTAGGTTTCAAATAGAGACCAAGTTATTCTAAGACTTCAGGCTGATCTGGACACAGCACAGCAAAATTATTCTGGCAGCATGGAGGAGGTTAGATTGTTGTATAATAATAATATGTGCCTGGAAAAAAATAATTTTAATATATTTTGATAGTTACAAGTTAATTGAGACAAGTTCACAAAAGCCATTAAAGTCAAGATTAGTCTGTTACTATTCATTTGTAGCTGAAACTGAATGAAAGTGAAGTCAAGAGGATTGCTGGGAAATTAAAACAGCTTCAACAAGAAATACGGGAAAGTCATGAAAATCTGGAAAATAAAGACAACCAGGCAATTCCTTTTTTTTTCTCTTAAATATTAATGTGAATGTGAAACATTGTTCCTTTTTTTTTTTTTTTAATGCAGTGAGTTTTATTTTATTTTATTTTTTTAAATAAAATTGTCATATTGTTGAATATTTTCCCAATCTTCATTCTTGATTGCCTCAAACTGTGAATCTAAGATTTACTACAGCACCTCTTTAGATTTTTCTTAGTATGAATATTCAGCTAATTATTTTTCCTTTAATCTAAAAAAACCCTACTATTTTGAGTAGATTGTAGACTATGAGAAAAGAATCCAAGAGTTGCAGCATGATGAAGAAATGGCTGTTCAGGAGGTAATTTTTTTCAGTTATTTGATGTCATCCATAACAATTAGCTTTTAAACAACCCATCTGTTAAGTACTGAAGAGATTTGTTTGTATATGACAGAGAAGAGAAGAGAAAGAGAGTTCTTAGCTAATAAAACAGAACTCTTTGGAGGTAATTTTTTTCAGTTATTTGATGTCATCCATAACAATTAGCTTTTAAACAACCCATCTGTTAAGTACTGAAGAGATTTGTTTGTATATGACAGAGAAGAGAAGAGAAAGAGAGTTCTTAGCTAATAAAACAGAACTCTTGAACAACACAGGGATTTCTTCCCCCTATCAGCTTGAACTCTTTGAGTGCATTTTTTTTTTAATGGACTTTAATTGTTATTTAAAGGGAGAGTGATCCTTAAAGGATTATGGGCACGACATGGCCTAAATTGTGCAGATGTGCCTAAACTCAAACTCAAACTTAATTGATGATTCAGAATTTGCAAGTGGAGCTGGAATTACTAAAACTAACAGAACCTTTCAATTTTATTATATATCAGATTTTATTTTATTTTTAAGGAAAATAAATAGGCTAAAAGTATTTCATAGAAAAAATAAAATATGCAAACCAATCATTTTTATATTAAATGCAGGAAATAAGACTTACAAATGTAAAAAAAAATCATCTTACTCATTCTAAAAGATTTACATTCCTTTTCACATTTAATTCATTACTATATAAAAAGCACACAAAAAAACACTTTTGTCACTTCAAATCTCATAAAAGATAAACAAATGCAGTAAGATACTGTATTATTCCCAGTTACTTTGGGCCCTGCTAAAAATATGTTCTGCTAAAATCAGGTTTAAAAATAAACATGTAGTTGCAGTATCCAATTTATGACTAAAACAAAGAACAATCACTCCCTCTTCAGCTAAATAAAAGGGAAATACAAATAGAACATTATAAAGATAGTAAAACAAATACCTTGTACCAAGTTACTTGCTGAGAGTAAGGCTGCACTGGTCAGTGCTAGCAAAGTTACTCCCTGAGAGTAACACTACACAGTGATTTCTCTCTACTAGCTTTAGAAACTGTTTACATTAAATTTAGATTTCATTTAACAAGTTCTATCAGTCAGTACATTTTCCAAACTTATATTTTTAGTATTACTTACAAAACATTAGTTGGAAAAGAAAAGGTTTTATTAAATAATTGTAACTCCAAGTTTTTATTAGGTTTAGTATTTCTTTGATTGATTTGATCTGTACCCATTTCAGACGTATATGGAGTTTGGATTTGATTTACTTAGGAGATAGTCTGAAAAATATTAATGTTGGCATTATATACTAATCACAATTTGTTTTGATTGTTTTGTCAAGTTTATAATCTGTCAACAATGAAATAATAAATGCCATGATATATCTAAGCCCAACTGTTCATTTGTTTTCTTTTCTTTTAATTAGTAATATTAGAAATGATTAAGGTTAACTAGCTTCATGTTAACAAACATACAAATTAATAGCTTCTAGATCAATAAACTTGTATAACAAATTTTAAAGATAAAAAAAAAATGTGTTTTACATTACTTATGCCATAGTTATTTAAGTGCTATAAAATTTAACATCAACACTGAACTTAAAATACAAACCAGAATAGAAATGAACACTAGGCAATGCTTATTCGCTACAGTTAAATTCAGACTATCTCCATTAGGAAAAGAAGGTATGACATTTTTCCTTCCCATGAACCTATTTTGTTGTCTCTGGCTTGGAGCTGCATCTTGTGACTGTTATGTCAATCTGTTAGGATCATGAACCACTGTTCTAATCTACATTTTGAAAGTTTTCGACTGAATCCATCTCTCAACGTTTATTTTACTTTTTTTTAACTTCTCATTGTGATTCTGCTAGGTTTGGATACATATTTAATTTATGGAGGTAGTATTCTCATTATTGAAGTTTAGGGTTTGTAAATCAGCAATGGTAGTAAAAATGTATGATGGTACTAATTATATACAATAATTTCAATGTTGTTTTGTTCTTTATTTCTCCACTTACTTAACTTCAGTTACTTTTTTAAAGATGTGAGCTAAAACATTCTTGATACATAAAGATGAATATTTACACACACATATACACATCTGGGGGCACGGTGGCTGAGTGGTTAAGCGCTTGGCTTCTGAACCTGAGGTCCTGGGTTCGAATCTCGGTGAATGCTGGGATTTTGAATTTCAGGATTTTTAGGGCGTCCCTCAGTCCACCCAACTCTAATGGATACCTGACTTTAGTTGGGAAAGTAAAACTGTTTGGTCGTTGTGCTGGCCACATGACACCCTGCTCCTTAACCGTTGGCCATAGAAACAGATGACCTTAACATCATCTGCCCCATAGCGCGTAAGGTCTGAAAGGGAAACTTTACTTTTTTTAATACACATCTAGACATTGTTAGTCTCTTGACTTGCTTCTGTTGACTCCCTCCTCCTCCTTTCTTTGTTTTTCCTAAAAACTTACAACCATGGCACAGACATTTATTTTCACAAATTGTCATTGTACATAACTATTGCCAACATAAGTGCTTACACTTTGGATAACTTATAACTAATAATGAGGGAAAGAGTTTGTCTAGTTACATTGAGCTTAGTCTGCTAACCAATGTTCTTACCACAGCAGAAAATTTCATTGTTTTAAAAAAATGTAACAGCTGTTTGTCCCCTTGGTATTAGCTTCTGGAGTCTTAAAAAACTGTTACATTTTCTCAGTAATGGAAATCAACGTAGATTATAAATCACTCATAATTTATTTTATTTTTATTTTTTTTTATTACCTTACCTATTTTTTACATTCTCTCTTTTACAATAAAATTTTTTTAGCCTCATTTTCTAAAAATCCTATTTACAGTTTCTTATTTTTATGATGTTTTTTTTTTGTTACTTAGCTCTTACAGCAGCATCTTTGGCACAGGTTCTAAATCTTTAGCATAAAATGTCTATGTTTTATTTAGGGCATGTTTTCTATGTTTTTGTCACATCTGCATGATTTGACTTTCTAAGAGGTCATTATTGTTACTGGTACATTATTTATTGCTGTAAGTCACATGTCCTCATGACATTGATATGTTCAGCATGACATCACTAGTTGCATTGTACTGATCACTGCATGTCAAATATTTCATTGTCTACGAGTCACAGGCTGTTTGAAAACACAAGACTATGTTTTTGTTAACATTTAAAATGATCTCATTCTACAGTTTCTGAAAGCTGGAATTTTTAAAGTTTTTTTTTCTTGGACTGGAAAATCATGAAAAAGATTCCAGAACTAAAAATTATGTTAATAATTTTCCAGCATCAATTCTGGGTTTAAATCATGCTCCTTCCAGATTTCTTGTATTAACAGTCAAGTCCACATGTTTCCACATTTTTATGACAGTTAAAGGATCAGTGGTCTTGATTTTATGTTTTAGTATCTCACTCTTTGACATGGACGTCTGTAAATCTTTTGTCTGCCATGTTTCAACTCACATTGTTAAGTCGTTGTTTGCATTGCCCAGGAACCAGTTTTAGACTCAATCAATTTTCTCAGATTTTTATCTTGCATAAATTATTTATATTTAAATTGTAAGCTTGATCCATCTAGCCTAGTATAATATACATATTGTTTCATGTTTACACTTTAAGAGCAGCCTTATAGTACAATGATGAAGTAAACTTATTTTGTGGGAATTATTGGTAATTTTTGTTAGTGATGATAGTAAGCTTATTTATAAAAAAAAACAAAAAAATAGAAAATAAATTTAAAAAAACTGATATTACTTCATAAAATGTAAAACAATACTGAAACAAAATATTTTTAACTTAAGTTGTTTTGTATTTGGTATCTTCATTTTACTTCATACATTGTTTGTTCTATCCAGTAGCAAGATTAAGAAAAATCATCAATACAAACATGTTTAACTTCAAATATTGTAAAACTAATGGAGTTTGTCATTTGCTGATAGAAAAGTTTGATTTTCTAACAGGCAAAAAACCATATGCGAACAATTGAGCAACTTAAATCAGACTTACAGGTGGCCAAAAGCAATGCTGCTGTGGAGCAGTCACGCTTGCAGGAAGATCTGGACCTGGTGAAGGAAGATCTTGACATGACCCGCAATGAGTTGAGTGAGTTCAAGAGGTCCAATGCTGAGCTTAAAGTCACCATAGCTGGTCTGAATGATGACCTAACAAGATACAAAAATTTGCAAGATGAAAATGCTAATGAAGTAAGTTAATACTTTAGATAAGTGTATTTGCATATCAGAATAGAAATTTGTGAAACTTACAATCTAGATAAACATGTATTAAGCTGTTTAGAATACTTAAGAGTTAGGGGGTGATCTAAAAAGCTGTTGATGATTCAGTCTGACCAATTGTTGAATCATCCAGAGAAAACAAAATTGTCTTTAATTTTTGTGGCTGTGCTAAGAGATTAATTTACAAAAAAGTTTATTATTAACAGAATAAAACTTTGTAGCAGAATTATAAAAAGTATATGATGAGTGCTTTGTGAAAAAATGGTTATGCCTTATTAGTTTTTATGCAAGAACTATTGAAATATCACGCAGAAATGAAACAAGCAATGAAAAAAAAAGTAACATAAAGAAAAAAGATTTTCAAAAAGACAATTCCTCCTTTATGAAGCTGATGACTTTTTGTATGAGTGACTACTTTGCTCTTCATATCTAATGAATGATAGATTTTAAAGAAATATTACATTTTTACCCCACCACAAATCCCCCCCCCCCCAATTAAAAAATCCTTCTTAAGCACATGTATAAATCAACTTTAAAATTCTTGTTTGATGATACAGATCCACTTATTTTCACTAATTTTCTAAATTAAACTATAACCCAGCATATCTAATGTTTGTTCTTGAGTATCAAAATGAATAGTTTGTTTGTACAAAGAATACTCTGGAATCAAGCTGTTTTTTGCTTTGACTTCCAGATTCGTCGACAAAGTGATCTTCTGAAACAGCAAGAGAACATCCTGTCAGAGACCAGGCAACAGTTGGTTATCTCACAAAGCCAGTTGGAGGCAGCCAATGAAGATATTGAAAAGTTGGACTCTGCACTTGGCAGTTACAAGCAGAAGTACACTCAAGCAACCAATCAGATTAATCATTTAGAGACCACTGTAGCATCTCTCCAAGAAAAACTCTCAGATAGTAGAAACCAGGTAAAAATTTAACATTTATGTTGTTTTTTTTAATACTTTGATTATTATAATCTTTTAGAAACTAGAAAACTTGTAAAAAAAAAAAATACTTAGCTTTAACATTTAATACTTTGAATGTAATAGTCAAACATTAACTGCTGATTAATTTGAAAAGCATAAAATAAAAATTCATTTACACTAGTAGAATTTTGTCTAAAATTATGTAAGTATTGAAGAATATTTTAAATAGCTATTTGATTTTCCAACTCATAATTTTTTTAAACTATATACCAAGATCAAAACCATAATTATTTAAATTTCACTCTTGAGTCAGAGGCATTACCTCATCAACCAAATCTTTACCACTCACTTACTTGTTAAAATGTTTAACTGTACTCCTATTCACTAGCTTAGAGTGTCACAAGGTGTAATTACTCCATCTCTTGTACTGTGAGTTCCATCAGAGTTCCTAATAGACTATTTGGCCTTGTCATGTATATAAAACAGACTTAGATGAGAATTTTTTTTGGTAGACTTAATTGCATATTTAATTAAATTGATAATAAATCCACTTGAACATACTAATAAATGTGACATATACCACTGTTTAAAATTAATATGTGAAAATCAAAATTAAACAAAAGACTGGAAAAACTAGTACCTACAGACTTAATATTCCATCACTGACTGACTCAGCATTCACCCATGCACTCCTATTTATGAATGTTCTGTATCAGCTTCCAAAATGTTTAAATTGTTGTTTTGCTGTTCCCTTATTTTCCCTCCCAATGAAATGCTTTCACCTTGTTCAAAGAGTCTTTGAACTTTTGGTTATTTGTGTAGTAAAGATTGCAAGGGGTACAAGAATGTTATTCATTGCAAGGAAATTATTTGTTGAGAACAGATGCATTAACAAGGCTTTGTGTTGCCAATGTGCACTCCTAAAAAAAGATACAAACATTAACTTTGTTTTGCTCTTTACAGGAACTAGAGAGAGAAGCCACCATAGAGCAACAGAGATCTGAATTAGAAGGTTTGGACAGGGCCTATTCTGAAAGAAAGGAGGAGATCAGCCGTTGTGAAGACATGATACACCAGCTGACTGGAGAGTTAGAGTCCACTCAGAAAGAGCTGAGGTCTGCACATTTCCGTATCAAAGAAGTGGAAGATGCCAACAAGGAACTTAAGGACAGAGTTCAAGATTCTCAACATTTGGTAATATATGTGGCCACTAGTTTTAACATTAATGTCAATTAGATATAAAGTTATATATATATATATAGTTTTAAACATATTACTCCATAAATGATGAACTGCTTTGATGTACTTGATAGGCATTGCAACATGAAGAAAAGGCTCATGATTTTGAAAACAAACTTCTAACTTATCAGACAGACCATAGTCACTCTGACAGAGAGGTAAGTCTGAATGTTTTACTTACTGTAAGCTCTCTAATTAGCTATTATCAAAATGAAAGATAGTAACTGAGACAGAAGTAAGTCTGCACAATGGTTTTACTTACTGTAACGTCTCTCAGTAGATAACTGTAAGATATGCATGATTATTTTACTGTAGATAAACTATAGGATATTAAGTGAATCCAATTTTGTATATTGAGGAGCCATGTTTTACTCATTTATCTTCCCAGTTTGCTGACAAATTAGACCAGATTACTGGACTGGAATACCAACTGGAAGAGAATAGAGTAGACATGGAGGGCAAGGTCAGGTTCATTGAGCAGCTCAAGTCTGAGCTAAATCTTTGCCAATCTGAGCTGCAGCAGACTAAAGATGACAGGACCACGGCACTCAATGAGGTGAAACTCCACAAGAGTTGATAAGAAAATGCTTTGCATAAAAAACATCACTTACACATATTATTTGTTCACATCTCAATAATCAATTCCTTCATTTTTATGTTTGACTTGCCAGATTGAGAAACTAGAAGGCAACATTCAACAACTGCAGCTTAATTTGGCCTCTGCACATCAGCGCCACAAGAGTGAAGTCTGCAGATTTGAAGACCAGGTGGCCACCTTGGATAGACAACTGAACCAAACACAGACACAACTGCAGCATGCAGAGCATGACATCGGCAGCAAGGAAGGAGAAATTAAGAGAAACGAGGCAGAAATTGCAACCTGCAGAGAAGACATACGCATGAAAGTTGAGGAGGTGGGGACTAATGCTTTCAATTCATACATGTCTTTCATTTTTACAAAGCTTATATCAAGTCACTCTGTTTGTCTGTCTGGGTTGATGCTTTTACACTTTTTTCTCCCACTACCTTTTCTCTTATCAAGTTGCAATTTTGCTCAATTATTTATTGTCAATGACAACACATGAATCAATAGAAAATTAACCAATTAGTTAATAATTAATTTTGTTTTATATAGAAAAGGGGGAGAAAACTTTGATAAATATGGCAGCAATTAAATGTAGCTAAAACTTTGTTAGATATGGCAGCAATTAAATGTAGCTAAAACTTTGTTAGATATGGCAGCAATTAAATGTAGCTAAAACTTTGATAAATATAGCAGCAATTAAATGTAGCTAAAACTATGTTAGATATGGCAGCAATTAAATGTAGCTACAACTTTGTTAGATATGGCAGCAATTAAATGTAGCTAAAACTTTGTTAGATATGGCAGCAATTAAATGTAGCTAAAACTTTGTTAGATATGGCAGCAATTAAATGTAGCTAAAACTTTGTTAGATATGGCAGCAATTAAATGTAGCTAAAACTTTGTTAGATATGGCAGCAATTAAATGTAGCTAAAACTTTGTTAGATATGGCAGCAATTAAATGTAGCTAAAACTTTGTTAGATATGGCAGCAATTAAATGTAGCTAAAACTTTGTTAGATATGGCAGCAATTAAATGTAGCTAAAACTTTGTTAGATATGGCAGCAATTAAATGTAGCTAAAACTTTGATAAATATGGCAGCAATTAAATGTAGCTAAAACTTTGTTAGATATGGCAGCAATTAAATGGTGCTCTCCCTTCAATAAATATAAGCTCTTATTTAAAAACAATATTTATATATATTTATTTTTTGGGGGCTGATATAGTTCCCTTTTGTTTTTCTTTCTGCAAATGACATTAGTTTGTTTATAGAGAACATTTGTTCGCGTTATCAATTAAAAATGTTTTGTTTATTACATGGCAGAACAAGTCTATTATTAAAAATGTGTCTACACACATTTACACAAAAAGATACTGACTTGTACAATTAGTTATAGGAGGGATTTTTCTTATGACTAATTTAGCCTAAAAGGAAACATTTTAGGGGGGGGGGATAAACACAATTATTTAAATTTTTTTGCACCATAGATTGAGAAACTTGAACGTAGTCTTCATGAAGCCAAGTTGGAGTTGAACCAAGTGCATGGATACAACAAACAGCTAGAAGGAAATGTAAGTGGAAGCTCACGTCACTGTAATTAGATAATGTCATAAATATAATTTTTTTTCTTTCTGACAGCTAATGTCTTGTCAAATAATCTTTGCTTCTGTTTACATGTCAAGATTGTAGACTTGAAAAGTTCATGTGAAACATTGAA
Source organism: Biomphalaria sudanica (assembly GCA_036873155.1). NCBI lineage: Eukaryota > Metazoa > Mollusca > Gastropoda > Planorbidae > Biomphalaria > Biomphalaria sudanica. Next base: position 1,700,695 of record JAZGLO010002645.1, on the reverse strand, counting down.
ACAAGATTTGAATGAAGCCAGGTCACAATATAAAGATTGTGCCCAGGAAGTAAGTTCACAAGCTTTTTTGTGTGTATTTCTACAAGTATGTTGAAAAAAAATTACCATTTTGATACTTAACAAACTTAACAATATAAACAAATAATTCCTGAAACAGCATTTCAATGATTCCTTTTATATTATACAATGCTGTACAGCATATGGTTGCTACACAAACAGTATATAATGATTCAGTTTAAAATGTACTCTTAACTAATTGCTAATGAAAATCCAATTCTTAACTTGCATGATCTTTGTTTTTAATTATTGTTCTTACATAAATAAATTAACATTCATTTAATATTTTGTTGAATTGTGCAGTACAACAGAGTACTCACTGAGTATTAATGGGGTTGCTGTCCTGAATTTTTGTCTAAATTTTTGGCATACTTAAAAATATTTCAATCATTGATAAATTTTTGGCATACTTAAAAATGTTTCATTCATTGAATATTTGCCTAGCTTGCCCACCATGAAGAAAAGTTAAGTCTGATCCAACAAAGTCTACAGTCAACCCAGGACCAGTTAAGTCAGAGGGTGACAGAAGTTGTGAGACATGAACAGAACATCAGGAAACTTCAGGTGAGAATCAAATGTGACATAATCCTCAACAGAATCCAGTGTTAACTTGATTTTGAGTTTCTGCTTTCAAGTAGAACAAGTTGTTTTGCATGTTTGTTTTTTTGTTTGGCGTTGTTTGTTTGTTTTTGATCATATTTTGTTGTTATTTCATGTTTTTCATTATTTCAACTTTTTTAAAAACATTTCTAGCAATTATACTGTTCATAATTAATATGCTTAATATATAATTAGTTGCATCAACTAAATTTTTAAAAAATGACATTTTAACTATGGTTACATCAAAATCATTACATAGAGCTTACTATTATTTCTTAGTGTATCTTCAGCTCCAGATAGCAACAGTTACATGGTTTATATATGCAGTTTAAGTTTATTACTTGAAACTTCAGACATATCCAACTACTGGTAGTTATAAAGAGCTCTTTCATTATAACAATTAATAATTAACTCAAATTATTTTTGAATCAAATACAACAGACTGAATTGAAAACTGCCAGAGAAAGGATTGCCAGTTATGAGGAGGAAATGGAGGAACAGAAAACTACAATTAACAAGCTTCGCAAGGATCTAATGACAGCTAAAGAAGAGTTCCATGCTTCTGTTCAGGAGGGTGTGGGACACAAACAACAGGCACACAAACTGGAGTTGGAACTGAGTGGTGCTAGAGAACAAGAGAAGATGCTCTCTGACCAGGTAATACTATCATCCTAGACACATGCTGGGTAGAGAAACTTAATGATGCAATGGTTTGCTTCAGCATATTTTTAAATCACTCTTATTAGGCAAGATGATATGTCCTTGTATTATGTTTATACATTTCATTTGCTTAATGTAGACACATATTTTATATTTATTAATTATGTAATTATAATGCCACAGCATGTCACCAACTTGACAATTCTTGTGGAATTCTATGCTGAAAAGGAGACATGTTTTATGTTTCAGATATTCTTTGAGAGTTGAAGATAATCTACATCCTAACCCAAACCTATCTCTCTATCATAAGACAGTAATATTTTTCAAAGGAAAACAAATATTAACTTATTTGATCTTTAATATCAAAATAACTGGGCTATAGAAACAAAAGGGTATACATTTTGCATCCCACTACTACTTCTATAGCGCTGAATAATTTTCATTGACTGAGCAGGTAGAGCAGCAAGAACATATACTTGGACAGTTGCAGACAGAGCTGAGAGCAGAGAGAGACAGGCATGGTGAGACAGTCAGACAGCTGAGTGCCAGCAAGAAAGTTGGGCTGGATCTGCAGGCAGACATTGAGGCCCTGCAGAAACAGATCAGAGAACACCAGGAAAGAGTGAGCATTTGATTCCTGTATTAAGTCATTAATGTCAAAATATGTTGGTTTTTGTTTTGTTTTGTAATAAAAAGTCTATTTGAATTAACTCACATATCATCTTCTTTAACTTTTCTTAAGATACAAGCCAGAGAGGATCAGATAGCTAGACATCGACGTGAGATTGATGACCTACACAATAAAAACAGGGAGACTAGTGAAGTCCTGGCAGAAAGAGAAGGACAGCTCCGATTGTCTAACATGAACTTACAGGCAAGCCAAAAGCAAGCTAGACATCATACTCAAGAAGTGAGTATTGCAAGTTATGGAACACTGTGCAGATAGTCTTAGAGAATGTATTGCCATATGATATGTCTTTATGTGATAATTTGGATGTAAAACTTATCACAGATATCTCGTTATGAGGACACTTTGAGCAAGCTTCAAACTGACCATGAAAAATTGCAGGAGCAATATCGCAGATCTAGTTCTGATGTAAGTAGGATAAACTTAATATGAAAATTAATAGAACAAAATTAGATAGTTCTCAAATCAGGAACAATGGCATTACAAATATTACTAGAACCTCAACTTTTTCTAGATATTATTGAGTTGGGTTATGTTTCAAATAAAAATATTGTCTAATAGATTTCTCTTTTTCTTCATTGTCATAAAGTTTAAACTTTTGTAGCTTAGCATATGACAAAATATGGAACCTTAATTTTAGTGTTTAAATAATGAGCTTATAATGTTTTGAAAGATTCATCTTACTGTATAAGGAATGACATCTAAAAACAGAACTCAGTAGACTTAAATGTCTGTAATATTTCTTATTTCTGTATGTTTTCAACAGTTGATGGAAGCTGATGCAAAGATTCATGAGTTAAAGGTCCAGCTAACCACTGTCCAAGGTAATCATAAAGAATCTATGGAACAGCTAACAGAGAAGTCTCGGCAACTGGCTAATTTGAAGACTGAGTCTGCTAAGTTGGCTCAGCAGAATAACTCCATGAAAGAAGAGGTTAGCAATGTCATGTGCATTGACCTCTGACACTCATTATTTTTTATACACTCCTACTCTGTGTGTGAAAGTTATCATTGACATCCCAATTTAAATAAAAAAGAATATAGTACAAAATACACACAAAAAATTCTCACAAAGTTTATATTTACTCACTGCGTCTGTCTGTCTGGTCGGAATCTTTTACTCATTATTTCTCCCACTTCCCATTCTCAGATCAAGGTGAAATTTCACAAATGCACAAATTTATAATTGTTAGTCTAGGTGTATTAAAAATTAACTACATTATTGATACATAATAATTATTGCATTTTCCCCCAATATAAGCTTTGTTTTTAACAAATTTAACAAGAAATTACATTTTAAATAATTGTATACAATAATAGTATAAGGAAACAAGGTATCATCCATGATTCATTTTTGGCTCACCCTTCACCTTATCCATTGGGGCAGGATTTTTTTTTTTTATGTAGAATACTGTACAAGACAGAAGAATTCTTTTTATTGAAAAGTTTTTACAAAAAAATCATTAGTTTTTCCTATAAAATTTGACCAGTCAACGAGATTAAGAGCTAGTAAGTTAAATTCAGTAACTCAAAGCATCTACTTATCATTAAATGATCAATTTTATTTTTAAGCTTACTTCTATAAAGAGATGTTTTTTTTACAGATCATGTTCTATGATGAGAAACTCAGAAAGCTTCAGCAAGAATTAAGGAAAACTCAGGAAATTAACAAAGCCACAGATGAAGAGGTAACTCTAAGAGTGCTGTTTTCATTTGTATCCACAACATATTTATGTGTCACCTCAAAAATAGGAATTACTAACACATTATTTTCCAGAGGAAAAGAAGATGCTGATTCAATTAATAATACATTTAAAACTTGTCTTGACTTTTTCTTCTATCCCAGTTCCCATGTGTATATGAGTGGATATGTGTGTGTTCAATGATCACTTTTTCCTAACTTCATGTCATCTGTCTTAGTTCTCTGCTGTGAATTGGTTGGTCTACTTCTCAATGTCAGGCTCTCATCTTCTTTGTCTTCTTTGCTTTCTTCCATGGCAGTGTGCCCTGAGGATCCTGTTTAAACATATTCAAAACTTCTTACCTTTTTTTGTCTCTGACAATGCTGAGAAAATTGTTTAGATGGAAGGAGTCTTTATGACATTTGTTGTTACATTTTCTTCCGTTATTATGTGTATTTATATAATTAAGCGCTTTGCAAATGCAGAAATATGGATGTGTGTGTTTTTCTCTTTCCCCAACAAAGCTTCAACATTTTGAAGAGAAGTACACAGGACTACAGGTGGATCTTGTCTCCAGCCAGGAGAGACAGAAGCAGTCATTGCAAGAGCTGGCCAGCAGAGAGGAAGAGTTTGTGGTGTTGAAAGTGGAGTACAGCTCTCTGCAGGAAAAATATAAGGCTACCACAGAGGAGGTGAGCTGTAAGAAGAAATGGTTTCATTGTTGCAAACACAGAAATCATTGTAGAACATTAAAATGATATGTTATTGTGAATTCCAATGTAGAAATCAGGAATTTATCTAGAACTGTAGAGGTTGTGGGTTCAGACATAGTTGTAGAAAAGTAAATGCATGTTACTGGGGCATTGAAGTTTTTATTTTACATTACAAATAACTTTGCAAGGTAGCTTTTAATTTGTGTTTTATAACTTGCTAAGAAAAGCTGCTGTTAATTTTGAGCTGTCTAGCCAACTATCATGTTTAGGTCTGCAAAATTGAAAGCTTCATTGAAATCTGATTTCACCATTTTTTTAGTCTTATGCTACTGTATAGTGATCACAAGGTACAATAACAAGGGAAATAATCAAACTGCTATGTCTTTTGTAACATAAATTAGTTTTTTTTATTATTATTAATATTGTTACTTGTGTGTTTTTCTAAAGGTGTGTGATTTTGTTATTAAAAACTAAGTATGTTTATATTTTTTTATGGTTAATTCTATGTGTGAGTATGATTGACCCTCAGGGACCACCCACAAGACTATATGTAACACAAACTCCATATATTATATTGTTTAAATAGACATTGATACTATAAATCTCAATGGGTTATTTTTTTTCTTATTGGGTGTGAAATATATTTAGACATTTGTTCTTTTCCATTTTCACTATAAGTATGTCTTTAGTGGATTACAAAAATAGCCCCATACATCTAAAAGCACTAAAATATAAACATCTTTAAACTCACATAAATTTTCTAAGCATTATAAATTTTAAAAAAAATGTAGACTTTGATTAGAAACAATAAAAAAAAAAAGGAGATGGAAGTAAAGGTAACAATTAAAAAAAAAATTAAGGGTTGGCATTCTGAGCAGCAGGAGACAAAGAAATAAGTCATTTAAAATACTGCATTAGTCTGAATGCTAAGTATCCAGTTATTGAGTAGCTTTGTTGTTCTTTGTTCATATAGTCAAAGGAGTTCAATGTGTTGATTAGTTTCATGAGAATAGGACGGACCCTAACATTATTTCACATTTCTTTTTCCAGTCTAGCAAACTGATCAATGAGCTTGAGCTTCTGAAACAAAACTACCGCAGTGCCAATGAGGAGATAGCTGGCCTGCGGGCAGCCCTAGAAGAGTCTCGATCCAACGGAGATCGGCTACACAGGGAGAGTGAGCTGGTGGTCCAGAACGTCAACACCTGGGTGCAAGAACAAAAGTGTGTTTGGCTAGATAGGAGGCAGCATAAGAAAATGTGGAGGAGAAAGTGTTTAGAGAGAATGGGCATTGTGTCCTGGTGTGATAGAGAGGAGAGAGGGAGATGGATAAATGAAGAGGTGTATGAGAGTATGGGACTAGGACCTGTCATCTATACTGATGAGGGAGTCAAGCAAGTGAACTATTTTGCTTTGGGTGGACAACTTGAGTAACTGATGTACTAGTACAGGAAATAAAAGTAGCATGCTCAACTGTTTCTTCTTGATTTGTGAGAATTTGGTTGGATTGGGATAGTTCAGTGAAATACATTTTTTTTGTTCCTTATCTTAAAAAGTATTTTGAAAAGTTTCTTGGAATTGAGTTTGATATTTGAACAATGTGACACTGCCATTTTCACAAATGTTGTCAGACACTGTTACAATTAGAAAGATTTTGCATAATGTTTTTATTGTTCATCTTAATTTTTTAAAATAATATTTTCATTTTTAATTTTCTTAATACTTCATTTTTGTTTCTGTTATTGTTATACAGGTTGGCCAATGAAAAACTAGGAAATAAAATCAGGTTAGAATTTATGCCAAAAGAAATATATGGTATTTAACAACATAATTGAAAATGAACGTGCATATTTGTAGATTTAATAGATACACATCTATTTTTTCTTTCTTATTTCATAAAATCTGTTCAGTAATTTTTGTAATATAAATACTTTGTTTGTAATACTTTTTTTAAAGTTCTACAAATCTTTCAGGGAACAAAGTAAAGCAATAATGGTTCTCTCAGCTGAGAAGGAGTATGTATTCATTTGTAAACATTTAGTTTTTCTCAGATAGTTTATTTTAATAAACAAACAAAATGTCAGTGTCTATATATTTTTGTAACGATTTGTTTTCCTTAGAACTCTTCTTGACCAGGTGACGAAATTACAGAAGTCTTACAGCAAAGTTAAAATTGAGCTAGAAGAGAAACTAGCAGAGAGTGATAAGTTTAAGGTAATAAAGTTAGAAATTTACATGTAATAGTCTAACATGACTCTTGGTGTAGGCTAGTTTCGTAAGAAATCGTGCGTAATGATAAAATAATGGCATTATTAATTTTAAAATAAACTGTGTGTTTAGCAAGTTGGTAGTAAAAGAAAAAATTTACTTTAAAAAAATGTATTAACTATATTTTCAGTTTGTAGGATTTATTTCTATACAAAGCATCAAAAACTTTAACATTTATATAAGAATGTTTTTGTCTGTATTCATCAGGCACTTCAAACACATTCTGTCCACCAACAAATCATCCTCAACCAGCTGAAGAGTAGACTGGAAGAACATGAGTATGTTAAACTTAGATTAAATCTTAATAATGTATATCACTATGCAAAAATATTATTGGAACTGCAGTTTATCTTTTTTCTATCCTGTTATAGCAGTTCTTTAATTCATTCCCATAAGCAATAGGCAAAGACATAAGTTCAATAACAGACATGAGCTACAATTTTGTACATCCTAATACCATCTTTGTCTACTTTTTGTAACAGAGTGGAACAAGATGAAGATTTGAAAACAAAAGAGGCAGCAATTGAAGATCTCCATCATCGTCTGAAGTCAAACATTGAAAACATACATAAACTTAATCAACAGGTGAAGAATTTGTACAAACTTATATAAATAATTGTAATAGAAAAATGCTACCATGCTTTTAAAAACAATAGTACAACAGACATTCTGTAAAGTGCTTTCTATTATACAAACAAAACTGCAGTTTAGTAAAAAATCTTTCTCTGTTGTCCATTTCTTCAAAGTATATATTTGATTCTCTGCTATCTGGTTATTTATGGTATATATTTGATTCTCTGTTGTCCAGTTCTTCAAAGTATATATTTGATTCTCTGTTATCTGGTTATTTATGGTATATATTTGATTATGTTATCTGGTTATTTATGGTATATATTTGATTCTGTTATCTGGTTATTTATGGTATATATTTGATTCTCTGTTGTCCAGTTCTTCAAAGTACACATTTGATTCTGTTATCCATTTATTCAAAGTACACATTTGATTCTGTTATCCATTTATTCAAAGTACACATTTGATTCTGTTATCCACTTATTCAAAGTACACATTTGATTCTCTGTTATCCAGTTGTCAAACATACAAAAAGAAAACCTGAGGCTCCGCAGTGAGTTAGACAGAGAGTTGAGTACCAGACAAAATCTGGAGCTACAGCTTCAGGGCAAAGACCAGTTGGTGGAAAGCATGAGATCACAGCTGGAGTCAGGAGCATACAAGCGACTTTTTGAAAAATCAGACCAAATTAAAGATCCTGAAAAACTGGTAAGAAATGTTGAAAAATAGTGCATCTAAGTTCAATAAATAATCTCTATAATTGTTTTCAAAGTTAATTTACTCAATAATCTTCGTGGTACTTTCAATGTGTCAAAATTACTTTAAAAAAACATTTTAATAAAACAAATTTTGGCTAGGACTCATTAGATAACTTTTTCTACTGCCAGTGGTTTGTGTTTGAGCTTTAAAAAAAACCTAGCTTTTACCTTCCAGCTATGCCAATATTTTTGTGTTTATCCTGATGAGAAATACTGTAAATCTCTTTTTTTTTTTACCTCCCTCCCTTGTATGCTAGAGCAATGAATGTCTTGAAAAGAAGTGACAGATCAGCATGAAATTATTCTCAGTCAAAATTAATTTCCTCCACCCAATTGATCTTTTCCTACGTTATTTTAGGCTCATCTCTTCATTTAAAACTTTAAATTTCTTTATACTAGAAATACAAATCCAAGTGTCCTGTGAACTTTTTGTCTTCTATTTAGTTTGTCTCCTGTAACTAAATTATTATTCCCTTTACATTTTCTAATATCTCATTTGTGTATTGTTTATAATTTCCATATAATTGTTTTAGACTTCTTCACTTGATTTCACAGATATTTGGTTTATTTTTATTGTACTTGTTATCTATGCTAGTTTAATAATGTTTATTGATAATTTTATTGTGTTTATTGAAATTGTGCCCCAAAAAATCCTAATTACTTTATACCGTACAATTGTTTTCATTTTGTCAGCTATCACTGAGTAGATGTTAACTAGTCACAGAGTATGAGCCATGGTTTAAACTATCAACTGGAAAAACAAATAACTGATACTAAATTGATTTCCTTTTTTAATCTTTTGACAGTCTAGAATAGCATTGAGTAAAGCAGCTGAAGAAAGTAGTGGATTAGATCCTCTCAGTCTTGACAAATCCTATTGGATACAGAGAGTTGGAGAGGTAACGGGTTATTTTCTTTTGCCTTCTAGCTAGTGTTTGTGTTCTTTACTTTTTTGGGGGCAACAGGGGTTTCAACTTGAGTTCTGTTTAGAAATAATTTTTTACTTTCAATGCACTGATTGTTGAGTGATTTGTTATTAGTTTCACGTCTTTAAAAAATCATTAATTTTAAATAACAGTTTCATTTCAGTGAATTATTTATGTTATTGTTTGTTTTTTTAATAAATGACTATAATTATATTATATTATACCTTTTGTTTACCAAGCTTTGAAATATTTTGTGTAATTAAATGTGGCTAAATTTGTTGATGCTTTTGGAATTTTTTATTTTTTTGTAAATGTAAAATGTTCACTTTATTTCGACAACAGAAAGTCAAATCCTAAAAGCAGTTAGAGCTAGCTGTTAGTTTTCCCAATTATTTACAGGTATGGTAGTATGACTGACTTTTAGTCTTGAGTCTTCATACTACTTTGGTTATCTTCATCATAACAATGTTTATTAATGTTTCTTATGCCTTCCTATTACTAATTGTACTTATCTTCCACTTAACATGTGATGTACTCTAACATACTTTTTGTTTTTCTTTTATCTTATAGTTCACTCATTTTCTTCAAACAAAACATTATATGAACTAATAGATCAGAATTCATGTCATAAAACTTGGATAAATTGAGCACCTAGTTTGTTTTTTGTTGTACCAAACTTCTTTGATGTGACAATAATCAAAGCCTTGCTAAATCAATGTCATACCATATTAATCAGAACTGCAAATTCAATGTTCAAAACTTGCATAGAAATTATAGCTGTAGCATGGTTATCAAAGCTACCTCATGAAATTTAACCAAGTTTGACTGTATTTTCAAATAATTTTCATTTAAACATGTATAGCCACTATATTCTTAGTAATTAATTCTTTGGATTTAAACCTTTTACATTCTTATCTACAAAATGCTGGTCATGATTTAATGTTTTGTCTCCATTTAAATGAAGGCCGCCATAGAATGTTTTGAATGTCATTAGCATGGCATGAAATTTTTACAAATCAACAAGAACATAAAACTTAATGCTATTTAACTTTGGTTAGACCAATATTAGAATATGCATTGTCATATATTGTATGAGAGTTGTGTTGTTAATGCTATGCATTATCCTTTTCGTCTGTCAAAGTAACAGAACACAATTTTTCTTGTTTAATATCTTCAAACTCAATGAAACAATTATTCCATTGATGAACGAAATTCACTCAAACAAATCGCTTATACAAATCATTTGAGCAGTATAATAGCTTGACAGATAATATTGCTGTTATATAAAGCTGAACAAATGACTGACCACTAATGACTAATAAATAAAAGCCAAAGATGACCCCAAGGTCAAGAGTTTTAGTTGGTGCTCCCTACTATATACCTACTGTAACAGGGTATAGATGGACACACACAACCCACCCCCACCCCAATGTAAAAGTGCTATGTTATGCTGGTCCTTCGGTATATGCAATAGGTAGAGGTTAGAGGTATGATTCTGATAGTGTGTATTACTTACAAATGTAGGAGATGTTACCTAGGCTTACCATTTTTAAGTGAACGTCTATACTAACACTCAACAATGGAGCACAAAAGTCATAAGATTTATTTACAAGAATATTCCACTTATGCAATATAATATATATAAATATATCTCAATAAGAATAACAACACAGGTCATTGCACCGAGTACTACTGACAGCACTTTGGCATTTGTGCTTGTTATATAAAACTAGGTAATAACAAGTAAATGATAAGTAGTCAACAGGCTTAAACATTCCCCTGTGATTTGTACCAATAGGAAACATAAGAACATAAATATATCCCCTTCATACACTACTCCTGACCAGAACCAGATCAGCTCTCCAACTGACTATTGGTCAATACTGTTATAAACCTGGTGGTGGCACAGATGGGGGTAGTGGTGTCTGTGTAGTCAGCCGACGCAAATTGCCCCAGGCCAGCGATAGACGAGCGGTTAACCGTGACGAGGTACGACGGTCAGCCGAGACGAGTGTCAACATGAAGGTTGGAGTAGGATCTACGTCGTGAACAAAGCTCAGGAGCGTCACGAGGGATGTAGTCATATGACTACCCAGAATGGTCGAGCGACGTTCGGCCCGGTTCTAGAAGGCCAGCAGGGACCCTTTATAAAGAGCGAAGGTATCAGAGGCCAGTCAGTCACAACTTCCCGATCTACAGTTCATTACAACGGCTCAGTACAAGTCCGAGACGAGACAGAGAGACCAGTGCAAGAGTTGATATGGCGGAGAGATATTTGTACAGTCTTATGTTACGTGCTGCCAATTGTACAGTGTTGGCTGTTATTTATTGACATTAAACTATTACGTTATTTTGAAGCCCAGAGTTGTCAATTTCTTTACGTTGGTGGTGTCGTTTGGTGCAGTTTGCAGAGAGCCTGGATAGGGAGATTCGTAACAATACACATAACCTCCCCTGAATAAAAAAAGCCAGTGCTAAAAACTCAACTCACACTAAATAAATAAACCTAGACACATTTTCCTATTTTAAACTTCTTGCTCCTGATATCTCGCTTGGTTTGACTTTTCTAGTCTCCCAAAAGACTTTTCTAGACAGTTTCAAAATTCTCGACCCTATCATCAAAGTTTCTATATTTCTTTTCAAACCTAAAGTACTTGTACTCTTATGTCCTTTCCTAACATAAAGTAGCAGTATTAAAATAAAAGACTCCTTACATGTTAATTTTTGTTTTATTTAAATAATAATCTTAATAGACTTCAAGCTTACTTTCCATCTATCTTATTCAGTTAGTATCTCCCTCCCCTTATAACCTGTGATGCTTTCATTGTAGTGAAAACCCATAAACATTGTTTTGATTTTCAATACTTGTATTACTTTTGTCATTTTTGTCTTTTTAAAAAACTTGCCATTGTTTGAGTTCCATTAACAACAGTAACATGATTCTTAACTTTTGTTATAATTTTTGTCATTCCAAGTATGTTAGGGTTTTAAAATAGGAACAGTTATAATTATTTTAATTTAATATATTAAAAATGGAACATACAAAATAAATTAATTAATTGTATCTATTTCAACAGTTATCTATTCAACTGCAAGAGAGTAGTGAGTATTGGTCAGATAAAGTTAGGGACCTGTCCACCCAACTTGAAAAGGCAAGATGTGCAAGTGCAGTGATCAAAGTGCATTAAACTTATTGTGATATTTACTAGGATGTAGTACTAGTTTCCCAAGGACTCATTGTATTTGTTGCTAAACAAACAGCCATTTTATTAGTATATTTATTGCAGCAAACTTTTAAGTATGAACAATATTCAGCTTTCATTTTATAAAATTCATTGCAAAACTCACATTTTAAGTTTTGTTTGTATTGGACTAAGTTTTATTTTGTATTAATGATTTAAAGAAAGCGAATGGAGGATAAAATAATTTGTAGTTATGTTAAATAAGTCTAGTCGATATTATCTTTAACTCTGATTCATACTATAAACCTTCAAGAACAGACAAAATAAATTTACAATTATATCTAGGTCTATAAGTTGCTAACACCAAATTTTATTTCTGATTTGCAGTTAGTAAAATCAAAATAAACATACATCAGTATTGTATATATTTATGTACTTTTTTCACAATTCTTGAATTGTATATATAGATATACGTTCATTATATCATTGTTCTTACATTTTAAAACTTTGTTTTAAAGTTTTGTATCGTAATTGTAAGCTAAAAACATTTTTTTTTACTCTGTGATAAATGTTATACCCAAAATACAACTTTCTGCAGCTCATAATTTTATTATCATTAGCTTTCTTTGTATACTCTCATAAGTATTAGTAGCCGTAGCTTTTGTTTACATTCATCAATTTGTAATAAAAACTTCTGTGCTAGTGAAGTCTTTATCCGTCCATAAAAGCTTTTATACATGAATGCATTATATTTGATTATGTCTGGCATGTTTGATTTGTAAAGAATTAGTGGAGGAAAAGTTACTCCTGTGCTGACATGTTACAGTTAACAGGTATTGGTTCATTGTTTATGTTCACATATTAATTTCTATCCTTTGTAAAAGTTTAGCAAATTTGTAGATGGAAATCAAACTTCAACCATCATTTCATGCCCACTTCTAGGGATCTTTACATTTCTGACATTAAATAAGCTAAGCCATTATTTTTATAATAGATGGTGTCACGTTTGTTCTTTGTTGCTAAGTGAATATTTCAAAGTGAAGAAAAGTGTCAGACATTTTTTTTTTGGTAAAATGATCCCTTTCTATTATTACAGTTTTTAAACTGCATATTTCATTTAATACAAGATCTATTTTTTTTATTTTTAAACTACTAAGTTAGGAAAGGCCTGAACAACTGACCTGGGACAGCAACCAGTGGGCTATTTAGACCAATAGCTTGATGCCACATCACAGGTTTGACATCATGACCTGTGACAAGGTAACAAGCTATCAGTCTAATCTGCCCACAGGTTGTGACATTGCAGTTCTGTGTTCAGGCCTTCTATAAATGATTGGTCAATTTTATTATTGTAATAAATTATGTTAAAAAAAAAATAAAGTTTTTAATCAATTCATTGCTTGTGTTAAGCAAATCATTGTTATTCTCCAAACAGCAAGTAGGCCTGATCTCCAAAAGATAGGTAAAGACCTTGCAATATATTGGAGCAGGTGATGAGGTAAAGACCTTGCAATATATTGGAGCAGGTGATGATGTAAAGACCTTGCAATATATTGGAGCAGGTTATATAAAGCTCATCGTTTCTAAAGTAGATGTTAATGGCCAGAACAATACTTGCCTTTACTTCTCAAATATATATTAGGGGACATGAGTGTAGCCAGGGGGGAGGTAGGGTCATGCTTTGATTTTGTTTATTTTAGGTGAGATTTTAATACTAGACCATCACTTGTCCAGTGCAACCAAGGGGGGTTTGAAGTTAAATCCCCCTCTTCTATAAAACAAAAACAACAAAATTACAAAAGACAGTTTGTGTGGAAACCCAAAGTGGTCCACCCAGGCATGCTTCAATATTTTCAGAAAGAACATTCGAATGAAATTATATCAAAGACAAATGAGAGAAAAGAATGGAGAAAGAAGGTTAATAGATCTTGTGTAGTGCCCCAACGGTCCAGCAGATCAAAGGATAGGTGAAAGTGAATGCAAAGTTAGATGTGAACCTGGCCTTACTAGTATCCCCTTTCAGACCTTGTGGTCTATAGGGCAGGTGATGTAAAGTTAATCTGTTTTTGTGGCTTACGGTTAACCAGGGTGTCATGTAGCCAGCGCAACACAACCGCCTTTACTTTTCCCCAACTAATGTCGGGTACCCATTAGAGCTGAGTGGACGCCCAAAGATTCCAAAGTTAAAAATCCCATTCTTCATCAGGATTCGAGCCCGGGACCCCCGGTTTGTAAGCCAAGCGCTTTACCGCTCAGCCACCGCACCTCCCCTGACCTAACTGATGTCTTATAATTGATCTAATTGTTTTGAAAAATGTTCAATCTCTTATTCGAATCCTCAAAACCAAAAAAAAAAAAAAAAAAATTTCCACAATATAAAAAAGTTCATGAAAATGAAGTTTACAAGATTACTATTCGTTTTAAATTAGGTATAACTTATAATGCATACTAATTAGCTTTTTCTCTTTAAAAAACTGCTTGCATAACTGATTTTAAAAATTAGATTTTTCACTTTCAGAAAAAAAAAAGTAGCTGTTGCATCAGAACTTTGAATGGTCTAAAATATTGTGATGTCAGATTTTCAATATCTTTTCTAGTTTACGAGATCTAAACGGGACAGATGGACAGACATTTCGCACAAAACTAATAGCGTCTTTTCCCCTTTGGGGGGCCGCTAAAAAATAATGCAAACGACAATCCCCAAATTCCAATAGCATAGCTAAGGAAGATTTTGATTTTAAATTAACAGTAAAACCCCTTCAATATATGACTATCCATTCATCAGTCACCATATTCTCTGAATGTAGCCAAGAGTTTTATTTTTAAAACCCTTCTCCATCGGGATTTGCAGTTAAAAACCACCTCTTTAATGTAAAAAAAGCAAATTACACAATCAAAAAGCGTTTTGAATTTAAACCCCTCCAGGAGGGTTTGAAGCTAAAAAATACGTCATAAATGCAAAAAAAAAAAAAGCAAATTACGCATTCCAAATGCTATGGGCTTATCCAAAGGGGGTTTTGAGTTTAACCCTTCAGCGGGGTTTGAAGTTAAAAAATACCTCTTCAATATAAAAAAAAAAACGAATTACACACTAAAAATTCTATGAGCGTAGCCAAGCCAGGGGGGGGGGGGGGGGGGGGGGGGGGGGTTAGTTTAAACCCACTCCTTCAGAGGGTTTTTCTTAAAAGTTTAAAACCCCTCACAAAGAGGAGTGGCTCAACCAATGGGCATCAGGAAACACAGGCAGAGCCATGTACAAAGAAATGACTTTGCCTAACAAACTGGACAGTATTAACTTCCTCCCCCGCAAAAGAGCAATCTACAATTTTCAAACAAAGAGCAGGACACACACCTCTGTTAAATTACCATCTGAACAAAATAAATTCCACACAACTCCCCTTTGTAGATACTGCGCCCTTATGAAACCGTAAACCATATACTCTTTGAATGCCCCTTCCTAATCCACCTTAGGCAGACCCTACTTCTACTACAGCCCAACATAACCAACACCCTGTACGGCAGTGCTGAAGAACACAGCACACTATTTTTCCTTGGCACAGTCTGCAAAAGAGCTCACAGCTCAGCAGCAATAAAGCTGGTTAGAAGAAGAAAACCCCTCCAGATGGTTTTGAGATTAAAATCCCCTTACAGAGTTTTGGAGGTAGAAACCTCTCTCTTCAATATTATTCTAAAGCAAACTAAATTCACCAAATTCTATGAGCGTAGCTAAGAGGGTTTTGAATTTGTTAAAAAAAAACTCAAAAGATCATTAAGTTTAAAAACCCCCCAACAGATGATTTGGACGATAAAACTTCTATTTTCGATATAAAATCTAAAGCAAACTTAATTACAAGAGCGTGGCAAAGAGAGGTTACAAATTTCTTCCAGTGGCTAGGCTCCATTAATAAAGTGCAGTGAATAGTCATCTGCCAAAATTGAAAAGGACTAAATGTGGTTCAACAAAGATGGCTAAGACAGATTTTAGAAGTCCGTTATAGAGATTGGGTCTCAATCAAGGAAATACTATGCTGAACTAGGAGTTGACCCCTTAGTAAGGTTGTGACAGAGCGTCGCATGAGGTTTGCTGGACATGTCTCCGAAAAAATGAATAAAGGCATAATAAGAGTTGCACGCCATTTCGAGGAAAATGCAAACAGGGACATCCTAGTAGGACTTGGCGCCACACTTTCAAGGTGGTCCATGAGCAGGTGAGAAGAGGCTTCAGCAGCTTGCTGTCCAATGCACCGAACAGCGCGTGAGGATCTAAGTAAGTAAGAATAGCAGATTAGTATTTTTGAAATATAACTTTTTAATAGCAGGATAATGCACTGTAGATACCTCAGAATATGCATTTTGTAATCTTT
The DNA here is from genome assembly GCA_036873155.1 of Biomphalaria sudanica. Classification (NCBI taxonomy): domain Eukaryota; kingdom Metazoa; phylum Mollusca; class Gastropoda; family Planorbidae; genus Biomphalaria; species Biomphalaria sudanica. The sequence continues at coordinate 1,684,227 of JAZGLO010002645.1, read as the reverse complement.
CAATACCGGAAATAGTGTTTGGCGGCGGGGCTCAGCCCTGAACCCCACTGGAGGAACTCACAGCACTCCCCCAGACCCCCTTGCTGGAAATAGCTGAGAGTTTACAATTTTTCCACTAACTCCAGGAAGAACCTATTCTAGGGTACAATAAATGTCTTCTGAAAGAATGAAGAGTCAGATTGTAATAAAGATTTATTATTTACATGCAAGCACACACACATATATTGGCCAGGGGTTCTCCCCCCCCCCCCCCCTTCCCAAAAAATCCTGGCTATGCCCATGTTAGGGGGATGTCCTAAAAATCCCAGTCTTCACCAGGATTTTACTCGAGACCTCTAGATTTGGAAGCCAAATCATAATCATACATATTCAGAATTGTTTACTTTGAATCAATTTACTATTTACTAACAAAATCATAAAGTTCATTAAGACATTCAATTTATTGCCATCAGCAATGGAAACAAAAACAAATTCATTGATTTCAAATGTCAACAACATAATTATTTACAGAACTTTATGAACATAAGACATTATCATTGTCAAAGAAGTAATAATATGATAGCTTGCGGAACTGAACATTCAACACTTTTAGTGAAACACCAGAGGAAAAAGTAAACAACTTTCATCCAATGAATAAGCTATCATAACAACATAATATTTACAAATATATATATATAATACATATTTTGATTGGTAGCACCAACATTTCTTGACATAACCATTTAAAGTGAAAGTATTAAACAATGTCAAGTTATTCATTTTTGTTTTAGGATGAAGAGAAATGCCACCATACTATTTACACAACTGTACAACTGATTCATAATAGTTTATAATACATTTAATACACATATTAGCAAAACCTTTTTTTTTTACCTTCTAATCCCCCACTGTTAATATTTAATCCTTTTTTATACAAAAATCTAAAGATAATGTAACTCTAAATGGATCTTTAAAGCCAAAAAAGCTTTACAGATCTTACAGTTAATGGAGCTATTCTGACCTATCCAAGATATTGAGCCACATAGAATTAACATTATGTGAATCTGAAATATTGGGCTCCAAACTTAGAGTGAAGGACTAAATAATAGATTAGACAGAGGCTCAACATTTTACTCAGATAGTCATTGGGTAGCAAAAGCTTGGTCATTGTTCACAACTATTGTATACTCAGTCACAGCATTCCCATCCAAAACTTTCCCATCTGGAATCACAATTTTAGCTGCTTTGTGTCCGGTGAATGTCTCTAACTGGGCTTTCAACAGCTCTAGATGAGCCTGCCTTTCAAGTCTGTCAAATTCAAACTTTTCCCTTTGCATTTCAAGCTCTTTTTTATGGAGCTCAAGTTCCTCTCGACGAAGATCCATTTCATTCTGTCTTAATTTCCTTTCATATTCATCTTTCCTCTCCAGGTATCTGAGGAATGCTGAGAGATCTCCACCTGTAGATGATCTTGCTGTTATCTTAGGCTTTTTTGCTGGAGATGTAATACCTAAGAGATTTACAAAACAATTCTAAATTTATTATTTTTTAATTGAAGAACTATTCTACTTCCAATAAATAAATAATATTTGCTTGATAAAATTGCTTTGACAGATGGCTCTGAGTTCTAATCCATTGAAGAGTTATTTGGAACTAAGGATATTACTGAGTTAACCCACATCTAATAGATACCTGACATTTGTCCAAAAATTGTATTTAATTTTGAAGTACAGAAAATGTCAAATTTTCAAATATCTTTTTTTTCAAAATTTGTTTACAGAATTATTTAATAATTACAGAATCAATCAGAACCAAAAACTACAAAATTTTAAGTAATTTTATGCTGCCCCTGGCTGTAGCACAATTTTTTTTAAGTTCTAAACAAAATAGCATGCTCAAATTTTTTCAAGGTCTAAGTCTTTAAAGAGAAAATACAGATCTCTTAGAATTGAAAGGAAAATTACTCAGCTTCAAGACATCAAAAGAAAATTAAAATGCCCAAGAAAACCTGAAATATGGTGTACCAGTGAATAGTTTGTCTATGATATTGAAGAACTAGGAGCAACGAAACAAAGCAAAATACCCTCACAGGCTTCCTTTACAAGGGAAGTAGCTTTGCAATATATTTATATTATTCAGTGAAACTCCAACATTCTTTTCACAGGACCATGGAATAGTTTGAGTATTTATTGCTGTAGATTAGACTTTACTGAATTTAAACTTACCAGGAGAAAAATTGGGAGAGTCATCAAAGTCCATATGGGAATCATCAGCTTCATCTTCCTCATCTTCTGTTTCTTCTCTTTCTCTTTTTCTTGGCCTTCCTCTCCCCCTTTTTTTAGGAAGCTGCTTTGGAACATTGTCTATAGCATCTTGCTTTGCCTTTGCTAGCTCATAAAGAATAATGCCCATTTCATCATCAGGTAGAGGTGGCCTTAACAAAGCACAAAATATCGAGATTAAACATTTAGAAACCCAACACTGTGATAGCAATTCAGTTATAAATCATGGCATTCTTAATTATTTGTAACAAAATGTTTTTTAGATATCGATCCTAGCTTTTGGAATTTCATGAATTAATCCAATTGAAATGTGTAATGTAAGATTAGCTTACATGTAAGTACATATTTAATAATGAGCAGGATTTATGTGCCCTCTTACTATTATATAAATGTATAATAAATACTAAATTTGTCCTGAATGTATCTTTAACTTGTAAATTGTTAAATCATTCAAAAAAGGTTACACAATATTTTGTTTAAATCATTAAAATATTCAAAAATCAAAACTCACTTTCCATTGCTGTTGGCCATGTATCTATCTATCAAAAATCTTATTCTCTTTTTAACTACACGAATCGTAACTGTTTTCATACGGGAGTCCCTACTCTGTAAATCGTCAACAAGGGCAAGCCACTCTTTCTCTGAGTTCCATGTGGAAAATGGGTTGTGCTCCATAACTACTTTTGCCATGAGGAAATCAATATCATCAGTGAAAGAAAATGATCGCACACTCCTGCTGATAACAAAAGACATGTGTTTCAAGTTCAAAACGAGATATTTAGTAAGACACAGAGTAAAAGCTATCTTTTTATGCTATTTTGAATACAGCTGAAGAAAATTAGACAAGACAAGCCAAGTTCAAGCGCACTTAGCCTCTCGACCACGCTTCCCATATATCAAATCAACACGCCTGAAAATGTTTACTTTGATACCGAAATTTTACCTTATCTATGGTTACAAATAGATAAATAAAAATGTGTATTAATGTTAAAAAACCATATTGCTATTAAGCTATTGGCATTGCTAACAGGGGATCAACGTTTACTGATACTTCCCTTTTACTTTTGGATCCATATAAACAAGTGAGAATGTAAGCAAAAATGATAACTTTAAGAAGTATTTTATCATAATCATTTAATATAGAATGTTTTTAATTTATGCAAAAAGAAAAGGTTTACAAAAAGGATGTGCATAATTATTATATCAGTACATAGTACTTCAGTGGATATTACATTCCATTTTTTTGTTCATCTCAGTATAACTTTTTACAATTCTTGTCCCTTTTTTCCCCCCATTATTTTGCTACCACTCCACAATTGTATTATTAAATTTAGTTTAAACTGAAGTCTTTGTCTTATAAAATAGTTATTTTTAAATTCCAATCACTGCTGGCATCTTCAATGTTCAAAGTTTTCCATATTTAACAACACATTATTATTAATTAAAAGTACCCTGATAAAAAAAGAAAGCACCCACATCTTTTTTTTTTCACACCAAAATACAATATGATTATAATTGAATGATGCACATCTTTGTTAACTTTAAAACGCCTTTTCTTTTATTTTCACTACAATCTAATATTATCATTCATTAATTATCATTTACATAATTCTGTTGAAATGAACAGTTTTGTGATATTAAACATTAAATGTGTTGTTTTGTTTTTGTTTTAGAAAATATGCTCCATTGTCTATCTCAAGACCATTCATTTAATAATGAAGTTTGAAGTTATTATTCTAGGTATTCCCAAAATAAAGGCCCAACTATCTATATCTCTATTACTCGTGTAATGTATAGCAATACAATTTTATGCAAAATATAATAGTTTAGATTAGTTAATACAATTTGCAATTATTTTCATATTGTTTGAATGGAATATAGTAACACCTTGTAGCTAACTTAATTTATTTTAGACAACAAACTGCACCTGATGATCTCATTGCCAATAAATAGTTTGTGATTTTTGTGTTCTAGATTACAGCTGACAATGTTCAAACTTCCAGCTTTGTAACGCAAGTGTACTTAATTTATTTTAGACAACAAACTGCACCTGATGATCTCATTGCCAATAAATAGTTTGTGATTTTTGTGTTCTAGATTACAGCTGACAATGTTCAAACTTCCAGCTTTGTAACGCAAGTGTACCATTGCTTCACATCCAAGACCAACATATCTGAAAATAATTTAATATACATATTCTCCGGTCAATTAATTTTAAAGATATTGTAAGTTGTTAATCAGCTTTACTAAATTTTTTTTTAAAAGGTGTTTTCTTGACATCAAAGTCATGGGAACCAACCTTTTGGCTTTCCTTGCACTGTTTTCCTTTTTTATTGGGTTCCCATAATGATTGCAGACCATTTTTACAGTTTGATAAACAAAGCGGTCAGGAATTTTGTCTTTCACACGTCTTTCATTGGCATATTCTAAACTGGTGGCTGACTTTGGTTTGAAAGCTATTTAATATACATACATATATAAGAAGGGAAATGCAGAACAAATCTTAAAAATGAAATTTATAGTTAGGATTTATATATCTATAACATATTAAAGTTTGAAAGTATAAATAAATATAAAATGATTTTTTTCCCACAACCAAAATTAAGTTTAAGAAAGTTTTTTTTTTAACATCACTCTCAATATTTTAGTGTGATTGTTACCTTTCATTACACGTGTAGTAAAAGGAGGCCAAGCCTCAGCGAGAATACAAGCTAATACAACAAGCTTATAATAGAAATATATTTATATACTCTAAATGTTTAGTCAATTGTGTTCACCAATCATCATTATCTCATCTCATCTGTCCCCTTGTAGGGGTGCTGTAACAGTTCACATAACCAAAACCTTCCATTGTTCTCAGAAGCTGTTCTTAGTAGGATGTCAAGACAGAGGCTCGTCCATTCTTTTACATTGCCCAGCCAGCTTTTCTTTAGACAACCCCTTCTTTGTGCTCCTTAAAGGATGTCTTTGAATATGACCAAACCAGCTCAGCTTTAGTCTCTTCACAATACTGAGGAGTTCCTCCTTTTTGCCAGAGTGTTGAGTTGATTTGTAACAATACAAACTTGTTTGTCTTTTTTCCTGGTATCTGATACCCAGCATTTTTCTGTAGCATTTACTCCCAAGGGCTTGGAATTCTTTCGGTTCCAATATTTCGTGTCCAACTTTCACAACCATAAAAGCGTACAGAGAACACTAGCAAAGAATACAGTTTTATTTTTACTTAGAAGCTTACGTTACTCTTCCAGATTTTCCAGTTTGCTCGTAGCAGCAGATGCCAAGCTTAAACGGGTTTTTATCTCTTTTATTGTTCTAATGTTAGGCCATTCAACTGTATGCATCAACTCCTACTATCTCCACCTCAAACTAATATTTTGCTCTATTCGACACAGATTTCCATGCCAACTGCTCTAGCTGCAGCATCCAGTTTTGAAGTAAGATCTTGTACTTGGTGTGCATTTTCTCCAAGATGTCTATATCTTCTGAGATAGGAAATAGGTCATATAGTCAGAATAGTAGTAAATCCTTCTAGAGTTTTCATCATAATATAAACCAGAAATTGATTAAAAAGAGCTTGAGAGAGAATGCATCCTTGCCGCACTCCTATTTGGTTGTTCAGAAGTACTAAGCTGTTTGCAGAAGTGACCTATAAGTTTGTATTACACAAATTCAATTATTCATCTTGCTTTCCTTGAAAAAATATTAAGCTTATGTAAACCTTGTAAATTTTTTTACCTGAGCCTGTTTCTTTCTGAAACTCTTCAAACAATGTTGAGAACTCTTCCCAGCTATCAAACTCTGTTTTCCCTTGAAAAATCTTTAAAAAATCAGCTGTTGTGTCGACAGCATCATCACTGACACCATCACCATTGACTCCATCTTCCTGGTCATTTTCAATGTCATTTTCATTTTCATTATCTTGTTCTTGATCATTTTCGTTTTCATTCTCATTTTCCCCTTCATGTTCTGGGAACATCGTCTTATTATCTACAGAGTCTTCTTGCTCAGCCATCATTGACTGGCTACAATTTCATTACACTTGAGTTCTCTGAAATGAAAAAAAGTAACAATAATAGTAATATTTAAATTAAAATGTATTTTAATTAAGTCAGCTTAAAATTAAAACAATAATATATGAATATTTAAAAAATTATTTTTAAAAAAACATTTTTAAAATCCTTTAAAAAAAAAAATAATCTTATCTGCCCTTAACACTATATCTACCAATAATGTACAATCTACCAATAATGTACAGAGGTTATTTCCCTTATTCAATATCAAACAAAATAATTTTCTTTTTTATTGATTCACGTTTTGCTAGGTATAATAAATAATTGTTCAAAGTATCAGCTTGATCGGAGAATGCCTGAGGGAGAAATGGTATAAACAATTATTTAAGGGGACCAAACCCAACAAATTTAGCCTTATATGTGAATACTGAAGGAGTAGTTTTCGTTGTTGGTATGAAACAAAATAATTAACTCTTTCTCTCCTCATTAAATTAACAGTACTATCGTTGATTTGACCCCATTAAATTCAATTAATTTTTGGTTTTATAAACTTGTATTGTGTTATATATAAAGAGCATGCATTTTCCTATAATTCTATACCAAAAGTAATGTTTTCTGATTACAAAAATGGTATTGAAGTTTAATGATAACAGGGTAGAATGTACAATAGTGAAAAACTAACAACTCCGTCAAAACGTGGAAAATAATTATGGAGATAAAAGAGTTAATTATAAGCAATTAATGGGGTAGTTCCGGATCTCTTCTCAGTCACGTGGGTTAGTTGTTTACATTAATGACCTCATTGATTTCATCATTGATTGTAATTTAAACATGAATATAGTCTAGATCTAGACATCTTTAAGTAATAAAAAGTATGTTACAATAATTCACTAATTTTTATGATTATTTAGTAGGTCTACTAGATCTAGGCTAGCACTAAATCTAGATATCTACATCTTATCATAGGAAGACATTGCCATTCTGTGGCATGTATAAGACCACAGTCACGTGACTTTTTATAAAGTAGGTCAGAGATTCGGAACTACCTCATTGACTAATTGGTTATGTTTTTTTTTTCGTTATTGATTCATAATGTTATTGATTGATTCATGAGAAGTTTCAAATTGATCAGAGAATGTGTGTCGGAGGAATTACATTATCACACTTTTTACCAGACAGACAGAGTGAGTTGACATAAGCATTGTAATAACTAAATAAGTAGGCCTAACTTATATTTATATTGTCACGTATTACGAATTGAATTCTAATTTTTAAAATGGCTTGCCTAGGGGAACGTGACAATAGAAAAGCAGTTGTGTCACTTATCTTAAGTCTGAATTTAATCAAAGACTTACAATGAATAACAAAAAAAAAATGACACAAGAAATCGGAAGGTAAACTATCAACTTAATGTTTAATCAAATATAAAGTTACAAGAAAGAAACATAAACATTTACTCAATACAGACTTGATGTGTTGACCAAAACCCTTTTACAAAAATGGCATGTAAAAATATTACAATACAAGAGTTTGAAAATGTAATTACAAATACAAGCAAGCAAGGCCTTAAAAAAAATATTAACTTACACGATCAAGTGGTATACCACGCACGGGTCACGCAATGTCTCCGCTATTCTGTCTCACGGCTGTCTCCGTATGTCTGTCTGTCAACGTCACGCGGGCGGTCTTTATATAATCTACCGCGCGTCGACCTCAAGACAAATCCAGTGATTTCTAGAACCAAATACGTCATCAATTTCCCAGATCTAGAACGCTCTTCAAAGAGACAGAAAAAAAACACCCTCCTTTCAACCAGAGGTACACACACAGGTCAAGGACCGGTCACTGTCTGTGTGGCTTGACGAATAAAAAAAAAACTTATTACACAAGGGGCAGACAACCTCCCCGTCTCTCGACCGCAACAGGTCAAAGAAAAAAAAAAAACAATGCCTAGATACGTAACACCTCCCTCCTAAAAATAAAAAGTTTACATTTCAACGAAATGGAAATCTTTTTAGAATTACAAAAAATATTTACATTACAGAATGTATTTATCATGATATATATATAAAAAAAATATACATCAAAATACTTTTTACAATCTAGATAAGGCATCGGCGATAACATTTTCGCTGCCTTTTATGTGTTTAAGATCTAGGTTGTACTCTTGTAAAAATAAACTCCACCTGAGAAGTCGTTGATTCTTGCCAGACATTTTGTGGATAAATGTAAGGGGATTGTGGTCAGTAAATACAACCAGTGGCCATCTGGACCCACTGATATAAAAATCAAAGTGTTGTATAGAAAGAATCAACCCAAGACATTCTTTTTCCACAGTAGAATAATTTCTTTGATGTCTATTAAATTTCTTGGAAAAGAAACAAATAGGGTGCTCTACTTGGAACTTATCTTCTTGGTAAAGGACTGACCCAACACCTGTGTCACTGGCGTCAATAGCTAACCTAAAAGGTTTTCCGAAGTCAGGAGCCATCAAAATGGGGGAGCTAGATAATATCTGCTTAATTTGGTTAAAGGCTTTCTGACATTCATTCGTCCAAGTAAATCGGACGTTCTTTCTCAGGAGGTTTGTTAAAGGACTGGCAATGACAGAAAAATTTTCGCAAAATTTTCTATAATATCCAGACATTCCCAAAAATCTTCGGAGTTGTTTCCGATCAGCAGGAATAGGGAAAGCTTGGATAGCTTCTACTTTGGCCATTACAGGTTTCACCTGGCCTTGTCCTACAATATGGCCTAAGTATTGGATTGAAGCCTGGCAAAAATCACTCTTACTCAGGTTTACAGTAATTTTTGCATGTAACAGTTTAGTAAAAAGACAATGCAGTTGTTTACAATGGCTAGAAAAATCTTGGCTAAAAATTACTACATCGTCTATGTATGCGTGGCAATTCTCCATGTCAGCAAGCAGGGCATTTATCATTCTCTGGAAAGTGGCAGGAGCATTCTTCATGCCAAATGGCATCACTTTGTATTGGTACAGACCATCAGGGGTGACAAAGGCGGAGATTTCCTTTGCCCTATCAGTCAGGGGAACCTGCCAATAACCTGAAAGTAGGTCTATTTTGGTGATGTACTTAGCGTCACCAATACGATCTATGAGATCGTCTATCCTAGGGATAGGAAACGAATCGGTCTTTGTTACAGCATTTACCTTACGGTAGTCTGTACAAAAACGATAAGTCTTGTCCTGTTTAGGTATCAAGACACATGGGGAGCTCCAACTACTGGAACTTGGTTCAATGAGGTCATTTTCAAGCATATACTTGATTTCTGACCTAAGTATGGCAAGTTTTTCAGGGTTGACCCTGTAAGGATGCTGCTTGACTGGAGTAGCCTCGCCAACATCTACATCATGCATTATAACATTAGTCTGTTTTGGTACATCAGAAAAAATGTCATTAAATTCATTAATGAGTTTCATGATAACTGGCCTTTCTGTCGAAGACAGATGAGACAGTTTTACATCCAAATTCTGTAATACAAAAGAATTAGGTATTTTGTATTGTCCAAATTTCTCCTTTACAATATCATCATCAATAGGAGAAACATGGCTATTTGAACAACTTTTGACTGTATTTAAAACACAATTACTCTTATCTGAGTGATCTGGCCGAGATACATAAGGCTTCAGCATGTTTATATGACATAGCTGAGTCTTTTTTCTACGGTCAGGGGTTTTGATTGTGTAATTGAGGTCACTAATTTTGGTCTCAATTTCATAGGGACCAAAATATCTGGCTTGCAAGGGTTGACCTGGTATGGGCAAAAATACAAGCACCTTATCCCCGGGAGAAAATTCTCTAACACGGGCCTTTCTATCATACCAGCGTTTCATGCTGGATTGGGTGTTTTGTAAGTTATTTTTGGCCAGAACACAAGCATCATAAAGTCTAGTTTTAAACTTACTTACATAGTCTAAAAGTCCTTCAGTGGCTGTTGGTGACAACAAAGTCTCTTTTATACATTTCAAGGGACCGCGCACCGAATGGCCAAAGACTAAGTCAAAAGGGCTGAATCCCAACGATTCCTGGACGGATTCACGGGTTGCAAACAGCAGCATGTGGATTCCTTCGTCCCAGTCTTTTTCGTGCTCAAAGCAATAGGTTCGGATCATGTTCTTGAGAGTCTGATGGAATCGCTCAAGAGCGCCTTGCGACTCGGCATGATACGCACTTGACATGCAGTGTTTGATGCCCAACTGAGTCATGACTTGCTTGAAAAGATTGGCCGTGAAATTCGTTCCTTGGTCCGATTGGATGGACTTGGGTAGACCAAATAGAGTAAAGAACTTGATTAAGGCCTTCACAATGGTTGATGCTTTTATGTTCCTTAAAGGAATAGCCTCAGGAAAACGAGTTGAAGCACACATAATGGTCAACAGGTATTGGTTGCCAGCTTTTGTCCTTGGGAGAGGACCAACACAGTCAATAAGTACTCTGCTGAAAGGTTCTTCAAAGGCTGGAATCGGCTTCAGAGGAGCAACAGGGATCTTTTGATTTGGCTTGCCAACCATCTGACAGGCATGACAAGATCGGCAGTACTGGATGACATCTTTCTTCAAACGTGGCCAGAAGAAGTGTGACATAATCTTGTGGTATGTCTTGTGGATGCCGAGATGACCTGACATTGGTGTGTCATGAGCCAGATTCATGATGTACGCTCGGTATCTTTCTGGTAACACGATTTGATGGCATATTCTCCATTCTTCTTCGTTGGATGCGTCTGGAGGTTTCCATTTCCTGAAGAGCATATCATCTTGGATGTAGTAGCACGTTGATGCTAGCTCTGCCTCTTGTGATGTCATTGCGGTTTCTCGGAGTTTGGCGAGCTCTGGATCCTTCTTTTGGTCCTCAATCAACTGTTTTCGAGTTGATGCCGGCTTTTCAGAATTTGGCGTTGGTTCTTCTTCAAGAGAAGCAAAGAATGTGGTGCTCAAGTCCACATCATCTTGGTTACTGTTGGCCTTGACGACGTTCTCTTCTTGAGATGCTTTCAACCTCATTGCCCTTGTTACTGCACACGCTGGATATAACTCTAGGTCTTCCTCGGGTGTGGCAGATAAGTCGGGTGTTTGAGTGACGATGGGTTCGGCTATCACCTTTCCACCTGCTAAGTCATTGCCTAACAGCAACGAGATGCCTTCCAATGGTAATGTTGGTCGGACACCTACAACAACCGGTCCAGTAATGAGATTTGACTTTATGTCGATTAGATGTAGAGGCACATCTATACATCCAAGCTCTACGCCTCGTAACAGGATGCTCTTCCCAGTCGATGATGATTTAGACAAGGGCAAGATACCCTCTAAAAGTAGCGATTGTGAGGCACCTGTGTCTCTCAAAATGGTGATAGGTCGTAGACTTGTAGAATCACCGAGTAGTGATACGAATCCTTCCGAAATGAAAGGCTTAAAATCCTCTAATAAAACATCAATTTTGGTTGATGCAGACTGGACTTGGGTCGAACTCTCGCTGGAGTCATTGACATCTCTAGGAGACGCAGTGGAGAAACTCTTTCTTGAGTCAGTAGAACATCTTTTGGATGTATTTGGAGAACTCTTGATGGAGTCATTGGAACATCCGGGTGATGTCTTATGGGAACTCTGGATAGAGTCATTGGAACATCGGGGTGATGTATTATGGGAACTCTGGATAGAGTCATTGGAACATCGGGGTGATGTCTTATGGGAACTCTGGTTAGAGTCATTGGAACATCGGGGTGATGTATTATGGGAACTCTGGATAGAGTCATTGGAACATCGATGTGATGTATTAGGTAAACTCTTGTTTGAGTCATTAGAACATCGGCTTGATGTATTTGAAAAACTCTTGTTTGAGTCATTGGAACATCGTAAAGATGAATTTGAAGAACTCACTGTTGAGTCATTTGAACACCGTGGAGACATTTTCGGAGAGTCTTGTACAGTCAATACATTTGAAACAGGTGGTGTCGAGGTATTCTTGATATGACTTGATGATGAGGGAGTAAACCTCGACGACCACTGTACTGTGCAAGCGCTGACTTTTGAAGGAGCTTTTTCGTTTCTCTTCCTCAATTTCCAGCAATCGTCAATTTTATGGCCTTCTCGTTTGCAGTAGGAACAAGTAGCTTTACTTGTAGTAGGTTTTCTGTCGTTTGTACTGCTGTTCTTGATGGAGTTGCTAGCAATGGACTCAGGCTGTTTGACTTGTTTTGGCTTGACATCCGTCGTATACTTGGCAAATTGATGTGATATTATATAATCGTCTGCCAACACTGCAGCCTTGTGCACATCTTCCTCGCCACGATCAGCTATATGCGTACGGACGTCCAGCCGCACACAACTCTTGAACTCTTCCATCAGCATTAGGTTCTTGAATTTGGCAAAGTCGGTGCCGATTTCCCTGGAAGTGAGCCATTTCTCAAAGCGTCGCTCCTTTTCCCGCAGGAATTCTACATGGGTTTGGCCATCCGATTTGCGACAATCCCTGAACTGCTTTCGGTAAGCTTCCGGAACAAGTTCATATGCCTTAAGAATTAAGGCCTTAACAACATTATAATCTTTTTGTTGTTCAATGGTCAAAGAACAAAATACCTCTGCAGCTCTACCAGTCAAAACTGTTTGCAGCAAAGTGGGCCACAAAGTTTCAGGTACATTAAAATTTTTCACAGCAAGTTCAAATTGTGGAAAATAATTGTCAATTGTGGCTTCATTAAAGCGTGGAATTATTTTCAAAAATTTTGTTGCTTCAGCAGTATGACTGGCAGGGGAAGAATCTGGTCTTACATTAGCAACTAACTCTAATTTTTTTAACTCTATTTGTAATTTCATTTCCATTTCTTTCTGCTCTAATTCTTTTTGTTTAATTTCCTTCTGGGCTTCTATTTCCATTTCTTTCTGCTCTCTAGCCGCTGCAAGCTCTAATTCTTTTTGTGCGGCCTGTTGTTTAATTTCCTTCTCTTTTAAAGCTAACTGGGCTTCTATTTCCATTTGTTTTAATTTTATCTGAAGTTCTAAATCTGATTTACCCTCATCGGGTCTAAGGGTTTCTAAAAGGTCTTCAGAAAACACTTCCTCGTCTACATAATGGATTACAATGTTATCTCTGATTTCTTGTTTAAGGGCATTTGATTTTATTTTTAACCCTAAATGTTTAGAAATAAGGACCAGTTCCTTCCTAGTAAAAGCATCAAGCTCTTCCACAGAGGGATTTGCAAGAAAAACCTGAATATCCATGACTAACTAACAACTATTACAAGCAAAAAAAAAATGTATACAATGTAAATATACAGTACAAAATCAGTACAACAAAAAACCTTAAGAGAGTTTGGTCAATACTATTGATACTTTACTTCCGACTCTTTGACACAAAAAATTTTTTTTTTAAAGTCAACTTCGCCTTTACAAAATTACTCAAGTAAGACGAAAATAGGTTCAGAAAAATATCCGGGACGAAAGCCCTCAAACTTCTTTTGTCACGTATTACGAATTGAATTCTAATTTTTTAAATGGCTTGCCTAGGGGAACGTGACAATAGAAAAGCAGTTGTGTCACTTATCTTAAGTCTGAATTTAATCAAAGACTTACAATGAATAACAACAAAAAAATGACACAAGAAATCGGAAGGTAAACTATCAACTTAATGTTTAATCAAATATAAAGTTACAAGAAAGAAACATAAACATTTACTCAATACAGACTTGATGTGTTGACCAAAACCCTTTTACAAAAATGGCATGTAAAAATATTACAATACAAGAGTTTGAAAATGTAATTACAAATACAAGCAAGCAAGGCCTTAAAAAAAATATTAACTTACACGATCAAGTGGTATACCACGCACGGGTCACGCAATGTCTCCGCTATTCTGTCTCACGGCTGTCTCCGTATGTCTGTCTGTCAACGTCACGCGGGCGGTCTTTATATAATCTACCGCGCGTCGACCTCAAGACAAATCCAGTGATTTCTAGAACCAAATACGTCATCAATTTCCCAGATCTAGAACGCTCTTCAAAGAGACAGAAAAAAAAACACCCTCCTTTCAACCAGAGGTACACACACAGGTCAAGGACCGGTCACTGTCTGTGTGGCTTGACGAATAAAAAAAAAACTTATTACACAAGGGGCAGACAACCTCCCCGTCTCTCGACCGCAACAGGTCAAAGAAAAAAAAAAAACAATGCCTAGATACGTAACAATATGCTATTCATAGAATTTGATATATAACAAAATTGGCCCAGTTAAGAGAACTAATGACAATATGTTATAAAATATTACTTCAAAATAGACATTTAATAATTATATCCTACACATATCTAATCATAGATAGAGCAATAGAGGTCTAATTATTTAAATTTAAAGATATACCGGTACTCTGATATAGTCTATAGTTATAGATCTACAATGATATTCATATTGATATTACTTTAATTAATAATGATATATTCATATATATTATATATAGATTCTAGAATCTATATCTCTACAAATACAATTCCTAATTTTAGCATTTCATTCAAATTCTTGACAAAGATCTAAGTCTTAAGTCAAGACAGTCAAGTAGATAGATCTATTATAACGTGCAAGTTCTTTTGTTCAGAATATAGACTAATCATTGCTTATTTGGATTCTAGATCTAGACTATTCTAGACTCAAGATTTGTTTGTCTAAAAAAAAAAAAAAGCACAAATTCTAAAGATGGTTGACGTGATGTAAAAAAAATAATTTTGGCTAAATAACACCGAATACAAGCTGGCAAGAAAACCCGAATATTTTGGCCATTAGTTTAGCCAAGTTGTAAATCTAGATCTGAATTCTATCGTATACCTAAGCAAGTAGATTTATAGTGCATGATCAAAAATTGATTGAAATAAAAGAAAATGAGACAATAATTTTACTGTTTGTTTACTGATACATGGTGGTGTAAGAAATTATCATTAATTTAGCTTAAAATTAAAACATTTCATTACCGCCAAAATGGAGATCTAGACGACGCAAAAAATGGCTTCTAATCTTCACCTCGAAAACTACAAGCGTTCACTTTGATTGGCTGCATTTATGCGAAATTCTGGTTTGGCTAAGTTTTGTGTAATTCTATAGACCTGCACGAAACAAACACGAATAAAAAAAATCAATTGCTTATTTTTTTTTTTTAAATCTCTCATTTATATCATGTATCCATCTAGATTACTAACTACTTATGCCTAACGGTATAAAAATTGATTAGATCTTCCCCCCTGCCATTAACATTCGGTCTACCTTACATTCGAGTTATGCCCATGCAGTATCCCGTACCTGTCCTCATATGACATAGATCTATAGATAGTCACTAATTAAGATACTTTACGTAAACTTTGATAATCCATCGAAAATTAAAACCGTACATGTTTAGGTTTCCGTAATGTCATGTAGGCCTATTATACACGTAGACTACAGTTACAATAAAACTGCATTTCAATGCTTCACTTAACATGCTTATGGCCCATCACTCGTACAGTAGGCCTATCTGTTACGTTGAATTGGAACAGCTTTATAATACGCGCGCACACATACACACTTCTATACTTTTGCTTTTAACCGATAAATTATAAAAATGAAGCCATACATACTAATTTTATTAATAGTCTTGGGTCCGCCCCAGGGGCGTAGCTAGGAATTTGGGGCCCGGGGGGATTGACCTCTTTGGGGGCCCCTTGCATTTTGACATTCGACATATGACATGAGATAATGTACGCAAAAAATAATAAGCCCAAAATCAAAATGGTTCAGTATATCAGTAAACTTAACAAAAAAATAATCATTAAGATTCTTTTAAGGAGACACGACAATTCGTTCACTGACATTTCGTTCACCGACAAATCGTTCACGACTTTTCGTTCACGCGACTATTCGTTCACCCGACAATTCGTTCACGCGACATATCGCTCACGGACTATTCGCTCACAGACAACTTGTTCACCGACAACTTGTTCACCGACAGTTGGTTCACGACAAATCGTTCACGCGACAAATCGTTCACAGACAAATTGTTCACAGACAAATCGTTCACTGGATATTTCCAAAAACAAAAACTTGCTAGAGATCGGGCCTGATCCGAAATTCTTTGCTAATTTTTTTGTTTGTTTGTTGTTAATATTTTGTTAACGAGGACAGTATGTGATAAAAATTATACTTAAAAGAAAAGAGAGATCTTACAAGCAAGCTGAAAAATTTAAATGGGACCTCACTTTACTCTAGGTAACATTTTTACTTTCAACATGTAGGCCTTCTTTTACACTCATGTCCATCATGTAGTCTTGTTCGCCCCACCCATATTTGCTTATCTTCTTAATAGCGGTCCAGATGTTTAATTAACATACCCATTTTATTGATATCTTATTAACAACAACAAATCTTGTCTTATATAATACAGACGTTTCTCCAAAAAAGAAGATGATTACGTCCTACGCGTCATGCATTCTGCCAAGTCACTGGTTTTCCTAGCTAGCTCAGACACACTAGTATTTTTTCCACAATCCTTTCAGTGTTTTTACGAGAGATAATTTAGATTTTTAACAATGGTACTAGATTTGGTACAATATATGGTTTCACTGTTCAACTCTGAATGTCACATACTAGATACAGCTCTAAGGTTAATACTTATCAATTAAGACATCTAAGAAAAAAAAATTACATATACAACACTAGGAAATATTTTGGTTCCCTATCAAAAAATTATAATTAATTTATCGCAATACAACAAAATAAAATTGTTTCAATAAATTTGTTATTGAGGTCCAAGCAATCAAATTAGTCTACCAATGGGTGGTCACATATAGAAACAAGTTAACTAAAATAAAAATAGAATAAAACTTCTTTTAAACTTGATGGAAAGTACTATACTAGTGTCTAGTAGATATTTTCAATGTTAACAGATTGAACATGTGTATAGGAAATGTCCAATAAAGATTTATTACTTCCAGAGAAGCCAGTCTGTCTAGCACTCAACTAGGTGTTAACTAGAGTATCCAGATGAATGGGTAGATTCCCGGTAGATGAAAAAAAAAAAAGAGGAAGGGTGTAAAGGTATATTAAAGGTGAAAGTAAAAATGTTCCCTATAGTAACGTGAGGGCCCGTTTACATTTTTCAGCTAGCTTGTAAGATCTCTTTATTTTTATTTTTTTTATTTTAAGTATAATTTGTATCACCTACTGTCCTCATGAACAAACTATTAACAAGAACAACAACAACGAAATGAAATAAACTCGGATTTGACCTGATCTCTAGAAATGTTTTTGTTTTTGGAAATAATAGCTACAAAAGTTTTAATGTAAATAAATTAAACACGCAACAGGAGACGAAACTCAGTATCGAAGCTCGATAGAAGAGTTTACAAACTGGTGCACCGACAACTTTCTAGAACTGAATGTAACAAAAACTAAAGAACTTATAATAGATTTTAGAAAGAAAAAACATACTATACGTGAACTGCAAATAAACACTACATCTATAGAGCAAGTAAAGGCATATAAATATCTAGGTGTTATCATCAACAACAAGCTTTCATGGGAAGACCACCTTGGAACTCTGGCAAAGAAGGCAGCCCAGCGACTCTTTTTTCTATACAAACTCAATAGCTTTAAATTAAGCAAGAAGATCCTTGAGACATTTTACCGCGCGACTATGCAGAGTCTGCTAACATACGGAATAACTTGTTGGCAAGGCAACGCCTCATCTAAACTGTTGCGACGTCTAGAAAAAATCATTAAAAAAGCATCTAAAATTACACTTACATCATTGCCACATTTAAAGGAGCTTTTTGAACAAAAGTGCCTAAGAAAAATCGAAAAAATCTTGGAAGACAACGGCCACCCGCTCCATCAGAACTACGACAGGTCGTCGCGAAGTGGGCGACTGCTGTCAATCAAAACAAGAACAGAGCGGTACAAAAACTCGTTCGTACCTCACTCGGTCAGACTCTATCACCGCCACTCATTGATCAGGGAACATGAAATGCACCAAGATACCTGTCTGTAGTCGCTGAATGAACTCTTTATGTTGTCTGTTGTATTTGTGTGTATTTTTCTGTTGTGTTGTCTTTATATGAGAAAAGAGTCCTTGTAATCACAACAAATTTCCGTAAGGATCAATAAAGCAGTCTTAGTCTTAGTCTTAGTCTTAATATATAATATTAACAATATGTTACTATCCAGTGAACGATTTGTCTGTGAGCAATTTGTCCGTGCCGTGAACGAATAGTCGCGTGAACGATTTGTCGTGAACCAACTGTCGGTGAACAAGTTGTCTGTGAGCGAATAGTCCGTGAGCGATATGTCGGGTGAACGAATTGTCGGTGAACGAAATGTCAGTGAACGAATTGTCGTGGAACTTGTTTATTAGCTAAATAATGCACAAGTGACAAATCTCAATGGATATCGCTTCACGTCGTGCATTCTGTGCAGCAAAGACATTTATAACGTCATCTACATCGATACTTTCTAGTATTTGTGACTTCATTGACATTAAAGCCATGATAAGCCTTTCTTGCGTGATTGTGCTCCTCAGATAGTTTTTAAGCTTTGAGAATGATCTTTCACATGACGCAATGGAAGTGGCCTGAGTTAGCGGTATTCGGAGGAGGTTGCAAGCTTTGAGCACACGTAATTACCATAAGAAGCCTGTTTCCGCAATATGTCTATTGGTGATTGTATTACTAGTTTGTTGATGAAAAGTGCTCGTGCATCAATGACATCACTGAACAAGCGATTTATTTCATCATACAAACAGGAAAAAGTA
The DNA here is from genome assembly GCA_036873155.1 of Biomphalaria sudanica. Lineage (NCBI taxonomy): Eukaryota > Metazoa > Mollusca > Gastropoda > Planorbidae > Biomphalaria > Biomphalaria sudanica. Next base: position 1,665,180 of record JAZGLO010002645.1, on the reverse strand, counting down.
ACCCAGTTTGTCATAAGCGTGTCATCACCCAATAGGTGTCTTGGTTCAAGAAGAAACCCAAAGGTATCCATTTTCTTTTCAGCCTTTGTAATCTGCCCTTCATCTCCATATGAAATCTGTCCAGCATTTCTGTCGCATCACGTTTGAATAGCAGTTCTACTGACAGTCCTACATTAGAACTCAACTTCCCATCAAGTCTTTTCTTTCTTCTGGTTGTTTTGATTACAGGGAATCCATAGTGTTCACTACCTTCTTTTGCTTTCTCGATGGATTGGGTTTTTGTCAGTTTCTCATCATTTTGCAGAAAGCATGAAAGGGTACTAATTTCTTTATCAGCTTCCCGTATATGCAGTCCAGACTTTTGTAGTTTCTTATGAACTATATTAATTGGGCGCAGGAGCTTTGACCAGAATTCTAGAAAGGCAAAAAATTCTTAATTTTCCACTGCATGAAGAAGATTCTGTGCTAATATCTGATATTACGTCATTGTTGGTTGTTTATGTATTGTGCGAAAGCAAAAAAAAAAGTATACAAAAGTGGGAGTATGCTCTAGTATAGAAATCATCTTCTTTTTTGGAAATCATCTTCTTTTTTTGAAATCATCTTCTTTTTTGAAGTAACGTCTGTATTATATAAGATAAGATAAGATATTCCGACAAACGGACTGCCGTATTCACAATCACAACAGCTGATGAGTAGAAGACTTAGGGACATCATTCCAACTGATCCCAAACTATTGAAACCATCAGTAGCTGAAAATGCAGAGACATTACTCAACGAACGACAGATAAAAAGCAATGTGAAATACAATGCAAAAGCAAGACTACCTAAAAATTATTCTGTCGGAGAGTTCGTCTAGGTCAAACATGGCAGAACGCAGTTGTCATAAAAAAACATTCATCACCCAGATCTTATATCATAAAGACAAACGATGGAAAAACAAAACATAAAGAAGAAATCAACGCTTTTTGAATAAGAGTTTCGATGAAGACATCTCTGGGTACTTTGATACCGATGAAGACAATGAACTGCAAACTGTTGGAACAAACGAAACAGACAGTTATAGACCAACGTCTAGAGAACTTGTAGTGCCAGTCTAGACAACCAGAAATGGTCGAATTGTTAAAGTTCCTAGTAGATATCAGTCTTAAGAACTTTAAAAGGAAGAATGTGATAATATCATATGATATTACGTCATTGTTTGTTGTTTAAGTTTTGTGCGAAATCAAAAGGATTTGATGGAATAAAAAGAGAGTATTCTATGTCTATTTTGATAATCACAGTCTCCGTTATAATTATCATTATTATTAAGTAATGTCTACAGTATGTTAATGTTAATATCTATCTGTGACAACAGAACAGATTCTGTGCAGTGCTTCAAGTGTTCATTCTTTCAGTTGTTGATTCAAAAAGGTTCTCCAACAGTATGATGATGATGATTTTGTCGAGATGCAAGGAAACTGCTGACGTAGCTTCTTCTCTTGTATTACTCTTTTTTTTTAAACTCCCGGCTTCATCTTCTTTCTGTTTGGCCTATCTCTGGGGTTAATTTGGAAAAAAAAAGTTGAACAATTCATGTACAGTTCCAAAAAAGGTGACAATGTTGGATCTATCTCATCAGAAAAGCTGCCAGATTAAGAGAGTGATTATCACAGTTCAGAAATGTTACTTTTGGATTTATGTTCAACAGACGTATCCGCAGGCTAGACAGACGGCCACTCATTGTGGCTGCGTTATCATAGATTTAACCTTTGCGTCACGCTGTTTTGTAGCCCCACTCTGGTCAACTCGGCATGGGGGAAGTTCCCATAGAAAGAATAACATTTTTTTAATTTCACAAATAAAAAATATGCCATGATTGTGAAATTTCCTCTGACGAAAAGACTGACATTTAGGTTTTTTTTTTTTCATTTTTCCACCTTTGCAATTCACTCTTTTATCACTCTATAATAACGGTTTGTTTGTTTTTAATTTAGAAAAGCATGTTTCCATTGGATTGAGGAAAGATGAATAGAGGGGTAATAACTCGAGTGTGAAGTTTAATTCTGAAATTATAGAAGCCAAACCCGAATAATGGACAATTCTAGCATTATTAATAATAACTATTGGATCTGTTATACCCGATTCTGTAAATTTTGCTTAACCTCTTATATATTGTACAGTCTAGACATGGACAAAATACTCGACCAAGGCTGCCCCTCATAGCTAGCATTCTTTTGACTGTTTGGCGGATCTTAAAATAAGGACTGCAAGTGAAACCAGACAAACTGCACATGTGTAGTAAATGTCTCCTCTTGTGTTTCTGATTTGTCTTTTCATTGTCGTCAATTATTCATATGTTCTGAAACAAGTTTCCACGGTATTGCAGTCTTTCCAACTTAACATAGTGGTCGCTCAACAGCACATCAACAGTCACATAATAAAAATGACATAATCAAAAACCAACTTGACCAATGACCATCCCAAGGAACACGCCAGATATGTCATCTTGAGGAAGGAGAGACTGCTGTCAGAAAAATCTGATACCGGTTATTGAGTTGCTGATGCCGAGAATCCGCAGTCGACAAACACACCGAGAAAAAAAACAACACATGTTTGGATTTTGGGAGTTATTACAGAACACGGCTTTACATTACGTATCTTGATTCTTAAGTTTCTTCATTACGTCTCGCTGTTCGAGCAATAATAATGGTCAGTTCAACTTGTTTAGTTTTCATCCTAAAACAATGCAAAAGCTGCAATGCAAAGAAGAAAATCAGAACTGCGCGATAAGCGTTCATCGCCAGCTTGTCCATCGCGACAAAAAGCAATTCAATAGTAAATTTAAGTTATTGATAGTTTCTGCAACCACAGTCAACGTTTGCATTTTTTGTTTGATCGAACGTAGGGAAGCACGGGCCTCACGGATAAAGTTAACAATGTGAAGTGAATACTTTAGTTTCTTTTTTTTTTATTTCATGAAAAATAAGTATTTACTATGCATTTAATATCGATTAGGTATGAGGGCCCGAATAGGGGGCAGTTTTTTTCTCTAATACTATAACAAGAAAGTTGAGGCTACGACTTTGAGCCATAATGGGTTGCAGCTTGCACCACGCTGCAAAAAATCCTGCGGGCGCCCATGCTAGACTTCTGTACGTCTAACCAGGTTGTTAAATTCAGTCGGACAGACAGTCTATTTACTTTTTGGACAGGGATATGGATTAATTTTTTTTTAATAGTTGGTTATCCTATTATATATAATGCTCTTATCTGAGTAGGCCTAACTTAAAGATTTAGACCTAGATCTCAATAATAGGTCTAAATTAAAAGACTATTATCTATTAGGCCTATATGCTTCGGCTTCATCTAAGGTTAAAGCTATAAAAATGGTGTACTTGATGTTCCTGCAGTTAATAAATTATTGTTATCGCAAATGAATTGATTAAAATCACTAGGCTAAATATTGATCTAACACGCTTATCAGATTCCCACAATAAACGAACAGTAAGCACTACCACGTGACTTTTAAAAAATTCTGAACAATACCATTCATAATATTGCATAGAAGCTTTTGGGAAAAAGTATATAACAACATTTATAATGCTGCTACGTTTAGGTGCAGATATTGGCTCCATAACTTCTACCACCATCTTATTTTACCAATACCACTTCAAATGCAGATTGTGACTAAATAGTTGTTAATTGCATCTTTTTTAAAAAAATAATCAACGCTGTAGATATCGTGTACATCAGGCATGTCAAACTCAATAAGGTGTATGGGCCGCATAAAAACTTAGTATGACCTGAGGGGCCGCAGCCAAAAATCAGTTGCAAAACAGCCTACTAGTTTTATGTAAATTAGAAACAATACAATAGAATACAATAATTAATGGCATACCTGGCCCTTAGCTAAATTTTTAGTACATTTTGGTAATTTAAAATTACTATGTTTACGCGTTATTTTCGTTGTCCTGATTCTTGACATCTTTTCTGGGATACAAGCAATTAATGTCAGGTTGAAGTTTGTTTGCCACTCACACTTTCATCAATGAAAGGGTTGACCCACGCAAATTTTCCTAAGTTTGGGTACAGCTGCAAGGCAGCATAGGTTTGAATTCAGTTTTCATTCTGCTAGGTGGTTGCAATCCATGAGTCTCTCCTGCCCATAGCAGGGAAGCGTGGTCGAGAGGCTAAGTGTGCTTGAACTTGGCTTGTCTTGGCTACCTAGAAGGGGGCTCGAGGTTCGACACCCGACTCGGGCAGAGTTGTGTTTACTGAGCGCCTGAAGGCAGCACGGAAAACCAACTCCTAGATACCCCCTCCCTCCTACTGGTCCACAAATGAGATAGGATCAAAGCGCTCTGAGCATGCTATAAGCATGAAAGTAGCGCTATTTAAAAGCTATAATAATAATAGCTTGCTGGTTTAGACGCCAGATACTCGCCTTCGCCCCTTCTCCTGTTAGTGAAAACAGTTCCGTGGACCAAATATTTGAAAGATCAAGAAATACATGAGAAACTGCTCTTTTGCGAAAACGTTTACAATGATACTGACGGCAAATTAATTAGTTATAGATATATAGAACAACAAAATTCCTATATGAAACATGATATCAGTAGGAACGGATGATGAACTTGCAAAAAAACAACAACAATTAAACAATTTTTTTTCAGTGTGTTTGGTAATTCTTGCAATACACATTAATGTATTTAAATTTGAATTGTATCAATAAAAAGATAGATCTTAAAATGTAGCTTTAAATTAGTTTTTCACTTTTAGACTTAATACAGTTAGAATTTTTTTTAATGCAATATAAGTTTAGCAGGGGTCTACCAAAAACCTGAAAACATGATAAGGGGTCTAAGAGACAAAAAAGTCTGGGAACCACTGCTCTGGTTTACGATGACGCTGGGAATACGCATTATGTCTATGACCCAGATAATGCACAACTCACAAGATAATATAGGTCAGTGGCATATACTATGGTACAATCGTGTTAAGTTCAGGTGTTAGATGTCTTCGGATATGAACTTTATGCATTTGTTTTTTGTTCTTCCATTCAGAGTTTTTACATCAGTTATCAAAGCATTGTGTGTGATCTTTTTTAAAAAAAATAAAGTTAGACTATATTTAGATCGTTTATTCTACTATTTAATTATTTAGATTACGATTCTAAAATCAGGTCAGGTGTCAAGTTCATTGAAGTTGTCACACAGTTGTTGTCTAGACTAGATTAGAAATTAGACTAACTGACTAAGTCTAAGTCAGTAAAGTAGTTCATACATTGATGATTGCATTTCATTACCTAAATAAGATCTCTATACATAGATTAGATCTAGATTCTAGATAGATGATCGATGGTTCAGGGTTCAAACCCTGCCCCCTCCCATCCCCGGTCGTCCTGCGGGGACTATATAAATACTCTAGTAGACTCTATTCTCTAGATATATAAACAATGTCGATATGCTGAGTCATTTTAGTTGTGATTCTAGATTGAAAATTCTATATTATCTAGTAATTCTAGATTCTATCTAGACTCTAGATATAGAATCTAGAATAAGAATTCTAGATCTATACATCACTAACAGTAGTATAACAGTACATGAGTACTAATACTATACATTTCATAAAAAAATTCATGACATTTACAAAAAACAAGCGTAACAAAGTATCTGACATGTGTATTTTAAATCTAGACTAGATCTAGAAATTCTATAATCTATTTTCATTCTAGATATATTTTTAATTTATAATTAATAATATTATTATTATTATATAGTAGCTATAATCATAAAAAAATCTTGTTACTACAACTAGATCTACTAGAAGTAGTACTGGTATTGTAGTATATTAGCTATTACTAGTATACTCTTAGTATAGTATACTGTATATATATATATTATATTTTATAATAATTTAAAATACTAGTAACTAGTGTGAAGATTTCTGTTCATTTATTTCTTGGTAATTCTTCTTATATTAGTTGTTAATTAAACAGAATCATCACATGCCGGAGATTATATTAATAACTTGATAATTCAATGAAGAAACATCTGTATTCTCTCAAAACTTCTTTAATAAACTTTTTCAACTTTCACATATAAGTAACTTCTCGATTCAATAACAATTTGACTTAATTCTTCATTCATTAAAACTTAAAGATACAACAAAACTTCAACTAGTAGAACTTCAACTAATGGACCCGCAAATATTTAAACTCATACTAACACAAAACCGTTACTAAGCAAAGACTGTTACAATGCGAGGACCTATTAATAGTAGATTTTCTGATCTAGTCATTCTAGATTTAAGTTATTAAATTAAATCTTAGATCCAATTACACCAAATAATTCTAATAGATCTAGATTAATCTAGAATAATCATCTAGTCTAGAGTATTCCAGAGATTAATATAATTTCTATTGAAACATATAATATTGAAAGCATGCCATCCAGATTTATTTATCATGCACAAGATCTAGCGTTCTTAATGTAAGTAAAGTTGCTGACACTTCTACTTCTTTATTGGTCCTTCTTTCTTAGTGCTTTTAGAACATGGAATGGGTTGCCTGACAGCCTGGAAAACCAATGACTTGGCAGAAATATAGTCATTGATTAACATGCATCTCTAGATTGACCTAGGAACATGCGTAATAATCTTCTTATTTTTAAGTAATGTCAGTATTTCAAAAGATATTTTGGATATGCCTGTGGTTCTCATGTCTCGCTAGCAGACATCTCAGTTAGTCTTGGGCGGCCCTTGGGTCTGACACCCTCCACAAGCTCAGCGTATAGAATGTCTATTTAGGGATTCTTCCATCTGGCATGCAAGTGACATGTCCGAGCCACCATAGTCTTCTTTGTGTCTAAAGATGATAGAAGCTGTGCATATTGGCCCATTTCAAAATGTCCTGGTTGGAGACATGATCCCTCCAGGAGATGCACATTATGCATCTCTGGCAGCGTAATTGGAAACTATTTAATCTATAGATGCTCTTGACGCATGTAAGTTGCCCAGCTCTCACTGCCATAAAGAAGTGTGCTCAGAACACTGGCATTGTAGACTAGAATTTTGCTTGCCGTAGTCAATTTGGTATTTTCCCAGACACGATTCAAGAGTTTTGCCATTGCTGCAGAAGCCTTTCCTATTCTTTTTGTCAGCTCAGTGTCTAAATGTAGGTTGCTGGCTACCTACAGTAAGTGTGTGATTTCCAATATGTATTGCTGGTATTTCTGCAACTTCTTGTGCCAGGATTTTGGTCTTGGAGAGGCTTATTGTTAAGCTATACCCTTGACAAGCAGCTGCCTCTGTAATTCTTCATGTGAATGAGATATGAGTGCTGCATCATTGGCGAACAGCAGCATTCAGATACTCATAGATAGCCAGAAACAAGCAAATGTGAAAAAGTTAGTTTATCTGCAAATATCAAACTAGATGATAAGATAGAAGACTTCCTTGTGGCATGTGCTAGTGCCACTTTTAGCACTGCCTAGAAACATGTTGTGAACAAATCATCTACCCTATGGAACTGCTTGGGGATTTTTCATTTACTGCAGTTAGAAATCTTATGCAATGGTTGTTTTATCTTGATTGTAATATATATAACATTAACATTTGACTCATTGTTTTGTTTAGTTCTCACTAAAAGCTAAATTAAGTAGCCTTTAAAAAAATCAACAGATTTCATTCATGGTTGAAGCTTCGATGGACTCCATCATCAAAAACTTGGCTGATGCGCTTGGATCGCACCATTCGATCAAGTATGTTCATAGCTTTTAATCACTAAATTGCATTAACTGAAATTTTAGAGAAAAAGTTACTCATTATGTTTGACCTAACTAGACAAAATATAAGAATATGAACTTTTTAATGTTTTAAAATATGTTTTAGCAGTATTACATAAAAAAATGTTGGCTCAAAATGTATCCTTATCAGGAGACTTTGATTTAAGGGCTTAGACAAATGACGAAGTTAGTTGGTCTAGACGCTTTTTTCTTTGCTTGGGTAAAAAGTCACAAAGAAAAGTAGTAATAATTAAGTAAAAACATAGTTTATTGTTTTGATGAGAGTGGTATTAAAGGAGAACAGAATGCACAGGTCAAAAGTCTATGTGGGAGAGCGTTATGATGTGCAGGGGGAAAAAAACAACAGCATCATGGAGCTAACCACATATTTCTGTATTGAAATGAAAAACTGAAGAATAGTCTTGGATTGTATGTAAAACTATTTTTTGTTTTTATTTTGGATTGAGTCAAACAAGTATGCATAGGCCAAAAATATGCGTGTCATGACATTGGGGAGCATTATAAAGCAGGCCCTTCCAATTCACTGTATCAGATACTAGAATTCACATGCCAAAAGTATGCAAGTGTATAGGAATCATTAAATGTGGGCTATTTTGTTGGAAATGCACAAGGATGGGTGGATAAAAATAAATAATAGATAGCCTGATAACATATCAACAGGTCTAGTTGATGTCATAAGGCTATAATTGTTGGTGCCTAATACTTTAAATTCATTCCTTTATATATATATTTGTATATATATATTTATATATTCATTCCTTTATATATATATTTGTATATATATATTTATATATTCATTCCTTTATATATATATTTGTATATATATATTTATATATTCATTCCTTTATATATATATTTGTATATATATATTTATATATTCATTCCTTTATATATATATTTGTATATATATATTTATACAAATATAAAGGAATGAATTTAAAGTATTAGGCACCAACAATTAAAGCCTTATGACACCAACTAGACCTGTTGATATGTTATCAGGCTATCTATTATTTATTTTTATCCACCCATCCTTGTGGCATTTTACGTCTCGAGAGATGATCTTTTCCCTTTGCAACCACTTAAGTTTTTGTTAAAAATTATTTCTTGATGAAATTTCTTAAATTCCATTTTTTTCTGCATGGCTTGTATGGAATGGTAGAAATATGTTTCAATTTTTGGGGTACATTCACATTCATAATTTGAGGGTTTTTTTTAAATTATTTTGCATGTTTTAAATGCACAATATCCACACATCCTTGGCCAAAAAAAATGGCCCTCTTTTTTTTTTAACATGCTGGCATAGGGCTCTAAGTTAAAGAGGGAATTACTTTTTTTAAAAATCTATTATGTTACTTTAGAAATTACCTAGATTTCATTGCCTATATAATCATAGTAATTAAGAAATTATCAAGATGTTCTTCTATATATAGATATTCTTTTTGACTTTTACGTTTTGTGATTACGTTTGAAAATGTGTTCCTCTTAAAGAAATAGTTATTAATATCAATATTAAATTAGAATAAATCTAAGTTTACATGTCATAACATTCATTTAGACATATTTTATAAACCAGTACATTTTGAAACATGCCAGCATTTATAAATCGCAAATATCTTTACGATTTCTCAGGAATAAGCCATAAAAACAGTGCTGATTGGGTTCAGGTTAACCATGGCGGCAAGGTACTTGATATATGGACAGTTAAAGTTGAAGGTGATGTGCAGGGTTCAGTGCCTCTTGTTATCATGCATGGCATGGGAGGCGGGGCAAACATGTTTCTCAATAATATAGATGATCTGGCAGAACAGGTGAGCCTTTGTCCAGCACTAATGTATTTCTAACTTAGTATGTTTGTCACTGATGATTTATCAAAGTTTCAGGATTTATAGAATTTAAAAACATATCATAATGATGTATTTCACAAACATGCTCAACAAGAAGCTTTGTTTATATATTTATTCTAAGGATTTAATTTTTACTATTTTTTAGAAGCTACGTTATTTTAATTTTAAGTTGTTGTTGTTATAGTGTTGTCTTTCAGTTCATATGTCAGATTTGGATCTCAGAATTTGAAAGCTTTTAATGAATATCCAATGACTGATGAGTATTACTGTATAAGAAGGATAGCCTATATTATATAACTCATGTGATTTGTTTTTACCTTTTTTTGTTCCTTATGTCTAATAAAACATTGCTTTTAATGAACTTTCAGCGAGATGTCATTTTGTTGGATTTACCTGGATTTGGACTCAGCAGCCGGCCAGATCTACGAGTCAAATATGAAAATGGCTGGTGGGTCGATACATCTGCAGATGATGTGGAGGAATTTTACACAGAAGTTCTAGAACAATGGTTTCAAAAGTTGTGCTTAGATAAAGTGATACTTTTAGGTAATGAGATTTAACCTTATTATGATGTTTTAATGGGATTTTCAGATTACAGAATGATCCTTCACTTCCTTCACTAGATTGTCACTTGAACAATATTCTTTCTTTTTCCTTTCCTTTTTTATTTCCATTGTATATATTTACATTTCTATAAAACATTTTTTTTTTACTTTCATTACTGTAATAGGTTTAAGAATTATGAGTCACTTAAATTGATTTTTAACAAAATTATTACTATTTTAGCACATAGCATTACCAGATTAGCGCTTGGCTTCCAATCCTGGGTCCTGGTTTCGATTCTCTGTGAAGACTGTGATTTTGAATTTCAGGATTTTTAGGGCGCCCTTGAGTCCATACAACTCTAATGGGTACCTGACTTTAATTGGGGAATGTAAAGGGGTTGGACGTTGTGCTGGCCACATGACACCCTGCTCGTTAACCATTGGCCAATTAATTAATTAATGCCCCATAGATTGCAATGTTTGAAAGGGGAACTTTACATATTACCAGATTTGGATAATGTTTGTGGACCAGAACAGAGATATTTTTTAAATTCACTAGGCAGGCTATTTCTAAGTCATTCCTCTTTTTCTACAAGTATATGTATGAGGACTAAACTACTGCATTGGCTGTTGTTATTTTTTACAAAGTTATATCAAGTCTCTGTCTGCCTTGGTGAAATTTTCAACACATTTTTTTTTCTCCCACTTCCCATTCTCGGAATGCACAATTATTCATTGTCAATGACAACATATGAATCAATTTAAAACTTAACCAATTAGTTAATCAAATAGTTGTAACTTATTAATTACTTTTTATATAGAAAAAGTACTGAGCTTAGGGGAGATAAGCTTTACAATACTGAGAGTTATGGCATGGATAGAATTGGGTTTTCCCTTCAATCAATTTAATTATTTTTTTAAAAGTATTTTTAATATTTATCTCTTTTATTTCCTTGTACAAAGCTTTTATCCACTCCGTCCACCTGTCTGTCTGGCACAAATTTGGTACACATTATTTCTTCCACTACCCATTCTCGGATTATGTTGAGAATTGCACAATTTTCCATTGTCCTTAGCAAAACATTGAATCCAATGAAAAATATAAAAAAATTAATTAGTGGTAATTAATTAATTTGTTTGATATATAAAATAGAAATAAATCTTACAGCATTGAGATATGTGGCTGCAAATGTGCAATTCTTATCCTTATATAAGCTTTTAAAATTTTTTTTTATATTTTTATTGTATTTATATATTATTGCTTGAATAGTTATAATATTGCTAAACTAAAATAGTTTTAAAAAATTATTTGGGTCAGTAGTTTTTTTTTCTTCTTTGTCGTATAGCCAAATACAGAGAAAATCCTCTTAATATAGACCCACAAATTATTAAAGTTATTTCAATTAAAAAGAAACTTCATTAGCTTTATATTAAAAGCAATCCATAATTAATCAAAAGGTATAAATTTTATTTCTAAAATACTTTGTAGTACCAATATATAAAATTATTTCTTTTAAACTATTAAGTAAATCATAAAATAAGTTGTCTTGTGAATACACCCATCTTTCATTTTACTTACTTCTCTATTCAGGTCACAGTTATGGTGGATATCTCTCTTCTGTCTACTGTTTAAAATACCCAGATCGTGTCAAGCATCTCATCCTTGCTGATCCCTGGGGCTTTCCCCAGCGACCTGCTGCAGCAGACATGAGGCCTTTCATGAGAAACAAGGCCCTTGTGCTGTTGTCTAAGTTATATGGCAAGATGAATATTTTTACACCACTTCGTGTTCTTGGACCTCTTGGTGAGTTACAGGAAATCAGTGTACACAATTAATAATAATTGGTAAAAATTTCTTTACACGTTTACATTCAATTTATATTTAAAACTTAAAGCTGAATAATATATATTGTAACAAACTATGAAATAGTAAATATTCTTTATTTATGACTGAAAAACAAGCAAAATAATAAAAAATTGTTTTTAAAAAACAAAGCTTATATTAAGTGTATCATTTAGTTTGGATCAGTCATGTAATTAAATTTGTAATAAGCCTCAGACAAAAATCTATAAAGGGACTTACTTATTCAGTTTATACCACCACGTCAGTCAAGTACTCTTTCTTTCCTTTGTTTGAGATATCAAACAAGGTAATTTATTAATAATAGTTTATTAACTATTTGTTTAATTTTTTTTTTATTGATGTTGTCAGGTAAAAGAAATTAATTGTGCAAAATTTCAGCTTGATCCAAGATTGGGTTTCGGTGAAATAATATGTACAAACGTTTGGCCAGACAGCAGAGTAAGTTACTATAAGCTTTGTAAAAAATCTTTTTACCGCTTCAAAATAGAGTTATAAATAAGGGTTTTAAATTTCATGTTACAACTATCAGTAATATGAATTAGAATTTAATAATTAATCATTATTATTTCCTATTGTGTATATTTAAAACAGTATTTTAGCATATTGATTGTAATATTACAATTCTGTAACCTTCTCCTAAGACTACAAAAGTCTAGAATAATGCATTAGATTAGACTACAATTGTGTACTTACTGTTATATGTTCCTATAAATGTGTCCTTGAGTATTACAAGTTTGCCTTTGACTTGCAAGTATGAAGTCTATTCCAGTACACATTACTATTGTAGTTTGTGTAGCCTGCTGTATTGCAAGTCTATGGCTACATGTGTATAAGCTATTGAATTACATGTATTAGAATTCATTAATTAATTATATTATAATATATATTTGAAAAGTACTTATTGATCTATTTTGCACCATATATACTTTATCTAAAATGATTTTTTTTTCGAAAAATATCAGGGGGTTAAATAAGGACCAATTATATAGCAATTTATCTAAAATTTTAAATCAAAGTATATTGATTAATATAGTCTACCAAAGCTTACTTGGTGATGTTGAAAAATATCTCTTGAATTTAAGTTGTCTATATATCTTTATTTCATTTTAATGTTAATTTTTGTTTTAAGCATTTTAACTTTAAAAAAAAAGACCTACTAACACAAAATCTAGCAGACAACTCAAACATGTGATATGTAACATAACTTTCATGTCCTCCTTGTTTATCATTCTGAGTGACATGGACATGTATATAAAATAAATACAACACATTTCATTGAAAGCAACATCATTTTTTCCATTCCCTCCTTGAACAAGTTATTTCCTCCATTGCCTTGCCCCAGTCCAGTCTCATCCAAAATTCTTGATGGCTTTGTTTGAAGTGTTTTGCATTCATGTTTTCTGTAATATTTCCTTTCCATTTTGATGTTCCACCTTGTGTGATGTACTTGTTCAGGCTGTCTTGAGGTTCAATTAATTACTCTGCAAGCATTTGAGTTTTATTGTTCGGGTGTATTCAGTGTAGTTGATCAACAATACAGAATAAACAAGACGATCGATTTAACGAGTAAAGAGATGTGGTCAACACTGATGAACAGTTCATACTATATTTATTCCAATAAAAGGCCACAGTAAAAGTCTCTGTCAAAATAAACACGTCTTTACCCTAGAGGATTCTATCGCTAACTGATTTTCCTGTCTCTAACCCAAAATATCCCAAACGTCACTAGTCCCGTTCAATATATGTCTTCTATGGTGCGTCGCTAAATAACTAATACTATAAACTAGGTGTCTAACAGATTCCTCCCCCCCTTGAAAAAAAAATATGTCAATATTTTTCTACTACTGTCAAGTCTTACAAGGGCATTTGCATTTTATGGGGAAGACAACAAACATAAAATAAGGCATTTTGAAATCTTCATCTTGGCTTGACAGTTCATGATGTTCATGCCAATGTTCATAATATTACACTGTGTAGACTTCCAAAGTTCCAAAGTCATCTTCATTTAATAAACAGTTTATCATGGAAATGTGGCATCTCATGGGCACGTCATGCAGTATCACCTCTCACAAATGTTCTCTACTGGCAGTAATCTGACAAAATATAATATTTCAAAAACAAATTATAAACTTTATCTCCACATTTAATAAGTTTTTCCTTACCACCCTTTTATAAGCTTTCGTCCATTTTTCTTTTATACTCACCCTTCTCCATTGACATAACTTTTTCCAATGATAGATGAAAATGATTCACAATAAATATAACCATACTTACTTTCAAATGCTTAATGATCAAATTTAGTTATCTCCCTTTTCCACTAACACTTAAGTTGTGCCATGTTAATTAATATTACCTTACAAAAATTAAACATCAATGTAGTATATACATAGTATTTACAAGTATCAATTCCTCATGTAAGTGTATGTCAATCTAGACAACATATAAACAATTTAGAATTATCAATCAATAATCAATATCCAATGTCAATAAAGTACATCATAGAATTTACTCATTATCATTACAGTCCTAAACTTGATCAATCAACATTATACTTCCATTTAAAATTCATTTGTTTCATATTATTTCTCAATACATAAATAAACTTTAATATACAAGTTTAAACTTGAATCGATTCCACGTTCAGAATACTTATTTATTTTACATCACATCTTGTCCTGTCATTTTGTTTATCATAAGTTCTGTACCCATTTGCTTTATAGTCATTATATTTGTTTCTACTTTGGTTAATTCTTCCACCAAATCTACAACTAGAACTCGCAATCTTCTGATTGGTATGGGACCTACTCCAACATTCTCTAGCCAAATGTCCTTGCTTATGACAATTATAACAAGTCATGTTTCTTCTATTGTATGAGTTATTCATAAGTCTATTGTATTGTCTAGTATTTCTGTTTAACACAATTCTGTTCAATAAATGTTCATATTTGTTTTGCCATCTGTCAATGTCCCTCATGTTACAAGACCTAATTCCTCTAATGTTACCCAATAACATATCTTGTGTCAAACTAGGTATTGCTACAGCATTACAGTAACCAGTGAAAAATGGTGTCTTGATAAAAATTCTGAGAGCTTTAAATTTCTTAATACTGCCATCTAACAATCTAACCTTTTTCATGTAACCTAAATAACACCATGGTTCTAAAAATTTTGAATGAATTGCAATTGTTTTGCATGCTGTGTCCCTGATAAAATTTATAGATTTTCCATTTACTAGACCTTTGAATAGTTTAAAAGTATTTCTCTTTCCCTCAACCATGTTAATTTCTTCTATAGTGTTACCATAATTTAGTTGTTCAATATCACTATCCTCATCACTATAATCTCTATCCTGATTTTCATTAGTATAGTAAACTCTACTTGCTTGATTCCTATCTCTATGTTTACTACTACTTCTGTTTTGATTTCTATCTCTATATGAGTTCTTATCATTTCTTCTATAGTATGTTGGCTTTTTGCAATGGGAAGCTATGTGATCTTTCTTATGGCAATTGAAACAAGTTATTTCCTCAGAATGATTATCCCTAGATTTTGATCTTCCATTTCTATCTCTATTTCTATTTTCAAACCTATTTTCATTTTCTCTAGAATATCTATCATTACTTCTGACTTTTTTCTCACTTGTGAATCCTATTAAATCTACCTTATTCTTATCTTTAGTAGAGAATGGATTAGTTGGATAAGCATTTTTATAAATTCTCATTATTTCTGTGACTTCATCTAAACATTTAGGATTTCTCTCTTTAATGAATGATTGAAGTTGGGGATCACACTTGTTAATAAAGTTATCTAACAGAATGAACATTGTTTAGTCCCTCATAAGAATGTCCCACTTTTTCTAACTTTACCCACTTATTGAACAAATCTTTCTCCATATTAATAGTAGTTTGAGGTTCTATTTCTAATGATGGTACATTATCAAAATATTTCTTTCTGAACGTTGTAGCATTATGACCATATGCATTTAACAACTCTCTTTTCAAGACTTGATAGCTATCATCAATATGATGGTCATGATTTTGGCATATTGTTAGAGCTTGACCATGAACGAAGTCTATCAGTATTTCAGACCATTCTTCCTCTGGCATATTAAATGTAGACATTTTTGCCTCATATCTTTTCAGAAAATCACCAATGTCATCCTTCTGTTCATCAAAACTTTGTATCTTCCTCTTTAGCCATGTTTGCGAAAAAGGGTTGTCTCTTTGTGTGGTAGCATTATTTGAATTATTTGTGTTTTTTCCTTGAGTTGTCTGTGCAGTTTGAGCTCTGGCTTGTGCTGCATCCAATCTCATCTTCTCCATTTTAGCCTCATGCTCTCTGGTTTTTTTTCTCTCTTTGTCTTGCCTTTCTTGGTCCTCTTTTTGCTTCTCATATTCTTCCTTTCTGATCCTATCTTGTCTTTCTATCTCTTGTCTTTTTTCTTCTTTTTGTTTCTCTATCTCTTGTCTTTGACGTTCTTCTTGTCTCTCTATCTCTTCTTTTTCCCTTCTTATTTTATGTTCCATTTCTTCTCTCACAACTTGCTGTACATAAGCTGCCAAGTCCTTTTCTTTTAACTCCATGGCCTTTCCATCTTGCATGGCTGCTTCCTTAACCTCCTTAAAGTCCAGATATGATGATGTAGCCATTGTATTATATTTTCACCCAAATTGGTTATGGCTATACTTTAAACTTATTTTATATTTAATTTTTTCACAATTTTATACAAGTTTTAAGTGTTATGTCTCTATAAATTTAGTAAATGAGTAAATCTAGTCTGAGTTATATTCAAATCTATATATTAATATCACACAAATTTAAATCCAGTATATTATAGTATATATAATAGTACCATCTAGATCTAAAGTTACCAAGAGCACTATGACTGAGTATGAATAACTATGACCAATTTCAAATTTGATATGACTGAAGTGTCTAGAGTCTAGATTAGATAGATCTAATCCAGAAATTATGTTTCTATTTAACCATATGAAATAAATATGTCCATACAATATGTATCAAATATATCTTTAACAAGATATATCTAGAATGTACTACCTTCATTCATCTTTGAAATTAATATTCAAAATTAGAGTCTAGATCAGTAGATGTACAAACAAAATGTACACAAATTTGTGGATCTAAAATTAGCCAGACGACAATGTTTGACTACTATGCCAGTTTCGGCATTATTCTCATGTCAAAATCATATTTGATTTTAACCGCTCAAACTAAAAATGTATTTTAGTCTGATTCACAATAAAAGACTCTTACCTGCACTTTTTATCATGAAGTGAAAAAATAACAGATCTAATTAAATTAATAAAAAATAAATAATATAATATCATATACTCAAATGAAATAAATAAATGAGACTATCGCTATGGGTTGGGATATGACAATATGGCACACATTGATAATGTCCCGAAGTAACCAAGCAACAACGGATATGACATTTACACAAACAAAACAATCACTATACTAAACGTATAATATAGCTTTTCATCTAAATTACGTCTTTCCCCGACAGTTTGGTGGCGCACCACCTGATTTTACTCAAGCTAACGAACCAAATTTTGACAAAATCTATTTCTAAGGGCAATCTAAACATATAAACTAATAAGAAAAATGGCACTTAGCTTTGATAAGAAAGATTCCTATGCTCGGATTCCCGAATATGATAGATCTACAGAAAATTCCACTGCCTCTCTTCCAGTTCCGGTGCTGCCAGTGGATACAATCCGTGTTGCTTATCCCACGTAATGCCCCAGATGTCTTGATATGCCACAGCAAAATGTTTCAGTTTCCTAGACGACTGTTGATGACCGTGTGTAAAGTTCCGACAACTTTGTGTAAACAGTTACTGACGAATAGGTTAACGGTTCTCCTGACGACGACTTGATTTGCGTAGACGACTACTGGCAAATAACAGTGACAGTCTCCTGACGGCAACTTGATCTGGGCAACTGACGAATAACGAAATGACATATTTAGAAAACCATCCAGATTATATTGACAAATCATTTTTAATTAAAACAGATTATAAAGATTTCACTGCATATTTAGAATGCCAAAGATTGGATGGACATTGGTGTGATGAACCACAGCAGATATTTTGGAAACAGACATGCACATTTGGCATGACAATGGGCACATCACGGTTGTGAAATGCAGAATGCAATCATTATTGGATTCAAAGAAAGTGGTTATCGGGCAAATTACTGAAATTCATTATGTCAGTATCAGACCCAAATGTTTCCAAAATACTTGCGATGAACCTGTAAATATATTGAATGCAGATGAAAATTTGAATGAATTAATTAATGATGTAAACATACAGCCCATACAGGGTGAATTTTTTCCTGAGGGACTATCCCTAACAAGATTCAAAACATGGCAGAAAAGTAGACCATGGCTCCAAGCCACTGCCGATGGAAAAGTAATCTGTACATATTGTACTTCAGTAAAAAATTTAGGCTTGCATGGAAAAGAAAGAATGCGAATAGAGAAAACTTTTGTTGAAGGTCTCTCCATACTTGAAATAAACTCTAAAAAAAAGCAAAATTAAAAAACTCAATGACAAAATTACAGAGCATGGTAAAAGTGTGTCACATGGAATTTGTGCAAATATCAAATTAATTGAAGAAAAACGCTTGATTGAAGAAAGTTTATCAAAAAGTGAGAACTTATGGCATCTTCAACATCAGAATCAAGTGGACGTTACATCACGTATTTTTCGCACAGCATCTACAGTTTGTAAGCGTGACTGTGCATTTACTTCACATCCGGAAATTATGCTTCTTCAGGAACTGAATGGCCTGGATGTAGGGAAGTGTCTTTTTTCAGATCATTCTTGCAAAAATATTATAGTTTTTGTTGCTATAAAAATGAAGGAAAAGCTTTTAAAATACATTCTATTTGAGACTGAAGCAACTTTTTCCTTATTATTTGATGAAAGTACTTCAGTTTCTGTGAAAACTTGTCTTATTCTTTATATACGAATAGCATACAACAATGAAATAAACAATTGGTTTTTAGATCTTTTTGAACTGCCTAGTCAAACGGGTGAAGATATTGCAAATTCATTGCTTGAAGTTCTACATAAGTTTGGATTTACAGATGATATACTGAAAAGGCGGCTTGTTGGAATTTGCACTGATGGCCCAAGTAATTTACAAGGTGAAATGAAAGGTGCTTTGGCATTATTGTTGTTTTTCACTGCATGGCTCACAAATTGGAATTAGCTATTCACGATGTATTGAAAACATCAACAGAACTCTCACATTCAGATATTTGCTGAATCATTATATTCTCATTTTTCACGATCACCAAAGAATAGAAATCAATTAGAAATTGTGGCAAAAGAAGTACACACAGAGTTACTAAAAACTGGTCGTACATTTGATATTCGTTGGGTGGCATCCTCTTTGCGTAGTGTTCAAGCAATCTGGCAAAACTATTCAGCTTGGATATGAGCAGAAATGTTCGAGATAGAACTAAATGCAGTGGAATAAGTCAAAAACTGAAGAAATGGATTTTTGTTTACGAACTAACAATAATCAAAGAAGCCCTTGAAGTTGTTAAAAGTTTATCACTATTTTTACAAAAAAAATCATCCTCAGTTAGAACAGTAAATGCTGAGATTTCAAATGCTATAAAAACATTGTCAGCCTTCAAAGAATATGATGGTGTCAGTGGTCAGGATTTTTTAAAGGAATTTTCTTGCACAGGTACTTTCAAAGAAATCAAGCTTATGCCACCAACGGAAGCGGAACAAACAAAGTTTCACAATTTTAAGAAAAAGTTTGGTTGACAACATCTCCTCCCGTTTTGACAACAGCACACTTGTGTTGAAACATGCTGAAGTTTTATGTAAGGCTAATTGGCCAAAAAACACAGAAGAGTTAATGTTGTATGGAGATCGTGAAATTATGGAACTTAAAAAAATTTTGAAAAATGAAGCACGTCATACTTCAACAATAGTGCACCAATTTTGAATGACAAAAGATGGTCATGATGCTTATGCAGAACTCAATGAATTGTACAAGAGATTAGATGTTCTGCCAATATCTACTGCTGATTGTGAGCGAGGATTCAGCGCGATGAATGTTACTCACACATCTCTTCGGAATTCATTAGATGTTGAAACTATCAATCACTTGCTTTTTATTAAAATTAATGGTCCGCCACTTCAACATTTTGATGCCAGGTTGTATGCCACAAAGTGGTTGAAAGACGGAAGGCATTCTGCTAGCGACCTACCTTCTGGCAAACCAACTAAAGAAGTAGTTATGGAACAGCGCCATAATTTGTTTAAATAGTTTGGATTTTTAGCAAAAAATTGTTTAGAATTGATTAGACCAATTTCAAATATACAACAACGACAATAACATAAACAACGTCATCAACAACAACATCATCAATAACATAAACAACAAACGCCATCAGCAACAACTACATCAACAACAATTTCATCTACAACATCAACTACTGCATCAACAACAACATCATCTTCTGCAGTACCACCAACAACAACACAAGCTACTAAAAACTGTAAACATATATACAACAACATCAACGACAAAAACAATAACAACGTCATCAACAACAACATCATCTATAACATGAACAAACACAACATCATCATCTACAACTGCATCAACATCAACAACAACATCTATTAGCTAAAAAATGAAAACAACACACTTTCCATTTAAATGTAAATTCCATCTCAACAACAACCTAGTTTTTATTAAAAACTGTAAATTCAACCAAGATATTTGAAAAAATGAAATAAACAAATTAAAATTAAAATAAATTTCAACATTAGTACTTGTTGTATATCATTTGTTTTTAAGTGTTGTATTGTAAATAATTTGTTTTCGCATGTTGTGTCATGTTATATTGTAGTAGCACTAGTAGTTGAAGTGTTAGTAATAATAATAGTAGTAGTGGGAGTAGCAGGATTAGTAGATGGGCTCAGATTGTTGCGAAACCGGGATATCCCCGGCTCCATCCCTGGCTCTGCTTTAACTTTTACCATCCCCGCCGGGGCTGGTATTTATTCACGGCTCTGCAGAACAATTTTTCATCCCCGGCACTGGTTTTCTCCTAAATTGAGCACTGTTCTAGACCAACTTATAATAAATAGATCAATGTTCAGCAACGACAAATACGCATTCACTAACCTTCCAAAGGTTAAACGCAGTGACCGTTATAAAAGTGGCAACCGGTTCAATGAGCAAACTGCTCCACAAGAATCTCTCAAAGGGTAAGACAGAGCGATTAAGTTAGCTAACAAACTTGTAGTACTCACAATACTTCTGACAGCGGGCAAACTGTCCTTCTCAACAACTGACGAGGTAAAACTTGATATGACTATGTGGCTCCTACGACTGTTTTGGCAAGCGAAGAAAAAATATTTCCAACAGGTTTACTGACAAACTCTCACCCGTTATGAATGAACGGTTCCTCTGGCTGTAGGTCGATTCAGCATACGAAGATCAGGCGTTGATAATATACTGGTTGAGTAGACCAGATGATCACTGTCCTGACGAAGGTCACCCTGAGTTAACGGCTCGTTGAACGTACAATCGAGCAGGCGACGACTGCATGTAGAACTGACAACATAGCCTAAACAAAGTCACTCTGCGATGATGCTGTGTTCAGCCGTACTCCGATGAAACTTTATATCTTCGAGTGCACGACCCTCACCTGAGCAAACGTCCAGCTTCGAGGTCCGGTTCAAGGTTCGCCACTGTGATGTACTTGTTCAGGCTGTCTTGAGGTCAACTCTAGATGACTTGAATTTCAATTAATTACTCTGCAAGTGTTTGAGTTTTATTGTTCGGGTGTATTCAGTGTAGTTGATCAACAATACAGAATAAGCAAGACGATCGATTTAACGAGTAAAGAGATGTGGTCAACACTGTTGAACAGTTCATACTATATTTATTCCAATAAAAGGCCACAGTAAAAGTCTCTGTCAAAATAAACACGTCTTTACCCTAGAGGATTCTATCGCTAACTGATTTTCCGGTCTCTAACCCAAAATATCCCAAACGTCACTAGTCCCGTTCAATATACATCTTCTATGGTGCGTCGCTAAATAACTAATACTATAAACTAGGTGTCTAACACTTGCCACATTTCTAAGCCAGTAGCATAGTTAGGAATTTGCCATCATTTGGGGGCCCAGGTGGCTTGACCTCTTTGGGGGACCCTACATTTTGAGTAATATTTAATGTATAAAACACTTTTTTGGGGGCCTGTGAGGATTTTCACATTCTCCTCCTCCCTGCCCCCACCATAGCTACACCTCTGTTCTAAGCAGTTTCTCATGATATGGGTACTTATAACATAAAACTTCAAAGTAACTCACTCTAAGTAATGGGACTTTTTTTTCTCTTCTAAATTAAATTAAATTAAAAGGAAACATTTAAGGTTTGGTTGTGGATTGGATCATAATATTGTCAATGTAAGGAAATAGATTGAGTATATATGGTAATTACTTTTTTTTAAACTTATTGTTCCACAGCTGTCTATTAATTGAACAGTTTGTATACTCTTGTAACAAATGTTCATTTCTTCTACACACCTCTCTCACAGCATTACCACTGTTCAGAATATGTAAGCTGGGCCTTAAGACCCTCTTCATTGTTAAACTGAGTGGGAGCACTGAAGACTCAGCAGATTTGATTGAACGCCAGAAGCTGCTCAGGCAGGATGGCTTACATGTGTTCCCTAACACCACTATGCAGGATTACTGTTACATGTGGATGATGCACAGCCAGAGGTAGTCACTCTCACTAAGCTTGCCAGATAGGCTGCCAGGATTTTTTCCCATATAATTTTTTTTCCATGTGCTAATCATTTTAAAAAGCTTTTTTTTTTCAGATCCAGTTTTTTTTCATGCTTACTTTCAACATGGCTAGACACCAATATAAGAAGCTCTAGGAATACATCAATCTAAAATGTTTTTTTCTTTTTTTAAACACACTCTGGATTTTATTAATATCTTTGCTTCTAAATGACCATTATATCTTCAGGTCCACTTGTTTTCCGTTCACTAAGATCTGATTTGGGTCGCAAATTTCAGCTCTACTTCCTAGATCATACAGTTTATGATTATCTCTATGCCTGTAATACATATGGTGCCCCAAGGTATTTTTGAATTCAGACTTGCAAATATTGTTTTTTTTAAGTTGATATTTCACTATTGCACATTACAATTCCTAACAGATGAAGATAGATGCACTCTATATTGTAGAAAGCTGCTTGCTATATTTCAAAAGATAACCAGTAAACATTTTGCATTTTAAGGTACCATTTTTAATTCGATGCAAATTAATTTTTAAAAAAGGATTGTCATTTTATCTTATTATTTAAAATACAATTTTTCTAAATGTTTTCTTGATTACTATTTGTTGATTTTTTATTTCTTAATTTTTTTGTCTGTTAAAGCTACTTAAGAAGTTTTTCTAGGGTGTCCAGAAATTATTTTTTTTAAACATATGGCATACTTCAGATGGCTCCTAAGTTTAGAGTTGCATAAAGATTTTTTAAATGAGGAATCATTCATTAAAACAGAATAGGTTTTTCTTTAGTCTCAAAATGTCTTTGATTCTTTTTAAAGTGCTTTTCTGGAAATAGGTTTGTAGAAAAGAAACAATGTAAGCTTAAACAGATCTATATAGACAATTGTTATAATTTATTTGATTTCCGATTTTTGCATCTAAATAGTTTGCACCCTTTGACAGTGTGGTACTTAGGGAAGATAACGCCACTAATTTTATTTGCTCATGGTTGATGAGGGGTTTGATGCACATCAACCACCCATCTTTACTTACCCAAACAAATGTCACTTATCCATTACAGTCTGGTGGTATCAGAATTGCATTTTAAAAGTCTGAAAAAAAAATCCTACTCTCACCCCATTGTTAACTCTAAAATGTAATAGCAGCATCCTACTATACTAACTGAGCTTTTGATTGCATTTTCTATAAATATACTTTTAAAAAAATTCTACTATACATTTCTTACACATAAATACCCTTTGCTTGATTTTCCAGTTGTTGCTTTTTTTTTTCAGCTTTAGTTTTATTAAAGTATTTCTTAAAGTGTTCACCAAATTTTACTATTTTGTTTTCGCTGTCTATTTTGTTTTGGATGTGTCTGTTTTCTTTCTAAGCTTAGTGCATTCACTCCCACAAAACAATATTTTTTTCTGTGCTTTAAAAATATTAATTATTAGGGATGTTAATTGGCTTAAAGAGTTGTTTTTTTTAAATCAGAATATCTTAAAACTTAAGAAAAATGTGATTGTTTTTTTACAGTGGAGAAGTAGGTTTCAGTCGTGTTTCCATACCATTTGGATGGGCAAGGAAACCTCTTGTGGAACGTGTACAGGCTTGGGATAGCAAGTTGGATGTAACTTTTATCTATGGGGCACGTTCTTGGATAGATTCTCAGCCAGGGCTAGAAACTAAAAATCAACGACATGACAACTATGTAGATGTACATGTAAGTAGACAGCAGATGCAGTTGAGTTGGCCGCTTGAGAATTTATTTTTTTTATTTGTAATCAAGTAATGCTTATGTTCAATATTACTTAACAATTCAAAGTTTTGTTTTTAAAGTCTATTTGGACCTCTAACCCAATGGAGCAGCCTAATAAAGTTTTATTAACAATCTCCTATAATGCATGCTTTGGCATGACAAACATTTTTCAACTGTTTGGATGCTTTTACCTCAACTTCTGTCAGGTGAATAGAGATAAGGGTTACTAATTAGAATTCAGTTATGTTTGTTGTATATCTCTCTGGAATGTTCTCAAATCATGAAAGCAAAAATAATCTTTACCTTCTCTTGAATAAAAAAGGTTGACATCTTTTTTTTGTTGTTGTATGTCATTTGCTTTACTATTCAGCTTCAGCTATCTCTTGTATCCTACTGTTACTGGTGGGAAAAGATTATGTTCATTTATTTTAATTTTTATTTAACCATCACTGTTTTTATTTTCTTTTTTAAGATAATTAGTGGTGCAGGGCACCATGTTTATGCAGATCGTCCAAAAGCCTTTAATCACATAGTACAAATGATTGGTGAAGCAATAGATGAAAGTCGCAGGCCTAACATCAGCCATGAGTTTGAACAGCGTCACCTGGCCATGTCCAGCTTGCGGCGCAGATCTTCCTGTGCCTCCCAGGCTGAGCTGCTCAACGATGAGGCTGGAATCAGACAGCCAAGAGCTCTGAGCGCTCATGAACTAGCCGAGATGGTGGAGTCCGACTCCGAAAGCTCAAGTGAGGAAGACAATGTGGGAACATCTGGGAGAGTCATGTTTAGTTTGGATGATGTTCCTGCAGAAAAAGAACATAAGACTCAAACAGTTTTATCTGGTCTAGAAGAACTGTCTATGAGAAGAGAAAGAAAATCTTCATTTAGATCCCAGCCAGCAGCTGTAATGAAAAATGTCAAATTCTCAACTGAGGACAATTATGAAGGTTCACAAAGATCAGAATTTCAAACAGATTAATGTTATAGTATGTTTAGGGACCAAACATCATTGAAATATTATATGGCAAGTGTTATTTATTTAATATCAATTTGTCTAATAGTTTTGACAACTAATAAATTGTACAGTATCAGTATAATTGTTCTTTATTGTCATGCATAAAACATAACATTTTTTATTTTCAGTAAACTAAAAAATGTAAATTAATGTTAAGTTTTAATAGTTTTTCATACAAATAAATCAGGAATTCTTAAAGGTAAAGAGTGACATTCAAATTCCATCGGCACTGTGTATGTAACCAGGCAGAGGAAGTGGAAATTATAAAATGTTATCATTCTTCATTGTCTCCAAAACTAAAAATGCTAGGCTTTTTTTTCTTCTTTTTTAGCTAATTTTTGAGTTCTGAAATCTATCGTTCCTTAAAAATGTAGATAGGATTGTTACATACAAAAATGATCATGAAAAAAGCAATTATTAAGTACCAGTAAGTCTATTTTATAAAATAGAATTAGGTTGACATTGTCCTTTGGTGTTATAGGACTGCAACCACCTTATAGTTAGTACACCTTATAGTTAGTACCATGTTATAAATTAGTTTTGCTGACTATAAAATGTAAATGTTTTGATCTGCCTGGTTTCCTCTTCTCTCCTGGTTCTAGTCAAGCAAGAAAAAAAATAGACTGAACACTATCACATATCAATTTTTCAGTATTTATAAATCAAAGTTTTAAAAAAAATGTGTAGTATTATATTATATCTTGTTTGAATAAGTTGCCTGCCTACACATGCTGTACTCTTTGAATTTTTGTTTAAATGCCATCTGCTAGTTTTGGTCAAATTTGAATAGTAGTTGAACTGAATTTCCATTTTTTTGTGCTATAAAATTATCTTATCTTATAATAGTTCATGTTTAAACTTCTTTCTCAATGTTAGGATAACTTGTTTATTTTATGAACAAATGTTACAGCTAGGATCTTTGTAATATTTATTGTCAACATTTTTGTAATATTTTAATTTATTTGAAGAGAACATTTTCTTGCAGAGATACTTTATTGTGATCAAACCCCAGGATTATTTGTCCAATTGTTTTACAGACATTTTTTTTTTGTCTAAATAAAATTGTGTAAAGTTAAGCAAATAGTTTTCCATTTAACTGGAGTGAAAGTAACTCTTTTATGACACTGTTATCTTACATTTTCTTTCCTATGGTAATTGAACTTCAAAGAAAGTACATTTTCATCAGTTTACTTCATTTGAAAATGTTGACAGCTAGACATAGACCTTTTACTTTTTAAATTGATATGTATCTTAAAATTACTACTGGTACTTAAATTTACTTACCCAAAATCTCTTTCTTACATCAGCAGGTAAAAAAATAATAATGAATTATTAAATAAAAAATACTTAGCAAAAACAACAAAGCTTTTACAAATGCACATTTAGTCATACATCTCTACTGTAAGATTTATTTTCCGTATCAAACAAAATTAAATAATTATCACTAATTAATTGGTTAATTTAATGATTGATTGATGTGCAAAATTTCACCTTGTTCCAAGAATGGGAAGTTGGAGAATTAATTAATGTGTACTGGTAGAAATTGTGAACCAGACAAAGTTGATATAAGCTTTGTAAAAAATGAAGGCCTCATTTAATCTTGATGTCTTTTCTATATAAATCATCAGTACTGGTACCTGGTAAAATTAAAACACTGACAAGTACAAAATTGTAATCAAAATGTCTGTTTTATTCTACTTATGAACTGTAAAATAGAAATAAAAAAAAAAAATGAAAATCAGCTGAAATAAAATAAATAGATCTTTAAAACATGACATTCAAAAATGCTAGTGCTGTAAGCCTATTCCTGTTTCAAATGGTGTGAAGCAGGGCTATCTGATGGCTCCAATACTATTCAGCATAGTGTTCCCCCACCGCCATGCTGAAGAAAGCGTTGGAGTAGACATACGATATCTCATTGAGGCAAGTCTATTCCACCCTCAGAGGCCTAAGGCGAAGACCAAAGTCAAATATGACTGCATCAGAGATTTGCTATTGACCAAAGTCAAATATGACCGCATCATAATAGATTTGCTATTTGCAGATGACAGTGCCTTAAATCTTCAAAAGAACTTGTCCCTCTTCATTAAGGCTTGCAAAAACTTTGGCCTCACCATCAATGTAAAATTATTAATTGCTTGAAAGGCGAGACGTTAATGAAGACACTAACAAATCAAGATACGGAATGTAAAGCCGTGCTCTGTAAATCCAAACATGTGGTTTTAGCTCGGTGTGTCTGTCGACTGGAAATTCTCGGCAGCACCAACTCAATACCAAGTTTGTCTGCCAGCAGTCTCGTTTTCGACAAGATGCCATATCTGAAGAATTCTCAGCATGGTCAAGTTGGTCTTTGATTATGTCATTAACGTGACTACTGATGTGCAGTTGAGCTGCCACTTATGCTAAGATGGACAGACTGCAACATCAAAGAAACTGGTTTAAGAACAGATGAATAATTGACGACAATTAAATCAGAAACACCTGAGAAGCAGGCACCGATTACACATATTCAGTTTGTCTGGTTTCACTTACAGCTGTTATTTTAAAATACACCTAACAGTCAAAGATCTTCTCAAAGTTGTGTCTTATAGCGCGAATGAATTTCTCAGTCCATCGTGTCTCGCTCTTGCTTGGGACTGTTACGGAAGAAATAGATAATCTTCTTGATGACACCAACATCACTACATATATCTGAAACGTCATTCAGATAATTGATAACAAGTTTAAGTCTGTGGGATGCACAACGGACAAAGGCTGCTTTTGGAAATTTTCACGAATCCTAGCCTGAACACAGCTCTGAATCCATCATGGGGCAGCCATCGTAGCCTTGGCCGAGTTGTTTGTCCATGTGAAAAATGTAAATAATGTATTCTCTGACAATAAGGATAGAAACATGCGTCTCCCTTAACAAGCAACTTGACAACAGTGACAAAACCAATGAATTCTTCTCGGGTACAATCGCCATCAACAAATCAAACGCTCAAACACATCTTTTCAGTGCCTGAAATATCCGCATTTTTATTACCGAAATATCAAGAAAACGTAGTTAATTCATGTTGCTGCTGCTCGTATTTTTCAGTTTCTTGCTGCTGTCAGTGCACCGTTGCTACTAATCAACGTTTTGACTCAGACAATGGCATGGGAAGAACTTTCTTAATCTCTTCTATCGTAAACTGATGGACATGTTTAACCTATTTTATCGAGCGCTAACATTGACCACAACTCCTCATTTACCAAAATGACAGCCCTCTTCAATCTTGTTCAAAGAAACTTTCACATCTATCAAATCGAAAGACAAAAATAAAACAAAACAAGGTTACAAAGACAGTTTGTGTGGAAACACAAACTCAAAATCGGCCCCCATAGTGGTCCACCCAGGCAGGTAAAAAGGCAGGTATCAATATTTTCAGAAAGAACAATTAAATTCATTCAAAGACTAATGACAGAGAAGAATGGAGAAAGAAGGTTAACAGATCTTGTGTGGTGCACCAGCGGTCCAGCAGACCAAAGGATAGGTGAACGTGAATGTGAAATTAAATACGAACTTGGCCTAACTGATGTCTTATAATGAATTGATCTAATTGCTTTCTAAAGGATCTATCTCTTATTCAAATCCTCAAAAAAAGAGAAAAAAACATTTTCGAAAAAAAAAAATTCCATAAGTCAAGTGTTCTTAAAGAGATGCAGTGCATTGCAGTTCACGAGATAATATGAAAACCTACTTATTAATTGTTGTTTTAAATTATGTCCAACTTATATGCATACTAAATAGATATTTTTCTCTTAAAAAAAAATAAACATTATTTTTGGGTAAACGTAGTATTTTGAATGACAGAACTTACATAACGTATGTAACAAATGTAAAAAAATTTTTTTAACAAAAAGTCTAAAACCATTTGCATAAATGTGTTTAAAATATGGTAGTTGGTAGTCTCACCTACTATAGTTTCTCGCGTGTTTGTTACTATTAATAATAGTGAATAGTTGTAAAAGTGGTATATTTTTATGAAAAAACTGCTTGCATAAGGGATTTAAAAAATTAGAATTTTTGCTTTTAGAAAAGAAAAAAGTAGCCGTTACATCAGAACTTTGAATGAACTAAAATATTATGATGTCAGATTTTCACTAGTTCACGAGATCTAAACGGGACGGACGGACGGACAGACATTTCACACAAAACTAATAGCGTTGTTAGCGGCCCCCGAAAGGGGGCCGCTAACAAAAAAAAAACTTTTATCATATTCTAGGCCCTAGGCCTTTACCAAATATAATAGAAAGTTCAATTGAATTCCTTATCCTTATTAACTTTATTTTTGTGTTAAAAAATTGGCTAAAATTTGGCTTCTCAGAATTGATAGAGGGGTGCACGTAGGCTATATGATCAGCCTGATAAGTTCAGTGATAAGCCTAGGCTCGTCTACTACAACTGTACTTCAGTCACCAGTAGAAGCATAACTTGTTCAGTTGCTACTTAGATTTTAATTGATCTGATGGTGCAAAGAAATGGCTAGAATTTGGCTACTCAGAATCCAGGGGGTGCAAATGCACCACCTTGCACCCCCCTGCGGGCGCCCATGATTCACAGGTATAAGTGTAAAAAGTAGGACTATGTCTAGTTACAAAAATAATGCATCTGGCAACAAAGCAAGACCACAAATTTGGCTGCTTGTTTGAATTTGTCTGGCACTTCCGGTATAAGACATTCTTTCATTTCTCATCCTAGCAACCGCGATAACAGTTATCTAAAAATGGTAAGTAGCAATAAATACGTCTATCAAAATATTTATTAAAATATACCCAAAGCATAGTCGAAATAGTGATTGAACTTATTTTATAGTAATTGACTATTCTCTAAACAAGACTTGGATATTTCTTTCAGGTTCAATATACTTACACAACACAGATGTCCTCAGATGATTCTCATTCTGTTTCAAACTTAGTCATAGTCTTAATGACTCATCATACTGATACTCATACATCAAATCATACATGTCAGTCGACTCAGTCCTCATCTCATCTAGATCTAGTATGATCTACATCTCTTCCTTGCCTTGATCTTGTTTTAGTTCTTACCTACTCATTTCTGTTGACCCATAAAACATTAACTAATAATTATAATAAGTTTGTATGGGTAATCCTGTAGTTCAGCGCCCCGCGTCATTTTCACGACATTCTTTGGTGTCAAGGCTTGATCAGCAACTTAGCTAGTTTGTTTTTTTTTGGCAGGAGGGAGGCGTGTCATTTTGAAAGCTGCCAACTACAAATAAACATTTCTTTTACAAATCTAACTACTATTTTTTTTTAATAAGAAAACGATTTTATCTAAAAAAAAAACAAAAAACAATTTGATAAATTATTGTAAATATATATATATTTATTTTTTTTTATTTCAAATGCACATTGTTTGTTTAGAGTTTTGATCTAGATCTATGTCCAAAAAATATATATTTATAGGCCTGTTACTCATTTTTTCCAGAATTTTTTTTTTCAGAAATTAAAAAAACTTAAAATAGTAAAATACTGTGATCAAATTACAGCCATTGACAAATATAAGATATAGAACTTTACCATGACAAGATTTTAGTAGACTTTAAGGATGGAATGTATGATCTATATGTATGTGTGATATATATAGGCCTACAAATATATTAACATATATATATACATATACACATTTATATATTCAGTTTGTCTTGCCCTGTTTGATGCATTGTAAAACATACACAAAACTATGCATTTTTCAAATAAATTATTGGTACTTGATTGTGGAAATAATAATTATCTTGCCAACATCCCAGCCAGAACAGAGAACAATGTTATCTTTTTTTCCAAAGATTTATTTTAAACATCTCAAATATGTCGCTATTCCATATTTTTTAAAATAAGAAATTC
Source organism: Biomphalaria sudanica (assembly GCA_036873155.1). NCBI lineage: Eukaryota > Metazoa > Mollusca > Gastropoda > Planorbidae > Biomphalaria > Biomphalaria sudanica. Next base: position 1,633,672 of record JAZGLO010002645.1, on the reverse strand, counting down.
TTTTAGAGATGCCTTCATATTATTCTCTGTGGTGAAAATGTATATTTTTAGTACCTATATGTATCTTATATATAGTCGTGGTGTGCATTTGTGTGAATTATATTCACTAGATTCTAGTGATTTAGCTTAAATCAAGACATTAAATATATCGAGAACATTAAATTGACTAAAATTCAAAGAGTTTTCGAGTAAGATGCGAATTATCTTCACTACATCTTAGATCTAAAGGTAGACAGTCACTAGGTAGATCTATGGACTGTCCACTGCTACAAGTAGGCCTAGATTTTAGGTGAGGGCAATTTTTATGAGGATTTTATGAGACTTTTCATTTTTTAGGAGCACTACGAACTTTGGTGCTGTAAATTCAGGGGCGGATTGGCTATATGGGCGTTATGGCAAATGCCCGGTGGGCCGGCACCAAAATAGACCGGTGGGGCCACAGGAAGGAGCAAATGGATGCCACTTATGTATCAAATTGTTAAAATGTTTTATGATATATATGCTCTTATAAAAGGGACACTCCTAATTCTACAGTTTAATACTAATTTAATGTAGGCTCAAACACATTTTTCGAAATAATGTAATAGCCTACATGCGTAGACAGTGCTATAGGCTTAATCCTTTTAGGACCTACACACTGAGCGATTTTAAGGCCTATATTTATTATAAGGAGTCCAATATTTGCACACGTACAGTTACCGATACATTATCAAACTTAACCTAATGATTTTTAAGACAGGTAAACCTAGAATTGGAATCTCGTTCTATTATTAGATTTAATTAAATCAAGAAAAATTCAACAAAAACAAAATCGAACACTTAAAACACAATGTAAACCATGTGCAATGTTAATATTTATTTTACCATAACAATACTCTTTAAAAAAAAACACAAAAATACACGTTTATAAAGGTCACCAAAAAGTTCGTGCTCTCTCTTTTCACAGACACATATATAAAAAACACATATGCCACACATACATAAACATATATACATTTTAAAAACAGTTACTGACGTTAGCATCAATGCATAGGATATGATTCAGTAATTCCCACCAATAGTTCACAGAAAATATGTTTATGTCCTAAGGCAGTTCTGAACATAAATTCATTTAAATATGAATGGAAGAGTCCGTTGCTTGTTCCGAATTGGTGTTTTAATTTTCGTTTTGCTCTCATCCACATATTCTCGATGTTTTGAATGTGTGTATTGCTGTCATTGGGGTCTACGAAGTTGTCTTGATGTATTACTACAGAATAACTGTAGACTACCAACACCATCAAACCATCCAACCAACCACAACCAACTATCCACATCAAATCAACAACATCCAAACATCAAACCATCAAACACCCTAACATAACCATCAAACCAACCAAAACCAACCAATCACTGACAACCAACCATCCACAGTAAACCAACAATATCCAACCATCAAATAGCCTAACGGAACCATCCAATCAACCAACCACAGCAAACCAAAAACATCCAACCATCAAACACCCTAACACAACCATCCAACAAACCATAACCAACCACTGTCAACCAACCATCCACAGCAAACAAACAATATCCAACCATCAAATACTGTAACAGAACCATCCAGCCAACCATAACCAACCAACCACTGCTAACCAACCAAAACAACAAACCACAACCAATCATTCAAATCAACCAACAAACTATCCAAACCTACCAAAACCAACCAAATACAACCAACCAACATACCTAACAACACCATCAAACCATACAACCAACCATTGTCAACCAGCCATCCACAACAAACCAACAATATCCAACCAACCAACCTACCAATACCATCAAACCAACCACAACTGACCAACCAACACCATCCAACCATACATTGCCAACCAAACAACCAACACCATCAAACCATCCAACCATCCACAGCAAACCTACAATATCCAACCAACCAACAAACGTAAGAACACCATCAAACCAACCACAACCAACCTACCAACACCATGAAATCATTCAACCAACCACTGCCAACCAACCCCATCAAACCAACAATATCAAACCAACCCCATCAAACCATCCAACCAACAATATCCAATCAACAAACAAACCTACTAATACCATCAAACCAACCACAACCAACCAACCAACACCATCAAACCATCCAACCAACTACAACCAACCAACCCCATCAAACCATCCAACCAACAATAACCAACCAACCACCCACAGCAAACCAACAATATCCAACTAACCTACCAATACCATCAAACCAACCACAACCAACCTAGCAACACCATCAAACCATCCAACCAACCAACCACTGTCAATCAACCAAAAAACAACAAACCACTAACAACCATTAAACTATCCATCCAACCAACCAAAACCACATAAAATCAACATCCAACCATCAGACACCTTAACACAACCTTCCAGCCAACCATCTATCCATTCAACCACAACCAAAAAAAACACTGCCAACCAACAAAAAAATCACAACCATCAATCAAATCAACCAACAAAATATCCATCCAATCAACCACAATCAACCACAACCACAATCAACCTACCAACACCATCCAACCACTGCCAACCGAAAAACCACAGCAAAATAATAACATCCAACCATCAAACATCCTAACACAACAATCCATTCAACCAGCCACAGCAAACCAACAACATCCAACCATCAAACACCCTAACACAACCATGCAACCAACCATCAATCCAAGCAAATAACCAACCACAAACATCCATCCACCCATCTATCCATCATCAAAATTTACCTTAGTTTCTACAATTAATTACTTTATTTATCTTTAGTACACTTGCAACAGCCTTTAGTAAACAAAATGTGAAAAAAAAAAGATCCTTAAAATACTACAAGTTGGCAACACCACTGTACATTACCAACAAACAAAATGGCGGTGTGCAGATCATATTAAAAGTCGCTAACGTACTTTATTCATGTCATTCAAAATGTAAAGGTTCTTTTTTTAAAATCCAAATTTATTAAAAACACTAATTACATGTATTAAATTTTATCCTGGCTAATTATCAGCATTTTATGAACGCGGGACGCTGATATACAGGATTTCTTGAAACATTTCACAAGTACAAGACAAGTATATCATGGCCTCATTATCATAATTATCATTTGTCTTGTACGAATGAGCCTCATTTGTTGGCAAAACGTCTACTACTAATAGGTCTTTGGATCATCTTGTGGAAATAAGATAAATGCCTGGGCATTAGCTATGGTTGGAAGAATGTTGCCCACTAATCAGTTCCCCCTCCCTCATGCAGCTGATTATCTTTTACAAATCAAAAAAGAGCATAACATTTTTTTTTCTATTTAACCTTGGTTAGACCATTATTAATATATGCCTCCTCTGTTTGGGACCCCTCAATTCAAGAAAACATGAGAAACTAAAACAGACACAAAATAGAGCTGTTAGATTTGTAACAAACAATAACAAAATTCACATTTGACTAGAGTAACACCATTAATTAAATAAATAAATTTAGACACCCTTCAAGATAGAAGACTAAAAATAAAAGTAGCAGTAATAAAACACTGGACCATAACTTTATTATAACACCTACCAAATGTTTGCACATATACTATGCATATACCCTGCACAAATTACAAAATAAGTAAAAACAAAATCTTAAACCCACACCCTAATATAACCTGCATGTGCAAAGCATGACTTGCCATAAATTTACGGTACTATTTGTTTTCTTGTTGTTAAGAATGAGATGCTCATAAAGCTTTCCAATGAACATTTCGTAACAACACAGCTAACTATAGCTATTTTATGTTATGAGTAAAATAATTTTTGTTAACCCCACATCTTTGTATAGCTGCCATTTGCTTGCAAAAACTTATAAAACCCATAAGTTATATATGTGCAAAAATATAATAATAATAATAATCTTTATTAACCATAAGGAAATTTGTCTTAAAATGTGTGCATTACACAAATCAAAACATTTTAACTATAGAAAACAAAAATATACATTCACACCATATTCACTCATAATTTAGTCTGTGTACCTAGTTTCACATGAATAAAACAAGTGGTTTTTATTTGTTTTAGCTTTTTTGTTACTGAGTTGAAAGACATGCTGCAATTTGATTTCTGTTTCTCTAGTTGTTCTAATTCTTCTACTTCTTTTTGTTAAATTATTATTATTAAATAATTAGTATTATTCAATCATCTGCAAATAATCTGATTTTTGTTTCTAAACTAATGCATTTATGTAAATTAGGAAAAGTAGCAGATTTTAATGACAATGAGGGAGGGGGGCATGATAAGGTAGGCTTATCATTTATGATTAACTAGCTGGATATGACCTGTGGCCTGCAGACCTTAGTTTGGATATAACTGCTTTAGTGAATTGGATTGAGATCTTTGTCAAACATGGCAAATATTCCCTTAACTTTTATCTTTTTTTTTTTTTTGTTATTTTGCCATGAAAATGAAAGCAGAGTGTGAAAATGAGTTTACCATTTTAGCCAACATATGATATTACATATAAAAAAAAGCCGGTACTGTGAAAATGGGCTTACCAGATTTGTTAAAAAGTTTTGTTCTTTAATAGAGATAAATTTAGTTACTTTTTAATTTTATTTTTATGGCCTTCGGTTTGTGGGTGTGACATTAAACATACACTACGGTCTCCAACTTGACCTAAGCAACATTTAGACCAAGTTTTATCAAGATTGGTCAACTTTTTTTTTATTTCTATGCGGATTCTGACGATTATCTTATTTTATTATCTGACTAAATCGTCTTTGTCCAGATATCTGGTGCACCCCTAGTTTAAATGGTATGAATTTTAGGTGTAAAGATATTTTCTTTCTTAGTTCTAGCAAGTATTTCTATTTTAAAACCATTATTTCTCTTTCCCACTAATAAATGTTAGTAAAACTAAGTAAGCTTTGTAACTCTAATGCTGTATTTAGATATAGTAATGGCAGATTAATAAATCTTTAAATCTATATATCTTCTATAACTTAGACATAGACTAAAAACAAAATATTGTTTTTCCCATATCTAATTCAAATGATTCTTTGCAAATGTTTCAAGTATTATTATAGCTATTTGCAATCATACTGTGACTTTCTTCATCTAAAAATCTTTACCTTGAAAAGAAAGATTATTACAAATTAGATATTCCTTCTTTTTAGTCATAGATCTATAAAGTTGTTGAAAAAATAACTTTCATATTTTAATATTTCTTACTTAGACTTAGATCCTCTTGCACTGTATGGCACATTGGACGGCAAGCTGTCGCAAAGATCTGTCACTGGCAATGTCTGAAGCTCTTCCCACCTGGTGTCCACTGTTTTGAGGTCCTCTGTGAAAGTGTGGCGCCAAGTTATACGAAGACATCCTTGTTTGTGCTTTCGTCATATTGGCTTCCATGTCATCACAACATTTGGCATGCATAAAATTCATTTTGTCGAAGAACATGTCCTGCAAATTTATGTGACGCTCTGTCACAACCTCACTAAGTGGTCAACTCCCAGTTTGGCATGGGATTTATTTGTTTGAGACACCATCTCTATAACTGACCCCAAAATCCATCTTTTTTGTTGAGTCATATTTAGTCTTTTCTCAATATTGACAGGTGACCTCCATGTCTCGGATGCATATTTTGCTGTTTGGGTGACAATTGTGTTAAGTAGGTGTATTTTTGTCTCAAGTTCAATAGCTTGGCTTGTCCAAATAGGTTGCAGCCTTTGGAAAATGCTCCCTGCCTTTCCTTTGTCATAGTAGGCATCCCCATCATTTGTTATGTTGCTACCTAGGTATGAGAAATTGCCCAACTCTTCAAGCTCTGACTCGCCAAGTCTGAAGGGAGCACCTTTTGCCATTTATATACATATATATTTCCCACTCTCACAATTTTAGTATAACATAAGTTTATTCCGGGAACCAATTTTGGGTGTCTCTCTATCTAGGCTCTCTGCCACTACTTATATGCATTTATTCGTAGACCAGAGTAGTGCAGTATTGTCCGCCAAGTCCAAGTCTGTCATTCTATTCTGTTCAGGCCATGGAATACCGGGGGCAGTCTGATTCATTACTCTCTTCCTTATGTAGTTGATGGCTATGGCGAAGAGGAGGGGAGACAAGATGCACCCCTGTCACACACCTGTCTCGATGCTCTAGAACTTTGTTCTTCTTTCTTCTGTTTTAATGCAGCTACTAGATTGAATGTATAAGTGTTGTAAAATTTGGATGATTTTTTTCTGGGATGCAATATTCTCTAACTATTTTCCATAGTGATTCTCGATGGACACTATCAAATGATTTCTTAAAGTCTATGAAACTGATTGTTAGCCGTTGATGGTATTTAAGACTTTGTTCTATGATATTTCATACAACAAAGATCTGCTATGCACATGAACTTCCTCTTCAGAAGCCTGCTTGCTCTTCTCTGAGCCTCTCATCTACAGACTGTTGAAGCCATCTTAACAGAACAATGCTAAAAACTTTGCCAGGGACAGAGAGGAGAGTAATACCCCTCCAGTTGTTGCAATCTGTCAAGTTACCCTTTTTAGGACACTTTATAATCACTCCTTTTTGCCAGCCCTCAGGGACTTAAAAAGTTTGCCTACAGAGATTTAAGAGCTCAGTCATGTTTTACCGATTCTGCTGACACCATGTCTAGCCCTGGTGCTTTGTTTTTCTTTAGGACTGCAATAGCCATGGCAACCTCCTCTGTTGTAATTAATATATTAATAATATTATAATTGTATCTATTTATAAAGATTAGATACCTTTTGCTAAAAAAAAAAACACAACATATTTCTATAAGTGTAAGGTGGGATTCTAAAATGTACACTTCGTCTTCATACATACTCTTATATACACATTTAGACCACAATAAACCACACACTTCAACAGCAGGGAATACACATTCTTATTGGTCAACGGTGTCATCTCTGCTTAGGTCAGGTTCATTTGTGAATTAATACATAAAAATATGTCGTGTATTCCCGGCCTGACAGCAGACAGATGTAATACATTCAAATGACTAACACATGCTGATGCTCTAAAGAAACATCAAATATTTAATATGGTCAGATATTTACAATGCAAAGAGATGATTGGTTTAACTTCATCAGTGATGGTATATGTTTTAAAATTTGCTCAGATTCAATAATTTAATTTCCTCAGTCACTTTTTTCCTCCAAAAAAACTTTTGCTATACTCTTCACATCTTTGTAGGCACTACTGCATTTTTCTTTTAATCATTAGGCTGCTGAAGTAGAAGAAACTTTGAAGAGAATCCAGTCTCACAGAGGTGTGACAGGGACAATAGTTGTCAACAGTGAAGGTAAAACACAATCTAACAGAGTTAATCATTTTATATGGCACATTTTGATTGTTTTTTTTTTTTTGTTTGTGTTCAAATTATCATCGTATTTTTTATTTTAATACCCTTTTTACATTTTATATCAAAAGAGTTGTAGATATAATTTTGGTAGGGAAAATTTAATATTATTTCATCATAGGCTAATATATTTCACCTTTTTGGATTTATTTTGTTCCTTTATATGTTTGAGCTAGTCTGAACAAAGATACAGATGTTAGCTAATATATACTTAGTGCTAATTTTACAAAATATATTATTCTAATTCTATTCGAAATGAGGTTGCATTATATAATGATATGAAACCACAGGAATTAATCATTAATTTCTATATATTATTGCTTATCACAATGATCATCTTTGTTTAGTACAAAGTAAGATTATGCATGTCCTTTTTGAAACTGTTATTTACTAGGCATACCTATAAAGACTACACTGGACAACTCCACAACTGTGCAATATGCTAGCCTCATCCACAGTTTGACAGCGAAGGCACGAAGTACAGTCAGGGATATTGACCCTTCAAATGATCTCAAGTTTTTGCGAATTCGTTCCCGTAAGAATGAGATCATGTGCGCACCTGGTAAATATCGCCAACTTCAATTGATTTTTCAAATTCGCTGATTAGTAGCTCCTTACTTTGTGTTGCATGGATACTTAGTCTATAGCCTCTGTAATAGTGTCTGAAATAGCATCTATTTGTAAATTACATATTTTCCCGCATATATTCCCCTGCATATGTGTATGATCCGCACATGCATATACCCCACACAAATGAGGAAATAAGTAAAAATAAAATTGTACAACCCACACCCTTAAATGCCCCACACGTGTAAAGCGTAACTTTTCGTAAACTGCTGGTACATAAAGCTGTTGCTCTTCAGACATGTCATCCTCGAAACGCAATCATGCTCCAGTTGTTGTTCCAACAAGCGATACATAGAGTGCAATACACATGTGAAATATGAGCCTATGTTTTGAAATTACCAGTATTGGCAAATTAGTTTAGTTGTTTACTTACTTGTCAAAATTAATTACTGGTATATTAAAGATTCTCTGCCAAATCAGTACTATTTGTTTGCTTGAGTTTTATAATGAGAAAGCTTTCCAATGTACATTTTACAACCACACAGTAAACTATAGGAGGTATAAAGACCCACATGTATGTCCATAATTTCTGTTCCTTCTATGTTTATGAGAAAAATAAGTCTTGTACACCCCTCACATCTGTTTGTAAAAACTTGTATAACCCGCAGGTTAAATAGGCGAAAATATGGTATACTTACATTAAGCCTAATACACTATTATGTGTTGTTAAGCTTAGATTTTAAATTAAATTTTTACAAAATTAAAAAAGCTATTGTGAATTAGATTTCACTATCATCTCCATCAAGCTCAAAGACACTTTTGGTCTTCCATAAAGCATACTTCTTGAGAATCTTTTTGCACTAATGTTTTCATCATATTCTAAATAGGATTGATACCACTATTTCTAGGTTCTACTATGCTCTAATAGACACCTTTAAATAATTAAATATATTCTCTTTTTTGAACAGATAAGGAGTTCCTTCTTATAGTGATACAGCAAGATGAACAGTCTTAACAAAAGTATCTTGTCAAACTTTCAGTCAGCAAACACATGCTTCCAGAAATGCCATCAAACTCTTTTTTTGTCTTATTTGACATATACATTGATTTGATATTTGAGAAATCGTGCACTCAACAATTAAATAATATCTACAAGTTTGTCATTTGTTTCAGATTGCTAAAATATTTTCCAGCTAATCTTTGGTACACACTAGTTTTAAAATGCTCCACATGAGTTTTATTTATTGTCTTTCTATTGTCATTTAGACAAATCAAAAGTAAACACTTGTTATTTATTTTAATTTTCTGTCTTTTCTTTTTTATTTACTTATTTTTAATTGAACTTAAAAGTAATTGCCAAAAATAACTTATTATATGGAAGTAATCCTGGTGTACATGCTTGATAGTTAAACCATGGTTACATGTTTTTAAGAGTTTTTTTTTTCTTTTTTTTTTTTTTTTTTTGTTGGTAATTAATAATGTCATAGAAATAAACCTTTTCTTTTCACACATATTTGTAACTGAATTTTTTTCTTTTCAAAATTTGTTTACAATTTTACTGAATGAATAAGAATACTTATGCATTTTGAAACAAAAATGATTCAAAACTTAATTTGTTATTTAACTTTTGGAAACTTACAAATTACAAGGGTTTGAAGAGGTACTTAAATATTCTTAATAACCCATAAATTAATTACACTGAAAATGATGCCTAAAATGTTTATTATTGTAAATAAATGCACAATATCGTTATATTAATGTTACTAAAAGAGAACATGAATATTCCCAGTATTACAAAACATTTTCTGATACTTTAAAAATCTGGCATTTAGTCTAATATGGTAAATGTTAAATACCTGTACATTTAGACTGCTAAGATGTTAAATTCTATAACCTACAAATAACTGAAACATTCTCCCTTGGCTCGCAGAGATCTGCCACCAGGACTTTCTTCAGCTTTAAGATAAGTGAACTCTACTTGGCCTCATTGTCCAGGGCTCTAATCCAAAGCAAGTACCATTAAACTTATTAAGTGTACCATAAATGCTTTTAATTTCCCCTGTAACATTTGACAAAACTATTTGTCTCATTCTACATGTGACAATATATCCTCTGTAAGACCATTGGTTTTGACAACATTGTCTAGTTTCTGATGATAACTCTCTAAATCTTCCATGAATTTTGGGATTCTGGTCTTGTCTAATTTAGCAGCATCTGTTACACATATGCGATTCACATCCCGAAACGATACTTTACCTAGCCGTAGAAGCATCAGAAAATCTAATTTTTTTCTTCTTTTAAGTAACTGCAAGACACCCACTAAATAGACTTGATCTTTGCAAAAGCTTCCTGGAATATTATTTTTAAAATATACATACATAAGATATATAATTTTAAAGACAAAAAAACTATACTAATCTCTTATATTAACCAAAAAATAAATAAAATTCCATAACATACTAAAGGAATAGCCAAACTGGGCATCAAAATGCTGACTTTTAAAAGACACTTGGTGTAACTTGAAAAAATTATTATAATCACTAACAATTAGTTTTGTGTTTAGATGAAGGATGAACAAATATACTAAGGTCAATATCTAACTCTTAAAAAGACACTCCTGATAAACAAACAGCTAGACCCTCTTCAGTGTTTATTGTTGGTGCCTTTAATATGTCTTATAATCACATATAATAGATGGTACTATCATTGATCTTGTATCAGACACCAACTCTTTAACATTTATAAATGTATGTTGTACTCAGTAAAATATCCATTTTGAGAGGTGAGCTTATAAATTCTAGTCCAGGATTCAAACCTTAGACTTAAATATTAGTTGATAATTCATTTACCTTTTGGCACATGGAAATTATAGTGACGATAAAAAAGTCATTCACTTTCCAATATTTTAAAAGTTGCTTTGTTTATGATTTGTTACTGGTTGAAGTGCATGTGATAAATCCCATTATTTTCTTCAACCTTACTTAAATGAACATTTTAATTTTTTGTTTTGACTACTGAATTGATCACCTGGCCTTGATGTGTCCAACTGTCCTCGCTTTGCTCGCATACAGTATTCCCACCTGATATCAGGATTTTCCACATATTTAGAAAGGTCACTGAAGGTATCTTTAAAAGACATTTTGGAAGCTTTATAGGTGGTGTAGTACAATAGAGCTATGCTCCACAGGAAAGGTTTACTTCTGAAATAAGTAAAGTTAATTTTACTGCTCTTTCACTTTGTCATATTTTATTATGGAACAATGGTGGATTGTTAGGCTGACTCTCTAAAATTAGAATTCTTGGGTTTGCACCTGATAATAAATATTTTTACTAAAAGCAGTGAATGTCAATGTGTTCACCTGTTAAGAGTAACAAAAAAACTAAAACAAATTAATTCCACTTATCTTATTCATGACAAACCAGTAACACAGACTAAAAACTCAAAATACCTAGGTGTTATAATAAATGAAAAACTGTCATGGAATCCACATATTGATGAAACTATAAAAAAATCAAACAAAGCATTAGGGTTTATTAAAAGAAATTTCTATAAATCAAATAAGAACATACAACTAAAATGTTATTTAACCTTGGTTAGGCCAATAATAGAATATGCCTCCTCCGTTTGGGACCCCTCAACTCAAGAAAACATTAAGAAACTGGAACAAACACAAAATAGAGCAGTGAGATTCATAACAAACGAATATTCACATTTGACTAGAGTAACACCATTAGTAAAATCACTAAATTTAGAAAGCCTTCAGGACAGAAGACTCAAAAGTAAAGTAGCAATTATACATAAAACACTGAACCATAATCTTCAAATACAAAAACAAAATTTAATAAAATACTCTGAAAGACACAAAAATAAAGGCACATTCCTCGTCCCATATGCTATTACAAATTTGTACAAATACTCCTTCTTCCCTAGTGCTATTAGAGCATGGATGGGTTGCCTGAGCTAGCCAGGAAAACCAGTGACTTGGCAGAATTTAAGTCATAGGTTAATATGCATGACTAAATGCATGACACGTAGGACGTAATCATCTTCTTTTTTGAAGTAACGTCTGTACTATATAAGATAAGATTATATAAGAAGACTTTGGCAAGTGCTGGGTTCAGTAAAGATTTATATCAGTGATTCCCCCCCCCCCCCCCCTTTAAGTCAATTTTGCAGCAGAGAAGCCCATATGCCTAAAGTGAGGTCTAAAAAAATGTAGAACTTATTTTATGCGAATAAAAACAAAATCTATGCAAATATTACAAAGTAAGTCTAATGTGATGACATGTAATGAGTGTTTACTTAATTTTTCAAACAACACAAAATACTAATTATAAGTAGGAATGAATACAATTTAAAAAATGGCTTCTTTAATAACAAGGTTTATTTGCTAGCTGGAAAGAATGTTGTCTCTCTTAAAAATCCAAAATTGTTTTACTATTTTGTCACTTCCTTAAAACTGTATCATTAGTAATTGTTATTTAACCAAGATTCTATTTCCTTATTAAGTACAACTTAACATATTAGCACACTTATACTAACTTTGTAAGAGAAAAATGGAACAGTTGGACACATTTTTTAATTTTTTTACCAAGTAATTACATCATATATCATATTAATGTAATGAAGTTTCTTCATATATTTATCCAATAATTTTTATTTTAAAAATTACACCATAAAACATTTTTCAAAACTGGTTCAGTACAGTGAAATAAGCTTTCAGGAAGAGATCAATTAAAATCATTAGCATAAACTAAAAAGTGTTAAGTGCCCATGATTAGCCCATAATAAATAATCTAATTCAAACAGAAGATGATTAAAATTCTGTGTGCATTTAACACTACATAATGTAAATACAAGTTTTATTAAAATTCTATGGGTCCTACTTTGTTTCTACCATTTTCATCAGCAAATGAAAATAAATCCACTACATTGCTAGGGAGGTCAGCAACTTAAATTAGGACCTAATACTATGATAATAATGGATCTAATGCAGCCATGAGAAAATGAAATGCATTTTTTTATTTAAAATGTTAATAAAGTTTTTCTTTATTTTATGAAATTTTGTATGTGTGGTCCCAAGTTTGAACACTGATTGCATCCGCCACCCTCCAGCAGGAGATTTGGGATAAAATAAAATAATGTTTATTTCTTAAGGAATGTCTGAAGCGTGTAAGTCAAATTTGGATGACATGGTCTTTTGACAATGACATATGTTGTTCAAGAGTTATCTTTCTTTTTGCACAAGCAAAGTTTATTAACTCCAATATATAATATATATAAAGGGCTGAACTCAACACAAGGAATTGTATGGGACATTCCAATATTTAAATTTTTTTTTACCTAAACATGATACTGTGAAGTGAAGCGAGACCCTCTTCTGTTGGATTGACAGGACCAATGTCTAATTTATTTCTTTCATCTAAAGTAGCCCAAGGCTGGAGTTTATTGTTGTAACTACGTAAATAATGTGTACCTGGAAAATTAAACTGTTTAGATACTATTTAATTAATGTGTAGAGCGTTAAGTAATATAGTACATATAGTTTGCTTTTTATGTGTTCCAACTGATATGTATTTTAAAATTGCTATAAATTTTGGTTTAAAAACTTTATAGCCTACCTACTTCATGATTGAGCAAACCTTCAAGACAGTTTTCTCTAAGATTAGCACAACGTATGTGCACTGTGTAATAGCCATGGCTGTTGATGAAGGAGCCTCTGCTGATCAGGTCATCTTTGAGAATGATGCGCACTTCATCCTCTAAATTTTCATTGGCCAAATACCTGGTAAGGTTTTTTAAACATGTTAATTCTGAACTTTAAAACTTTTTTTTTTAAGAAGTTTTTTTTTTTTTAATGTATAATCCACTTACTGTTTTGTCAGGCTTAAAACTCCAGCCCTTGTTATCGGGGGTCCTCCTGTCACCTTTTCAAAAGTTTCAAAGTTTCCAAAATGGGCTATTGTGTTTTCAAGAATTAATATGGCCTGTTAATTACAGATGAAAGATTAAATGTAATAAAATAATCTAATGATAAATTTATGCTGGTTTTATTTTTCCTAATATTGTTTAGATTTTAAAATGTAAGCATGATATACCTCTGGCAAATATCTGTCAGATGGATAATTGAATGTATTCATAGTTTTATCATCTGTACATCCTTTATACATAAAGTAAGGGTTGTAATTGAAGTTTGCTCTCATGAACCTATCTTTTTCAGCTTTCACATTCTCTGGTTTCACTGCTGCAAGCAAAGGAAGTTTCTTCAATCTAATATTTGTCATTTTTTGGTGCACTGGAAGAAGACGCAATCTGGCTGGTGGAGCTGCAAGTTCATCTAAGCGACAAGGAGAAAAACTTTTTTTTTTGCTTTGTTTTCTTGCTTGATTAGAAATTTGACCATTTCCTGTATTTAAATAAGGCTTTTGAATATATTTTTTTTGATTATTTAAATGCAGTTTGTACACAACTTCCATTCTTTCTAGTCCTTATTTTGGAATATAGTTTGGATTCAAATGTCATAACTATATTATAATAGAAATGTTAGATACAAATTTGATGCATCAAATGGCACATATTTGCAGGCTGTTTTAAAAGACTTTTTGAAAGAAAAAGCCTATTGAAAATTATCTAAATTGGATTAGATTGGACATTGATAGTCATGACTTAGATTGAATTTACTTTTCATCTCTCTCAAACTGAAGCAACTGGTCATTTAACCTGGGGAAAAAAATGTAGCAGTTTATAAATAATGTAAAAGGCAGAATAGTCTATTTTTAATGTAATTTTTAGAATCAGATTTTGTGCTTTTATTGAATGTATTCACTTGTTACTACTAAAATGTGAACCCATCTATCTTTATTTCATATTTTTCACAACAGATAACACACCCACTTACCCTAGTTAAACTTTGGTAGCAAGATAATCATTTTAAATACACAAATTTGAAACATTTTTGCATAATAAGAATGTATCTAAAAGTAATATATATATATACATTTGTCATTTGACATGTTGTGAACCCATTTCATTGTCACTGTAATTATATGCCTGTAGGTAGGAACATTGGCATGCATTCCATTTGAATTTGTTTTATAATTTACATAGTTTACATTAGCCCAGTGCCCATTTAGTTGTCACTGTAAATGTAAGCATGCCGGCATGTATGCAAGGTATTGCAAATTCAATAAATTTTAGTTTATAAATGATAATATTATCTTATTAATAACAGAAATTCATTAAAATCTATCGCTGAATGTCATTGGTTTTCTTGGCTTCTTCAGGCAACCCTTCCATGTTTGAATGGCACTAGGGAAGAAGGAGCACTTGTAGGAATATGAAATGTGCCTAGAATATATTCCAATCTAATTTATAAGAAGAATTTTTTTCTCTCCAATTTTCTAGTTTATGAAATTTATGTTTTACTTTTTTTTTTTTTTTTTTTTACTAACGGTACTCTTTTATTTCTTTTACTATAACAGTCACGGGTGCCCCCCCCCCCGAATCGAAATTTATTCTATTTATTTTAGGTGAGATTTTAAAACTAAACTATTTCTTCCCCCAGCGCAGCCAAGTGGGTTTTGAGCTTAAAACTCACTACCAGGGGGTTTTGCAGTCAAATCCCCCTCTTCTAGAAAACAAAACCAAAAAAAAAAAGAATGCAAATGGCAATCCCCAAATTCCAAGAGCATAGCTAAGGAAGATTTTGATTTTAAAACCCCTTCTTCAATATAAGATTATCCATGCATCAGTCACCAGATTCTATGAGCGTAGCCAAGAGAGATTTTGTGTTTAAAACCCCCCTCCAGTGGGATTAGTAGCTAAAAAAATACCTCTTCAATATAAAAAATGCACACTAAAAAAAAATCTATGAGCGTAGCCTAAGGGGTTTTGATTTTAAACCTCTCTTCAGTGGGATTTGAAGCTAAAAAATGGTGCTTCAATATTTAAAAAAAAAAGAAAATTACACACTCAAAATGCTCTGATCTTAGCCATAGGGCTTTTTGAGTTTAAACCCCCCTCCAGTGGGGTTGGAAGCTAAAAATTACCTCCTTGATATAAAAAAAGCAAATTATACACTCAAAATTCTATGACCATAGTCAAGCCAAAAGGGGTTTTGAGTTTAAACCCCATCCTCCAGAGGGCTTTTTTTTTAAAGTTTAAAAACCCTCTCTATGGTTTAAATACCCCCATACAGAGAGTTTTGAGGTTGAAAACCTCTCTCTTCAATTTTATTCTAAAGCAAACTACAGTCACCAAATTCTATGACTGTAACTAATGGGGTTTTGAACTCCACAGATTTTTTAGTTTAAACTCCTCCCCCCCCCCCCCCCCCCCAAAAAAAAAAGATTTTGACGATAAACCTTCCCTTTTGATATAAAATCTAAAGCTAACTACAGTTACCTAATTCCAAGAGCATAGCCTTAGAGGTTACACATTTCTACCAGTGGCTGTTCTCCATTAATAAAGTGCAGTGAATAGTCATCTGCTGAAATTGAAAAAGACTAAATGTGGATCAAAAAGGTTGCTAAGATGGATTTTAGGAGTCAGTTATAGAAATCAGATCTCAATCAAGGAAATCCTATGCCGAACTGGGAGTCGACCCTTAGTAAGGTTTTGACAGAGCGTCGCATGAGGCTTGCAAAACATGTTCTCTGACAAAATGAATTACACATAAAAAGAGTTGCAATGACGTGGAGGCCATTTCAAGGAAAGCACAAACAGGGACATCCTAGTACAACTTGATGGCAATGGCAGGGAGTCTACAATTTTTCCATTAACTCCAGGAAGAACCTGTTCTAGGGTACAATAAACATCTTCCAAAAGAATGAAGGGTCAGAATGTAATAAAGATTTATTATGTACACATACACATGCACACACACACACATGAAATTAGTTTTCTGGGGGGGATCATGATACCAGTACTATATGTATACTCACTAATAGAGATAGTCTTTGAATTATAAACTATAAACCTTTTAGCTTTATAAATTATTATTTCTATTTAATAAATCCATAAATGTAGGTATATCTAATTCTAATATAACCAAAGAATTTCACTATGGCTAAAACTAACAATAAGAGCAAAGGTCAGGACAATTTCATTTTGAAGTTAACAGTAGACTAGAGTCTGACTTGACTTCTCATTCATTTGTCTTTCACTCTTAGACTATGCATCCTCTGTTTGGGATCCCTCAACTCTTTCAGCCCAAGAAAACATGATAAAGAACTAGAACAAATACAAAACAGAGCAGTAAGATTTGCCTAAATCAGCCAGGAAAGCTAAGACTGCTTTATTGATCCTTATGGAAAGAAGCAGCTATAGGCTATAGTGACTCATAGTAGTCATAGTCTCTAGTCACACTCTACTTTAGTCACTCTAGTCTAAGCCTAGACTCTATAACTAGTATAAGTACTCTAGACTAGTGCTAGTGACTATATAGTCACCATAGTGTCTAGACCTAGGCCTACATCAACCATCATGCCTGAGCGCTTACATGGCTAATTATAATAATACTATGGATATATATAGATCTTCTACTTTTTAGATCTAGAAGTAAATTGAAAAAAATTAACAGTAACCATGACTACAATAATAAAGTAGTTAAGAGTGTCCTCCCTTGCTTTTTCAACTCGCAGGGAAATACATTGAGGGTAGGGCGAAGAGATAGACTCTAGAGCAGCGGTTCTCAACCTTTTATGCTCGGCGACCCCTTTATAGTTTTTACAATCCCCCAGTCTGCCGCGACCCCCCACCCCACACACATACAGCAATAGAAGAGTAGACAACAACAGTCCATATTTTCGATGGTCTTAGGTGACCCCTGGCAAATCGTCAATCGACCCACAAGGGGGTCGCGATCCACATGTTGAGAACCCCTGCTCTAAAGTCTATAAATTTAAACTAGATAGTTTTAGGTCTAGATGTAGATCTAGTTTTCAAGTTAAAAGTGGGTGCGTATGCGAAAGATCTAAGAACCGTAAGCCCGATCAACTCTTCATCATGGGATGTGGGGGAAGGGGGGTGTCCACAATTTGTATTTCATTGTTATTAAACTTAATATTTTATTCGGGGAATAGAGCACTCAGTAAGGGCATAGTTTTCAAGTTAGTAGATTAGTAGATGCGGCGCTGAAAAAAAAAAGAATAAACCCCTAGCTGATATTATAGTAGCTGGCTCTATCTGTATTACGTACAGGTTCAGTCTCTTTTAGTGATTGCGTCATTCGTTTTATTTGAATAACGGCAATTAATCAATAGACTTACTCAACAAAGAATAATTCAAACAGGCTTTGAACCAGCTGAGGCTTGATCACTTCATGCATGAATGAACTCGACCTAACAGGCAACCTAGCTGAACAGACAGCTATATATAATAATATAACTATAATAAGCTCTCATATTATGGGACTACGTTATAAATCTATGCCCAATACAGGTGACACAGACTCATGTCGGTAAATTGAGGTCCATGGAAGATTTAGTCGAAAATAGTTAGGCCTATGTATAGAAAATAATATTTCAAAAAATTATAACGATATAAATAGCGTTTTCCCAGTGTAGCCAGTTAGAGAGTGGGCATGTTTCTTTTCCAAAAGATATTTATTAACTGTCAAATTTCTTAAGAGTAAAATCGTTTCAGCCGTTTTCGAGAACCTGGTGTGTTTTGTGTTTTCCACCCAAGAATTTAAGAAGTTGCAAGCTGAAAAGGAATTGTAGGCCCTAAACAAAACCATAAACTACATAGCCAAACACCTTCGTATTAATAATTCTGGAAAATTCAAATCACCATTTTTAAATATTTGTTTTACAAGTATCGGACGTTAAATAAACATTATTAAGCCTTACGCCCTGGCCCAAATCTCCTTCAGGACGTCAGGGATTAAAGCAGGCAATGTTCAAACTTAAGATCTTAGTGACGACAGTCCGAAGCAGTCACACATTTACAATATATACACTCCATCACATCTCACCCTAAAGCAGTGATGCCCAACCTAATTCAATCTACGGGCCATTTTAATTTCCAACACTCGTGTCGCGGGCTACATGGTGAAAAAGATACAAAAACTTAATGAAATTGACCTGAAACTATTTTATTTCAAACCCGAGGATTTAGTACTTACATTGAACTATTCGGATTTCTGCATTTTTTCTTTACACTTAAAAAAATGGCGTAAGTTCTGTTTATATTTTGTTGTTCTTGTTTTTTTTAAAACAGCCAGACTTTCGTCATAAAAACAAACCTGTTGGCTAGGAATGGTATCATGTTCTACTAAAAAAGTAAAGATCCGTTCACTTTTCCTAGTAGATTCTATATAGTTCTATTTCATGAACGCACAAATGTGAAATGCCTTGGTAGTAATCCATTATAAAAAAGTGAATGCCCTAACGTAGGTAAAGATACATTTTTAACATTGTTTTAGATGGGGGGGGGTTCTATCTTTAGTGCCGACAATTCGACGGGCCCGGGACCGGATCTGGCTAGTGGGCCGTATTTTGGGCATCACTGCCCTAAAGCATAGGCTACTTCTTGTCCACACCTTTTTTTTTATCTTCCAATGATCCAATCGATCAACCTGCATTATATTGCGTGTGTTAGGGAACGCTACTTCTAGCAACCCCTTTGCTTTGTCTCTTCCACAAAAAGTACAAAAGGGGCGCCCCTTTCCTTCACTCAAACACACTTTTTTGGCCTTTTTGTATCATTATTTTGTCTCTGATTCTGACCACGGAGCAGTCTGACGAGAGGAACACGTAGTACACCCCACCCCTTATATATTCAGAACAATCTCAAAAATGTGTTGGGTAGGCTACGTCGAGCTATGGGAATATTAATTTTTGTTTTATAAAATGTCTAATTGCAGTTTATTTCGACCGTATTTTTTACACAATTAGAAAATTAATTTTGTCCATTCCACATGCAGGTTGTAGGCCTACCCACACTCGTGAATTTACGCGTTTTATGTTAGCATTAAAATGCTATTAGAGTATCGTAGGAAGGAACTATTGGGAAAAAAAAGGTTTTGGGAACGTTGGTTTGGTTATTTAACACAGTTTGAACGTTTTAAGTCAGTGGACTCTTCAGCGGCTATATAAAACAGTCCGAAACGCTGCACGCTTTGTCTCTTTTGAGTTTTGAATGGATCATTCCCCCCTTCCCTCTTTTTAACAATTCTTTTCAAATTCATTGGTGGAACATTGACACGAATTTCGAAATCGACGCTAACGGTTTTCCTAGAAATGTAAAATTTGGGAAAATTAACAACTGATTTGTACACACAATACAAAATATTTTTTTATACTCTGTGGCATTTTACGTCTCGAGAGACGATCTTTCTTTTCTTATTTCTTTTTATACAGTGCTATTCATATTGGTGCGGCTTTCGGTATCCCTGATCTAGATATAGTTCTTTTAGACTATCCCTAGCCTATGGTTATCTTGAAAGTTTTTAGCGATACAAGAAATGTAGATCCTAAACGGAAGTAATTTTCTTTGTTGTAAGAGGGCGCTTTGTGTGACGTCATTATCGTCCTCGTGCAAGATGGCCGACAACAAGTTATATGATCTCCTTGGTGTTAGCCGCAATGCCAACGATACTGAATTAAAAAAGGTAAATTATTGTCCAACATTATTTTGTGGTTTACCGCATCATCGAATCAGTAGGTGGTATTGTAAATCTAGAAATAAGCTCTCTAGTAAGTGTTAGTCTTATACTTAGACGCAAGAGAGCATTGAAGAGTAAGGTAAGCTAACTCACTAGTAACTACTAAGTTTTAAATAAGACTAAACTAAAGAGCCAGCCAAGAAGTTTGAAGAAGACGGACAAAAAAAAATCATCATCTCGACAATCATAATTCATATTATTATTCTTAATCTATCTAGCTATATTAATAATAATATAATATGATCATTCATGTCACAAAAGAAGGATATAGAATCTAGATTTTAACTAGCCTTATTTTTGTTATCATACTCACTGTCTGAGACACTCATACTTAATACTACTTATTAGGGAGGTGAAAATAAAAATTATCTTTGAAAAAACAATTTTTCGTTAGTACATCATTAAAATACTTTAAAAGAACTTTCTAATGGTGTATGACTATGTTTAACATTAAGAAAGTTATGATCTTTTTTGTGCCGTTTTGACCTAGCATTGGTTGACATGGAGAAAGTGAAGTGAGAGCTTGTCACTGGCTCAGCCGGCGAGACACACCCCCAAAGTCAAAAGTTAAAAAGTTGGAATTGAGTTTCGTATACGATAGATCTACTTATTAAATAAGAAATTTAATAGTAGATCTAGTATTTGTAGTAAATTTCATTTCATTTATATTTATGAACTTCAGTTGTTTAAATTAAAATGTAAATATTGATGAAATAAACAAATTATCGGGTCTAGATCTACAAGAAATGTCAGAGAGGCGGGGACAAAATGGCGGCATTGTGATGGCAGAAAATAACAAAATATTTAAAAATTGGGATCAAAATTGCCTGAAACAATTTTTTTTCAAATGCGTTTTTAACATAATTGCAAGGTAAAAAATCTTTCAAAAGTATCTAGATCTGTAGCTAATAATATCTGCTACAAGATTATAATTTCATTTGTTGGTGACAAACAATATCTTCTATAAAAAAAAAATAAAACCTGAAAAGTCCATTGTGGTCAATGTTATTTATTTTTTTTCAAGTGTGTTTGATGTTGACAATAGATCGATCTGAAAATTGGCAGGAATATAGCCAGACATGTACTATTAGCAGGAAAAAAATCAACAGGGTACGACTTTTCTGTGATGAGTATCAGCAAAAATAAAAATGTATATACTTTCAATGCAAAATATTTAAATAAATTTTTTTTTTTCAAAAAATTGTTAAAGACAAAAATGTTCTCCATCATCAAAAGTAATCGAATTCACTCTTTTTAGCAATGATATCTTTATATATAGTGAGCATAATCGAATTCAAACAAAGACCTATGTAGCAGTAAGGAAAACTTGTCTCAAGTTTTTACGTCATTTTTTGGACACCGGAAGTTCCGGAATTTCATCTCCCTATACTACTCATAGTCATACTATGGTATGGAGTATGAGTCACATTAGATTAGTTAGATTTTAGATCAAAGACGTCAAAGTTAATAAAGTCATCAGCCCCCCACCCCCGGCCTTTCTAGTATTAGACTACTAGTAGTAGCAGCTCTTTTGTCTCCCATATCAATACCATCACCAAATTTTTATCAATGCTTCATTTTGATGTTTTGTTGTATTACAGTGTGCGATACATTTTTTCTATTTATCACATTTAGTTTTGTTTTCCTAATAATTCCTATGCCAGGCTATGCCTATCATCTATGCAAGATTGTAGTTCAACTTGGTGTTAGGCACTGACAACGTCCAAGTGCATTGGCATTGGTATGATTAGTTTGAACTTTTTACAAATCTCATACACATGTATGAGGGTGTTTGCCTTGTGGTGCTAAGACTATTACTATAGTGTTGTAAAAATTAAAAGGGGAAACACATGTATGTCACTAGGCCGTTTAGTCCGCCTGAAAAAAACGTTAGTGTTTTTTAGTCCCACTTCGACGCGAAATGAGGTTAGGGTATCCCATTTTCTATTTAAAAGCCTTTTGTAAATATGTCGTATATAGTCATGTGATACACCATTGTACGCAGAAATGGATGACGTTTCAATTACTGTTTGAAATATTAAGATAGCTTAAGCGTGTACGAAACTGTTGCATGTTGAAGTTTACTCTTTGTAATATCTTCGTATTCTGTTAACCCGAAAGAAAATTTCAAACATTGTTTTAAAGCTCATCAATTGCTGATTCTATGTGTGTAATTAGTTTTTTTGTAAGTATTGACAATTCCAGCAGCTTTTGATTGAAAGTAATCTTTTATTTTAGTCCCATCAAATCACTCGCTCAGCCCTCTTTTTTTTTCCCCTTCGCGTCATTTGCGATGTCAAAAGTAGGTCACGTGACTGGGCCCAGCCAATCCTCTTGTGCTTACTGGCTGTATAAATGGGTCAAATGAATTTTTCCTTTATTATGTTTATCAATGTATTTAGCCGTAAAAACAAACATTTTAGTTGATTTTGTATTTATTTAATGAAACATTTGATTTTAGGCCATCTTTTTATGACATGTTCATAACTCCAAACAGTCAGATCATATACATTAGAATTAGATCTTGACCAAATCTAGACATCGGCGGGGGGGGGGAGTGGCAATGAATGAATGCCATGTCAGATGGACGTATTTTCTCACTTAAAATATTATTTCATAATGTTAATTAACAGTTAAATAACATTTAAAAATCACAGGAATATTACTTTTAATGTATCTTAAAATATATATTTAAAAGCTAAATAATATTTAGATCTATATAGATTAAAAAAATAATTCAAAGTGACAATGTAAGACAAGACGACCAAAGTGGGAAAAAAAATAAAATAAAATACAAAGGCAAAGAGGAGGTCAAAATAATTAACTACAAAATTTATAACTTTTGAACTAATTATCCGATTTTCAAAATTCTTTTTATGTCATTTATATCTCAAAATTATCCATCTAGCTATAGTGGTTCCATTGCATATAAGTAAATAACTACTTTATCTCTGAACGCCCTAATGGCACTTCCCTTGCTATCAATTGAATTTGAAACCTATGGCTATAAAATTTTAATTTGGGGGGGGGGGGTGATCTATAAGGTTTACCATTCTGGAAATGTCCCACATTAAAATTAATCTTTTTTAGTGTTCATATATTTTTATGCAATGTGTTTTCTTTACTTTTTTAAAGCAAAATTAAATATAAGATTATATGGATAATGCATATATTCATTAAACGCTAAATCTCTCAAATAAGAATTAAGCCCCTCACATTACACATTTTGTATCCTTTGTTTTTTTTCCTCTTTAAGCCATCCTATAGGAAAAGAAAAAGTATGACCAGATTTATATGTTGATTGGTTCTTGATAGCAATTAGCCTGTTAACTGAAGAAAACCTGTGTGCTATGAGTGATGCATTAGTAGGCAGTTTGCAACTACATCATTTTTAATTATTGTCAATCTTTAAAAAAAGGTTGAATACCAGAAACAAGAATCAATGTGGCTATCTATATCTATCTATCTATATTATATACATATATATATACATATTACACTCTACAAAAACAGTCAAGTGTTATACATTCTGATGCCAAAAATACACATTTTAACTTTTTTTAAGGCAGGTGTGTCAGATATAGTCTCCACTAGCAAAGTCATTCATCTAACAACCTTCAAATCCTAGCTCTGGAGACCACTAATACCTTCAAGCCCAGTGCTATTTTTGCATACACTGATGGGTCGGCATCAATAGATTCTGGAAGAGCAGGCTATGGAGCCTACATCGACTTTCTTGGTTCTTACGCAGTCAAAATCTTTGGACCATGTGGTAGTGTTTGCAGTTTTGATGCGGAGACCATGGATGTCTGTGAAGCCTTAAAAGTCATTGAATCTCAACTCGGCGAGGGACATTTGAGGGCAACACAGATTGTTGTGGTCACTGACTCAAAATCTGAAACTACAGGCTTTGCAAAGCCCCAGACCATGGCCCCCCAATATCAACACTGTCATCATGGCTTCACATAACATTAAACAACGCTATGGCACCCCTGTAATAATGCAGTGGGTACCGAGTCACATAGGTGTGACTGGCAACACAATTGCAGACTCTTTGGCCCACCAGGGAGGGCAAATTCCACTCGCTGAACAGGCTGTAAGCTTTCATCAAGCCCTGGCTATAATACAAAAAAAACAGAAATGGAAAAGTGGTTTGAGTGCTGGGACAAGTCCCAAAAAGCCAGTGGAGTCTGGAAGCGCATGACGCGCCCTAACCGCACTTTCCCGTGGTGGAGGCTGTCAAGGCCTGAGCAAGCTATTATAGCACAGTGCAGGACAGGCCACTGTCCTGTTGGCTCATATTTCTCGCGGCTATGGCCAAATTTTGATTAACTGTGCCCCCGCTGCGGGGAAGAAGAGAAACCGTGCCTCATATTCTGTTTGACTGCCCCAGACTTGCTGATCTCCGTCTCGACAGGTCTGGGAAACTCAAAATTCTCGACCTGTATGGCGACATTTATTCACTACGCAAGACAGCAGGGTTTCTGTCCAAAAGCCCTCACTCTAATGGAGTTTGATGATGATGATGATATAAAGGCTAGTATACAGTCTCTGTTGAAATCATCATTGACTGCAATTTACAATTTTGTAGCATGTCAGTATTACAATATGTCGTGTAGAAAAAAAAACAACAGCTTTGACCGGAATAAAAAAATTAATCTCATTCTACTTTACAATTAGAATCTAGTTTCAAGTAAATTAAATTACGTTGTCATCACATGAACTCCTTCAAATAATTTTTTTTTTATGATTGTAGATAATTGCATTTGATAATTTTCTTCCTTCCTCTATCCATCATATCCATCTCATGAATAAATATTTTTATTATAATTTTTACGCATTTATCATATTGACTTAATTGATCTCATTTAATTTTAGGCTTATCGTAAACTAGCTAAAGAATATCATCCAGACAAAAACCCAGATGCTGGTGAAAAGGTAATGCTTTTTTTTTTTTTTTAAATATTGGCATCACAGTATTATATTTTTGTAATGATTACTAAGGGTTGCTTTTCTGGTCTACATTTGTGTTGTTTTGTTTAAAATTTGTTTAACAAATCTTTTTAGTTCAAGGAGATAAGTTTTGCCTATGAAGTTTTATCCAATCCAGACAAAAGAGAAATATATGATAGACATGGTCTTGATGGCATCAAGGAGGGCGGGGCTGGACCAGGTTAGAATTTAAATTTTATTCCTTTGTACAACTTAACTTCTGAAGGATATTTAAAAAGTTGAGTTGCGATAAATACAAATATTGCTCCTTTTTTTTTTCTTTCCCTTTTTTCAGGTGGCGGCTTTGGTGGTGCCAGTATGTTTGAAGATTTATTTGGGGGTTTCTTTGGTTTTCCTGGAGGCGTCAGTATGGGTGGAAGTAGAGGAAGAAGAAAAGGAGAAGATACCTTACATCCATTGAGGTTTTTTGTTTTATAAAAAAATAAATTACAGTATTTAGTTTGCAATACATTAATTTTAACCTTGCATTTCATTCTTTGTTTTATTTTGGATTATTCTTTTGTAGAGTCTCCCTGGAAGATCTTTATAATGGCAAAACATCTAAACTCCAACTTAGTAAAACTATTATCTGTAAAAAATGTAATGGGTAAGTTCTAGTTAAGAACTTGTATTCCAATTTTGAACAAGGTTTTAAATATGTCACCAAATTAAAATTGCTGTAAATGTTGGCTTTATATGTAAATTGTCTAAACAGTACCACATCACAGTAATTTGTTTTTCAATATTACTTATAAGGAAACTTGTAAAAAATAGAAATCTTGTATTTACTCTTCCTCTCCCTTTCTATAGATTTTTTTCCCCATCTAGTCATTTTTTAAACATCAAGAAGTTACGCTTACCAGGTAAAGTCTGTTAATATTTTTTCTGTTTATTTCTAGAATGGGTGGTAAAAGTGGAGCAAGTATGCGATGCAAGAAATGTAATGGTCGTGGTGTGCAGATACAGCTTCGACAGTTAGGCCCAGGAATGGTTCAGCAGCTACAGAGTATATGTTCAGAATGTCATGGTGAAGGTAAATACTTGCTTCTGTTTTCTATGTTTGAAGAAAGAATACAAGTACACTACTTATCCTTATAAGTAGAATATATAATTTGAGCAGTAATACAGAAAGAGAAAGGAAACTTTATGAGATTGTCTCATTTTTATCTGCCCCTGAAAGGGGTAAAGACACTTATTAGTTTTGTGTGGTGTTAGATCTCGTAAAATAGAAAAGATAGTCAAAATACAACATCATATTTTATACCCTTCAAAGTTGATGCAACAGCTACTTTTTTCTTTTCTGAAAGCGAAAACTCCCTTAAAACCAGACCACTGTACTACTTTTCAGTAATTCCAAAATGGTAGATATGGCAGTGCACCTATTTTTTGGTCTTATTTTTAAAAAATGATACAGAATCTAAAAATAATGCAACCAGTCATAATTAAACCACATTTTTAGTCATTGCAAATGTCTGCCCCAATGTGTTTACATTGAATTGTTTTGATTTGACATGAAAATTAAAAAAAAAATTATAATAAACATGTTAATGATAGGTCCAGGCTTGTAATAAACCTAAAATTGATCAATATTTTGGTTGATTTAGACTGTTAGGTATCAGAATTTTATGTATTTACTTCAATTGAAAGAAACAACAGATCTATTGATCAGAACAATTTTTATGTTTATTAGATTTAGAGCTTGATAGATAGTAAAGGTGGGGTGTAGCCTCAAGAACTTAGGTTACTTTCTGGGGCAAAGGGCTGGTTATGGTTCAAAGAAGTTGATCGGATAGAGATTTTGTTCCTTCCCATATTACTCCTCTCTCACCTCCCTATATATTTCTATGAGAGTGCCATTTCTTTTTCTGTTGATTATTGAAATAATCCATGGATGCAAGATTGCCGGCAAAATCAAAGTAAAAAAAAGCTTGCCTGCAAGTGCCAGTCTGACCGATTGCCGGCTCGGTATCAGCCTTTTTTTTTTCACATTCAATAACGTTTTGATCTTTAATTAAAACTAAAACTTAATAAGTCGAATTCAAAGAAAGACAGGAAGTTAAAATTCTTAAGCTATGTCGCATGCACTAATTGCCGTACTTTCGCTTTATATCAAAAACGTATTAAAAAAAAAAGTTAGAAACAAATCCGTAAGTCCAAGGCCTAAGACGTCTAAGTTAGTAGATCTAAGTAGATCTAATTCTAATAAGTTTGATTTGCTGGCATAAGAACTTATTTTCTTAAAAGAAATTTGAAACCCGCAGTAATAAAAAGCTGTCGTATTAATAAGTATAAAGATAGATTTAGCCTAGAGTAGCTATCTAGATCTAGACTTAGATTAGTTAGATGATAGATCAATATCAATGAGTAGATCTATTAACTATTAGATCTAGATAATTAGAATAATTACTTTAATTAGTTAGAATCTTAAAGTTGCATCTACCACTAGATCTAGTTAAGTCTAGTCTAGTACCTGGGCAGAAGCAGCGTAGATGGTAGATCTATCGGTACCAATCTATCTATACTGTCTATAGTAAACTAGTAAAGTCTAGATCTAATTAAATCTATAAAAAAATAAACTTATTAAAAAAAGTCTAGATCTAGATTACCAGCATTCCATTAGTATCATCTACCATTATTACTAGATTAGTATCTAGACTAGATCTAACTTCAAGATCTAGAACAAAATCTAGAGCATAGATCTAGGTCTAAGTCTTGGCTAGACCTAAATCTAGATCAAATTTAGTTAACTATATAGTAGCTAGCTCTAGTGACACTCTATTCCTAGTAAAGTTTAAAGTAAAGTCTAAACCATTCACACATCTATTGTGAGTATGATTAGATCTCTAATACTTAATACTATACTAAATAGTTTCTTTATTAGACCTAGATATATAGTGTAAATTGATGGACCTACTCTGTTACTATTATCATAGAATGACATTTGACATAGAATATGAATGATATCTTGACTAGATCTAGATAATCTACTAATAATCTAGTAAATCAGTCTAAGCTACTATTAGTTTGAAATCCAGTTAACTAATGCTAGATTTGATAAGGTCAACTTACTACTCTGTCAGCCAATAAATATTTTTAGATCTATTAGGTCTTTTATTTGAAATAAGCTAACTTTTAACATAGGTGCTATGTATACAAATATAGTAGTTGTAGGCCTATCAATGTGCATATTATATTAAAAAAATGAAATCTTCAAACATGCATTCATGTAGATTATAGTAATTTAAGTAAAAGAATAGAGTTTATAGCTTGTAGTTTGTATTGAAATATATATATTTATAGCGGTAAATGTTTTATTTATGTTGTGAAGATATAAGAGGCATTATGCTTGCAGGTTTTTTGGGGTTGTCAACCCTCCCTTGCAGGCAAAACGGGGCTCCGTTGCTTGCATCCATGAAATAATCAGTCCTTCAATGTGATCATGCATTTCTTATAAGGATTAATAGTGTGGTACTACAATCATTTACTTTAGACTTTTCAGTGAACTGAATATTGCTATCGATGTTATCCTATCAGGTGAAGTGATAAAAGAAAAAGATAGATGTGCTGAATGCAAAGGTAAAAAAGTTTGCAATGAGACCAAGATACTTGAAGTGCATGTGGACAAAGGAATGAGAGACGGACAGAAAATACCATTCAGAGGAGAAGGAGACCAACAGGTGTTTTTCTTCTCAGATTTTATTATAGCCTTGTAAAACTAGACAAAGAAACATATATACAAGCTA
The DNA here is from genome assembly GCA_036873155.1 of Biomphalaria sudanica. Lineage (NCBI taxonomy): Eukaryota > Metazoa > Mollusca > Gastropoda > Planorbidae > Biomphalaria > Biomphalaria sudanica. The sequence continues at coordinate 1,604,307 of JAZGLO010002645.1, read as the reverse complement.
AACAAATGTTAAATGCAGGGCAGTCAAAGTTGTGTAAACTGATGTGTAAACATTTCTTTTTGCAGCCTGGGGTGGAACCTGGTGATGTCATCATTGTCCTCCAGTTAAAGGAACATGAAATCTTCACAAGGAAAGACGCAGACCTTATTATGGAACACAATGTGTCTTTGACTGAAGCACTTTGTGGTTTCCAATTTGTAATCAAACACTTAGATGGCAGAGATTTACTTATACACAATAAACCAGGGGAGGTTATATCACCTGGTAAGTTAACTTTAGAATGATTTTTTTTGAGGGACTGGGTCTCTATTCATAAGTAACTCCTAGATTGTTCATTTCAAAATTGTCTCCAATTGTCATCTCTAATATTGTTTCGTCGTCTTCTTTTTTTTTTTTTTTTTTTGTAGGTAAATTAAAGATGGTTGCTGGTGAAGGCATGCCCATGTATAGGAATCCCTTTGAAAAGGGTGATTTGTATATAAACTTTAATGTCACTTTCCCAGCGAATAATTTTGCTTCTGAAGAACAATTAAAGGTAATAGACATTTTACATTTTAGTTCCCATCAGTCTTGAATCTTATTTAGATGTTACTCCTTGCCTTACAAAAAGAAATGTTTTCATAAAGCGTTTTATTTTATTCCAGGTTCTGGAAACGTTTCTTCCAGCCCGTCCTCGCACAGAAATTCCCAGTGGTGAGAATGTAGAGGAAGTCAATCTTGTTGAATTTGATGGTAGTAAAAGCCACGATGCTCTTCATGGTGCCAGGTCTGAAGCATACCATGATGATGATGAAGATGATGGTGGCCATGGACATCCACGCATGCAATGTCAACATCAATAGTGTTAGGCATTGAAACAAATAGTACATGTGCATTTTTTTTTTTGTTTTCTGTCAATTAAAGGATAACATAATTCTTTTTTTTTTTTTTTTTTTTATATACAAATTCCCAGTAGTATTTTTGAGAAGTATGACATTGATAATTTTATTAAGGAATTTGAAGCTGGCAACCTCTCCTTTCTTTTCTTTGTGTTTAAATTATTTGCTCAGAGTTTAGATTTTTTAAAAACCTTTGTCTGAAAATGTATGAATGTTAAGTCTTAAGTTTGTATTTTAACCTAATTGCATGTTCTGTAAGAATTGAGTTAATCATTCTAAGCTCATCTCTCAACCATGTTAAAAATAAAACTTCTGAGTCATTGGGTTCTTCCATTATAAACTTTGTGTGGCTCATTAAGTTCACACAGTAAGGCAGTGTGAATAGGAACTCATTGATTTCTGAGCATCATAAAGGAGTTCAATTTGTATGTTTTCCTAGACTGCACTTAAATTTGATAGCTGTTAGGCCATTCCAAACCGACAATATCTAAGTAATTTTAACCATAAGAACTATTAATTGTTAATATTTGTGTATGTGTGGACCAGATTCTTATTGGATGAAAGGCTTGGTGAGTCATTTAACCTAGTGTGTATCTATTCTGTGCTCTGTGGGACAATATTGACCTATGTGATATACAGACATACAACACATGAAACCTCCATGAGGAAACATAATTTTACACATGGGAATATAGATAGTAGTCACTTTTTTCCCCCTGGTTACTTTGTCAAGTCAACATTTGAAGGTTGAGGTCATATGCTTCCCCAGAATGTGTGTTTGTAGATTGGTAATGAACAACATTTTTTTATTCATTCCTTTGTGTATTAAAATTCATTAAAGGTCAATATTGAATATAGAAACACAAAACCAATTAATGTCTTAAGTTATTTTAAATGACTTTTTGCATGACTGTTGATTTGGCTGTGATTAGATTATTTGTACAAGAAGCACTAATAGTCTTCAATAAAAGCAAAATGTTGCTGATACCTGACATTTCAGCAGTTCTTTCAATGCAATGTTTAGTTCACTTATTTACTTTGTGATTGAACATGAGCAATGTACTGCACATTAAAACCCTGCACACCCTCACAACTTTATACCACTAGTCTCCACTACTGATAAAACAAAATAAGTTTTTATTTTTTGTATTGATTGAACTAACATCATTTATGGTATCCAATGAAAAACACAATTCACACCTAAAAACTACATATTAATAGTACCTGGACTAAATGGTCCAGTAAATACAACAGCTTTGATAAACGATGATGGAATGAGATCTTCAGATCCTGTTTAAGTTGACAGGTACAATTGAAGATTCTAAACCAATTATCTTTTCAAAACTTTGTTCAATCTCTCCCGGATTAAGATTGATTGAAGTTTTTGCACGTGTAACATAGGACATAAAAATGTTTCAACCATTCTTGGAGCTCATTGTTATGAGGTTTCTGCTACTTTCAAAAAGTAAAAAAAAAAAAGAAAATATGTTTATGCATATATTATCAACATACGCTTCCAAAATTATTATATTCTGAACCCTTAGAAAAATTTTATTTATTTTGTAAGCAAAAGCATCAAAATAAAATTTTATAAATGTCCATAACTTATTAAAAACTTTATGGTAATGTAAATGAATTAATAGTAGAGTAAAATTCAGCAAAATGTAAAATATTAGGCTAATTAGAGGGAAATATTTTGGAGCAGACAAAATCAATGTTTGGTGATGTCGACCCTGGGAAAATATAATATATAATACAGACTTCAAAAAAAGATTACGTCCTGCGCGTCATGCATATTTACCAATGTCCTAAATTCTGCTAAGTCACTGGTTTTCCTGGCTACCTTCAGGCAACCCATTCCATGCTCTAATAGCACTAGGGAAGAAGGAGCATTTCTAAAGATTTGTCCTAGCATATGGAATGAGGAATGTGCCTTTATCTTTGTGTCTTTCTGAGTATTTTATTAGATTTTGTATTTGAAGATAATGGTTCAGTGTTTTATGTTTAATAGCTACTTTACTTTTGAGTCTTCTATTCTGAAGGCTTTCTAAATTTAGTGATTTTACTAAAGGTGTTACTCTAGTCAAATTTGAATAATCCTTTGTTATGAATCTTACTGCTCTATTTTGTGTTTGTTCCAGTTTCTTAATTAATGTTTTCTTGAGTTGAGGGGTCCCAAACAGAGGATGCATCTTCTATTATTGACCTAACCAATCCTTGAGGTGGGCTTGACAATGAAAATTTTATATGAGATATCAGATATATTTGTAACAGATTTTTATTAAATAATATAAATTTTTACTATTTGAGCTATGAATGGTCCTTATTTTGAATACCTTAGCTGTATAATATTTACATGATTAGGTACAAAGGAGAAGTTACCCTTGAGGGTTTATGGGCACGACATGGCCTAAATTGTGCCTATAGGCCAAAAACCCAAAATATCAAATATTCAATAATAATAGTATGTTTTGCTGAGACAGGCTCATACAACAAAAAGAAAATTTAGACCTGAAGTGGACAACAGCTTTGTCTGCATCAGATTTGTTAAAACATGCTGATCGCAACTAGGTTTGCATGGCCACATGAAATAGATGAATTTGGAACCCCAAAACAAAACCAGAACCTTATGTTGTGCCATTCAATGAAACATTTTTTGAAGCATATTTTGGTGACATGTGATAGTCCCTCTCTTTCAGACCTCGTGTTCTATATGGTGATGATGTAAAGGTTATCTATAACTGTAGCCAAGGATGTCGTGTGGCCAGCACAATGACCAATTTCGGGTACCCATTAGAGTTTGTTGAACTCAGGGGTGCCCTTAAAATCCTAAAATTAAAAATAAAATCCTAGTCTTCATGATGATTTGAACCCGGGACTGCTTGGTAAGGAAGCTAAACGCTTTACTACGCGACCATCATTGCCCCAGACAATTTGTCCAGATGTTCTGTTTCCAAACAAATAGATTGAATATGATACTAGCTATTAAATCTGTTGTTATTAGAATGAAATACTATACACAATATGTAGACCTACACCACTGACTACAGATGAATATGCAATCCAAAAAATAGTTCATATGACAAAACATTTTTTTATTTTTGGATGAATTCATTCTTCATATCATGAATTAGTGAATATTCATATACAGCATCAAGAATATAACAAAACCATACTCGTCATGTCCAAGCTTCAACAAACACAAATAATGCCATTCTCCATATAACTTAATAATGTGAACATTAAAACGCATTCAATCCATCCCCATAAATAAAAATAGAGTTCTCATTACAGACAAATAAGTAAAATGCAAAGATCCAACTTCCAATCATAATGTGTGCAAGAAGGTAAAGGTCATCACAAGGAAACTGATGACTGAACACTATGCTAGTTAGGGACCATAAGTGAAGATGTAAAATAAACCCGTTACCCCTGGTTACTGGCAGACTTGGAGACAGGATGAGTTGAAGAGAAGAGAGCTCATGCAACAAAAGTAGACAAAGAAATACACCAAAAATCATACATACACAAAAATAGTGTCATAATTATGGTGCCAACTTTGAGTACTTTTGGAACTCAAGTTAGTTAAAACAATTATTTATGAAACACATTTCTAAAAAAAAAAATGTCAGCAATTAAATTTCAAACTTTCTTTGAGTGTGAGGTGAAATTTCATTTTTAACATGAAAAGACAACATTCAAATGTGTGCCAAAGACATTTAATCTCAGTGTGTCTAACAGACATTCAGTCTTTTTGTCCAACAGTCTCAGTGTGTCCAACATTCAGTCTCAGTGTTATATCTATTTCTTTGAGTATTTTTCCAAGAGACTAATTCTTTATGGAAGTATTTCCCTTTTTTTTACTTTTATTTGTACCCTTCCCTTGTTATAAACACACCCAACATACAAAGTCAGCAGCTAGTTAATAAGGCCAGCAATGTCATCAAGTTAAAGCATAACATAAAACAGGAAGTAATCATTCCACATCTACAGTGCAGACATGGACATTACTATTATGCTCTTAAAGTTAATGTAGACTAATAGCTTTGCATTCATTCACAGAGGATCTCCCTTTACAAACTCTTCCAAATATGTCCTTTCATACACACTAATTAATCATTTGTGTACAATTTAAAAAGAAAACAATGAAAAAACTAGGAAGACATTGAAAGTAATAAATCAAGGCATGATAATCATAAGTGAAATAAGATAAGTGTTCAATCAAAGTACTATTGACTAAAATATTTAGGACTTTCAAAAGCAAAGTCTACTTTGGATTCTTCAAACATACATCTAAGTTCTTACCCTGATAGGTAGTTCTATTCAAATGGACATTTGTAACTCACTATTGAGTAAACAAGTTGTTGAACTGTTCATAGAACAAAACAGTCTAACCATAGAAGGCAACAAAAAATGTCTTCAATCCACACTACTGCAGACGACTTCAATGAAATATCCATTATTTAAATTGTTTTAAAATTCTAATTATTTCATTTTTACTTGATTAATGTTCAAATCTGAATTAATAACAATAAAGCTACAAATAAAACATTTTTAGTCTCAAAAAACAACAGATCCTGTTTGGGCCCTTATTAGCAAGAAACACTGCCCCAAGATCACCTGTCATCACTTATTGACTCAAATCACTTTTAGGAAAATGCTATCCTGTATCAAGAAGCCTATATGTGTAAATAATATACAGGTTTCTTAAAATACAGTATCAAACAAATAGTTCAATCTTTTCTTTTTTATTGATCATCTGTAAATTGTATAAGAATGGAAATAATGATTTTTTTTTAAAGTAAAAAAGTTATATCTTTCTGAAAACATAATCTCCAAACCATAGACTTATATATACTATATCTAGACTTTTTTAACACTACATAAAATGCAGTGAAATTTTTTTAGAAAGTTGGATCAAGGCATTGTTTTGTAAAGTAGTTAAAAGAAGTAAAGTTGTTTTTTTCAACCCTAACCTATGTAACATATTTAATTTAATCTATTTGAATTGTGATTTTGATTGTGTAATTAAACATAAAAAATACACAATCAAAATCACAATTTTGTGTTGCAGTCAGTCTATTGATCAAGAAGTAACATTTAAATAGATTGATTACCTAGATCTGTCTAGATTATGTATCTAAAAATTGCAAAATAATAATTAGGGATGAGAGTACTCTTATTTTTGATGTTTGATTACTAGATCTAGATCTAAAAATTAAATTATATGTTACATAGGTTAGGGTTGGAAAAAAAAACAACTTTACTTCTTTTAACTACTTTACAAAACAACGCCTTGATCCAACTTTCTAAAACATTTTCACGATATCAATCGCGGATAAGAATTTATTTCCAGTTTCCAGTCTAGATATAATATATAAGTCTATGATCCAAACTTTTGAATATTATATAATAGTGAAACTTTGGAAAAATTAAAACGAAGTCGAATCAACTTTTAATAAAAAAAAGTTGAGACTGCTTTTGAGAAAAACAATAATTTTTTTAAAATGTAAACAATTCAAAAATTAAAACAGTTCAGTTCTCTAAGTATCAATGTACACTAAGTGTTACATACACACAACAAATTAATGCATTATATATGGTTTACACACAAAATCTATGTATCATTACATACTAAGATTTACTAACACACAACATAAAAACATTCTTTCCTATATTTGTCTAACATTACATAAAAACCAATCGGTTCTGTGATGAAAAAATAGTGTATGACTAACACAGCCTAATAACAGCCTTAGTTTTCTTCATGTTTTGAGGAATCAAAATAAAAAAGTGCCAAAGAGGTAACTGCTACCAAAATATGTGTTATCATTAATGAATCCCCTAAGGTGCAGTTTTTGTATACAAATAGTTTTTGTTTAGAACATATGTAGAAACATTACTTCCCCTTCTCTTTCAGTCAAGAGTGCATACAACAAATAAAATGCAAACAGCAGCAAGTTGAAATGAATTTCATAAAAAGGTTTCTTAGTAATTCTTAGACAACCATGACACTTCTAATTCCATTCAAACTTTGTACGAGCACTGGCTGATATAAGATACCTCCCCAAAATATCATGACTTTTATCAGGTCCAGATGGACAGTTATCGTGGTGAGTATCTCAAACCCAAGTTTTTGTATTCCACTAACTCAGACTCAATGACTTTCATCTGTAGCTGGTGCTCCTTTTGTTTCTGAGCCTCACTAGCAAAGCTGAGACTCTCAGGGCGTGTCTGGGGCTGAGACGGATTGTTTTTAAGTTTGATGTTCACTGTGTGAATTTCGTGACATTTGGTGAATTTCCTCCCTTTGTTGATCACACTCTCAAATGCACTCCACACATAGTTTCTGTGAGTTAGATATATTCGAAAGCCGTGGTCGTAAACATTTCTCAGTAAACCCAAATACTGTAAAGATAACAAAAACATTTATGAAAAAATGTTTTTTTAATGAAGACACCACAAGACATATACTGCCAAATTTCTTAGTTAAACTTTCAATGCAAAAAAAAAAAAAATGTAAACAAAATTCATGAGCTAGAGTTCAAAATAAGAAGACTTACAGTAACATTAAGTGTTTATCAATGTGAGCTATTCAAGGGGCATGATGGCCGAGTAGTAAAGCGATTAGCTTCTGAACTGAGAGGTCATGGGTTCAAGTCCCAGTGAAGAATTAGATTTTTAGAACACTACTGAGTCGTTACCTCTCAACCTTATCATATATAATACAGACGTTACTTCAAAAAATAAGATGATTACTTCCTACACGTCATGCGTCAATAGAATTTAGCCATGCATTTTAACCAATGACCTAAATTCTGCTAAGTCCCTGGTTTTTCTGGCTAGCCAACCTGAAATACACTGGCGAAGTTAAGATACTTGGTCATTTTGCTGGCAACAGCACATCCTAGTTAACCATCACCCAAATAGATAAATAGATGAGCTTTACATCATCTGCCCAGATAGATACGGTCTGAAAGGGGTACCCTAGCCTTTAAATGCTACTTAGCAGTTGTTTTTTTTTGTATTTATTACTATACCAGTAAAGAGACTTCAACAATTTTGTAGCTCATAATGCACATAAGAACTCAAAATAAATGTCAATCAAATGTATCTCAAAATGTTGTCAAAAAAAAAAAAAAAACAAGGCGGAAGTAATAAAATGTAATAATCATAATATTACAATATTTACTTTTCTAGATAATACCAATTTCAAGCTTCAAAATCTTTAAAATTTTGCATGTCCCTGAAGAGTTATCCATTTTGTTAGATTTAAATACGCAGTTAGAGGGTTAAAAAAAAACAACAACAAAACAACTTTTGTTATTACAAAGTGTTGATCCATGTGTACTTGTATATCTTTTGTTCCAGATATATGTGTACATTAGAAAAGATTATATCCTTGACAAATGTGTGTGTAAACCTACTTTAATGTATTCTTCTTTTGATGGGTCTGTAGCACTCCAGGTCACATGTGTTTCAAAGGCTAACTGTCGGACATCATCCAGGGATCCATCATCCAAGGCCAGCATTAAAGACTCGTGTTCATATCCTTCAACATCCATCTTGACAATATCAAGTTGTCTCTATTCAACCAAACCAGAATATAGAGAAAAGTGTTATATGAAATCACAATAATCAGAAAGGGATTATAATCATACCTTAATATTGTTTTTCTATAGCTATGTCCCTTGCCTTATGATAGAACAAGAGCAGAAGAGAAATTAACACCTGTGACAGGGGGCACAAGTGCCTGTATTAATGTCCACAGTGAAGGAAAAAACATTGACAAAGTAATTTATAATATATTCCAGTTCAAGACAGTATAAAGAAATGCTTGAAATACTTTGAAGTTAAAAAACTTTTTTAATTTGTTAATTGGAGATTTCTTGTAAGAACCCTTTGTCTACTTTATTATCATTAAGTATTATATAAAATGTTTATCAAAAGGATGAAGCATACAATGAAACGAACCAAAATATAAATTATTATTAATTTATAAGAGCAGTTCTAAAGCCATCTTATAGTCAGTAAAACATGTATTTTCAAAGGCTTGTATATTATATGTAATGATTTGCAGATGAATTATTAGCAGAATGGATTCTCTTTCTCCAACATAACTTCCATTTCTTTGATAAAGTGAGCAGATAAGAAAAGAAAATAAGTAATATCTTTGTCTTGGCTTCTGAATTTATCCCTTAACCTCAGCAAGTGCTGAGATCTTAAGAGTTCAACTGCATAACAAAGACTTAAGACTACTTTCGCACATTAAAACTCATCTACAAAAAAAAAAAATATATGATGCATCATGGTATTATGTACTTCTGCAAGATGAGTAATGTCCTTGAGATATCCAGAATGACAGTCAAACAAACAACTGTAACCATCTGAAATTGTCTAGTGTTGTGCGTTGAAGCTTCCTTCCACCAGCCTGAAGTGGACAGCGAGTTCCTTCTTCCCGCTGTCCTGTCCGACGGGGGGATGAGACACGGGGTTAAACTTAGAGTTTCTTTTGTGTTCACTTCCAATGGACACAGGCATTCCGAACTTGCGGACAAGAGACGCAGCCAAAGGCGGCACCACTGGGACCCCCGTCGTATTTGTATACTGTACCAGGCTAACCGTGCGGAAGACGCCGTTTATGTAACGGACCCTTGAGGGACAGCGCCTGAAAGTTGACAGATCGCTGCAGGAGCTTTTTTTTACATCCCTGCACAGTACAATGGAGATATTCTCACACCCTTTTAGGCACTCCCGCTGGAGCCTTGTTTCGCTACCCTTTGGCCTAGTCGTCCCTCACACGACCGTTTCCACCCGGGTGCCACTATGAGGCAGGGCAGCAAGCCTGGGACAACTGTAACCAGATCTAGCTTTGGCATAAGAAGCATAAAAAAAAAAACAAGGGAGAAGAATTGGAGTGCTGTGAAAGTAACCAAATCCATCCACTTTCCCTGGTCAGCAGCTGTTCTTAACAGTAGAGAGGCTGGTCCATTCTTTAACATTGTCCACAAAGAGTGTAAAAAGTAGAGCAAGATAGGCAAATAACATCAAATGACTTCTTTGCCATTAAAAATATTTCTACTATGAGGATCTCAAAACTTGAGCTAAATAGGCAACTTACATCAGATGACTTCTTTGCCATTGGAAATACTACTATCTACTATGAAGATCTCAAAACTTGAGCAGATTTGAGAGACAAATGAACATTAAAAAAAAAATATGTATAAAGTAGACTTTAAATATACAAGACACTCTCTGAAATTTAGACAGTACAGATGCAGAGAATTTTATTTTTGTGTATGTAGAGAGTACTGCCTTACCCAAAATCTAGTTTGGCATGCACACCAACTCTGTGCATTGCCTACAATAAAATGTAATTCTTTGCCTAAAGTATAATGTGCTAGATCAAACTGGGAACAACCTGGTTTGGGAGATGGTGGTGTTGCTTTCGATGCTCAGCAATAGTGTACAGCTGCCACCATCCTGTGGTGGGGTTGTTCACTGTACCATTCTTTGCAGCAACACCAGTGGCATGGAAGTAAAGGTTACCCTGGTAAACATTGGGTGCAGTTTTCATGCTGGGGAACGAATGCAGAGCCATTAAAACAAAAGAAAACAAAATTTACTTCATAGGTAACAAGCTTAAAACTAAGAATATTATCTGTAACCTAAGTCTCCAGACTTATCAGTAGCCTATAACCTATGTTTGGAGCCTTAACTTAAGTCTCAGGATTTGCATGTAATAATTAATCTCGTCTTATCTGTAACTAGTAACATATGTCTCAAGTCTTATCTGTAACTAGTAACTTTTGTTTCAAGCCTTATCTGTAACCTATGTTTCAAGTCTTATCTGTAACCAGTAATCTTGCTTCAAGTCTGATCTGTAACCAGTAACCTATGTTTCAAGTCTTATCTGTAACTAGTAACCTATGTTTCAAGTCTTATCTGTAACCAGTGTGACAAGTCAAAAGCTTGCTGTCAGAGTCACTCAAACTTATCACAGCATTAATTATTATTTATTATTCATTTTATTTTAATTATTTCCCAGTTCTATCCCCAATTTCTTCACTCGCCCCACCTTATCCTCGTCTCACTAGACTGAGTCCACCACCTTGGCGGCTTTTCATTTATCTCCCCTTGACAGAGGTAAAGATAAACAAACAGTGTCTTTGGTCTTACCCGCCAGATGTCTGACAGTCGCAGTTGACACCACCTTGGGTGGAATGCAAGTCACTCTTTCTTCCCCCCCCTCTCCCACGTCTCTCTTTCATCAAAGAGATTACTCGGGTCAACAAGCCTCGTGACACTCCAAGGTGCGACTTTCGTCTGACTTCACCCACGTGTGAGATAATCTTTGGTCAATCCCATTTCCTGTTTCCGCCCATATCTCCCGGCCCTTATAAGGTAGACTAATTCAGACCAAACCTGCTTATTTCTCTATCGCTGGCAATCGAGTCTGGACTATTTCATTTATTCTTACTCTTAGAGGAATACCTGGTGGTAAGCCGACCTTAATCACAAGTTCCATCTTAGTTACTTTGTGCATATTTCTCACTGGATATTATCATGTTACTTCATTTATATTTAATTAGTGCATTGTGTATTTCTCACTGTCGTAAGTGAAAACATAAACATGGCATATGTGTATATATATATTTATGTATTGCATTAATCTATTAATGCTACGTTGCTCAATTGATCGTTGATGCAACCATGTGTATATTTGTACATCTCATTTTATTTCCTTTATCTCGGCTGACCGCCTTGATAATTTTACTATCACACTAATACTGCGCTTAGAAAAGATATATGAGTTATCTCCCCTTGAGCGGACACTCTCCTTTCAAGCGCACTCCATTGTTCTCGACTGACGGTCGTATGTAAACAAACCGTCATGGTCGCTGACCACCAACCATTCCGCCCCCCCCCCTTTTTCTTCCAACTTGTGTTGTTTATTTGAGATTGTTATTTCCTCTTTTATGTACATTTTTATATTGCTACTATCAGCCATCTATTTTCCAAATCCCATTTGTCATCATCTCCCCATTGTGCTCTAAAGCAATTTTACCAATCTGACGAATGCACCTCAGTCGAGGGCATCGATAAGATGCATGAGAGACATGTCCTAACTTGTCTTTATTTATCCGCAGCCTCCCTCAGGTGTCTGCCTATTTGTTTGGATCACCTGCCTATTTATTTGGCATTGTCGGCCTATTTGCTATTTATCAGATCAATTGCCTATTGCCTATGCACTTAGTGCTATTCAGCACTGCACTTGCCTATTTATCGGATCACTTGCCTAATTGCTATTGAGTATCATCTACTGCCTACTTGGATCTATTCAACTACTTACTTGGTGCTATCGGCTCTACTTGCCTGCCTATTTGACAGTCCACTTGTCAACCCATTAGGCACAACGTCCCTATAGACCCAGAGTCTGTGCGAGACGTCATAGCTCCGCCTGAACTTTGTAACTCACTGGACTTATCCTGTTAGCTACGCTGCCCACGGCAGATCCGCTCTGCCCGCAGTACACTTGTGCCCTTGGTAGCCGGCCACCCGCCCTACTGTGCCCACTACAGATATCAGAACTTTGGATTGAGACTCCACAAGAACTGTATCACCCGCGTCCCTCTACCCGCTAGAGCGCCACCTCCAGCTGCAGAACCTCAAGCCAGGACACAGCCAGCTGCGACCCAAGCAAGACAACCAGCTGAGTTCAGAAGACAAAGTGTCATACTCTCTTATTAAGTGCAAGAGTGATGATTAAATATAGTATAGATTAGAGATAGATGCAAACCCTCTCCTCTTTTTATTCTTCTATGTAAATATTTATGTAAATAAATATTCTTCAATTTTTAACTTTGTATATTTCTTTCATTGCTTGTCTCATTGCGTGCCTGCTCCCGATTTATATGCTGAGGGGTTGGTGTGTGATAGTTTCAAAAATAATCATCCCCTAGACACTAAAAAAGCCAAACACACGTCACTTTCGCTAACCTGTCACAAACAGTAACCTATGTTTCAAGTCCTACCTGTAACCTAAAAGTCTCAGCACAAATGGTAAAGGTGACAGAAAAGATATAGAAATAATTTTAAAAGATTCATAGCATAAAAATATTTTTTAATGACTTTAGACACTATTCTCAACAGTAGGCTAATGTGCAATCAATGTGGTAATGAAAGCATATTTTGAGGTTTCAGTTTTATAACTGTTATGCAACAAGGTGAACTATTCAACAAAACAGTAAGAGAGTATGATGGTTCCATTCAATGGTGAAAGTTTTTCAATGATTCTATTTGAAATTTGAGCCATTGTTATTTTCATTTATAAAATGTTCTGTACAAATATGAGAGCCATTATTAAATAAAAAATCATTCTAATCAACTTCATGGAGATCAATATTTATGAATGTTCACCATTATTTCACTGTCTGAGGTCTGAAACAATAACTTGTATATGATATTATAAATCAGTTTGGCATGATGAAAAAAAAGGTTTGTATGAAAATTACTAAACTATATGATTTCATAGAAGAAGCTAACCTTGGGTCAAAAGCATGAACATCACAACCATAGGAAACCATGTCCTGGTCATAGGAGAAATCAAAGTTTATACTGGAAAAAAAAAATTATTGTCAACATTATTTCTTGATATACTGGTATTCTTCTGCAAGTGAAACAGAAACATGGCTTTCACAAGCAAATTCTGTTTTTGGCCAGCTTTATTTATGGACCTAAATTCACTAGCTGACATTAATCAAAATTGTTCTAAAGCCAAATCTTGACTAAATGAATAGGCTTTCTTTGTAAAACTGCAAATAATTCAGTTGCTCTGTACTGAGTACTTTTTAAAAACAATTCTGCAGTAAAACTCATTTTCTTTTATGTAGCAGCAATAAAAAAGAAAAAAAAAACATCCAGACACCAAAGATGATGAGAGCTTGCTAAAAAAAAAGTCAATTAAAACTTTAACAAATACTTCAACTAGAAACCTGGCATTCAGTAAGGAAACAAATAATCTATTCACTTACCCGTAAGAGTAGACCAAACAATCCCCCTTGATTGGTTTGTAGAGTGGATCATCACACAGCTCCCAGCCTCCATCAGTTACTTTACCCATTCGGATCACACTAGAACATGTAGCCTGTGGGCTGTTGATGTATCTAAGAGACCAAGCAAAACACTAGTTAAGTGATCTGACAAAGCAAAACAATTTATACAGTCAAGTGATCTGACAAAGCAAAACAATAAATAAAATAAAGTCTAGTGATCTTAAAGAGTTCAACTGCAAAACAAAGACTTAAGACTTTACTTTCGCACATTAAAATTCATCTACAAAAAAATATACATGATGCATCATGGTATTATGTACTTCTGCAAGATGAGTAATGTCCTTGAGATATCCAGACTGACAGTGAAACAGACAACTATAACCAGATCTAGCTTTGGCATAAGAAGCATACAAAAAACAAGGGAGAAGAATTAAAGACCTCCAAACATACATCAATTCATTAAATGAAGACAAACATATAAAAGAGCAGAGCTTTTTTTGTGACAGTACGCACGGGTACGGCGTACAGGCATCTTTTTGAATGTGGGGAAAAAATTATTACTTTTCTTGTATTTTAACTTTTATTATTAATTTATAAGTAGTTAAAAGTTAAGCACCTATTTTGTTTTACAAAAAAAAGCACTGTATAAGAGTTTGTCTGTTATTAAAGATGGGGATTAATCATAGAAATAATTATACCGCCTCTCTCTTTTTTTTTTGAAAGTAAGTCTGTAAATTATAGGAATATTTTAATGATTCAATTAATAGAGCTGTGTTACCTATGATAGAATGATTCAATCAAGAGAGCTGTGTTATCTATGATAGAATGAAATAAATCAAGAGAGCTGTGTTACCTATGATAGAATGATTCAATCAAGAGAGCTGTGTTACCTATGACAGAATGATTCAATCAAGAGAGCTGTGTTACCTATGATAGAATGATTCAATCAAGAGAGCTGTGTTACCTATGACAGAATGATTCAATTAAGAGAGCTGTGTTACCTATGATAGAAGTCTTGCACTTCTTTGTGAGACATTTGGTCAAGGACTTCATCACTTGGTATAGGATTGACATCAGGCAGGGGAGGAGGAGCTTCTGTTCTATTGGCTCTAATCTCTTCTCGAGATATACTACCACACTGAGAAAAGAAAAAAAATCATACAATTACAATTAATAGCAGCACATATAGATCTATACTACAGGATGATTTGGTGGTCAAAATCTGGCCAGAAACCTTTGCCCATCACCTTATTTTCCCTCAGTAATTCCTGTATGAGAACTGTAGACAATACCCAATGGTACTTTAGAATCTATCAGCTTTGTATGAGAACTGTAGACAATACCCAATGGTACTTTAGAATCTATCAGCTTTGTATGAGAACTGTAGACAATACCCAATGGTACTTTAGAATCTATCAGCTTTGTATGAGAACTGTAGACAATACCCAATGGTACTTTAGAATCTATCAGCTTTGTATGAGAACTGTAGACAATACCCAATGGTACTTTAGAATCTATCAGCTTTGTATGAGAACTGTAGACAATACCCAATGGTACTTTAGAATCTATCAGCTTACGTGGCACACCATTTTGAAATTCAATCAAAGTTATAGACTAAATATTTTTTTCATCCTTTCAAATTTTCTATTCGGCAGCAGACAAAACAACATTATCCGTTGAATTATATAAAACAACAGTATACGTTGAATTATAAAAACAACATTATCCGTCGAATTATAAAGAGCGACATTATCAGTCGAATTATATAAAACAACAGTATACGTTGAATTATATAAAACAACATTATCCGTTGCATTATAAAGAGCGACATTATCAGTTGAATTATATAAAACAACAGTATACGTTGAATTATAAAGAGCAACATTATCAGTTTTATTATAAAGAGGGGTCGACTAAGAAAGATAGCAAGAGATAAGAGAACTTTTGGGAACGAATTATGTGTGAGCCATTTATGGTGTGAACCAGTTGTCGGGTGATCAAACTGTCGTGAATGATTTGTCGGAGAACTAATTGTCTGTGAGCGATTCCTCCGTGGTCCCCCAAAACCCATACTCCGATGATCTTATGCGACCGTAATTCGACCCTCAAGAGAGTCCTGACCCACAGGTTCAAACCACTCATCTTACATTTGAGCAAGTTAAAGAAGTGAATGAAACATTTTTAATTTTCTTCTTTTTTTTGTGACGCAACATTCTTGTCATAAAGATCCAGATTATTTCATTTACAAGAAAATGAAATTGAGCAGAAAAAAAAAAAGAACTTCTTAACGAGCCCTGCTACTGAAAGATTTCTGTGTACTGATGATTTCATCCTGTGAGCATGTAAGTCCTCTGTAAGTGTTTTGACATGCGTGTGATTGCATGTGTGTGTGTGTATATGTGTAGGCGTGTCTCTGAAGGCCTACTATGTCTAGATGTGTAGACCTATCCTCCTGTTCACTAAGCCGCATCACAGTCTACATTTAATGCGTGCCGCTCATACAAATGTGAAAGTGTCAACCAAATTAAAAGGCTGTGCCGCGTGTGTGTGTGTTCAGTGTAAGAGATTGTGTTTGCAAGTTTACTCTAGAAATGGGTAAACTAAAGCAGGCAGAATGAGCAGAACAAACCTTAGTCTCTAGCTTCTCTGTAGCTTTCTATCAATCAATACAATTTCTTCTCTCAGTCTATCTATCCCAACATTTCTTCTTTCTCTCTCAATCTATCAATCCCAACATTTCTTTCTTTTTCTCTCTCAGTCTATCTATCCCAACATTTCTTTCTTTTTCTCTCTCAGTCTATCTATCCCAACATATCTTTCTTTTTCTCTCTCAGTCTATCTATCCCAACATTTCTTTCTTTTTCTCTCAGTCCATCTATCCCAACATTTCTTTCTTTTTCTCTCTCAGTCTATCTATCCCAACATTTCTTTCTTTTTCTCTCTCAGTCTATCTATCCCAACATTTCTTTCTTTTTCTCTCTCAGTCTATCTATCCCAACATTTCTTTCTTTTTCTCTCTCAGTCTATCTATCCCAACATTTCTTTCTTTTTCTCTCAGTCCATCTATCCCAACATTTCTTTCTTTTTCTCTCTCAGTCTATCTATCCCAACATTTCTTTCTTTTTCTCTCTCAGTCTATCTATCCCAACATTTCTTTCTTTTTCTCTCTCAGTCCATCTATCCCAACATTTCTTTCTTTTTCTCTCTCAGTCTATCTATCCCAACATTTCTTTCTTTTTCTCTCAGTCCATCTATCCCAACATTTCTTTCTTTTTCTCTCTCAGTCTATCTATCCCAACATTTCTTTCTTTTTCTCTCTCAGTCTATCTATCCCAACATTTCTTTCTTTTTCTCTCTCAGTCCATCTATCCCAACATTTCTTTCTTTTTCTCTCTCAGTCTATCTATCCCAACATTTCTTTCTTTTTCTCTCAGTCCATCTATCCCAACATTTCTTTCTTTTTCTCTCTCAGTCTATCTATCCCAACATTTCTTTCTTTTTCTCTCTCAGTCTATCTATCCCAACATTTCTTTCTTTTTCTCTCTCAGTCCATCTATCCCAACATTTCTTTCTTTTTCTCTCTCAGTCTATCTATCCCAACATTTCTTTCTTTTTCTCTCAGTCCATCTATCCCAACATTTCTTTCTTTTTCTCTCTCAGTCTATCTATCCCAACATTTCTTTCTTTTTCTCTCTCAGTCCATCTATCCCAACATTTCTTTCTTTTTCTCTCTCAGTCTATCTATCCCAACATTTCTTTCTTTTTCTCTCTCAGTCTATCTATCCCAACATTTCTTTCTTTTTCTCTCAGTCCATCTATCCCAACATTTCTTTCTTTTTCTCTCTCAATCTATCTATCCCAACATTTCTTTCTTTTTCTCTCAGTCCATCTATCCCAACATTTCTTTCTTTTTCTCTCTCAATCTATCTATCCCAACATTTCTTTCTTTTTCTCTCTCAGTCTATCTATACCAACATTTCTTTCTTTTTCTCTCTCAGTCTATCTGTCCCAACATTTCTTTCTTTTTCTCTCTCAGTCTATCTATCCCAACATTTCTTTCTTTTTCTCTCAGTCCATCTATCCCAACATTTCTTTCTTTTTCTCTCTCAATCTATCTATCCCAACATTTCTTTCTTTTTCTCTCTCAGTCTATCTATCCCAACATTTCTTTCTTTTTCTCTCTCAGTCTATCTATACCAACATTTCTTTCTTTTTCTCTCTCAGTCTATCTGTCCCAACATTTCTTTCTTTTTCTCTCTCAGTCTATCTATCCCAACATTTCTTTCTTTTTCTCTCTCAGTCTATCTATCCCAACATTTCTTTCTTTTTCTCTCTCAGTCTATCTATCCCAACATTTCTTTCTTTTTCTCTCTCAGTCTATCTATCCCAACATTTCTTTCTTTTTCTCTCAGTCCATCTATCCCAACATTTCTTTCTTTTTCTCTCTCAGTCTATCTATCCCAACATTTCTTTCTTTTTCTCTCTCAGTCTATCTATCCCAACATTTCTTTCTTTTTCTCTCAGTCTATCTATCCCAACATTTCTTTCTTTTTCTCTCTCAGTCTATCTATCCCAACATTTCTTCTTTCTCTCTCAATCTACCTATCCCAACATTTCTTTCTTTTTCTCTCTCAGTCTATCTATCCCAACATTTCTTTCTTTTTCTCTCTCAGTCTATCTATCCCAATATTTCTTTCTTTTTCTCTCTCAGTCTATCTATACCAACATTTCTTTCTTTTTCTCTCTCAGTCTATCTGTCCCAACATTTCTTTCTTTTGCTCTCTCAGTCTATCTATCCCAACATTTCTTTCTTTTTCTCTCTCAGTCTATCTATCCCAACATTTCTTTCTTTTTCTCTCTCAGTCTATCTATCCCAACATTTCTTTCTTTTTCTCTCAGTCTATCTATCCCAACATTTCTTTCTTTTTCTCTCTCAGTCTATCTATCCCAACATTTCTTCTTTCTCTCTCAATCTACCTATCCCAACATTTCTTTCTTTTTCTCTCTCAGTCTATCTATCCCAACCTTTCTTTCTTTTTCTCTCTCAGTCTATCTATCCCAACATTTCTTTTTTTTTTCTCTTGCAGTCTATCTATCTCAACATTTCTTTCTTTTTCTCTCTCAGTCTATCTATACCAACATTTCTTTCTTTTTCTCTCTCAGTCTATCTGTCCCAACATTTCTTTCTTTTGCTCTCTCAGTCTATCTATGCCAACATTTCTTTCTTTTTCTCTCTCAGTCTATCTATGCCAACATTTCTTTCTTTTTCTCTCTCAGTCTATCTATCCCAACATTTCTTTCTTTTTCTCTCAGTCCATCTATCCCAACATTTCTTTCTTTTTCTCTCAGTCCATCTATCCCAACATTTCTTTCTTTTTCTCTCCCAGTCTATCTATCCCAACATTTCTTTTTTTTTCTCTCTCAGTCCATCTATCCCAACATTTCTTTCTTTTTCTCTCTCAGTCTAACTATCCCAACATTTCTTTCTTTTTCTCTCTCAGTCTATCTATCCCAACATTTCTTTCTTTTTCTCTCTCAGTCTAACTATCCCAACATTTATTTCTTTTTCTCTCTCAGTCTATCTATCCCAACATTTCTTTCTTTTTCTCTCAGTCTATCTATACCAACATTTCTTTCTTTTTCTCTCAGTCCATCTATCCCAACATTTCTTTCTTTTTCTCTCTCAGTCTATCTATCCCAACATTTCTTTCTTTTTCTCTCAGTCTATCTATCCCAACATTTCTTTCTTTTTCTCTCAGTCTATCTACCCCAACATTTCTTTCTTTTTCTCTCTCAGTCTATCTATCCCAACATTTCTTTCTTTTTCTCTCAGTCTATCTATCCCAACATTTCTTTCTTTTTCTCTCAGTCTATCTATACCAACATTTCTTTCTTTTTCTCTCTCAGTCTATCTATACCAACATTTCTTTCTTTTTCTTTCAGTCTATCTATACCAACATTTCTTTCTTTTTCTCTCTCAGTCTATCTATACCAACATTTCTTTTAGTGCATCTATCCTCAAAGTTCTCTCTATCTCTTGCTATCTGAGTCGATCCCTATATGTCTCTCTCCTTACTCACTTCTTTGGCTGATCCCCTAATCCCAATGTTCAGCTCAGTCCAATTCTGCCCAGAGTATCTGGTGTAGAGGATGAACGAGCCGATGGCCAAGCAAGGCAATAGAAGAAACAGACATTTGGGCTTTCTCATGGCTGGGATGAAGGTTACCGCCTTCTGTGCCTGTACAAACAGATGGACCAGTCAGTTAGTACGTCTACATTGAATGAAATCAATTCTTAATAGTGAACTATGTCTGAACACTAAGAATAAACAAAATGGGACACAAGGATCAGAACGATCTAAAGGGCTTGAGTTTCAATGACAGTGAAGGCTAGGATTTATGGCCTATATAAAAAGGTATATGTGTACAAAGATAAAATCGGTGGAAAAAATACCCCCCCCAAAACAAAAAATTACATTCATGCCCCAAGGTAGGAATACTATTTAAGACATTTAGTATGTACAAAGTTTTAAGGACAGAGGCGAGGTAGGGTTGGTGTCACCCCGGTACGAATAGTTTTAGCTAATGGTGCCACCATTCCCCAAATTATCTTTATTTATTTATTTGTAGTCAACTGGGAAAGGATTGCACTGCTTCAGATTTAAAGTCCACAAATGAAACGTTTGGAAACTGTGTAAAGCCAAAAATCACATTCTTTAAACCTCCCCTTGTAAGAAATAGTAACAAAACGCCCCTCTCCCCAATCGTAACAGAACAAGAAAATTCGAATTATACTAAAGACGTGTTTATTAATGAATTATCATTTCCCTCAAGTTGTACCCTCAAGGGATCAGAGGCCTACCTGTTATTTCATTTTAATATTTGTGTTTTGTTTTTTACGTAACAAATGTTCAGAAAAAAAACACACATTTTCCCTGGGTAATTCAGATGGTACGAAGATTTAAAATGTGTAGATCTAGATACCACTCAAACACAATCACCGGATTATTTATTTAGACGACTGCGTTCTTAATGTTGAAGCAGTGTGTGTAAGTACGAGCTCTGGGCATCCGGTGTTCTCAAAGAGTGAAATGCAGGGATGTAAGCTTACTGTCTATGTCAAAGTCAGTCATCCAAGCCGTTGAGCACCTACACAGTTGTTGGTGTTGCTTTCCTGTAACCGATGTCAGATACAGGTTTAGTAAGCGTATTGACACGACAAAATTAATTATTAACTTCCCTGCTACCCCCCCCCCCCCTTTTTTCAAAAAAAAAATAAGTGCAGTGTCAAAATGAGAATGTGTAGCACTAGCGGGTCCAGAACTTTTGAGGGGGGGAGGGGCGACTTTTTTTTTCCAAATCCTAACCCTATGTAAACATATGTGTGTGTGTGTGTGTGTGTGTGTGTGTGTGATTTAGAGCAGTGTTTCTCAAACTTTCCTTTAAAAAAAAATATGTTGGTCTGTTGGTGCACCTCCTCTTCAACGGCTAGGGGGTCTGAGGGAGCGCTGTTAAGTCCCCCAGAGAAGTTCGTCTTCGAAAGATAATATTTTTAAAAGACCTTCAGATTCAAGTAATTAACTTTGTTCAAAACGTCTGCACGAATCTTCGTTTGTGTTAGAGAACTATCTCCCGAACATAATTTCTGAACTGTCCCCTCCACTCACCAAAGGCGATAGGGTCGGGCGGGGGGGGGTCAGTAGAGGCAATCGCCCTCCACCCCACTGTTGTGTGTGTTTATATGGTGACGGTGGTAAGAGTTTAGCGATTGGTTGTGAATGATGCAACATAGGTGGCATTGTCGTCACTTGGTCTTAGTTACCGGAAACGACTCCAGAACATGAGACTGAAAGGTTGTGTAATTATTGTAGTGAGTTTGTGAAGAAATATTACTTAAGTCTACTACAGTTATTTCATTTATCACAAGTTGATTTTGACTATAATATAAATAAATTTCTACAAAGTTTATTCCCAAAAGGAAGTTATTGAAGTTATTTGAAATTTTATTAGTTAAGATTAAAATACATTACGCCTACAACGGTTTAGTTGTCTACCAGCAGTTTGGTGCTACAAGTCAACGACCGGTAACAGAATCTATTCCACAGAATCGGCCAACATACTATACTGGGGGGGGGGGGGGGGCGACATCATAAAAATTGGTTTAAATAAAAGTAATAAGTATATATAATCTTAATAATTATAGTATTATAAAAATAAATAGTTATTAATCGTGTACAAAAATTGTGTGATTTCTCTAGAAATTAGGCCCTACCGTCCCTGCCAGTGGGGTAAGTAGTAATGTGAGTTGTCCCCCCCCCTCCTACCCCAAATGTCTTTTAAAGCAGTGTCCAACACGCCAAGTGATAGTTTTGACGAGGTGGCCAGTTGTCAAACTTGGTTTAGTTTCTTGTTACTGAATTTGTTTTTGTGAAATTTAATTCAACTTTAAACAAACAACACCAACACACACACACACACAAACGTCTTTCTTTTAGAACGACTACCAAATCGACTTACTTACAAGTCAAGGACCTACCAAAAATGTCAACAAAAAAAAAAAAGTAATTTTTTGTTCAAGTAAAAAAAAAAAAAAGTCAACAAGCATTCCCAGTGTCACCAGCCTTCCCCTACACATCTGGAATTGTAGTCGGGCGAGGGTGAGGTGGGGGGGGGGGGATTCAAGGAGTCTCTCCCCTTCCCACATATACATAAATGTATGAGAATCAATGTCACATTTGTTCTACTACACCAGTAAGCCATGCCGCCAAAGTATTAGATAAAAAAGAAAAAAACATTTGACAGTGTGATTTCATATTAAAGAAAAAAAAAGAGACCTTATAAGACAATGATGACAATGACGTGGTATCTATTTTTAGAGATGGTGGGGACTGACGCTCTGGGATTTCATTGGTTGTTTCATGAACGCTACTGATTGGGCATTTCTCTTTTGCAAGGAAAAAATAATCATCTCAGCAATGAAAACAATCTTATCAGATTACTTTGTAAAACAAACAAAAAGGAGGGGGGGGGGGGTGACTTGGTCATACAAGTTCTCGTGTGCAGCAATGCAGAGGATGTTGTATTAAAAAAAACAGCAACTTTATTTTAATAGTATTACTTGTTGAACATTTTGGCTAATGGTCTTTTAAAAAAATAATTAAGCTAAAAATATCACTCTAAATCTTCCAACAAGGGAGATAAACCTAATTCAATATTAAGAAAATCTGGAGCTGCTGAAAGGCACAGAAATCTTCCGGGAACTGGGGTTAGTTTAAGGCAGAGGCACATTATTAACTATAAACGACATTGCCTTGAAATTACGCCACGACATGTGTAAATCTTTACCATTCAAATAATATGTATGATTGATTCCACAATGGCGTGACTTTGCTTTGTGCAATAATTGACATTGATCTAAATAAATTTAAATAATTGAATGTAATTGAGATACAATCATCTGCAACATCTTTCTCGGGTAACAATTCTAGTAAAAAAAAAATCCAATTAAAACCAAATACATAAATAAATAAATAAATCAAGCTTATATTAAGAGTAGTTAAAATTTGGATTAGATCTAGAGGATTCTGGACTAACAATAATAAATCTGTGCAATTACAAATATTTGTACCAACTGTTTTTGAGTAGCGCAATTTCATGCTTTTAGCTGTCGTAATACGCTATGATCCTATCACTTGTCTGGACCAGTTGGAAAGGGATAGCGGTAGAAAGAAGAGAGTATCTGGGTGATCGCTTAAAAAAATAAAAGCAAACGACCTGAATTTCAACTCGTGGGCTTAAGCCTCCTTAAGCCAATACAATAACCACTGTCTGCCAGCGAATCCAATATGAAAATAGAAGGTTTTACAGTTATCTATTGTTAGCTTCAAACTTTAAAGCGCGACCTACACGGAAAAAAGGGGGGCTTAACAATTTATACCACTACATCAGTTAGTACAATTTCTTTCCCTTGTTCGAGATGCCAAACAAAATAATTAATTAACAATAGTGTTAATTAACTAATTGATTAAATTTTTAAATTGATGTTTGTTTTGTCCGATGAAAGAAATAATTGTGCAAAATTTCAGTTCTATTCGAGATTGTGTGTCGGAGAAATAACGCCTACAAACTTTGTAACAGACAGACAGACAGAGTTGATGTAAGCTTTGTTTAAAAAAAAAAGGAACGATAACTATAATAAGAATTTGCACATTGCAAGCTTTAAGTTTACACGTTAGAACAGACCAAACATCATTATTTTCGATGGTCTTTGACAACCCCGAGTAAATCGTCATTTGACCCCCAAGGGGGTCGCGATCCACAGGTTGAGAGCCCAAGGCATGACTTAATTGACTAAATCCTGTGCACTCCCAGGGGAGCATAGGGCTGCAACCACACCTCTCCACCGAACTCTGAGCAACTTTCTTCACCTGCTGCTCCCATGTCATTCCAGTATCCTCAGCTTCACTGATGACTGACCTCTTACAGGTTTGCTTGGGTTTACCCACTTTCCTCTTTCCTTGCAGATTCCAATCAAGCGCCTGCCTTGCAACATTCGTTGCTGGTTTTCGAAGGGTGTGTCCTATCCAGCTCTTTCGCTTTGTTGATATCTTGGACTATGAACAAATTGACAGTAGTTGCCTTTTCTGGCCACCTAATACCTAATATCCGGGGAAGCCATCTGTTAACAAAGGTCTGCAGTTTTCCCATATTTGTTTTAGTGACTCTCCCTATCTCTGAACCGTATAGGACCGATTGAACGTTTGTATTATTGATTGCCTTAGAGTGCTAATTTGCTTGAAGAGTGGAAAAGACAAGCCTAGCTTTATTGATCCGAATTAGTATATTATCACCAGTTCCGTCGTCTTTGTTAACTCAACTTCCCATTATAAGTGAAGTGGTCCGTATCGGAATAGTAGTCAAGATTTCCTGTTGCAATAGGGGGCTACCATTAATTTTAGTAAGGTCTACTTGTAGATCTAATCCTCCGCGAACTAGATCTTGTTTAGTAATAAGCCTATTAATATATATCACTGGATTAGTGATGAGGCATGGCAATGAATCGAAGAGGGGAAATGTGCAGGCAGTTAACCTAGCAAAAACAAGAAACCACAAGCAACAATCCAAACAAAACTACCAAGCAGTTTCACAAAAATCCACCAGATCTAAATGTAGGACCAACACTAGACATAAACATGAAAGGAATAACAAAGGAAGAAATACGGAATGCACTCAGGCAAATGAAGAAAGGTAAAGCAGCTGGAATTGACAAAATACAACCCGACATCCTAAAAGAAAGAGGGAGTGAAATAGTTGACCAACTGCACAAACTATTCAACAAAATTTGGTAAACAGAAACACTTCCCGGTGAGGGAAAATAGGGGCTTGCTAATAGAACTAGCAAAGAATGGAGACCTATCACAATGTGAGAAATGACGTGGGATCACTATGCTGTCGGTATCAAGCAAGATTTCCAGCAGAATCTTGTTTAACAGAAGAAAGGGAGCACGTGCTGAACACCTAAAGGAAGAACAAGCCCGATTTAGAAAAGGGAGAGACCAAATAGCAAGACTCAGAATAATTGTAGAACTATGTGTCGAATGGCCATTTCCTCTTTACGCAACATTAGCCGACTTTAAAAATGCCTTTGATAGTAATGACAAAAAGGTATCCGGGCAGTAATGGGACACTACGGGATCCCAAATAAAATAACAATAATCAAAAACCTATATGATGCCAAATTAAATAAATGATGGTTTCATCTGCCAAGTAGTCTACAATTGCAAACTGTCCGATAAATTTCCAGTCATAACAGGAGTCAAACAGGGATGTCTTCTTTCACCACTCCTGTTCCTTTTAGTAGTGGATTGGGTCACAAAAGAAGCTTACTCTAGTTCAGGGAGAGAAATCCAATAAAGTTTCACACAAAAGCTGGAGGATCTGGAATTCGCCGATGACATAGCCCTATTATCATACAGACTACAGGATATGCAAGAAAAAGTCACAGCTTTAAGTGAAGTAGGAAAAAGAGTAGGTTGATTTTTTTGATTTTTGATTTTGGGCACATCGGCACAATTTAGGCCATGTCGTGCCTGCAGTCCCTCAGGGGCCACTCTCCCTCCACACAACAAAGGCCAAATTCCATACAGTCAAATCATTAAAATCAAGGTCTATTCACAATTAAAATAGTAGAGGTAGTAAAAATTTAATAATTTGGTAAAAATATAATGTAAATAGTACATGTCTACAGAGTTCAGAAATCAGATCTTCGTAGACAATCCCACTTCCCGGATAAAGCCCAGTACCTTCCCAGGGTCGACATTATTGAATAGTGTTTTTAAATTAGTAGGCCTCAAAATAAACCACTACAAACAAAAGTACTAAAAGTAAACAACAAACAAAATGGAGACATAGAACTGGATTCTCAGACCATAGACCAAGTAGATATTTTATGTACCTTGGGAGTGTAGTCAGTGTATCAGGTGGAACAGATAAAGACATTAAATGTCGTATAAATCTAGCGCGTTAGATATTTAGACAGCTAAAACCAACATGGAAATCTCTTCACATCTCTAACAAGACTAAACAAGAATCTTTAACTCTGTATGGTTCTGAAACATGGAGAACAACTGAAGCAACAACAACAAAAAAAGTACAGACCTTCATCAACAGATGTCTGGGAAATATCTTTAAGATACACAAAATTAAAAAAACACACCAAACTGTAGGAGATGGGTTAACAGATATATAGAGGTGCAAATCTTAGAGAGAAAGTGGAGGTCGATTGGTCACACCCTTAGACAAGATACCAACAACAGAGCAAGACAGGGTTTAAAGTGGAACCCCCAGGGCACACGACTCACATGCAGACGCAGTGCACTAGATGAAGCCGAGAGGACAGAAAAGAGCTGGGATGCAAAAAAAAACAACAACTAGCGAGAGACCGTGGAGAGTGGGGCGTGTTTCTACTGAGGCCCTATGTTTCATGAAGAACGCAAAGAAAAGAGAATGAAGATGGGTACAAAGCACATGCGCATCTACAAGCAGCAAAACAAAATGTTTTTTTTTTTTAAATAAATCCATTTCTTTTGTCTTGGCTCCCTGGGCGTGTGGTATACGCTCTGGGCCGTGGTCCCAATGTTCTCGGGTTCGAAACCTGCACATTGCTAATTTCCGTTGTCTTGTGTTAGGTTTTAGCTAGGATGTAATAATCTTCAAATCTGAAGCAACACCCGATACGTGTAAAACACACAAAAAATGATGAATACATCCCCACCCTCATTGGATAGGTGAAAACTTCTTTCAAGTTAAAGTTACGCAAGACACTGTGGTAGTTGTGTTAACAAAACCGGTCGACCATTGGGCAATAGATTTACAAAGTAGGCCAAGTTGTGAAGCCATAACAAAGAGTAGGAAAGCACCCCAAATACTTATATAAATATCTACATACGTTTGAGTTTGTTGACATGTAGAACAGGATATGGTAGACTACAAAGCGAGTGTATGTGTGTGTATGAGAGAGTGAGAGTGATTATAATAGGCCTACATGCGATAGTGTTGGCGGAAGAAATGAGTGGGAGCAGTGTCGATGCGTGCGCAGCGATGAACTAAAAGCAACAGTTTGAAACCTAAGTCTTCCTAATAGTATAGTAAAGTTATTGGTATACCTCATAATTGAATCCTTCGCTTAATAGCATCGTAAATTGAAACAAAATGAGGGGCTCGGCTTTCCGTTTATGCGTAGCGATGCAGTTGCTGTCTATGTGATGACTAAGTACATTAGAGCTTCCACAGCCAGTTTACAATAGTTCAGGTTCTACTTAAATAGATTGAATATATCAGCGAGTCCTCATTAGTGGCGCGTGACCCAAAAGTACCAACTATTTAAAGGGCAAGTAATTGCATGCGCGCTCAAATAGTCTGCCCACTTCCACACACTGTTTGAAATACATTTCTTTTGATGCACGTATAAACCTTTTTGAAAGTCCAAGGAAATGGTTGGCAGGTCAGCACAATTAACAGGGTAGAATGTCTAGAAACCGCTAGTCAAGTCCACTTTATAGCGTATATATAGTCAACAAATAATTACGCCTACTGGTTGGTGTAACAGATGGTTAAACCAAATGTTGTACACGGTCTTAATTGGTACGGAACACACAGGTCGTATACACGTGCAGCCAAGTGTTACCACTACACGTTGTAACACAAGGCAAAGTATACAGTATACAAAACACAATTTAGACCTTACAATACAGACAGCCATATAAATACTAACAAAGTACGGGTATACACAATACAGAAGACAAGGCAATGCTATTCTATACAAAACACAAGGCAATGCTATTCTATACAAACAGAAGAGGAAAGGAAAGAGGGACAGACAGGAAAACGAAGGGAAAGAGGGACAGACAGGAAAACGAAGGGAAAGAGGGACAGACGGGAAAACGAAGGGAAAGAGGGACAGACAGGAAAACGAAGGGAAAGCGGGACAGACAGGAAAACGAAGGGAAAGAGGGACAGATAGGAAAAGGCAGAGAAAGAGGGACAGGCAGGAAGAAGAAGGAAAAGAGGGACAGACAGGAAAACGAAGGGAAAGAGGGACAGACAAGAAAACGAAGGGAAAGAGGGACAGACAGGAAAACGAAGGGAAAGAGGGACAGACAGGAAAACGAAGGGAAAGAGGGACAGACAGAAAAACGAAGGGAAAGAGGGACAGATAGGAAAAGGCAGAGAAAGAGGGACAGACAGGAAGAAGCAGAGAAAGAGGGACAGGCAGCAAGAAGAAGGAAAAGAGGGACAGACAGGAAAACGAAGGGAAAGAGGGACAGACAGGAAAACGAAGGGAAAGAGGGACAGACAGGACGAAGGGAAAACAAAAGCAACGTTAAAAGATTAGATTTGCAACCTTCTCAGCCCGCTTTCCCAGCATTCAGATCAAACAAGTCTTACAGTTAGAATGTGTCTGCTTCTTTTCTTACCATTGGTACTTTAGGACTAAAAGAAGGGAGGAAAGCAATGAACCATATCTAGATCTATACTTCAAGCCCTTACAACATGTTTGGAAGTGTTGCCTTGGCCTATCGATCAGAAAACAGTTCAACACCAGTCTTACACAATCGAGCACTTCATTGCCGGACAAGTCTGCTGTGTACAAGGAATAAAAAAAAAAGGATAATCGTAATAAACCGATATAACCAGTGTAATAATGTATTGAATACTGATCTGAATTATGAGCATAGGTAAATATATCGCTACTAGAGTTTGAGTTGGGCCGATGATACCAGTTTCTTTTCACTGCCGCCTTTGTTTCCTTCAAGAAAAGACGGGGCGAGAGTAATGCAGGGTCGGATTGAAGTGGACATCATGTGTTGGATTGTTTTAATTCAGGTCTATTCCCTCGTTCGAAGACTTTGAGATGCACCTTATTACTATTAATAAGTATTATGAAAATCATATTTAAAAAAAAATAAAGCATCAATTTTTGTTCGAGAATTATATTTTACATTTAAACAGGCTATAGGATATATTGTAAATATAGCATAAAAATGTGTTCAAGTTTACAGTGCGTCCAGGAAATATATAAATAACAATACCACAATAATAATTATAATAATAATGGGCAACATTCACCTGTTGTTTAAGCCCACTATGTTGAATGAATGCCCATCACATGGTAGTGGTGCATGCTAGTTAGTCCCATTCTCCTGCAGACATGTATATTTCGATCATGGCATTATCATGACATTTATGGTTGTCAATTCTATCGTTTGCATGGTCAACCCTTGAAGCATTTCTTTAACTTTATGTCCATGATTAAAACATTTCTCCAGCGTTATGTCCATGATTGAAACATTTCTCTTGCGTTATGTTCATGATTAAAACATTTATCCAGCGTTATGTCCATGATTGAAACATTTCTTCAGCGTTATGCCCATGATTGAAACATTTCTCCATCGTTATGTCCATGATTGAAACATTTCTTCAGCGTTATGTCCATGATTGAAACATTTCTTCAGCGTTATGTCCATGATTGAAACATTTCTTCAGCGTTATGTCCATGATTGAAACATTTCTCCAGCGTTATGTCCATGATTGAAATATTTCTTCAGCGTTATGTCCATGATTGAAACATTTCTCCAGCGTTATGTCCATGATTGAAAGATTTCTCCAGCGTTTTATGTCCATGATTGAAAGATTTCTTCAGCGTTATGTCCATGATTAAAACATTTCTCCAGAGTTATGTCCATGATTGAAACATTTCTCTTGCGTTCATCATCATCATTGGCCTCCTTCAGTCGTAGGACGACTATGGTTCATCTCAGAGCACACTTCCTTATGTGGCCGTGGAGCCCTATTTTGGAGAGACTCTCCCGTCCACAGATAGCGCAAGTTAGGGTCCCCTTGGCTTTTGCTTCGGTGGTAGAGGAGCTGGCCGTTTTTCGGTTTGTGCTTTTTTCTTCCTGGGCTGAGACCCATGTACTTTCACTGTCCATAGCTTTCTTTGTCACTGTCTCTCTCCACCTGTTGCGGTCTAGAGCTATGTCTTCCCAATTGTCAGTATTGATGTTCACTGATTTGAGGTCACGTTTTATTACATCTATGTAACGGAGGTGGGGGCGAACAGTTTTTCTTGTGCCAGTCGCGAGTTGACCACAGAGGATGACTTTTGGGATGCGCTTGTCCTCCATCCGGCGAACATGTCCAAGCCAGCGCAAACGGCGTCATAGATAAGTAATATAGTAACAGGCTGATTCCTACCTGCTACACTAAATTGCTAAATAGTACACAAGAATGCTACCAACCAGACCGCTAAATAGTACACTAGACTGGTACCTAGTAGTAAAAACGTCGCCGACGCCCTACTGGACTTCACTGAAGATACCTACAGCCTACAAGTCCTACACTAGACTGCTGCCTAATACATAAGACTGCTAACTACCTACTAATCTGCTAGTTTAACACTAAAACACGGCTACAAACAAGGAAGAACTTCGCTATACAAATTTTCCAAAAGAATCATCCACTTAAAATTTAAAAAAAAATCGATCGTGTATCTTTCCAAAAAACATCTCCCCACATGAGAATTGTGAACCAACTCCCCACATGAGAAGTGTGAACCAAACTACTATTAATTGTTCCGTTTAATTCTTACCTAATGACTTGAATGAATCCATCAAACTGAGCTCACAGTGTTTCAACAGTCTCTATTTGTAGAGCAATCCATACAACAATTAGCTTTAGGAATGGCGCGGACATTTAGATCTCAACAAAACAGTTTTACTTTGATATACATTCAGATTGACAAGTGACGAAAAACAGCTTCAAGAAATACATGCATCTTTTTCAATCTCAGTTTATTTACGGACCCCCCCCCCCCATTTTCAGCTATCGCTATTTATTGTGCTTACTGTACTGTGATAAGATGTGATTAAAACACGACTTTGAAATTTTTGTCAGAATTGCAACCAATGTTTTCAAGAGTTGTCTTTTGTTTTGAATGGCGTTAAGGGGAATGCTCAACCAAAAGGGAAACATGTGGACACATCAAACACCCAGGCGAGGGCCCTAACCAGAGCCTGCTCCTAGACGAAGCTCTTGGCTCGATATCATCGAGAATACGTTGTCTCGGAGAAATGAAATTGTTTACTCCACCACATTAGGAAGAGGTCTATTCGGCCACGCAGTAAGGAGGCCTATTCGACCATACAATGAAGAGATCTATTCGACCACGCAGTGAGGAGGTCTGTTCGACCACGCAGTGAGGAGATCTATTCAACCACGCAGTGAGGAGGTCTATTCGACTACGCAGTGAGGAGGCATGTTCGACATCACTGTGGAGAGATCAACTTGACGTCGCTAGAAAGAGATTTATACGACCACGATGCAAAGAGATCCTCACACGGCTTTATCCCACCTGTCTTAAATCAATAATATTTTAAATGAACTTAACAATAAAAGAAAATGTCGGAGACAGATGCCACAGATTATTACGCCTTGCTTCACGCGCTTGGGCAAAGGAGGCGAGATAGTGGGCCTTGAGTGTAGAGGGGCAAGTCAAGTAAAATTAGAATTTACGTATACAAAATGACAAATTAGGAAAAGGACCCTCGTAATACTACATTTATCTTTCCCGTCACACAGTCCATCCCGCTCATTCCCAGGATGTTGTAAGACGCCGACACTGAGCACACCAGTCGAGTTCACACATTAATTACATCAAAGGAAGGTTATCGCGAAATGAATGATGGATTTTAAAAAAAGGAAAAAAGAGGGGGGTGGGGAGATTAGGTTGATAAAACAGTTATAACACGTTGCCCCTTAGTAACACCTTTTCCCCAATCAATAGAATCGTGCCGCTAATTACATGTAGATCTAGATGTTTACAGGGCTGTCAAGTAGTAACGTACGTTGAATATATTATGCATAGTGGAAAAGTAAGGGAGAGAGCTCACAATACCACTATAGAAAATTAAATTGAGAATGGAGAGAACTCACACTATCCATAAAGAATAATTCAGATGAAGTGACTATTGTTCCAATCCCTGCCAATGGCGTGCATGTACGTTGAAAGCAAAAAAAAACAACTCGGGGACAGTGAAGATTGTGGAGGAGACAACAATGAAGTTTCCTGGAGGACAATGAATAGGACAATGAAGTTTCCGGTAGGACAATGAAGTTTCCTGAAGGACAATGAATAGGACAATGAATATAACAATGAAGTTTCCTGCTGGAGGGCAATGAATAGGACAATAAAGTTTCCTGAAGGACAATGAATAGGACAATGAAGTTTCCTGTAGGACAATGAAGTTTCCGGTAGGACAATGAAGTTTCCTGAAGGACAATGAAGTTACCTGAAGGACAATGAATATGACAATGAATATAACAATGAAGTTTCCTGCTAGAGGACAATGAAGTTTCCTGAAGGACAATGAAGACAATGTCCTGCACTAGGTTTGGGGTTGGACATAATAATCCTCATTGCGGAATGAACGTTCACGAACATAGTGCGTTAAGCCTAGATCTGCAGGTCTATCATTGGAGTATTCTAAAGTGTAGTAGATCTATACTTTTGCTTAACCAGGATTCTTTCTCGGGGGGTGGGGGGAGGGAATATTCCATTGTTTTTTAATCTAAACATTCATTACTTATTAAGAGAAAAAAAACACCTCTATAATAAGTTGTACAAAAGGAGGTACCGGTATAGTCTTTTTTAAAAAGTATTTTTAATGTTTTATGTTTGTAAGTCTGGATCTATATCACCAAATTAGAATTGTATGTACTTTGTGAGTAGATTAATACAAGGGCGTGACCATGGTTTTCTCGGAACCGGGGGGGGGGGGGGGAAGGAAATAGATACTGGTTAATAATTTTTTTTTCCTAATCATTCATTAGTTATGAAGAACAAAGGAATCGCTCTTATTAAAAGTCTTTTTTTTCTTCAATGTTCTACTAATAGCTCAAACTTTCGTCAGAGTCAAAACTAAAAGTAAAAAAAAAAAACAACAACTCAAAACCATGAGTACAAATAAACAAAAATGAATCAATAATCTATTTCGAGCTGAAATTTCCTACACTATAGTATGGCTGGTTAGCTAAGTTGTCAGAGCGTCGTTCTAATGTGGGTTCGACAATTTTCAAGACAAATAAAAAAAAGTCTGTAGTTTGTTTTAGTATTTGAATTTTGAACATAAAGAGGTTGTTTTTATGACTTGTTTATAGTAGTAGCCGTAAACATTATTTCGCCTTTTTTTTATATCAGTTACAAATAGTTGTCTTTAGTACGTCCAATCAGTCCAATCATGACTGCGTGCTAGTCAGATTAACTTTCCTATAAAACCAAACTATTGCCTTAAACATGATACACAAGATGAATGCAAAACTTTTAAGGTTTAAATAACAACAACACGTACGTGCAGAGAGAGCAAACAGGTACCTCACCCCCCCCCCCAACACATACCCACCCCTTGCTTTAAAGTGTAAGTGATGAAAAAGGGGAGGGGGAAGATGGGTGAGGAAGGAGGGGAGGGGAGGGGAAGATGGGTGAGGAAGGAGGGGAGGGAAGATGGGTGAGGAAGGAGGGGAGGGGGGGGAGATGGGTGAGGAAGGAGGGGAGGGGGGAGATGGGTGAGGAAGGAGGGGAGGGGGGAGATGGGTGAGGAAGGAGGGGAGGGCGAGATGGGTGAGGAAGGAGGGGAGGGGGGAGATGGGTGAGGAAGGAGGGGAGGGGGGAGATGGGTGAGGAAGGAGGGGAGGGGAGGGGGGAAGATGGGTGAGGAAGGAGGGGAGGGGGGAGATGGGTGAGGAAGGAGGGGAGGGGGGAGATGGGTGAGGAAGGAGGGGAGGGGGGAGATGGGTGAGGAAGGAGGGGAGGGGGAAGATGGGTGAGGAAGGAGGGGAGGGGAGGGTGGAGATGGGTGAGGAAGGAGGGGAGGGGGGAAGATGGGTGAGGAAGGAGGGGAGGGGGGGAGATTTTGTGAGGAAGGAGAGGAGGGGGGGGAGATTTTGTGAGGAAGGAGGGGAGGGGGGAGATGGGTGAGGAAGGAGGGGAGGTGGGGGAGATGGGTGAGGAAGGAGGGGAGGGGGAGATGGGTGAGGAAGGAGGGGAGGGGTGGCTTGTTTACAAAATAATTTCTTTGTTTAACCCAAGACACAACAGTGCAGTTGACAGGTTGTGTAGGTCTGGGCTGTTTTTAACAAGATAAATAGCAAAATACTTTAAAAAAAAAAAAAAAAAAGAGCTAATCTAAGGGGGAAGAACTCTACATTTACAACTATATTTTTCAACAATGCAGAATGTGTTACCTTTTTTCGATATCAAACAAATAATTAATTGCTAACAATTAATTGAACAATTGGTGTTTTTTTTTAAATTTTATTTATGTTTTGTTCGTTATTTTTTTAATTGTTTCATGTTTTGTTTTTTTAGGTGCAATATATAATTGTGTTTGAGCTTGATCCGAAATGGAAGTGGGAGACTTAACGTGTACAATTAAATAAGGAGACAAAGTCCCACATAATTAACCATAACTCTTAATAATACTGATGGATTGATTCCCTTTTTGTATCAAACAAAATAATTAATTACTGGTAATGGTTATATCTATTTTTAATGATTCCTGTTTTGTTAGGGTACAAAAATATTGTGTCAAGTTTCAAATTGATAAGAGAATGGGTGTGGGAGAAAATAAAGTGATCAAAATGTGTATCAGACAGACAGACAGAGAGTGAGTCGTAAGCTTTGTCAAAAGTTGGTATTATAAGTTATATTAACCAATGATTACTTTCGTGACGTACACTATCAGACAACTGGTTTCTATCAGACAACTGTGTTACAAACACGTACAAGAAAGCCCCCTCAATAAACCAGTGCACAGCTTATGCTGCTGAATGTCATCTTCGCACAATAACGGGCGAAAATTGATTGCCGGAGACGCACAGGTGTCTGTACCCGACTCGAATTCTCAATGAGGCGACAGGTGGCACTATTGGTAGACAAGAAAACGATACATCAGCATAGACCAGATACATCAATATGGGAGATGACAGGAATAAGTAACTAATATCTAGCTGATTGTTAGTCCTGACAAAAGAACGAAATAGAAATAGAGGGACAATAGTTTCAACGGCCACCCTCTGCCTTTCAGGCTGAGATCTTAGAAGCTAAAAAGAGCTATGAAAAATTCAATTATACATTCTCTTGTATTGAGCAGGTGCAAAGCTTACTTCTGAATTCTGAAAGGTATTTTTGTATTCAATTAAATATGCTAATCGCTGTTGTTTTTCTTTTTTAAATTTACAAACACCAATTTAAAACAGCATTTTTAATTTAGATAGTTATTCAACTTTTAACAGTCTTCTTAAAGTATGCACTTTAAATAATAAAAAAAAAAAAAAAAAAAAATGTAGACCTATAACCATTTTTTCAAAATTAAAAATTCATTTTCAGTTTGTGTTAATCCAAAAACCGTTATGTGGTATTTACATTCTCATGTGTGAGTAAAAATGACCTTCAGGTTGATATGTTGATATTGACCATCTTTCAATACGAGATAATTCTCTACAGATAATTCGCCCTAGATGACATCTCCAAATAAAAACAAATAAGCGGTCCATGTGTTTCATTTTTAAAAATCTCAACTAGGTGGCACTTTTAACAATCTTAGGTACAGCTGATCTCGCCTTAATAAGTCGAAACATAGCGACCTGGGCTACTTATTATCTACACCTACAAACCTACAGTCCGAAGCGAAAATGTGTTTTGGTTGGCCCCGGGGGGGTATAAATGATGAGGGGGGTGACATTAGAGCACCTAAGATCTTCACAACTACCCTAAGGGCAATGTGTGACCTTGAGAGAGAACGTGCGCTAAAAAGACGCTTTAATGGGTGTTCCAAACGACCAACACCTGTAAAGGTACACGCCTATATCAATGGGAAAGAATGTTCAGTAGAACAACAACGGACTATTCCAAACTCAAATGTGAAAGGAGATCTATATCCGCCTAATGTTTTTGTTACTCACACACTTTTTGTAAGAGGTTTTTGTTAAAAGCAAAAACTAAACTAAAATTTAAAAAAATGTGTTTGGTTACTTGAAAAACTGAACAGAACAACCACTCAACAAGCGCAAAGCTTAGTCAGCAAAAATATAGCACGCTCCTTATCCCACACACACCCTTTTTTTTTTCGTTATTTAAAGCAAAGGCATGTTAAAATTGGTGACATTTGGGTAAAGTAGACAGGAGACTTCACTGTGGATTGATCAATGCCCAGATAAATATCGATATGCACGAGGTAGGTTAAAGGGGACAGCTAAGAGACCACATGTAACACCATACATAATGAAAAGAAGATAGGATAGAAAAATAATACAGGGAAAAAAAGACAGACAGACAGACTGGGGAAGGGGGATATTACAAGAACAGGATAAAAATACCAATGCGTAATACAAACAATATATTTTGTTAACTAATACGTTTGGTGATAACAAACTCATTTGTATCTGTAGATAATTCACTATTGCGACACTGACTATGGTCAATCTTGGTGTCAGAATGATCCAGCCCAACGGAATACCAATTCAACTGAACGCCAAAAGTGATGCGTTACATTGTCCAGACCAATCCAAACAGTTGACGTGTGACAAAAAATCCTCAAGAGCCAGCACAGTGTGTTTGCAGTGGCCTACCTGACAACCTGGGATGAACCCTGTGTATAAGACTACACGCTGTATAGTTTTGTATTGTATAAGACTACACGTTTCGTATAAAACTATATGTTGTACAAGTGTACATGTGTAATGGTATTATCAAGTCGATAAAATTGTGTGTAAGTCTATTTGTTTCCTTACTGCATCAAAAAGTACACCTTTAATTTACTATATAGTTTATATAAACATCACTAGAGGAAGTGAATGACGTACAACACGAGTCCCTCACCCTTATTGAATGACTCCTTTCTAGCAAATGTATATATATATATATATATATATATATATATATATATATATATATATATATATATATATATATATATATATATATATTCACTTTAGAACAATACTAATGTAACACAAATAGAACATTATAAGGGGAAAGTAAACGTGGACACTTGAAGATTGATCTAGTGATGAATGACTAATCTTTTCGAATCCCGCGACTTATTGATCTTCTATGAAAACATCTGTTTATGACGCATTTTGACGATAATAATACAGTAATAATGCAGTAACGATAAATTAAAAAGCAGTAATTAAGTAGTCTTATTCGTACATACATCTTATCTTATATAATACAGACGTTACTTCAAAAAAGAAGATGATTACGTCCTACGCGTCAAGCATTTAGTCATGCATATTAACCAATGACTTCAATTCTGCTAAGTCACTGGTGTCTTTCAGAGTATTTTATTAAATTTTGTATTTCAAGATTATGGTTCAGTGTTTTATGTATAATTGCTACTTTACTTTTGAGTCTTCTGTCCTGAAGGCTTTCTAAATTTTGTGATTTTACTAATGGTGTTACTCTACTCAAATGTGAATATTCGTTTGTTATGAATCTCACTGCTCTATTTTGTGTTTGTTCCAGTTTCTTAATGTTTGAGGGGTCCCAAATGGGGATGCATATTCTATTATTGGCCTAACCAAGGTTAAATAACATTTTAGTTTTATGTTCTTATTTGATTTATAGAAATTTCTTTTAATAAACCCTAATGCTTTGTTTGATTTTTTTATAGTTTCATCAATATGTGGATTCCATGACAGTTTTTCATTTATTTTAACACCTAGGTATTTTGCGTTTTTAGTCTGTGTTACTGGTTTGCCATGAATAAGATA
The DNA here is from genome assembly GCA_036873155.1 of Biomphalaria sudanica. Taxonomy (NCBI): domain Eukaryota; kingdom Metazoa; phylum Mollusca; class Gastropoda; family Planorbidae; genus Biomphalaria; species Biomphalaria sudanica. The sequence goes on along the minus strand of JAZGLO010002645.1, from coordinate 1,566,044 downwards.
AGTGGAATTAATTTGTTTTAGTTTTTTGGTTACTCTTAACAACTGACATTTTTCTGGGTGGAAAGACATGCTCCAATTTGATACCCATTTCTGTAATTCATCTAATTCTCTTTGTAAAATATCTGTGTCTTGTATTGTTTTTATTGTTCTATATATTATGCAATCGTCTGCAAATAATCTGACTTTTGTTCCTGAACTAATGCAATTTGGTAAATCATTTATGTAAATTAAAAATAGTAGTGGACCCAAGACTGTTCCTTGAGGTACACCTGAGTTTACTGTTATTGGTGTTGATTTAGAGCCATTTATTATTACAGTTTGTTCTCTTCCTATCAGAAAATCTTTAATCCACTGATGCAGTGGACCATTAATGCCGAAATATTTTAATTTTTTAAGCAAACTATGGTGGTGAACTTTGTCAAAAGCCTTAGAAAAATCTAGTAAGATAGCACCTATTTGTTCACTATTATCTAAACCTTTTGAAAAATCATCAATTAGTCCTATAAGTTGTGTTTCACATGATCTATATTTCCTAAATGCCTAGATGATCTTCCGAGCCTCAGTGACCTTAAAAAAGCAATTAACTGCATACAAAATAGAAAATCTCCTGGGAGTGATGGTATCCCAGTGGAAGTAGTGAAAGTCAACGAATCACTCCTGCTCCCTGAACTCTATATTCTCCTCTGCCGCTGTTGGGAAACAGGTCATGTCCCACAGGACATGCGTGACGCAACTATAGTCACAATATACAAGAACAAAGGGGATCGGAGTGACTGCAACAATTACAGGGGTATCTCTCTCCTCAGTATAGTGGGCAAGATCTTTGCTAGAGTGGCACTATCCAGGCTGCAAGTGATAGCTTCTAGAGTCTACCCAGAGTCTCAGTGTGGATTCAGGAGTGGTAGATCCACTGTAGACATGATATCTTCTCTACGACTACTGCAGGAGAAATTCAGAGAGAGAGACAGACCCCTTTACATCGTTTTTGTTGATCTGACTAAAGCTTTTGACATGGTCAGCAGAAGTGGCCTTTTTAAACTCCTGAGGAAAATAGGTTGCCCTCCCAAACTACTGCAGTTCATTGAGTGTTTTCACGAGGAAACTAAATGCACTGTCAAATTCAATGGAGCCCAATCAGCACCTTTTGAGGTTTGCAGTGGTGTCAAGCAGGGATGTGTGCTCGCACCTACTCTGTTTGGCATATTCTTCTCCTGTCTACTGCATTATGCGTACAACGACATAAACGAAGGTGTGTTTCTCCATACAAGATCCTCTAGAAAACTATTTAATGTTTCAAGGCTGCGGGCAAAAACCAAGGTCAGGAAGCTACTTGTCAGGGAACTCCTGTATGCTGATGATGCAGCTATTGTGGCTGATTCTGATATTCAGCTGAAGTGCCTGGTTGACAAATTATCTGCTGCTTGCCAGAAGTTCGGCTTAAACATCAGTCAAAGCAAGACTAAGATACTTGTCCAAAACACAAACACTGCACCTCAAGTAAGCATTAATGGCCAACCACTAGAAATTGTTGATCACTTTTGTTACCTTGGCTCCATCATATCCAACAACACTCTACTGGATAAAGACATAAACAACAGGATAGCCAAGGCAATGGCCACCATGTCACGGCTGCAGAAAAGAGTCTGGGACAACATATTGCTGACTAACAGTACTAAAGCCCTAGTCTACCGGACCTGTGTGTTGAGCACCTTGCTGTACGGAAGTGAAACATGGTCAACCTACTCATGGCAGGAAAAAAAGCTGAATGTTTTCCACCTCCGATGCCTAAGGCGGATCTTTAAAATAAGGTGGCAAGATAAGATAACCAATGAGGAAGTGCTACAAAGAGCAGGGTGCCAGGACATCCGCTCTGTTATCAGCAGCAGACGCCTTGGCTGGCTTGGCCACGTTCGTAGAATGCCAGAAGGTCGACTTCCACAGGACATCCTGTATGGCGATCTGATAGAAGGCAGGAGAGCCGCTGGTCGCCCACTTTTATACGGATGTATGCAAACGCGACATGAAGCTCTTCAAAATCGACACTGGCAACTGGGAAGAGGTGGCACTGGACAGATCCTCATGGAGAGAGAGCATAAAGGAAGGGTCAAAGATTGCAGATGCCATACACAACAGAAGCAGAAAGAAGGGTGAAAATGCAACGGCGCCTGGTGATTATATATGCCCAACCTGCGATCGCAGCTGTGTATCAAGGATTGGCCTCTTTAGTCACACAAGAAGTTGCAAAGGGAAAAGATCGTCTCTCGAGACGTAAAATGCCACAGAAATATTTCCTAAAGCCATGTTGGTATGGGGTGAGGACATTATGTTTGTCTAAGTGGTTTATGATGTTGCTACATATTATGTGTTCTAGGATTTTACATGTGATGCTGGTAAGTGATACTAGTCTGTAGTTTCCTGGATCAGATTTTTCTCCTTTTTTAAATAGGGGGGTGACATTAGCTTCTTTCCAGTCCTTTGTACATGTATTACATTGTTAATGATAAAGTAGTCAAGAAGTGTCCCACTTATACTGCATCCTTATTCTTTTCTAGTTTGTTTGTTTGTTTTTTTATTTCAAATGAACAGGCTTTGTTATTTAGGGTGAATTTTTTTTTTCTTCTTAAAAATGGCGTAAAAGTTCCGGAAATTACCGAAATAAAAAAAAAAAATTCATGAGAGCTTACTCCACGAATATGAGTGGCCATGAATAGCCTAGAGTTTACTAAATGGCCATATTATGTGATTCTCGGGGTTCGCAATGATCTGTCTGCAAGGTAGGGCAAAGAAGATAAAAAGTGATGGGAAGACATCAAAGAATGGCCGGGCCTGTCATTAAAAGAGATTCTAGTCAAGGCAAAAGACAGAGAGGAAATGAGGGAGCCCCAACGGTGAAACAGACTAAGCTATAGGTGAAAGTGGTTCTTTAAAAACAGACAAATACCCCTTTCAGACTTTGCGATCTCTAGGGCAGATGATGTAAAAGCAAGGTGGTGATTCTTTCACCCCCCCCCCCAAAGTCCCACAACTCTCCAATCTGCTAGCACAGTGATTCCCAAAGTGGTCTATATAGACCCCCAGGGGTCTACAAAGACTTCTAAGGGGTCTACAAAAGTGGAAAAATAAATTGGGTGTCTATGAGATGTCAATGGGGGTCTACGTAACTTTCATGTTCACATCCCGTTAATGTAATTATTTCATACACTAGATATATGATTAATCTTTTAAACATTTATACTGCTTGTCACGTACACAGTATCTATTTTTAGCTCGTCAAGTACCTCGGGTTTTTTCTCACGTGGAGATATGTTAATTAGTGTAACTTGGGCTGCATTTATTGGTTGGCACTGCAATGAGCTGCCTGGGAGACGTGACGTAGCTGGAGCCCGGGAAAAGTTCTGGATTTTTTAGTCAGTCATTGTATGGAACTTGGAAGTGGAAACATCTACTAATGTCTTGTATTAGAACTCAATTATATTATTGTGTGGATCTATCATTTTATTCAAGTACGTTTAACCATTGTAATTATTTGTGAATAGCTTTTTCAAGTTCTGAATTAAAGTAATTGTTTTAGACGAAGAGAAGTTTCTTTATTGAACATAATAACATACTTAGATCAACTTAGCAAATGACAACTTCTAGATGATCAACTGGCAACATTTTGAATGATCGTATTATCAACTAGATCTAGCTACTTCTATACGATCATCTTATTAAAAGAAGATTTCAAGATCCTCGGCAATCACGATCATCGTTAGTGTGATATAAGTCAAGATAATCTTCAACGTGACATCTATCATTGCATTTTCATAGATCTTGACATCAGATATCCACATTAATTGATGATTGTGATACTGCTATTCAAACACAAATTGATGTATTTAATTTCCATTCTTATTTCAGCTTAATTGTGGTCTAAATGCAACTAATGTTAACAAACAGAAATATAGACCATACAGAATTGCTTATTTAAAATTAGGATTCATTCCTTCCTTGACAAACAAGCGGTTGCCTAAGTAATTTTTTATGGTGATATGAAACCAATTGCGCTGGAGGATGCCACCCTGATAAAAAGATTTAGTAAATGTTTGAAAAACTTTTGAATATGCCAAGATAAAGATCAGAATAGACCCACAAAATCTTTCTTCGCCCTCCTATAGAGAAGATGATGGTTTGTTATCGTATTATTATATCTCTTTACTTATAGCGAAATTGGAAAAACCCTCCATGTAGACCATTGATTTTTAAAAGTATAAAACTCTTACACAAACCTTCAAATGGTATTTCTGAAAGAATTTCTTTAAGCAACAATACAAGAGTACATCAGTGGAGTGAGTTATAAGACTAAAAGCTTCTCATGCAATTCTTTGCAAACGACATGTTCAGTTAGGGAGCAACTGCACCACAGGCTGTGACAGGGTGTAGCGCTGTGTGCTACAATTTGCCTAGGGGTCGCCATGTTATTATATTCTTAGGGTTGACCCAAGAAACATTTCCCATGTTTGGGTATAGCTGCAAGGCAACGGGTTTTCCTCCTGCTAGGTGGGTAGCAAGTCAAGGCTAACGAGCCCGCCTGAAGCTTACTGGTTTAGACTACATAAAGAAATACAAAGAAACTGCTCTTTGCAGAAATTTTTACAATGATATTTAAGGCTAAATAATTAATCAATTAATATTTAATGTTTGAGGGACTATATGCAACATAATATCCATAGCAACGGAGGATAAACCTGAGGAAAAAACAACACATTTCCAGTGTGTTTGGTGATTCCAATAATACTTATTGTTATTTTCAGTGGTTTAAATTTGAATTTTATCAATAAAAAAAAACGATCTCTTAAACTTAAAAATGTAGCTTTAAATTACTTTTTCTCTCTTCCACTCACTACAGTTTGAAATTATGTTTAAAAATAACCCTCCATGTAAACCATTGATTTTTACCAGCTGTTCAAGTATAAAACTCTTACACACACCTTCAAATGGTATTATTGAAAGAATTTCTTTAAGCAACAATACAATGCAATACAATACAAGAGCACATCAGTGGAGTGAGTTATAAGACTAAAAGCTTCTCATGCAATTCTTTGCAAACGACATATTCAGTTAGGGAGGATTAACCTGAGGAAAAAACACATTTCCAGTGTGTTTGGTGATTCCAATAATACTTATTGTTATTTTCAGTGGTTTAAATTTGAATTTTATCAATAAAAAAAACGATCTCTTAAACTTAAAAATGTAGCTTTAAATTACTTTTTCTCTCTTCCACTCACTACAGTTTGAAATTATGTTTAAAACAAATAATTGAGTTGATGAATTTGCAAAAATGCAATACACGTTAAGCGGGGTGGGTCTACCGAAAACCAGAAAACATGGCAAGGGCAGACAAAAAAGTTTGGGAACCACTGTGCTAGCAGCTAGAGAATTATGGTAGCACCATCAGTGTCAATCCTAAATTTCCGAAATGCTGTCAAAGGTCGCAATGTAGATAGTCAAATTGGGAGAGAAAGAAAACATAGTCAAATTGGGAGAGAAAGAAAACATAGTCAAATTGGGAGAGAAAGAAAACAGTCTAAAAAAGTAGTTCACGCAGAGAGTTTATGACAGTTGTATAGTGTTTACATACATTTTAATTTTTACGAATCGGAAAGAGGAGAGAGAGAGATATAAAGAGAAAAAAAAGAAAGGAGGGGGGGGGGGGGAATCAGAGATGGGAGAGAACAAGTAAATTAAAAAAAAAAAAAAGAGAAATGCTATCAGGAAAGTTCATAGCAAGTGAAAAAAGCAAACAAAAAAAAAAACAAAAAAACTTTTGGAACCATTATCTCTTAAATATACTCTCTATCTCTTCTTATCAATGTGTCCGCTCAAGACTTTCTTTAAAAAAAAATCAAAAGAAAAGAAACAAGACTACGTGGCAGTAAGACACGACAGACACGTCTAGTCTGTGGTCTCATCTTTCACCGTGCTGCGACGGGGCGGGTCGAGTGGACAGAACTGTAGACGTGTACAGGGTCGTAGTAGGCGAAGCTGTACGCTTTTTTAAGTAAAAAGAAAAAAGGATGCTAATAATATGTACACACAGCGTTACACACTTTATTAATAGTCCTACATCCGGCGACAAGGAGGTCGAGAACTTGATGACCATTGAAACATTTTACAGAGAATGTAGAATATAGACTAGACTAAGGCTAAGTGTTAAGCCAACATCATTGCTTCCCCTGTTGAACTGATAACCGCATACGATATCAGAAAAAACACAACTTCTATGTACGGGTAGACCTAGATTGGCGAACCATGTACCATTTAGGCTACCATTCCTACCATGCTGTACTGGGATATACCATGAGGGTACAGGCTTTAGCGGTCCATATCTACACCAATGAAGAGTGCACGTGTAGGGGGCTTGACCTCTTTAGGGCCCTTGCATTTCGACATTCGACATCAAGACAAGAGATAATGGCGTACTATTTAATCTAAAAACAAATTTCGGACACTCATTTGGGGGCCCAAATTCGGAACCCAATCTCCACCCTATCTGCGCGACTGACTTTGCCAAGAAACTCGGCTTTTCTTGACTGACTCAGGCAACCCATTCCATGCTCGCTTAGCACTAGGGAAGGAGGAGCTTTGAAGCATGTTAACAATATTTCAACACGTGTTCCACTTCCTAATCCCACATTTCTCCGCTACCTACCAATACCAAAGCCACTGTCCCTATTCGTCTGGTATAGATGTCACAGCTGTTGTAACAGATGTTTAATTGTTATTCGTAATGATATTAACAGAAAACACATTTGTAGATCTAGTTCTATTTCAATTCAATTATCTGTATTTTTCATAGTGAAATATTGTGCCAAACTCTATACCGCAGTCTAGGCTAGCACATGGGTCATGCTCTAGATCTTAGTTGATTTACATTGTGCATCTAGAGAATATGTAGATTACTATTTTAATTTGCTTTATGCGATTGCTGCGTGAATAGATTTCATTACAATTTTAGTGACAGTTCTTATGGTACAATCTATTACACTTTTGTTTTTTTAGAATCAGTCAACAGAGTCTAGCCTTTAGACTTTTTTTTTTTTACATGTTTCGGATGTTCCTTCAGAGTTGAAGATAATTACTTCCTAGTCCAAACCTCCCGCAGGACGACGGGGGATGGGAACCCTCGACCATCGATAAATCTGAACGACAGTCCAGCGCGCAAACCGCACGACCAGGCAGCCATCCAGACAGTGACAGTAAAAGACAGTGGCGTAGAAAACATAGTACTCGAAGGGGTTCATTGCGCCAGGCCCGTGACCATTGGGGCCTACTATAAAAATAGCAATGCATTCTTTTTGAATTCTTAGCAGTCGTTACTGAATTTGAGCTTAATGAAAACTTTAATGTCACTAATATGTATAATAGGTAGGCTACTACCTTCAACCTACGCTACTTGCCATAACCCATGGACAGGAATAACATACACACTTGTCATATAGGTCTACATTTAAATATAGATAGATCTGTCTAGTCTTAGATTATTCTATAGATACATCATACATGCATTTTTTTAAATCTGGTTTCCCCAACCACTCAGCGTAAACATCTGTAATCTAGATCTAATTTTTATTTTAAAATTTCAACACCGACAGGTCCAGTCTTAAATTAATCAATACATAGAGAATACAGAACAAGTCGAAGACCCATTTTTATAATTCTAGTAATCTATAAAGATCTAGATCTAAGATCTTTCCATAAATCTAGATCTAGATTAATTACATAGATCTATAAAGAATTAAAAATCCACATATATATATATATATATATATATATATAGATCTAGAATCTAGATCTATTCTATACTATACAGATATAGGCTTACTAACCTAATATATAATTATTTTTTATTTATACTAGATCTATAATATGGTTTTTATTATTGACCATACTGACCTTAGCAAAGACTGTACTATTCTATAGAGAGATAATACTAGATAGTCTAGGGAACTAAACCTAGACTAGATTAGATCTAGAAATTAAATCTAATCACTAGTCTAATAGTTATAGACTACTAGTAATAAAGACTTACAAGTTTAAGTTCGATAGAGAATAATCTACTCTTACACTAAGATCTAGAAATCTAGAATCTAGGCCTAGATAATCGATAGATCTAGAATCTATAATGTCTATATTTGCTCTAGATGTAGATCTGATACTTGAGTCAAGATTGACTCTATAGAACTAGATAGACATTTTGAATATTAGCACTCGAGATATTCTAGGTCTAGATACCTAGAAGATCTATAATCTATTTATATAATATATCTATACGACGTCAGTATAGATCTAAGATTAGCACAATTAGATTTAGTCTTAGACTATCACTAGACTCAATAGACTGACTAGACTAGATCATACACAGTAGAACTTAGTAGATAAGTAGAAGATGATAGATTTAGATAGATCTAGTCTAGATCTTGTCTAGTAGAATCAAATTCATGTGATCACATTCTTGTCATCATACAGACAAGAAGCGTTACTTTCACTCGTCCACAGCCTCTTAGACATCCACTACAAAGACTACGATTAAATTTAAAACCATTAATAAAAAAAAACAGACCTTGAGAAGCGAGAATAAAAATATCCAGGTCCGCCTTAGCACACATCAGATGCGCACACTAAACACACTCTGAGCTTGGGCTTGCCCTGGCAGGAGGGAATGCTACTAGAACTTGATCCGGCGGCTCTCGACCCGTGTCGCAGCGCGACGAAAGGGAAAGCAAAAATTGGATCAAACTAGTTTAGAGGCCTGTGAATGTGTGCGCTCAGTGTCGGTAACTGCGACAGAGAAAGACTTGTTGCTAAATGCTTTTAATCTTCTGAACCTTGAACTCCCAATCAAAATTTTGTGTTGATCTGCTAGTATGGACCAATATGTAAAGACACAGTCACGTATTTGTTTACGCTATTGTTTAGTGCTATTAGAGCATGGAATGGGTTGCCTGAGCTAGCCAGAAAAACCAGTGACTTGGCAGAATTTAAGTCATTGGTTAATATGCATGACTAAATGCATGACGCGTAGGACGTAATAATCTTCTTTTTTGAAGTAACGTCTGTATTATATAAGATAAGATAAGATATTGGTTTAGCCTATTGTTCAGAGATTCAATGAAATTCATCTAGCCTATATATAAAATATTTTAATACATAATTCACAACAATAACAAAATAAATGTAGAAATTAAAACGAATAATTAATTAATAAAAAAAAACTGACAGAAACTGAACCTGCTGACCTTAATTTATGTATATTTGTTTTTTAATCAACGCCTGAGATCTCCATCGAAAAAAAAATAAATCAGTAATCCATTTGTGTTTGTGTAGACAAGTTTAACAACTGCATTGGAAGTCTTTTTTAAAAAGAGGTAGTAAAGAGATATGGAGACACGGGAAGCGCCCAAAACAATATTCCGATAATGCAGACATGATAATCAATGATCTTTCTTAGCCATTCAGTTAGGCCTACTATCTGTATCTGTACACATTGCTTATCTGAAACTTAAGCTAGTCTTTTTGTACTTAAAAAAAAAAAACAACTAATAATTAAAATAAGTAATATGATATTGTTATTAACCTGGTTGTGGCACAGATGGAGTTGGTGGTATGTGTGCAGTCAGCCGACACAAATCGCCCCAGGCCAGAGCTAGACGAGAGGTTAACCGTTACGAGTTACAACGAGCCCAGTGTGTGAAGTCAGTCCTGAACTGTTGAACCCAGTGCAAGCCCGGAACGAGACGGAAAGGCCAGTGCAAGAGTTGATACGGCGGTACGGTTGACACGGAGAGATATTTGTACAGCCTGTGTTACGTGTTGCCAATTGTACAGTTTTGGCTCAGATTTATTCAACTATTAAAGTGTTAAGTTAACTTTGGAGCCCTGAGTTGTCAAGTTCTTTAAGTTGGTGGTGTGTGGTGCAGTTTGCAGAGAGCCTGGATAGTGAGATTCGTTACAATATCTTAATCTAGTGATTCTCAAAATATGGTGTGTCCCTCCCCCAAGTAGAAAGGCGCAGAGTTAATCTATTTTTTCAAGGGATAAAAATTCTGTCATTATAATTTCGTATTTCATAATGTAGGCTATCAAGTCTTTGCCAATGCCAATACATAAAACACTGAACCATAATCTTCAAATACAAAAACAAAATTCTATAAAATACTCTGAAAGACACAAAAATAAAGGCACATTCCTCGTCCCATATGCTAGGACAAATTTGTACAAATACTCCTTCTTCCCTAGTGCTATTAGAGCATGGAATGGGTTGCCTGAGCTAGCCAGAAAAACCAATGACTTAACAGAATTTAAGTCATTGGTTAATATGCATGACTAAATGCATGATGCGTAGGACGTAATCATCTTTTTTGAAGTAACGTCTGTATTATATAAGATAAGATAAGATGCCATTCTAACTGCCATATTCACAAAAGAACGATCATCATTTTGCCAAGCACCATACCATCTTTGTTGACACATATTTCGTGACGAAAAAAAAAAGACACCTGGCAAGACATGCGTTACCAGGGCCGGCCTTATGTATAGGCAAACTAGGCAGCCGCAATGGGACTCCCAATTAGTGGGGGCCTTGCACAGGTCTAAAACAAATAGCGAAAAAATGTGAAACTTGAATCTCAAACAAAGCAGAGCACCATTACTGTGAATTTACTAACTCTGTCTCTACTACGGAAATTGAGGTACCCGGTATATGAATTACAGGTATTTATCGATTGAGACATGGACACATGTTTTCAATAAGTTGCGTAATTTTATTTTTCGATGTTTCCTTTTCTCTCTTTTTTTCCCTTATATTTTCACTTTGGACCACCATACTCTCTTCGCCTAAAGCCTCCAATTATCCAAGGTAGTGTTACAATGCATTGGTGTGGGGAATATGCTTTTTTAGAAGTTGAATCCGATGACTAAAGAAAGCCTGGGAATCTTTGTTCTCGTGAACAAATAACAGAATGCCACTTATATAAATAAAAGTTTTATTCCTCAAGTAGAAAACATTGAAAACATACAACATAATTTTATTTCAATAATAAATAAAAGTAGACTTAATATGAAGCTGGAAACTTATTGACTGATCCTTGCTAATGCCTCTTTAAAATTAGCTTCCCCAACAGAAAAAAAGAACATAGATATTATTTATAGCTCCCTTGGCTACTTCTCTTGTACTTTTAGTACTATTGGAAATGTACTGTTTCTTGAAAAGTAAATATGTTGTTTATTGTTTATAACAATTAAAAAAACCTTGACGTTGGTCTTGACACTTATTATTACGTGACAAATGTTACTTAACACAAAGATGATCGTAGGAGGATTAAGCACATCACAGATGTATGACCTGTCCATCACAGATGTATGACTTTCCCTTCACAGATTTATAAGTTGCACATCACAGATGTATGAGCTGTACATCACAGATGTATGACTTACCCATCACAGATGTATGAGCTGCACATCACAGATGTATGAGCTTTAGATTTCATTAGAATGCATCATTGCAAACATCATTCCAACTCTAAATGCAGGAAATAGTTTCGCAGAGTACTCCTCAGACACCGCTTGAGGAGCTTAGTAAAGTAAAGTAAAATTCCCCTTTCAGACCATGCGGATCTACAGGTCAGGTGATATAAAGATCATCTGTTTCTGTTGCCCACGGTTAACGAGGGTGTCATGTGGCCAGCACAACTTTTCCCCAATTAATGTCAGGTACCTAATATGGCTGGGTGGACTCAGAGGTACCCAATAGGGCTGGGTGGACTCAGAGGCGCCCAAAGATCACGAAGTTAAAAATACCAGTCTTCACTAGCATTCGAACCCGGGACCCCAGTTCGGAAGCCAAGCGCTTTACCGCTCGGCCACAGAATATTCCAGGCCACAGATTGGCACTATGTAGGAGTGGAGAAGAATGGCTTGCTATTGACACATCGGCCACTCTGTAATTGTGGGGGCTGCATCAATTGATATAAATCATTGTATTATTTCAATTCAAATGTTCAGCACACATGAAAATTTCACTGACTACTTTTGTGTTAATATTAATGTGTACACGAAAAAGCTGCAGCCTGCAATCGTAGATTATGTTTTGTTAATCAAACTGTCAACTTGTACATAAATGATTATCTTATCAGAGTCAACATTTAGCATAATAAATCTGTTAAATAAGCTATTCTCATGTTTCTATTTTTTGTTTTTTTAAATAGGCAATGTTCCATTAAAAAACTGCCCCACAAGTGAAGAAAAAAACAACTTGTCAAGCAAGTGAACTCATTAGAATTAGATGAACTTTCTCAGTTTTCTCTCTTTGAAGATGTTCTGTTATCACAGATAGATATTAACATTAACATACTGTAGATATTAATTAATAATAATAACGGAGACTGTGTTTATCAAAGTAGACATAGAAGACCATCCTTTTATTTCCGTCCAATTTAGCCCTTGTTATGTAAAGGGAGAGTGACCCTAAAAGGATTACGGGCACGACATGGCCTAAATTGTGCCGTTGTGCCTAAACTCAAAACTTATTTCCGTCCAATCCTTTTGCTTTCGCACAAAACATAAACAACAAACAATGACGTAATATCATATAATATTATCACGTCTTTCCTTTTAAAGTTATTTTAACATCATTCCTTTTAAAGACTGATATCTACAAGGAACTTTAACAATTCGACCACTTCTAGTTGTCTTGCCCGGCACAAGTTCTTTAGACGTTGATCTATAACTGTCTGTTTCGTTTGTTCCAACAGTTTGCTGTTCATTATCTTCGTCGGTATCATAGTAACCAGAGATGTCTTCTTCGAAACTCTTGTTTAAAAAACGTTGATATCTTCTGTAGGTTTTTCCATCGTTTGTCTTTATGATGTAAGATCTGGGTGATGAATGTTCTTTAATGACAACTGCTTTCTGCCATGTTTGTCCTAGACGAACTCACACTTTCTCTTCGACAGAGTAATCTTTAGGTAGTCTTGCTTTTGCATACTATTTCACTTTGCTTTTCATCTGTCGTTCGTTGAGTAATGTCTTTGCATTTTCAGCCACCGATGGTTTCAATAGTTTGGAATCAGTTGGAATAATTCCCTGAGTCTTCTACTCATCAGTAGTTGTGATGGCGAATAAAGCAGTCCGCTTATCGGAGTATTTCTATACTTGAGCTTAGCGAGATATGGATCTTTCCAATTTTTGTATGCTTTGTTGAATATCTGCTTTACGATGCCAACATACACCTCACTTTGACCATTTGATTGAGGGTACCTGGGGCTTGATGTGGTTATCTTAAAACCCCACTCGAAAGAAAACTCTCTATATTGATAGCTGTTGAAAGGCATATTGTCGATCACTATTTCTTCTGGTATGCCATATCTAGCAAAATACCTTTCTGCGCCCTGATAACACATTCTGCTGTTTTGTTCTCCAGTCGTTTTATTTCATTGTATTTGGAGAAATAATCCACAACTAGCAAGTAGTCATTGTTCCGCCATTCAAACAAATCTGTTGCAACCTTTTTCCATGGTCTGTCTGGTACAGCATGAGGGAGCAATTGTTCCATGGTCTGTCTGGTTCAGCATGAGGTAGCAATTTTTCCTTCATATTATTTCTTTTGAACGTTGCACATGTTGAGCATTTCATTATTGTCGAAAAAATATCTTTGGACAATCCTGGCCAAATCACACTCTGTTTTGCCTTAAATCTGGTTTTCTCAAGACCAAAATGACCTGTGAGCAACTTGTCGAGAATTTCATTTCCCATACCGGAAGGAATTATAATTCTGTTCTCATAAAACAATATTTCATTCTCTTCATGAATAATTTCTTATAATGACCATAACACCTTTGCTGCTTCATGCACGCGTTTTAAACTTTGGCCATCCTTTTCTGACATAATTGCTCAATAACTTCAGTTTAACATTAGATTCAGTTTTGCGAAGAATTTTTTGTATCTTCTGATCATTTCCCGGAAACTGTTCTGTTGCACTATGAGTTTCCATAACCATGTCATCATCTGGCCTCCATTACTCTTGACCATGTAATAGTTTATCATCTTCACGCTACTGAGAACCTGACGTAGATGTTGCTGTTAGTTGATTTCTCTCCATCAACTCTCGTGGAACTTTATTCTGTTGCTTGACATCATGTGCTTCGAGGTTTTCTTTTGCTTCAATTAGTTTCAAAGCAATAGATGTCTTCATACCTAAAACTGGGTTTATTTCTTTCTTTAATCGCATATAGATCATCTTGGACCTCCACATCGTCAACTTTAAATGTGACCGATGCAACTCCCTTCAGTTCTAATGCCTCATCTCCAAGATCTTGTAGGGTTGTAGTTGAATTCTTTAACTGACTATCAGTTTCTTAAGTGTTCCACGTTGACTCTGATATGACATTAGCTTGTGCTCCTGTGTCAATCTTCATTTTGACTATTTTTCCCATAATATTGACAACAACCATCCAAACTTCGACATTGTTGTCAGTACCAACTGCCTCAAACCACAATTCATTGACTTAGCTTGCTTGACTTTCATCTTCCAGTAAATCAATTGATTTTCATCTTCCAGTAAATCAACAGTCTTGAAGTGTTTTAAACGACATTTTACAGCGAAATGATTTTTCTTTTTACTTTTTCGGCATGTCTGACCGAATGCTGGGCAATTGCATTTTTCATGAGATCTACCACAAGATCTGCAATCTCTAATGATACTTGTTACATGATTCTTTGCCATTTTTCACTGTGAGGTTTTGACTGGCTTTCTGTCTTATTTAATTTATTAGCAGCATCCACATCTTGTCCTTTCATATTTATCATTTGGTTCTGGGTATGCTCGTCAGCACGAATTATGCTTGCTGCTTTCTCTAAAGTTAAGTGACGTTAAGTCTACATCTCTCAGAATTCTCTCTCTCACTCGATCCGACTGTATGCCACATACCAATCGATCTCTGATGAGTTCATCTCGAAGTTTTTCAAACTTGCTCTCTTTTGCCAAATTCTTCAACTCAGTCTAACACTGTTCAAATGTTTCGCCGTCCTTCTGATTTCTTGTGAAGAATTTAAATCTGTCATACACAGTGTTGGACTTAGGCATAAACTGATTCTGAAACATTTCAATTACTTTGTCTTCAGTCTCATCTTCACATACTTGAAAGGTATTGTAGATGTCTCGAGCGGGTTCACCGATCAGGTGTAACAATAAAGTTTTCTTCACTGGCTCCGGCTTCTAGATCTAAAACAAAATGAACTAATATAACTCACACAGATGAACTGCATCATCTTTCTGTAGTTTTTTTTTTAAATAACCAAACTAAGATATTGTTAGGCACTTCCGCGCTGTGTCTAAGTCAAACGGAGGTAACAATCAACTAACGAAATCAAATAACACAGGCGAAAGGCCAACAATAGAAAGTTAGTCGACACTGATAGCGAATGTCGAACACAACGTTTAGTAATATCGATGAAAATCATCGAATGTCATCAAGCTAAATCTCTACTTCAGTTACTAAAGCTGACCTTACTCTAGGACTCCCAGAAGTCTGTTGTGTTTACTTCCTAAATCCTAGTCTTGTTGTTTGATTTGTCTCTATGTAAAAAGTTTCCCTTTTTATAAAGAAGTTATTTTCCCCGCCATATTCCTAATCGTGCCATAACAATATACATTATTGCAAAAGGGTCTTAATATTAGACTCGTTCAATCGTTATGATTTTTACAGGAGAATTTTATTTTAAACTAAAATAAACAATGTCGTCTGCAATGTAGGCCTATGTCTGCCTTTACATCTTTCGCATACATTTGTTGTGTGTAGCTGATATAAGTTGGAATTGATTCCTGGAAGTCTTTATAATCCACTTTGGGAATCACTGAGTACAATGAGTCATTAGCACTATGTCGCCCAACCATACGGGACACCGCGCACGCACGCCGACTCTCTAAAACTCGATGAAAAAGTCATGGATAGATAACTCTTTTATTTCTGCAGGTCGCACTAGAGTTACCACTAGTAATTGCGGCGTCAGAGAGCGCGGCTCAAAAAAAAAAAAGAGGGGAGGGGGTTGGAGAACAAGTAATCATCTGTCTGTATATATAATTCTCTACGTCGCCCAACCATGCGGGAAAACAAGCACGCACGCCGACTCTCCAGGCATGTGCACACAGTCGTTTGCCCAAAGCCATCCCATTTTGTCAACTGTGTCTTTCGGGTAGTGTTCACCGTCACTTAATAGCGGCTTATGCTAGTAATACATAAAACGTTGAAACATGATCTTCAAATACAAAAACAAAACCTAATAAAATACGCAGAAAAACACAAAGATAAAGGCACATTCCTTGTTCCATATGCTAGGACAAATATGTGCAAATGCTCATTCTTCCCTAGTGCTATTAGAGCTTTGAATGGGTTGCCTGAGGCAGCCATGAAAGCCAACGACTTGGCAGAATTTCAGACATTGATTAACATGCATGGCACGTGCGACGTAATCCTCTTTACAAAGCTTTACAACTCACTTTGTCTGTCTGGTAAAAAGATTGAACATGTTTTTATCCCATTTAACATTTTCGGATCTAGAAAAAACTTTGCACAATTATTCATAAAAAAAAATTGAACATTTAGTTAATTAATTGATGGGGATTAATTATTTTGTTTGATTTTGAAATAAGGGGAATAAATGCTACTCAATGAGAGGTGTGAATATATTTATGGATTTAGTCTGCTTATTACGTTCAAACACGTTTTTTGTTTCCTATTTCCCCATTCTCGGATCAAGTTGAAATTTTGCATAATTATTCATAGTCGAAAATAATACACGAATCAATCTAAAAATTAACCAAGTAGTTAATCATTTAGTACTAATTAATCAATTTTGTTTTGTACTGGAAAAAGGGAGATAAACCATGTAATTTTCTGATATATGGCAGTGCTAAGCGGTTCCTTCCCTTGGATAAACTTTGTTTTTAAAAAGTATTATTTTTCCTATTGCTTGTAACGTCTGTATTATAAAACATAAGATAAAGTAAAATTATTCATTGTACCTGACAACAAATTAATCAGTCAAAAAATTAGCCATCAATTATTAGAGATTAATTATTTAGTTTGATATCGAAAATGGGGGGGGGGGATAAATGCTATTAATGAGAGATTCGAATGTATATATGGATTTAATCCTCGGATCAAGTTGGAATTTTGCATAATTATTCATAGTCGATGACGATAAACGAATCAGTAAAAAAATTAACCAATTATTTAATCAATTAGTACTAATTAACTAATTTGTTTTATACATAAAAGGGAGATAAACCCCGTAATTTTCTTATAAATTCCAGTGACTAGCGGTTTTTCCCTTAGATAACCTTTGTTTATAGAAAGTAATCTCTTTTCTACTGAAAGAAACCTTTGAAAAAAAAATTATACGGCTATATTACGGCTACATAAGATGAAACGGTATACTGAACACTTATTAACCAACCCAGGAATTTGACTGTTAGGTTTCTCGCTATCAAGGCTCACTGCAAACTGCACCACACGACAGAGGTAACTCAAAGAACAACCCAATACTGTACAATTGGCAAAACTATAACACTGACAGTACAAATACCCTGCCTCTGTCCCAGACCGTCTACACACACCCCGTGCTGTTCTGGCTTCCCCTCGTACTGGTCACATTGACTCCAGCACATTCGCTCTTATATAGGGTCCCTACAGGCTTTCTAGAACCGGATGGAACGTCGCTTAACCACTCTGGATGATCACATTTGCCGTGACTTGCGTGCATAATATATACAACACAGGTACTTCCCAAAATAGCTCGTCACGGTTGACCGCTCGTCTAGCGCTGGCCTGGGGCGATTTGCGTAGTCTAAAAACACACCCAAAAGCGAGAAGGCAAGAACACTGACCTGCAACGTAGCAATCTATGGGCAATGTAGACCAATAGCTCGTTGCTACTTCACAGGTCAGTACGACATGCCAACCAGCTATTGGTCTAAACTGCCCACAGGATGTGACGTCGCAGGTCAGTGTTGAGGCCTACTTTAACGATTGGCCTCGCCCAAAGGCAGACCATAAATAAGATGGCTTGATGGTGTAGAGTTCAAGCATGGGGACGAAAAAGTGGGGACGAAAAGAGAGATCCCTAGATAGTGAATGGAATGTCTCATGTTCGTTTCTATGTTGAGGTAAAAAAACAAAAACAAATTTAGAGGCGCCGCCTCAGGATGTTTTTGGTCATTGCATTGTAGTCTACTCCCATACGAATTTCAATCTAACAATTTGTCATTTTTCTTTGTGCGTGTGAGGCAAGGCAGGTTATAAATATCGAATTGAACTATTTATTTGTTTACCTCTATCATCTCTTGATACATAAATCATAGACAGGTGATGTTCAATCCTAGTATTTGTCGTAACATCTGTCGCTATCTTAGGAGTCAATAAAGTAGAACGCTTTGGCTGAGCGTGTATCAGATTAGAATTGAATCTTGAAATTAAAAAAAAAAACACGTAAATCCTCTTGTTACGGTGCGGAAGTCGAAAGCGTCAAAGCGCTTGGCTTCGTAAGCGTTGGGGCGTCGGTGGAAAAAAAGAAGGGGGGAAGTAATAAATGGTACACATTTAGGAGGTCCCTTGTTTTCCTTGAAAATTCGTTCAATACAATCTCTTAACCGATTAAATAAGAAATAGTTTCTTGTCTTTGTTCTTGGTATTTAAAAAATTAATTTAAGGATTTGATGTGTGTGTTTTTTTAAATGAGCGTTTAATGTAATATCTACTATTACCAGGGCCGAATTTAAAAATATGGAGGCTACTACAATTTTTCGAAAGCTTTAATAAAGATCCCCTTATGAATAAAAATACCTATATCTAAAATCATGCCATATTTTAGAAGAAAAAATAGAGTTCTTGTAAATTTAATCTCACTTTCCTTTAAAAAAATTGGACAGGCATATATTTTTTTTTGTGGAGATTTTGGAGGGTAAGGCCCTAGGTAAATCTGGAGCTGTATTACTTATTCCAAGCATCTTCAAGCGTACAATTCTCAATCACAACATTTTTGGCAGCCCTAAAAATGCGAACAAAAAATGTTAGGAAAAAAGTTTTTGACCCGCCGAAATTCGGATATATCTTTTTTATGGAGGCCTCTTTCTTGTGAAATCCTCCGGGCTATAGCAAAACCTTCCATCCCTTAAATCCGGCACTGACTATTCTCCTTGTGTACTTTTAAATCCCGTGTCTTGAATTCTGCAAAGAACTAGAGATTTCGTTCATGGAGACCAAGAACCAAGTGTTAACAAGCGGCTTAATAAATAACACTCAAATCTGGTCAAAGATCTAAACAAAACAAATAATGGTCATATTAGTAACTAGAGTCAATAACAAATGACACAAATTTGTATTTAGCCGTCAATGTCGTCCACATGAAGACCTCTATTGTATGCAGCCTACTTGGTGCGCCACCTTTGAAATCCTCCCACCGGACTTGGTTAAATCAATAGTCCAGCCTGTGTTCTGCAACAATACTCTCTTGCAATTCTGTAAGGAGGTTTCTTGTCTGCTCATGAGATCAATGCAACTGATCATTTATTTAGATCCACACTTTCAGAGAAAGTTGAACAACGGATTTTTTTTTCAATTAAAAAAGATATATCGCTCTGAATGCAATGCGTCTCCTGTATATTGGGATAATTGTATTCGTAGTCCACTCTTTTCACTTGGGTTACGCGCTTGACACTTTCACAAACTTGATATTTTTGTATATCTATTATTGATGGCTATTGCGTTCGACTGTAGCTTTCTGCTCCTCGCTGAGTGTCTATTCAGGCTCGAGCTTGCGCCCTACTATAAGTATCAAGGGGAAGGAATGTGCTCAGGGGCCAGAAGAAATGGCTCCCTCTGTCAGGAGGTTTCCAATCAACTAGATGCTCATTTAATCACATCCGTTGTTGTGAGACACGACTCCTTACGCTAAGCCTGGAGCCCCCCCCCCCCCCCCCACCATTCTAGCGAGGCCGGAGGCAGCGCCAATGACGGGTTCCTAAGCATTCGTATTGCCTACTTGCTGCTGCTCCGGACAGTCTGTCCAACTTACAAATACAAATCTTAAAGCTCGAAAACTTTTTTTTTTATACAAATTAAATTACCGGAAGTTGATTGATTAAAACAAATATGTTAACTTCTATATTTTAATTATTTACCATATTTCTTTTTTTTTTTTTTTAGGTTCAAGGCTAAAACTAGAGCTTCCCATGTCCTTTATTTACAGTTAGAAATTATTCCGATATCTCTTCACCTGTTCTCGAGACCTGATACCCACCAGCTAATTCCTAGGTAGGGACGAAAGAGTTCGAGGAATTGAAGTAATAAAATGGTCAAACCAGAGTTTCCAACGTGTGGTCCATTTATGTAGTTATTTTTCCTCTATTCGTTAGGAAAATCGTTAGACCCGTTTTCGAAAAACCCGTCTATCCAAATTCCAACTTTTTAGATTTTTGAGCACATGAAGAGAATGCAAGCCAATAGTAGGTATTGTTAAAATTCGAAGCATGTTGATATGTAATGTAAAAAAATATTTAGAAGTTATGAACAGAAATTAGTAAATTTCTCCTCAAAAGAACACCTGCGCCATGTCTCATCCCTAGCTACCCTCACTGGATCCACCAGTGATATTTAAGCAGATTTTCCAAGGCCTCATATGATAGGCCTACTTAACTAGCCCGTACCCTCCCACACACAAAAAAAAATTAGGTTCTTTATAGCCAGTGCAATTGATCACGTTGTTTAAAATAGTCGAATGACTTGTCATATTTAAGTGTTAATATTAGTAACAGTTCCGGTCTTAGCTTCTTATCTTATAAAATACAGACGTTACTTCAAAAAATAATGTTCGATGTTTCCTTTATGGGCTGAAATAGGCTCCAGTTAAGAGAGAGAGAGAGAGAGAGAGAGAGAGAGAGAGAGAGAGAGAGAGAGATGGCAATGACGAGAAATTCCTAAGAAATCTCATCAAGTTTTGAAAATGCAAAACATTGGCAGAGATCTACGCTACAAAAACAATGGACAGGCAATTCATCTCTATGATTGACGTTCATATAAAATAAACAAATATCTTGCACAATGTTTTCTTGCAAAGCAGAATTAGATAATATCCAAGCCACATGGAAGATGAGTCATCATTGGAGTTTCTTGAAATAATTGAAAGGCTTTCACAATACGACCCGTAATAAAAGAATATCTTATGACAGTGTTTCACAAACTGTTTTCCGCTGAACCCTAGTGTTCCGCGAAGCCTGAATAGGTGTTCCGAGAACTACTGGAATAATATTAACTAGTAGACCACCACGTGAATTAATCTTTGTAAAAAATAAAGAACGTGTTTCGCTATAATATTCAGAATATGCGAAGTGTTCCTATGTGAAACGTCTGGGAAACACTGTCTTTCGAACTCGGCAAGAATGCACATATAACTCATACAAACCTTTTTTTCAAAACTGTTCCTTGATATCTTTTCTGTTGTCCAGTCTCTAAATAAGTGTCTATGGTTTATGCCTAGTTAACCAAACCAGGTAAATGATATAGATCTATTTATAAGAGCAAAAAGGCAACAATGTGCTTTGGTATTTGGTTTGTAAGTTTGACAATACATTTTAAAGATCATTCTTTTATAATAAATAACTTTTGATAAATTAATCCATGAATTTAGGTAATGAGCTCATAGTTTAACAAAAGGAAGAGTGAACCAAACAAATATTTGATTGGGGTTTGTGCTGATGGCGATGCTAATCGCACTGGAGGACACACTCCCCCAACTTCGCCTCCAGGTACCTCTTACTTAGAGTGTGTACGTGTGTGTATAAAAGCGTCATGTGCACCTTAGTGTTAAGATGTTCAAACCGAGACATAGCATCGCCAGCCAGCTCTTTAACGTGGTCTAGATCTCAACAAGCATCGACAAAGAACAGAATATGTTGAGCAGGATATAGATCTATTTTTAGAAACCAATATTTCGCTACGTGATTTCCAAGAAAGATGCAGGATGTTGAAAGGAACCTTTGATCTCTAAACAGTGAAGCACAGCCAAAAAGATATATATATATATGAAATGTTTTAATAAGGGGGGTGGTTGATGTTTGTATTATGCTTTAGTTTGTCTGAGCCCGTGACTTAGCGCGTGTATCTGTTACAATGAAATTTCAGGGCTCGCTCTCTCTTTCCTTCCTTTTCTCTGTCTCTGTCTCTGTCTTTCCTTCCTTTTCTCTGTCTGTCTCTCTTTCCTTCCTTTTCTCTGTCTCTCTTTTTCCTTCCTTTTCTCTGTCTCTCTCTTTCCTTCCTTTTCTCTGTCTCTGTCTCTCTCTTTCCTTCCTTTTCTCTGTCTCTGTCTCTCTCTTTCCTTCCTTTTCTCTGTCTGTCTCTCTTTCCTTCCTTTTCTCTGTCTCTCTTTTTCCTTCCTTTTCTCTGTCTCTCTCTTTCCTTCCTTTTCTCTGTCTCTGTCTCTCTCTTTCCTTCCTTTTCTCTGTCTGTCTCTCTTTCCTTCCTTTTCTCTGTCTCTCTCTTTCCTTCCTTTTCTCTGTCTCTGTCTCTCTCTTTCCTTCCTTTTCTCTGTCTCTGTCTCTCTCTTTCCTTCCTTTTCTCTGTCTCTGTCTCTCTCTTTCCTTCCTTTTCTCTGTCTCTGTCTCTCTCTTTCCTTCCTTTTCTCTGTCTCTGTCTCTCTCTTTCCTTCCTTTTCTCTGTCTCTGTCTCTCTCTTTCCTTCCTTTTCTCTGTCTCTGTCTGTCTCTTTCCTTCCTTTTGTCTGTCTATCTCTCTTTCCTTCCTTTTCTCTGTCTCTGTCTCTCTCTTTCCTTCCTTTTCTCTGTCTCTGTCTCTCTCTTTCCTTCCTTTTCTCTGTCTCTGTCTCTCTCTTTCGCTCTGAGGAACCCCCATTTTTTTAAACCTGCGCATCGTAGTTTCTCCCACATAGACTTTTGATTTGATTTTGATTCACCCCCCCACTCCCCAAAAAAAGTTAAGGAAAGAGAGTGCGGTACAGGTACGTGGAATTTCACATAGGCCCTATACATATATTTCATGTATGTTAGTGTCTATTACGGTATGTAAAGAAATAAACACAAAATTTTCTCTCTCCCCACCCCAAATTAAACCCTCCAACCAGAAAAAAAATCCTGGCTACGCCCATGGAAATAACTTGGGCAGTATTGACATGCAATGTGACACTACATGGCCGACTTTACAATATCGGAACAATTCCAACCTCATTGACAGCTCACCTCTGTTTTGTGTGTAAAGGTCAAATAATTGTTATAACCTGATATCCTCATGTCTGTCGTATAGTTGATCAGCTGGCTTACTTCCCATATGATTCTATTTCCTTACGCCAATCCAATGCGTACGCTCCAAATCATCAATACAAATATTTGATCGTCCGGCAATAGGATTTATCTTTTGACACGATTTTCGCAGTCTTTTGTTTCACTATCCAGTGGAGGACATTGCAATGAACTCATTCATAACTAAAATAAGTCCTGTTTGAATTAAATTTATATTATCAATTTCATTTGAGAATCCTTAAGTAAAGCTTATGTAGTGGAGTGGATCGTGACCTCCTATGTCGAAAGTACCGGGTGGATACTTGTTCAGGCCACACAGGCCACCCCGATATCCAAGGGACCTTTTCCCCCTAGATGGCGTCTTGTGTACGCGTAAAAAGGCAAAACATCGTGGACACTGCCCATTCTACGGCATCTCTTGTCACTGTAGTGTCTGTTCGTTACTGGGCCTATGTCGTCTCCACTACCTGTTTGTGCCAGGTTCTACACCCTGTGTTTATGTATGGCTGCAGGTCTTTAGTGTACGATCTTTAATGTACAATAAACGGATCTAAATCGGCCTACGAGTTACCTTCGTCATTTATTAAGTTTTCTGTGCCAAACCCACCACACTTATATTCAGTGTAATTGTATCGATTAATTTGGAGCAGTCAAGTAATTGTATCCATAATTGATCAGTGCGACTATAATTTTTGTTTGTTTGTTTAGCTTTTATCTTTCTCAATACGCTATGCCCCTATCGCTTGTCTGGACCAGTTGGGAAATGTGGAAGCAAGAAGGGGGTGAATGTTGACCTAATCGTTTTTTTTTAAATGCATAATCGGAAAAGTAAATGAAAATGGACAAAGACTCTTGGAGGTTTGCTCACTACACTCCCTCTGTGTCACTAATACCTATTTCAAGACTAAACCGCAGCACAGAGTATCTTGGCGGCACCCTCGCTACAAACACTGGCACCAACTAGACCTAATCATGGTAAGACAAAAGTGCTTAAAATTTGTCAAGCTTACCAGGTCCTACCACAGTGCAGACTGCGACACAGATCACTCCTTGGTATTTTGTAAGATCAATCTTCTCCCCCAAAAAATCCACCATACCAAGCAGATTGGAAGACCCCAATCGGATGTAAGCAAGATGTGTCATCCTGATCTCCAAATACAGTTTGCGGAATCTTTTGAACGCGAGTATAAAAATATCTCTGAAAATAAAGCAACAGAAAAATGGGAACACCTCAAGTCCACCATACAAAAGACTTCCCTGGAAATCTTTGGAAGAAAAATTACAAAACAAAATGATTGGTTCGACTCTAAAGCAGTTATTTTAGCACCTGTCATCAGAGCAAAGAGAGAGGCACTCGCTACTTACAAGGCAAAACCTACCCAACGCAACCTGCTAAACCTGAAAGAAGCTAGAGCCAATGCACAGAGGACAGCAAGGATCTGTGCCAATGAATACTGGGTAGAGCTCAGTGAGAATATTCAGCTCGCAGCACAAGTGGGCAACATAAGAGGGATGTACGAAGGAATCAAAAAGGCTCTCGGACCCTTCCAAAACAAGAAAGCACCTTTGAAATCAACCACTGGGGAAATTATCACAGACAAGTGTCAACAAATGCACAGATGGGTTGAACATTACTCTGAGCTCTACGCCACAACAAGCTCAGTCTCTGACTCAGCCCTTAAGGCCATCATACAATTACCCACAATGAACGAGCTAGACGAAACACCTACCCTTTCAGAGCTCAACAAAGCCATAGACAACATTGCTGCCCGCAAAGCACCCAGATGCGATGGTATCCCCCCAGATCTTCTAAAACAATGCAAAACTACTCTAATCCAACCTCTACACGAACTGCTTTGCAAATGTTGGCAAGAAGGTGCTGTGCCACAAGACCTGCGGGATGCTAAAATCATTACACTATATTAGAACAAAGGTGATAGAAGCGACTGCAACAATTACAGGGGAATCTCCCTCTTAAGTATTGTAGGCAAAGTCTTTGCTCGAGTGATACTTCCCAGGCTACAAAACTCGCTGATCGGGTCTATCCAGAATCACAATGCGGCTTTCGCTCAGGGAGATCCACGATTGACATGATTTTCTCCATCCGCCAACTCCAGGAAAAGTGCAGAGAACATTGCGTTTACTGACCTGACAAAGGCCTTCGATCTAGTTAGCAGAGATGGCCTCTTTAAAATTTTACAGATAATAGGCTGTCCACCCAAGCAACTAAATGTAAATCATATCTTTCCACCAAAATATGATGGGTACAGTGCAATTCAACGGTGCCAGCTCTGAAAGTTTCAGTATAAACAGCGGAGTTAAACAAGGATGTGTCCTGGCCCCAAACCTAATTGGAATACTATTTTCACTGCTAATCCACAATGCGTTTGACAAATCCACTGAAGGCATCTATCTCCATTAGAGATTTGATGGCAAACTCCTAAATATTGCCAGACTGAGGGCCAAAACTAAAATCAGAGCCACCCTCGTAAGATATATGCTATTCGCGGATGACACACGCAAGAGGAACTTCAGTCGATAATGTTCCGCTTCTCTAAGGCCTGTAAAGAATATGGCTTGACTATTAGCACGAAGAAAACAAATGTAATGGGACCACCTGCTACAGCACCACCCTCCATCCTCATAGACGATAACAAGCTAGACGCCGTAAACGAATTCTGCTATCTGGGATCCACAATTACAGATGACCTGTCTCTAGAAGAGGAGATGAAAAAACGCATTGGGAAGGCTGCCTCGACATTCGCTAGACTCAGACCAAGAGTTTGGGAAAACCATAAGCTAACTACGGTGACCAAAATGGAAGTCTACAAGGCATGCGTTATGAGTACACTGCTGTATGGCAGTGAATCATGGACCACCTACGCAAAGCAAGAGAGAAGACTGAACTCATTCCATTTGAGATGTCTCCGTAGGATCTTGAATGTCACATGGAAAGAAAAAGTGTGCAATACTGAGATCCTTGCGCGATCAGGTATTCCCAGCATCTTTACAGCCCTCAGACAACGCCGTTTGCGCTGGCTTGGACATGTTCGCCGGATGGAGGACAAGCGCATCCCGAAAGTCATCCTCTATGGTCAACTTGCGACTGGCACAAGAAAAACTGGTCGCCCCCACCTCCGTTACACAGATGTAATAAAACGTGACCTGAAATCAGTGAACATCAATACTGACAATTGGGAAGACATAGCTCTAGACCGCAACAGATGGAGAGAGACAGTGACCAAGAAAGCTATGGACAGTGAAAGTACATGGGTCTCAGCTCAGGAAGAAAAACGCACAATCCGAAAAGCGGCCAGCTCCTCTACCACCGAAGCAAAAGCCACCTTCACCTGCGCTATCTGTGGACGGTAGTGTCTCTCCAAAATAGGGCTCCATAGCCACATGAGGAAGTGTGCTCTGAGATGAAATATAGTCGTTCTACGACTGAAGTTGGTCAATGGAATAAAAATGTTCATTCAGGGCACGAGTCATCAAGAGGACTAATTCAACTTATACAACCACATTTGTCAAGTATGATTTCTTTCCCTAGTTCAAGATACTAAACAAAAAAAATAATTACAAATATTTAATTAACTAATTGTTTTTTTTTTTTTTATTCTTGTGTTGTTAGGTTAAAGAAATAGTTATGCAAAATTTCGGCTTAGACCGATAATGGGTGTGGGAGAAATAACGTGTACAAACTTTTTACCATACAGACAGATAGAGTTGATATAAGCTTTGTAAAAAAAAAGATAATAATAATAATATGAGAAAGAATCACAGTATTAATAGCTACCTACGTGTCTTTTTTCTTTGTCATATAAACACACCAAGAGTTGTTGTTTTCTTTGTCATATAAACACACCAAGTGCCTTCTTTCTTGGTAATAAAAAGACATCACGTCTTTTTTTCCAATGAATTCTGAAAATTAATGTGTAACGTTATGTTGTAATATTAAACAACTAGCCAGATATTACCCGCGGCCGGCCCATAACAGCTTACCTTTAAAAAAAAATGCTCTTTTCTTTAAAACTAATATTAAGGTGCGTAAAACATCAACATGTGACACCATAAATTGCCCATTAAGATAAGCTTCTTAGCTTTATGATGTGCTTTTTTCCCTTCTACAATGCATAAGTCTTACATATATGTTTTATTTATTTTTCAGATAAGCGATTTATGCCCATAAGCCCTTTAATGTCTGCATATTATAAGTTTTTTTTTTTTAATATGCCAATAAATTATTTTTCAAGAGAAAAAAAATGTATTTACGTTGTAGTTATAAATTCAGTTTTGAACATAAGTGACATTTTGGGACACGTGACACGTTGCAATATTTACAGTAGGGAAGCATCTAAAGTTGTGTACCATTTTTGAGAGAAAAATCTGCAAAAATAACTACAAATAACTACTCAACGTTTTTGAAGAATACATTTCAAAACGCGATTCTTCTCGACTCTCTTATGCTAGCGTGACAAAAAAAAAATACAATAAGCTTAAATAGAAACATTTGCCACTGTGATACAAAAAGTTTACATAGAAAGATTTCCTCTGAGACACAAAAAGTTTACATAGAAAGATTTCCTCTGTGATACAAAAAGTTTACATAGAAAGATTTCCTCTGAGACACAAAAAGTTTACATAGAAAGATTTCCTCTGAGACACAAAAAGTTTACATAGAAAGATTTCCTCTGTGATACAAAAAGTTTACATAGAAAGATTTCCTCTGAGACACAAAAAGTTTACATAGAAAGATTTCCTCTGAGACACAAAAAGTTTACATAGAAAGATTTCCACTGAGACACAAAAAGTTTACATAAGATTTCTTCTGAGACACAAAAAGTTTACATAGAACGATTTCTTCTGAGACACAAAAAGTTTACATAGAAAGATTTCCTCTGAGACACAAAAAGTTTACATAGAAAGATTTCCTCTGAGACACAAAGAGTTTACATAGAAAGATTCCCTCTGTGTTTCACAAACTTTGGAGACAAAGCTTTTTGTTGTTTTTCTGGTATCATCCTTATCCACCTAGCTTACAAAAGATGAATGAATGTATCATTTATCTCCCCTTGTCATCCCACAACGCACACTTGGCCCACCGCCTTTGCAAGAATGCCCATTGATAACAAAAAGTTTACATAGAAAGATTTCCTCTGAGACACAAACAGTTTACATAGAAAGATTTCCTCTGAGACACAAAAAGTTGACATAGAAAGATTTCCTCTGAGACATAAAAAGTTTACATAGAAAGATTTCCTCTGAGACACAAAAAGTTTACATAGAAAGATTTCTTCTGAGACACAAAAAGTTTACATAGAAAGATTTCCTCTGAGACACAAGAAGTTTACATAGAAAGATTTCCTCTGTGTTTCACAAACTTTGGAGACAAAGCTTTTTGTTGTTTTTCTGGTATCATCCTTATCCACCTAGCTTACAAAAGATGAATGAATGTAACATTTATCTCACCTTGTCATCCTACCACGCACACTTGGCCCACCGCCTTTGCAAGAATGCCCATTGATAAGAGTACACCTCACAGGCTTGGTGGGAAAAAAATCGGTTCTCCAGCTATAGCAACAATAGCAGAATAATGATCTCCCCCCCCCCCCCAATTTTTTTTCTGTTAGGTAAATGGGGAAAGTTAACATCGAAAAGATATACATCTAAAAAGCTTCCAATATACTAGCCCAGGCATTATATCTTTTTGTAGCTCATGTAAATCACTATAGGCCTACGCGTGGAACATCTTCATCACATTGTACTTTAAGTGAAGAATGCCTCTCACCAAGATCTAGTAAAAACACCTTTTTCCAAAGAGAAACTCACAGTTTTAGGGCGCTGTAGGTAAAAACTTTTGTTGGAACAACTTTGAAAATATACCAATGTAACAGGTTGTGGGATGTAAAACAAAAAACAACAACTTTAAGTCGTTCACATGAATACCCAATGATTGGGTGTCGGAGAAATAACGTGTACAAAACTGATTACCAGACAGACAGACAGACAGAGTGAGTTGATCACCAGCTTTGAAATACAAAATGAGTTTGTCACCCTTTTGGCCAACGTATGTAGGAGAAATACAAAAACAAAATCTAATCAAATACTCAGAAAGGCACAAAAATAAAGTCACATTCCTCGTTCCATATGCTAGGACAAATTTATACAAATGCTCCATCTTTCCTACTGCTATTACAGCATGGAATGGGTTGCCTGAGCCACTGGCGGAGCCGGGGGGGGGGCAGTAGGGACGATCCCCCCCCCCCACTCTGCCGACCCCACCATGGGACGAATTTTAGTCTAGAAATCACACAATTTGTATACGAATTTATTACTTATGTTAAAAATATATACTAATTTTTTATATTTCAACCTATTTTTAGATTATTTTGATATTTTAACCGATCTTTATATTATGTCGTTCCCCTGTTGGCCAATTCGGTGGAGGGGGGAGGCGAATAGGCCTACATCTGCCCTTTCCAGCTAAACCCTTTGGGTGGGGTGGGGGCGGTCCTATTTTTTGGAGAAATAATAGTCTGTGAACAAAATTAGTTGAATTACTAGATAATTTTTATATTATGTCGCTCCCCTTCTGGTATCTTGGCCGTTTCGGTGTGAGTGTGTAGGGGGGGGGATTGCAAAATAAAAAACTAAAACAAACTAATTCTACTTCTATTTTTCATGGTAAACCAGTAACACAGACTGAAAACGCGAAATACCTAGGTGTTATAATAAATGAAAAAACTGTCATGGAATCCACATATTGATGAAACTATCAAATACTCAAACAAAGCATTAGGGTTTATTAAAAGAAATATTTACAATCAAATAAGAACATAAAATTAAAATGTTATTTAACCTTGACCAATAATAGAATATGCATCCTCCGTTTGGGACCCCTCAACTCCAGAAAACATTAAGAAACTGGAACAGACACAAAATTGAGCAGTGAGATTCAAAACAAAGTTCTGTAATAAAACGAAATTACAAATAGGCCTATTAAATTAAATGTTTCACTTACAAATGAGCTATTTTTAAATATTATTTTCCGAAAATATTTTTTTTTCAGCGGCGATCTCCAAAGCCTTAATCTAAATCTGTGGGTATCTTATCTTTTCAAGGAACAAATTGGTTGTCTTTGTAATGTAGTAAGGCCCTATAACTTCATGTTAGAATATTTTACAAGTAAAACATTATTCAAAAGGTTTTTGAAAATTAGATTTTTTTGAGCGTTTAACCATTGTCCTGTTGATGTCTTAAGCTGACCAAAACAGGCCTACTACAAGAGGTCTCGCTTAACATGAAGATAATATTACGGCGCTTCCCCAGACCCCTTAGCTGACAAGAGAAAAGCCACCAGCTTTTTTTTTTTTTTGGCGAAGTTTGAGAAACACTGCTTTAAAAAAAAAATCTCATATAATATATATATGACCAAGTAGCGAAATTAATACATCAACATCTGGCCTTGATACACCAACTTATTACGAAAGATACGCATCCTTTCTACAAATACTCACCGCTGGAGGTCCTCGAATCAACCGATTAGCCTACCTATTATAATGGGATGGTCCTATTTTGACTGACAAGACGATGGCCTTTAATCGCACAGATTTACTGTTTATCAACTAAAAAGAAAAATTCTCCACCAACATTGACATGGCCGTGCCACTATCCAACAATAGAAGGAAAACTGAAATTGAAAAGCGAAGAAAATACGAAAATATAAGCGTAGAGATTAAGTAACCATGGAAACTATCTATAGTAACAATACAACCTGCTGTTTTATCAACCGAAGGAATAATGTTAACTGACCTCGCAGACACATTCGAAGCCCTAAGCATTCCTTCGAGGATCCTTATCAGACTACCTGTCCAAGGGTAGCACTACTGCAGACCTGCCACATCACCAGAACATTTCTTAGTGAGTACTATTAAAGGGACTACAGTGAATTTTGTTTCCCTTTTAACGAAGGTCTCGATTCTGGCAGTGCCAGAGAAGGAAAATTAATTAATTTCCATAATAATAATGATTGCATCTACTGAGTGGCGTTATTAGGTGAAACTCATTAGGGGGTGACACCCAAATGGGAAAAAAATGAATATAGGCAAAAAACGAGCAAATAAAAACAATAAAGCTCTAGATATCGGAATATACCCAAATATGCCTACACGCATATCTACTGTACTAATTTAGATCTATATATTTTATTTTAGGCCCGATTGTACATATTTTCTTTTCTTTGGTACAAATGTCCAAAAAGTTACGTAATAACAAGGGGAGACAAAGGCAGTCTTTTATGTGTTGCATCGATTGATGTTTTCTTTTCATGAGCAATTTTTTTCTGCATTACATTCGTGTCTTTTCAGAATGAATATGACCCAAATTGTGTACCTATAATGTCTTTATTATTCCTAAAACAACTGACATGAACCATTAAATACAAAGTAATAATAAATAGAGACCGGAAACACAAAAGCCATGGACGTTAACTTTGAAAATGATCATCACGATTTTATTTTGGAGAGATGAATGTTGTGTCTGAGACATCTAACATACGCGGATTCGGAGGTGCCTACAAATTTATACAACACACCATCAAGGACAAAATGAAGCAACTCAACGCTGAGTGTTTTCTTTTAAATAACTATTAAATAAATAATTCTAAGTACAAGGCACTTAATGAAATGAAATAAAACCCATTAAGGCAGTGTTTCTCAAACATTTCCGGATGGCGACCCCCTACATGACAAAATTTCCGTTCGAGCCTCCATAACAAGCTGTGGACTAGAGGAGCGATGTAGGTTTCCACAGTGAGATCCGTGAATCTTTCTAAGAATGTAATGAAAAGTAAAGTAAATTAGTCAAAATTATAACACAATATTTAAGTTTTATTTTTCATTTATAGTAATTTAACACTATGTTTAGAATCCAAATCTATATTATATAATTTCACTAGAACGAGTCCCTTGTTTTTTTTTTGGAAATAGTGTTGCCTACATAATTTTAAGCGTTTTAAAAAAGTTCTTTCTGAGGATAGAATTGAACATTTGGCGGGTATTCGGTCAAGTCTAACCCCTAGGTCTGATTTGGGGGCAGGGCCCCGGAGCTGAGCGTTTTCTGGCGTTTTCAGCTTCAGAAATTCTTTCTCCTGGTGTTTTCCTTTTTTTTTCTCGTAGTCAGAAGAAAGAATATAACTAGGGCCAATATTAATGAGTTTTCTTTTAGAACGCACTATTCATCCTAGTAAAAAAAAGTCTAATAATAAAGAGGCATCCCTGGTCAATAGTATTATTCGAGGGACAATATAGGTATATATAGCTCACGGACGTCTGTAATGGGCGTGATCTTTTTTAAGATTATCTTCGTGCTAAGTAAGACGTCTCTGTCGCGGACCTTTTTTTTCCACACAAAAATCGTCACTGTCATGAAGTGCAATAGTCGGAAGAAATTCGACCAATCTCAGATTAGAAAATCCAGAAGAATCACACTAGCTGAGACGTTTTAAAATGTTTTCTTAAAAACGTTTTAACACATATTTTTGCATACACCTCTCGTGAAAACGATCTACATTTGGCAAAGTCTTATTAGAAGATGAAACGACATCTCTAACTTAAGACATTTTAATTTGCTTTTAATAGCTTTAAACTAAATAAGAAGATCCTAGATACTTTTTACAGCGCGACTATACAAAATCTACTAACATACGGAATAACTTGTTGGCAAGGAAACGCTTCATCTAAACTGTTGCGCTGTCTAGAAAACATTAAAAAAAGAGCATCAAAACTTACACTCACAACATTACCACATTTAAATGAAGATTTTGAACATAAGTGTCTAAGAAAAATCGAACTACATCAGAACTACGTCAGGTCGTCGAGAAGTGGGCGCCTGCTGTCAATCAAAACAAGAACAGAGCGGTATAAAAACTCGTTCGTACCTTACTCGGTCAGACTATATCAACGCCACTCGTTGATCAGGAAACATGTAAAGGACCAAGATGCCTGTGTGTAGTCTCTGAATGAACTCTTGATATTGTGTCTGTTCTATTTATGTGTATGTTTCTGTTGTGTTGTCTTTATATGAGAAAAGAGTCCTTGTAACAACAACAAATTTCCATAAGATCAACAAAGCAGTCTTAATCTTAGTAAACATTGGTAAATTCAGACATGGATTAATAACTATAATGAAAATAAAACTTTTTTTTTCGCCGCCCCCACCCCCTTTTGTTGTTGATCGGTCGTTGGCTTGTTGCTCCAGACAGCTAGTAGCCTACACCTTTATGTAGATCTACATCGATAATGACCCAAAAATATTCTATTCTTCACATTCATTTAACATAAAAGTATATATATATATATATGACCCCAAACTGTATTGGCACTGCCGTTCCTTTTGATACATCAGCTGCGTGGAGAGGGGGGAACTGATGTGTGGGCATTCATTTCATTTCTATGAGATGATCCATAGTCGCTTAGAGACTGAAGGAGGCCATAGTTATATATATATATATATATATATATATATTAGGGGTGCACCGGATAGTACTTTTTGATATCCGGCCGGAGCCGGATATGACCGGATAGTAAAATTTGATATTCGGCCGGTGCCGGAGCCGGAGCCGAATACCTAAGTGTTTTGTAAATAGCTTGTATTGCTGAGCATTTTACGAAACTGTTAAATAACATACCTATATTTGTTGGTATTATTTTTTTCCTTTTATATACCTTATTGTTTTAAACTCTTTTGCTGATTGATTTATTAAAGATTAACAGTATTTATAAACATAAATTAATCTGTGTAGCATGAGCGTGTCTGTGTGTATGTACGAGGCCATCAACTATAAAGGCTTTGTGTTGGAGGGTCAATGTAAAATATGTTAGTATATATTTAACTAGTTACTAATGTTCAATAATTTCTGACCAACAACTGGTCATCAGACTTGTAATTTTAAGTCCAAAGACTGCTTCTGGTTCTGGCTTCAAGGGCTTAATACTGATAGCTGTTAGTTAATAGTTGGAATCTGAAGCGTAGTAGGTCATATATTTATTAATCTATTTGCGGCAAACAATATTTTATTAACAGCAGGAATATCTATTATGCCTACTCATAGCCTGAGATTTAAATGTTGCGAAGCATAGATTTAATTGTAGTCTGTAGGCCTATTATTGTTATCAATGTTTAGATCTACTGTTATATAGATCTAAGAGAATTGGGAAAACCAACTATAAAAGAAACAAAATCACCCACACCCTCCCTACCAAAAAAAAAACATAAATAGACTTTGTGTTCGATTGATCGTAACAACCTGGTCAGATAGAGCCTACACATGTAGTCCTAGAGTAGTGTGTATAGATGATTGTGTTGACCTTCACACGTTTTTTTTCCTTGGGCATACGCAAGTGTTTAGTGTGCAGGCAAAAAAAGATAACACATTGGCATGATCAGTCAAGCATATAGATAAATTATCTCTGTACCTTGGTTACAGAGGTCAAGTGTTTCTTAACATTCCAGCATATTTTTCTTTGTTTGCTAGATCTAATTGTGGTGCTTTAGATCAATTTATTTTCTGCGATGTTAAATTTAACTGTAAGGTTTTCCTTTATATATTAAGTCAATAGAATTAAACAATGAAATTAGTTTTCTTTCTAAAGGTTTTAATACAAGGGGAAAAATACATACACGCACACATGCACCTATTTGTTTTATTTTATTGTGCAACGAACGTGTGCCTAAATGACATTTCTCTCCAAGTAAACAAACTTAGTGTCACCATCTAGTGACCTCTAGACAGTCTCAATATGTCTTAACAATTTGCGTTAATCCATTCTGGCTTAAGAATGGTCAATGTCTATAGTCTCTATCAATACATTGTCATGGATTAAACAAATAAGAAGATGGGGGTGTTGAGTCTCTTGAGCCCTCCCTTTAAAGATACCCTTGGTCAGTGTCTGTTTGGCTTGTAGTCCTGACTCATACGTGAGACTTAACTCAAAGTAAACAAACTTATTACCCGTCCAATAGTATAAAAGGTGTGGTTTGTGGTCCAGACCCTTGATTGACAGCCTATCTCATAATAAACTAACTCATACCAAATTAACCTTATAGAGATTTGGCTTGTAGTCCCGCCTCTAATAAAAATTCTAATCCAAGTAAACAAACTCAGTTCCCTCATAAGATGTGACCTCTAGACAGTGTCGACACGTTGACATCTGGCTTAATGTGGTCAGCTGCCTATTTGTGAACTCAATGTTATGGACTAAACAAACAAAAGGAGGTGGGGGTAGCTCATCTCTACCTCTGGAGATATACCCGCACATCTAGACAGATTATCAGCGTGACGTAGTTAAGGAATATGACATGTTTACTAGACCACTCAAAGGTCAAGACAAGCCAGTGTACCAGACATCGCTGCTACGTATGTAATACGAATTTATAATGTAAAGTCTAGTCCCCCCCCCCAATAACAAACCTAGTTCCCTTGTGTGACCTCTCGAGAGTGCTTATGTCCATCGTATCTGACTTGGGGTCACCTGTCAATCAATGAACTCAATGTGATGGGCTAAACAAATAAAAGGGGGAGGGAGTTGTTCATCTAGAAATATACTGGTTACCTTAGAGGTGTGGCTCTTGTAGTCCAGCCCCCCCCCCCCCCCCCAATAAAGATTAACTACTAAGTAAACAAACTCAGTTCCCTCATAAGATGTGACCTCTAGACAGTGTCGACACGTTGACATCTGGCTTAATGTGGTCAGCTGCCTATTTGTGAACTCAATGTTATGGACTAAACAAACAAAAGGAGGTGGGGGTAGCTCATCTCTACCTCTGGAGATATACCCGAACATCTAGACATATTATCAGCGTGACGTAGTTAAGGAATATGACATGTTTACTAGACCACTCAAAGGTCAAGACAAGCCAGTGTACCAGACATCGCTGCTACGTATGTAATACGAATTTATAATGTAAAGTCTAGTCCCCCCCCCAATAACAAACCTAGTTCCCACGTGTGACCTCTAGAGAGTGCTTATGTCCATCGTATCTGACTTGGGGTCACCTGTCAATCAATGAACTCAATGTGATGGGCTAAACAAATAAAAGGGGGAGGGAGTTGTTCATCTAGAAATATACTGGTTACCTTAGAGGTGTGGCTCTTGTAGTCCAGCCCCCCCCCCCCAATAAAGATTAACTACTAAGTAAACAAACTCAGTTCCCTCGAAAGGTGTGACCACTAGAGAGTGCCTATACGCTGACATTAAACCTACGTCCATCGTATTTAACTTGTGGTTACCTGCCTATAAAAAACTCAATGTGATGGACTAAACAAATAAAAGGGGGTGGGAGTTGTTCATCTCTACCTCTGGAGATATACCCGCACAGCTAGACAGACGTCTGGTCAGCATGACGTAGTCAAGGAATGTAACATTTTAACATGTTAACTAACTTACTCAAAGGTCAAGACAAATTTAAAAAAGTGCCAGCCATTGCATCTCTGTATGTAAAGCGCATTTATGATGTAAAGTTTCATCTCTATTTATATTAAGTTATTAACATGCCTTGTCTTTATAATAAACGATGTTTGGTGCATATTTATAATGGCTCAATTTTTAAGCACATTCTTTTGTTTTCATATAAACATTAATACATTCTATAACAGACAGTAATGGAACGAGGTCCACTTTATGCATATTAAATAGGTGTATTTTTACTATCCGGTAGTTATATCCGACCGGAGCCGGATAGCACCGGATAGTAAAAAATGCCGGATATTCGCCAGAAGCCGGAGCCGGAGGGACTATCCGGTGCACCCCTAATATATATATATATATATATATATATATATATATATATATATATATATATATATATATATATATATATATATATATATATATATATATATATATTGTGATAGTGATATTTGCAATATCAGGTCCATTCTGGTCCATAATAATGCATTAAATATAGGTCTATTACATTATTTCTTATGTTTCATTGTTCAAACCAATCTGTTCTCCTTCAAAATTATTGAACAAATAAAGGTTGAGAACAGAGGCACCACTGTAAGTCTTCGCATATGGCGTATTCTACCATGTCGGCACCACTGACGCCCTGCACACATCTATTTGCATGGAGGGAAATGGAATTGTGGCTATTGATAGTTTGTAGTTCTGTTAATCATGCGAACCTGTTTTTTTACTTGTATCACTAACCGAACAGATGTCCCAAGGGTGGACCATCTTTGACTTAGTTTGAAAACATAAACTCTCTTTGTAATAATTTTCTCATATACATATATTTATTTTTTTAGCGATTGATTTAAAATATGAAGCTTTTAAATTTGTTGTGATCGTAGGCCTCCATCGCAAAGGTTGTCAAACATTTTTTACCCTGGGACTCCCTTACATAGTCGAAACTTGTCCGCAGATCCTTAAGTGAAAAAGTTACGTAAAAACATAGTAATTTAAAAAATTAGTTTAAACTTTAAAAATGTAGAAAAACAAATATTTAAGAAGTGTTTATTGAAATTATAACTTTAAAAAAAATATTTAAAAAAAATTATTGTTATTGACCTGGCTGAGGTTCTTAAATATAAACTAAAATTTGAATATTTTCATTTGAAGTAATATCGTACCAAAACAAATTGAGTTAGCGAATTCATTTTTGCTCTACATCTAGACCTATTTAAATTGTGCAAAGTTATGACATTCACTCTACTGACTCAGTTGCGACATATATATTTTGCCCATAGGCTGATTTTGCCATATTCGATGCAAACAAAGCCGCTTTCCATTATGGAATTCCTGAAAACAAACAAGTTAGCCGAAATGGAAATAATAAAACTTTATGATTATTACTTGATATTTCTCAATACCAGATAAATGTATTAATATCCTTTAACTGGTCATAACGTCAATGTGTTCTGGACAACTTACTAGGAGATACCAGTCGAGGAGCTCATTATTAAAAATATTCCACACTAAAAAGACGAAGTAAAAGTAATTATCTCAAATAAAATGGCACCTTTCTTGCACTTCACTTCGTTTGTTGACAGTTGACAACAAGAATTAATCTAGAAATAGATCTAGACCTAGAATCTAGATCTAGAATATAAATCTACATTCTCGATCAGAAAGTCATTATATTATAAATGTATAGATTGTATAATAGAAAGAGTATTGAGTAGCTCTAGTTTGTTTGCACACAGTGCACACCAGTTCTCTTATTTATTATTATTGATTAAAATTAATCTCATCTGATCTGAGACTCAGACTGAAACAATTTTTTGGCTTTGGACTTGTCACTTGGATTGGTTAAATTCTTATTATCACTAGATCTAGTCTATATACCCAGACGTACTGAAAATACTAATTATTAGACTAATATGAATCAACAACAAGGAAACACAACAGCACCAGGTCCGACCAGGGTCTATATCTATATGATGACTATAACTAGACTAGATCTAAAAATTATAAATAGAATCTATCTGTTTTTAATGGCTTGAATGCCTTGAATTTAATTTTATTACAATGACTAAACTAAATTAGCAGTACACACCCGCTACAACCTACTTTATAGTCTGGGCCTCTGAATTAGTGCCCGCTCTCTATTTCCTTTTCTGTCTCTCTCTCTTTTCAGTCTCTAGAACCCCCATTTTGTTTTCTTTTCACCTGCACATCATAATTTCTCTGACATACACTTTTGACTTGATTTGGAAACACCCTCTCCATTATGTGCCCCTTACACATACATGCACTCATATGAATCCTTCAGCTTTTCAATTCAGTCTGTATCTATATTATATATCTTATCTTATATTGCACGACGTTACTTCAAAAAAGAAGATGATTACGTCCTACGCATCATGCATTTAGTCATGCAAATTAACCAATGACTTAAATTCTGCCAAGTCACTGGTTTTCCTGGCTAGCTCAGGCAACCCATTCCATGCTCTAATAGCACTATGGAAGAAGGAGTATTTGTACAAATTTGTCCTAGCATATGGGACGAGGTTTTTTATGTATAAGTGCTACTTTACTTTTGAGTCTTCTGTGCTGAAAGCTTTCTAAATGTAGTGATTTTACTAAGGGTGTTACTCTAGTAAAATGTGAATATTCATTTGTTATGAATCTCACTACTCTATTTTGTGTCTGTTCCAGTTTCTTAATGTTTTCTTGAGTTGAGGGGTCCCAAACGGAGGATGCATATTCTATTATTGGCCTAACCAAGGTTAAATAACATTTTAGCTTTATGTTCTTATTTGATTTATAGAAATTTCTTTTAATAAACCCTAATACTTTATTTGATTTTTTTATAGTTTCATCAATATGTGTATTCCAGACAGTTTTTCATTTATTTTAACACCTAGGTATTTTGCGTTTTTAGTCTGTGTTACTGGTTTGCCATGAATAAGATAAGTGGAATTAATTTGTTTTAGTTTTTTTGTTACTCTTAACAACTAACATTTTTCTGGGTGGAAAGACATGCTCAGATTTGATTCCCATTTCTGTAATCTAATTCTCTTTGTAAAATATCTGAGTCTTGTGTTGTTTTTATTGTTCTATATATTATACAATCGTCTGCAAATAATCTGACTTTTGTTCATGAAGTAATGCAATTTGGTAAATCATTTATGTAAATTAAAAATAGTAGTGGAACCAAGACTGTTGCTTGAGGTACACCTGAGTTTACTGTTATTGGTGTTGATTTAGAGCCATTTATTATTACAGTTTGTTCTCTCCCTATCAGAAAATCTCTAATCTACTGATGCAATGGACCACTAATGCCGAAATATTTTAATTTTTTAAGCAAGTTATGTCGGTGAACTTTTCAAAAGCCTTGGAAAAATCTAGTAAGATAGCATCTATTTGTTCACTATTATCTAAACCTTTTGAAAAATCATCAATTAGTCCTATTAGTTGTGTTTCACATGATCTATATTTCCTAAAGCCATGTTGGTATTGGGTGAGGACATTATGTTTGTCTAAGTGGTTTATGATGTTGCTACATATTATGTGTTCTAGTATTTTACATGTGATGCTGGTAAGTGATACTGGTCTGTAGTTTCCTGGGTCTGATTTTTCTCCTTTTTTAAATAGGGAGTGACATTAGATTCTTTCCAGTCCTTTGGTACTCTGCCCTGGTTAAGCGATGCCTGAAAGAGTATTTTGAACACTGGGGCTAGCTCATTGCTTAGTTCTTTGAGTAATCTAGCTGGAATACCATCAGGTCCAGACACTTTATTTGGTTTGGTGTTGGCTAATAGTTTTTGGATTCCATTTCCTTCTACTACTATATCTTCTATGTTGTCTACTTGGTTCAAATTCAGTAATATGTCTTTGTCTCCTGGGGCTGAGAATGCTGATGCAAAGTATTTGTTTAGGATGTTTGCTTTAGTTCCATTATCATTATGTATTATGTTATGTTCATCTTTTAATGGTGCTATGCCTGTTGTTTCCATTTTCTTAGACTTAATGTATGACCATAGGTTTTTGTTGTTATCTTTAGATATTACATTGTTTATGTATTCACTCTGCAGCTGTCTGCTTACTTTTTGGGTTAGGTGTTTAATTTTTATATACTTTTTGTAAACTCTTTCTGCCTTAGTTTCTTTAAATTTTCTATATAGGTTTTCCTTCTGTTTACAAAGCTTCTTTAGTCTATTATTAAACCAGCATTTATTTATTTTGTTTGATGTGTAGTTAGTTGGTATATGTATTTTCTATAATGCTTTTAAGATGGTTTTAAATGAAATTCCAGAGGTCATCGACTGGTTGGTTAATGTCCTTTTCTAATAAGAATGTTTGTTGAAAGTTTAATGCAGGCTGGTGTAGTTGTGTTAGGTTGCATTTATTCCAGAGTAAGATTTTTTGGGGGGGTTTTGTATTGGCTACTGTTTTTATCTGACTATGTATTTTTAAGATCTCATGGTCTGATAGACCAGGGATAATATCATAATCAACTACTAATCCAGGTCTGTTTTTGATCATGAACTACCCCCTCTTTTTGGTTAGGTTTACTTTTTTTTGTTTTTCAACCTTAATCTTAATGCAAGCAATGTATGTTATTAGACACAGAATACATTTTTTCATACCATTAGTTGCAGGCCTAGAGAAAAAAAATTATTTTCCAAAGGCCCCAATTGAATGCCACATTCATGTTGGTTTTGTTTTATTTAGACTGTGTCTAAAAGGAAGTGGAAATGATGTAAAGTACCTTATTCTTATAAACCTGGTGGTGGCACAGATAGGGGGAATGGTATTTGTGTGGTCAGTCGATGCTAATCGCCCCAGGCCAGCGCTCGACGAGCGGTCAACTGTGACGAGTTACGATGGTCAGCCGAGACGGTGTCAACATGACGGTTCTGGAAGGATCGGCGTCCTGAACAGAGCTCAGGAGCATCACAAGGGATGTAGAGATGTAGTCATCTGACCACCCAGAAGGGTCGAGCGACGTTCTGTCCGGTTCTAGAAGCCCGTTAGGGACCCTATATAAAGAGCGGAGTTGTTGCAGTCAAGACGGTTCAGAAAAAAGGTTCAGAGCCCGGTTCACTACAGTTCGGTCGACTACAGCACAGTTAAGTGTGGTTCAGTAGTGTGGTTCTGTACGGAGCATTACGACAGTTCAGTGCGGAGTACTATCAAGTACAGTTAAGACGAATGGCGTCTTGATCTTGGTCTGTGATGGAGTCAAACACAACAAGCCCAGTGTGTGAAGTCAGTCCTGAACTGTTGAACCCAGTGCAAGCCTGGAACGAGACGAAGTGGCCAGTGCAAGAGTTGATACGGTGAAACGGTTGATATGGAGCCTGTGTTACATGTTGCCAATTGTTCAGTAATTGGCTGTAATTTATTGGGTATTAAACTGTTACATTACTTTGGAGCGCTGAGTTGTCAAGATCTCTAAGTTGGTGGTGTAAGGTGCAGTTTGCAGAATGCCTGGATAGTGAGATTCGATTTTTAGTTTCATTATCATTATGTGTTATGTTATCTTTTTTTTTAATGAGGCTACCCCTGTTATTTCCATTTTCTTAGATTAAATATATGGACTCTTTCTGCCTTTGTTATATGTTATAATGAAATCATGTATCTTGTAATTTTAGGAAAAATACAGTCCAGACTATCAAGAATAAGTATCTGTAAACAGAAGCCTACCAGGTTGATTTATAAGATTGTTTCACATTTGTAGTTAACAAATCAATTTTTTTAAATGATGAAAGATATAAAAACACCTTTTTCATAGATTTAGATTAATAAAATTTTTGCAAATTGAAAAAACAAAATTACTTAAGAAAAAAATAAAATTTTAAAATAAAAAACAAACATGTTAATAGGGGGCATTATATTACTAATACAAGCTAAAAATTTATTGTTTTAAATAGAAGACAATTTTTTTTTTCAGTATCCGTTTCCGATGTTCGTTGCAGAATACTATCTTGGATGTTCTTAGAGCAAGGCCTGGTTGGGTTGAAATTACAAGGTAAGATCATTGGCTAATATTTTTCTTAATACATTTTCTTTAGGAAAATTTGTAGAGAACCAATAACCAAATACTGATATTAGTGTGTCAAATATTGTTTAAATCATTAGTTTTTTGAGCTGTTTAACATGTTTGCTAACTTTGCTATCTGTAGTAAGCATCAGTAGTTAAGAATGAGCTATAGTTTTATATCTTATTTCATTACAGCATTATAGATAGTGTGCAGAAGCTAACTATCGTGCATGAAAAGAATATCTGTTAAGGATAAAAGAATGTAGTTTAAGAAATATTTAAATAGTTCTTGCATGACTGCAAACATATTTCAGCAATGATTGGGATTTCTGTTGGTGTGACAAGGACTGGTTAAACAACCCAGATGAGTGCAATTTTTTTCCTGAAAATTCCAAAGTCAGCCATTTCCTAAATTTTTTTGAGGTCATTAAGAAGGATATATATTTATGTGCTGGTTTTCTGTTAGAGAGCTCTTTTTGCACCTTAACAAAATATATTTGTTTTTGTTTAGCTTATGTATTAATTTACAAAACTTGTTTGTATGTGCAGTGGGCTTTCATTAAAAATGTATTCGCTTAATTGGAGTGCACTGATTTGAAAATACAAAATTATTATTATTTTTTAAAAATTTAATTGAAATAAAAAAATCTGAAAAAAAAAACTTTTTTTATTTTGAAGAGGTTTCTTTTTCTCTAAGACAGTTTTAAATCTATTTTTTAAAAAAAGTTAAAAATTTCTTTATTTAGCGCAGATTAAATTCACTAGTATATGCTTTTTGTTTCTGTGTGATTGTTAAATATTTCAGTGACAGACAACTCTTGCATTCCAGCAACAACAAAAAACAACAATAACAAAATAAAACTATCATTTTTGCTGGCCTTATTGTAACAGAAAGAAGTCAAATAATTATATTTTTTAATTTCAGTTTTTATTGTTAGAGTAAACAATCCAAGACTTTAGTTTTAATTTGTGACCAATTCAGTACTTCTATTTCATTGTCCAATATAAGTTAAACCTCATTCAAGTTAACAAAAAATTTATGTACGAATATAAGCTTGGTTTAGTTTGACTTCCCCAGGAGCAATAAAAAAAATAAAAAAATATACTGCTGTGGAGAAAATTAAAGAATTTTTAAATACTGGTTTAATTTCTGAAATAGTGATGAGTTCAAAATAAACTTCGAATGAAGTTTCTGGGGAAATCTAATCTAGAAGTGATTTTGTTGTATAGAAAGCCTTTCTAAGCTTGGTCTCACAGCTTTTATCATCATCATCATCACACACACACACACAGACACACACACACATTTGTGCGCGGCGAACGCGCGCGTGCACACACACACACATATACATACATACATATCTTATTGCAAAAGCAATGATCTTGAAAAGTGTATTTTGCTAAGTTGCACCAAGAGTTCTCTGTCCCTGTTACTTTATGTACCAACATGAGTTGTATTTGTGCTCGTAGCGAGGGAGTTGGCTGGGACTTCTACTGGGCAGATGTTTGGTGGATGAAAGAGATCTTTGATCGGGCTTATCTTGAAGATCAAGTCAGAATTAACCATTTCCGAAATCATTATGAGGTAGCTTTATCATTTCAGTATTTTTTTTCCTAATTCTTATGCCAAAGTTTAAATGTATTTTAAATTGTGAACATTTACATGTCAAATTTTGTTTCAGTAGTTCAAGATATATGATATCAAAGAAATATGAAAAAAATAAATGTAAAAGATACAAATACAAATAGAATATTATCTTATCTTATATAATACAGACGTTACTTCAAAAAAAGAAGATGATTATGTCCTACGCGTCATGCATTTAGTCATGCATATTAACCAATGACTTAAATTCTGCCAAGTCACTGGTTTTCCTGGCTAGCTCAGGCAACCCATTCCATGCTCTAATAGCACTAGGGAAGAAGGAGTATTTGTACAAATTTGTCCTAGCATATGGGATGAGGAATGTGCCTTTATCTTTGTGTCTTTCAG
Organism: Biomphalaria sudanica; assembly: GCA_036873155.1. Lineage (NCBI taxonomy): Eukaryota > Metazoa > Mollusca > Gastropoda > Planorbidae > Biomphalaria > Biomphalaria sudanica. The sequence continues at coordinate 1,521,217 of JAZGLO010002645.1, read as the reverse complement.
AGTATTTTATTAAATTTTGTTTTTGTATTTGAAGATTATGGTTCAGTGTTTTATGTATAATTGCTACTTTACTTTTGAGTCTTCTGTCCTGAAGGCTTTTTAAATTTAGTGATTTTACTATAGGTGTTACTCTAGTCAAATGTGAATATTCGTTTGTTATGAATCTCACTGCTCTATTTTGTGTCTGTTCCAGTTTCTTAATGTTTTCTTGAGTTGAGGGGTCCCAAACGGAGGATGCATATTCTATTATTGGCCTAACCAAGGTTAAATAACATTTTAGTTTTATGTTCTTCTCTGATTTATAGAAATTTCTTTTAATAAATCCTAATGCTTTGTTGGATTTTTTAATAGTTTCATCAATATGTGGATTCCATGACAGTTTTTCATTTATTATAACACCTAGGTATTTTGCGTTTTTAGTCTGTGTTACTGGTTTGCCATGAATAAGATAAGTGAAATTAATTTGTTTTAGTTTTTTTGTTACTCTTAACAACTGACATTTTTCTGGGTTGAAAGACATGCTCCAATTTGATTCCCATTTCTGTAATTCATCTAATTCTCTTTGTAAAATATCTGTGTCGTGTTGTTTTTATTGTTCTATATATTATGCAATCGTCTGCAAATAATCTGACTTTTGTTCCTGAAGTAATGCAATTTGGTAAATCATTTATGTAAATAAAAATAGTAGTGGACCCAAGACTGTTCTTTGAGGTACACCTGATTTTACTGTTATCGGTGTTGATTTAGAGCCATTTATTATTACAGTTTGTTCTCTCCCTATCAGAAAATCTTTAATCCCCTGATGTAGTGGACCATTAATACCAAAATATTTTAATTTTTTAAGCAAACTATGGTGGTGAACTTTGTCAAAAGCCTTAGAAAAATCTAGTAAGATAGCACCTATTTGTTCACTATTATCTAAACCTTTAGAAAAATCATCAATTAGTCCTATTAGTTGTGTTTCACATGATTTATATTTCCTAAAGCCATGTTGGTATGGTGTGAGGACATTTTGTTTGTCTAAGTGGTTTATGATGTTGCTACATATTATGTGTTCTAGGATTTTACATGTGATGCTGGTAAGTGATACTGGTCTGTAGTTTCCTGGGTCAGATTTTTCGCCTTTTTTAAATAGGGGGGTGACATTAGCTTCTTTCCAGTCCTTTGGTACTCTGCCCTGGTTAAGCGATGCCTGAAAGAGTATTTTGAACACTGGGGCTAGCTCATTGCTTAGTTCTTTGAGTAATCTAGCTGGAATACCATCAGGTCCAGACGCTTTATTTGGTTTGGTGTTGGCTAATAGTTTTTGAATTCCATTTTCTTGTACTACTATATCTTCTATGTTGTCTACTTGGTTCAAATTCAGTAATATGTCTTTGTCTCCTGGGGCTGAGAATGCTGATGCAAAGTATTTGTTTAGGATGTTTGCTTTAGTTTCATTATCATTATGTATTATGTTCATCTTTTAATGGCGCTATGCCTGTTGTTTCCATTTTCTTAGACATAACGTATGACCAGATGTTTTTGTTGTTATCTTTAGATATTACATTGTTTAGGTATTCACTCTGCAGCTGTCTGCTTACTTTTTGGGTTAGGTGTTTAATTTTTTTATTCTTTTTGTAAACTCTTTCTGCCTTAGTTTCTTTAAATTTTCTATATATGTTTTTCTTCTGTTTACAAAGCTTCTTTAGTCTATTATTAAACCTGCATTTATTTATTTTGTTTGATGTGTATTTAGTTGGTATATGATTTTCTATAATGCTTTTAAGATGGTTTTAAATGAATTTACAGAGGTCATCGACTGGTTGGTTAATGTCTTTTTCTAATAAGAATGTTTGTTGAAAGTTGCTTGGTGTAGTTGTGTTAGGTTACATTTATTCCAGAGTAAGATTTTTCTTTTGGGTTTTGTATTGGATACTGCTTTTATCTGACTGTGTATTTTTATGATCTCATGGTCTGATAGACCAGGGATAATATCATAATCAACTACTAAATGATAAAACTCTTAGGAAAAAGAATCCTTATCATAACAAAGCTTCTTTGAAACGTACAAACAACTCATAAGTTGTATTTTTGTTTTCTGTCTTTTTTTTCACTAATGATGTATTTTATTGTTCTTTGTTGAAAGTGTTTTACTCAGTATGGATTATTATTGTTAGGTGATATTTTAGTTTTTCAATGTTTTCACCATCAGATTCAACAGTCTTTTATCATCTTTTAAAAATAAAAAAAAATATTTCACTGTTCTCATTAGTTATATTTAATATATTTTGATGATAATATGACTATTTAGACTTTATGAAGATAATAACAACTATTAGATAATAAAAAACTATGGTAAACAAAATAGTTTTTTTTTTAAATACAGTTGAGCTTTTACTTGTGTAAAACATGCAATATTTTATTTAATACATTTCTAAAATTAATTCTATATAAAATATTTCTAAGTTATACATTTTAAACTATTTTATTGGAAACTATATTATAGAATAATAATAATATAATTGTAATACTAACATAATGTTATAATACAAACGTGTTTTATTGATTAAGAAATATTTTTTTTAGTAATTAAGTAGTTTTTATGCTATTTAAAAAAATACATTTTCAAATTTTTTTGTGTGTGCAGGGGCTTGACATATAGTTTTTTTTTTCGTTGTATTTTATGTTATAGCTGACAAGAAAAAACTTAATGGTGAAAAACTTAAAGAGACTGCGGCGTCAACTTGAACGTGATTCTGGCAAGCTGGAAGCACAAAAATATCCTTTAAAGCAGTTAACAGAACACTTTTTATGTGATTTTCTTTTGAAAGCAAAGTTTTATAAAGAACAAGATTTTACCTAACATGTATGGCGGGACACTATTTTGATTCAGAAAAAAATCACTCATTGGGGGAAAACTGCTGAAGGCGCAGAACAACATTAGTAAAAAAAAAAAAGAATATGACTAGACTGACTTGTATCTCTACTGATATTTGTTATTCCAATATGAATCTGAAAAGGTTTTATAGATCTATATTTTAAGATATTTTGTTATGGAGCACAACACAAAGTTTGGATACACCATGTTACCAAAAACTTAATATAGTTAATCATTTAGTCCTTACAGTTTATGAGACTGATGAGCTCACCTGTTCATGTGTGGCCAATACAATGCCCTTTACTTTTCCCATTTAGTATCACTGACCCAGTCAAATTGGTTTGGTATGTTGTGGACATCTTAAAACTCCAGAAGTTTAAAATCTCAAGTATTTTCTGGAATTTGATAGCTAAGGTCTTTAACAGGAAAACAAAAAATCATCATTCTAAACTTAGTATATTTCTGTTTATTTATCTCATATGTCCTTGACCTTCTTAAATGTGACTTCTATCCTGCCACTTTTGAACTTCCAGTAAGTTGAAACACTTTAAAATCTGTTTTGATTTGTTCTAAAAAAAAATTGATTGAAATATGAATTAGGTAGAAAATGGCAACAATCCAAATTAATCTTTAAAAATTGTTTTGAATAGTAATTTTGAAAAATTGGGTTAAACTATGACATACCTTGGAAGCATCATAGACAAAGAGGGGGATGGGGGAAGCAGACACAAATGTCAAAACATGAATCAACAAAGCTGGGCAAGCTTTCAAATACTCTATGGCTGATCTGGCTGGTCAAAAGTTCTTTTATATGGTGCAAAGACTTGGAGATTAACAACTAGTAATACAGACAAGCTCCAGCATTCACTAAAAAATGTTTGATGTTAAATGACAAAGCTAAATTTCAAACAATAGTCTTTGGGAAAAAAAACAGCAAACACGAATAGAGCAAAAAATAAACAAAAACACAAATAGATTGGCATATATCGCAAAAAACAACAACAACCAGAAAGCATTGCAAAACAGGCCCTAGACTGGAATACTTGTTAGGCCAATAATAGGATATGCATCCTCTGTTTGGGGACCCCCACCCCCCCCCCAACTCAAGAAAACATTAAGAAACTGGAACAGACACAAAATAGAGTAGTGAGATTCATAACAAACGAATATTCACATTTGATTAGAGTAACACCTTTAGTAAAATCACTAAATTTAGAAAGCCTTCACGATAGAAGACTCAAAAGTAAAGTAGCAATTATACATAAAACACTGAACCATAATCTTCAAATACAAAAACAAAATTTAATAAAAACACTCAGAAAGACACAAAGATAAAGGCACATTCCTCGGCCCATATACTAGGCCAAATTTGTGCAAATGCTCTTTCTTCCCTAGTGCTATTAGAGCATGGAATGGGTTGCCTGAGCTAGCCAGGAAAACCTGTGGCTTGGTAGAATTTAGGTCATTGGTTAATATGCTTGACTAAATGCATGACGTGTAGGACGTAATCATCTTCTTTTTTGAAGTAACGTCTGTACCATATAAGATAAGATAAGAGAAAGGCCGGAAGACCAAATAAACATGGAGAATATCTTAGACCAAGAGGCATAAATATGGATATGAACCAACTTGAGGGGAGTTGCCCGATGGCAAAGTGCAGTTGCGGCTCTATGCTCCACTGGGAGTCAAAAGTCAGTAAGACAACCCAAACCTCCTACTGGATGGCAGGGAAGGGTTACATATCACACAACCAGTCAGCTATCCTGAAGTACAAAAAACAATTCAACTTTGGTAGTCTATTCAAATAAAGCTTTTGTTCTCTTCCATCTGTAGTCTGAGTACCACATATTTGTGGATGAATTTAGACGAAATCCAGGTACAATCTGGATTATGAAGCCTATTGCCAGGTCACAAGGCAAAGGAATTTTTCTCTTCAAGCGTCTTAAAGACATTACAGATTGGAAAAGGGTAGGGTAAATGTTTTTAAAATTTGAGAATCTATTAAAAAAATTAAATTCTGATAGATATATATTTAACCTGATGGTTAATACAATTTTATTAAACAAATATTTGTTAGTCAAAATTTTTTAAATTAATAAACATTCCTGTGTTTTGACATCAATTTTTTTTTAATGCTGTTATAGGCCAGCTACACTGAAAGTCCTTAAGGATAAAAATTGTTCTGTTAAAGATTTGTTTTTTTTTCCCCTTAATTGTAGGGTGTTGAGTATCAACCTCAACTTCAAGTTACAGATGCTTCCACAGCACCAATTGAGACATATGTTGTTCAGCGATATATTGAGAACCCTTATCTGATTGGTGGTCGCAAGTTTGATATAAGAGTATATGTTCTAGTCACATCAGTAGGTATTAGTTCAATGCTAATTGACTCAATCATTGGAACATGGACTTATGTCTGTCCCTTTTATTTTAATGTGATTTTAGTTTCAAAATATGATTTTATATTTCAGTATAATCCATTAAAAGCTTACTTGTATAGAAGTGGCTTTGCCCGCTTTGCAAACAACAGATATTCTTTAGATACCATAGATGACAACTGTATCCTTTGATTAGTTTTAGTTAATTCATTTAGTGCATCATCATCATCAAACTCAATTGGAGTCAGGGCTTGAGAGGCTCAAATCATCTCTTGCAAAAGCCCTGGACAGAAATCCTGCTGTTATGCATAGTACATACAGGTTGAGAATTTGTGGTTACCCAGACATGTTGAGATGGAGATTAAGAAGTCTGGGGCAGTCAAAGAGAATATGAGACACAGTTTCCTCTTCTTCTCCGCATCAGATGGTTAAAAGAATTTCAGTTTCAACAAATGTATTTAGTCAAATCAAAATTCACAATAATATATGAGAAGACTATCTGGCCTGATTAAATCTATTGGTGAAAATAACACTAAAATTAATAGGGTCAAATAACCCAGTTATAATTAGAGGTTTCTGTGGCCTTCTAAACCACTGGGGTTCAAATTCTGTCATCACCACTGTAGTCAGTATCTGAGCTATATATATATTTATCCTAAGATATATCCTAAGAAAGTTTACAGTTTTGTTAGGTAGAGGATGAGGCAATGAAATGCATCTTGAGTTAAGACAAGTTGCCCCAATGTTCACTGACAGAATCTTATGTTTGCTTTAAGGAAATGATCCTTATATATAAGCACATCATGGAATGGGATTCATATTATAAGTAGAATAGAGCCACTAGAAAAGAAACATTTTTCCTTATTTTGTCATGAACAGATATCCACTTGACTAATGTTGCTATTCAGAAAACAGCTCCTGACTATGATCCTGAAAAGGGATGCAAGTGGTCAACACAGCAACTCCGTATGTACCTAACAGCCAAACATGGACAGAGCAAAGTAAGGGGGCTACTCTTTTTTTCTCTATGATTATAATAATGTTGAAGTGAGATGTCAAAACAGGGGTATATGTTTTGTAGATTTAGTAAATACACTGCTCTCCAACATCCAGTCATTGAACTGAGCAGTATAGATTTATTGGCTTTTTTTTTCATCTTTTAAGTAACCAAAGGAGTTTAATAATATTTTTTTTTACTGTCAAGCAGTTGTCTTCACTATTTCTTAACTAAAATGTCTTAATAAGGGTTTATATGGCTAAACTTCATCAACTGCTAAAGATAGGTTTGTCTTAAAATGGTCCTAAACTGAAAGAGAATTTACAATGTCACTAACACAGTAATGCCAGTTCAGTGAAAGGGCTGATAACAAGGAGTTTGGTCACTCTTGACAGAATAATGAATTGATTTTAGTCCAAATTAGTGAAATTCTCAATAAGATCTAGATGTTCATGAGGCTAGTGATGTTACATTTTCTTTAAGATCCAAGTTCTGTGGTCAAAGATACATAAACAAGCCCAGAGAACTTGATGACATTCTGAAACCTTGCCTAAAATTCCCCCTGGAACTTGAAAACCTGAGATTAATTATTTGATTGCTGTACATTTAAGTGTACATCCACTTACTAGAGTACATTGAAAGTATTCTTCTTCTTTTTTTTTTCCCTTTCTTTAGGTGAACACACTGTTTCAACAAATGACCAACATATTTATTCTAAGTCTCCAGTCATGCCAAAGAGTCATCATCAATGATAAACATTGCTTTGAACTGTATGGCTATGACATTCTCATAGACTCTAATCTCAAGCCGTAAGTTGAACATAGATATTTATGTACTTGATGTAGCTATGTTGGCTAATTGAGCTATTTAGTTACTTGACAGTAACTGTTGTTTACTTGATCTATTAAGTTACTTGTCTTAGTAACTGTTGTTTACTTGAAGTATTAATTGACTTAGTGAGTTGTTTACTTGAAGTATTAAGTTTCTTGACTTAGTAACTGTTGTTTATTTGAGTTAATAAGTTATTTTGACTTAGTAACTGTTGGTTACTTTAGAATATATTTCTATATCTATTTTTATTCACCTACTTGTTGACTGTATACAAACCCTAGACTTCTCTACACTAGGTGGCTGATTGAAATCAATGCATCTCCTTCCCTCACTGCAAGCAATCAGGAAGATTATGACTTGAAGTTTGGTCTTCTCAATGATGTGCTCAATGTATTGGATCTAGAAAATAGGTTTGTTTTAGGACTTGCACAACTTTTGTACTATCTTTTCTGCAGTAACTTTCTTTTTATGGTAAAAGTGAGTCATTTATTGTTCTTTTATTTTGTTTCTTATGTACAAAAAAAAAAACTTGACAAAGAGATTTTTAAATTAAAGGGTTGCCTTGAGCTTCTACTAACAAGCTTTTTTTTCGTCTGGAAGATATGGTTATGAATATTTTCTGTTCATTTTTTATTTCTATTATATTTGTTCTAATGGGGTCTAAAATTTGAAATCAAACATTCCATCAGCTAATAAACTCTCAAACATTTAGTTCTGATATTTATGTGACGATCAATTCATTTCAGACTTACTGGCAAGGAGAAGAAAGTGGGTTTATTTGATCTCATGTGGGATGACGGACCAGTGTTTCTAGAGGAGAATGGGAATGAAAATTTAGTCAAAGCACAAACAACACTGACAAATGCTAAATTAGGTCTCTGTAACTTTTCTGTTTTATGTTTAGCATTATAATGGCAACAGATTAGTATTACTTTGAAGTGTACCTAGTGTGATAATTGATTGAAAAAAACAACTATTATATATGAATGAATATAGTCATTCCAAAGGTCTGTTATACCTCTTTGGTACCTCACTAGTCCTGGTGACCCATTTACTCACTTTTATTTTTTCTTCTTAGCCCTTGAGCTTCCTCCTGTGTGATTTGTTCATTCCTTGATATTGTCTTTTCATTAGCTCCTATTTCCTGGTGCTTAACTGAAAGACTTTTGTGTCCAAAGAATACATTGCTTAAACACCTACATTTTTGTCTTCATATAAGTGTCCTTTACAAATGTTGAATAATTTAATGATTAATCATAATTTTTTTAAATTTTTAGAATTATAATTTTTATAATCACTGATTAAATGTCTAACAAAATTGCATGTTTGCATTTCTAAAAACTTTTTCTTTGATTTCTACTCCCAGGCTGTGTCAACGACAGATTACAAAATTTGAAAGAAATCTATCAGACAGCGGAAGTTTTCAAAAAACTGAATTGAACTGTTCTAGATTGAAATAGAAAATTTTAATTTTTTTTTTTTTTAATTTCATGGAAAACCAAGTTTACTAATTCAACTGTGATAATAAAGTGTGCCAGATCTATGCAGCAATGGAAGGCCAACTACATTCCCTTTAAAATTGTGTTTGTATGGCTTTACAAAATCAACTGTGATAATAAAGTGTGCCAGAGCAATGCTGCAATACAAATCCAAATGTGTTTGATTTTTTAAAATATATTTGTAAAAAGTTAAATTTTCAAAATGAAATGTTTCTACTTCTCCCATTGTCAAGGTTTTAATATTCAATCAAACTTTGTAGTTCTTCTTGTCAATGATGGAAAACCTTACGAGCAAAGCATTTCAAAGGCTTTCCTTAGTTGATAGCATTGCTCCATAATATAAAGGCTGAGGAAGTGCATTGACAATATGATGTAGAATGCAGCACTCACACGTGATACAATTTGTTTTTACTTAATTCTTCCCCTTCTATTTAGAGGTGTCATAAGAAGATATTTAAGTTTTTTTTTTTTTAAATTTTAAGTAAATTTTAAGGCCTGTTATTGAACCCTAAGATTTTTCTCTTGTTATATTGTGTTTAGTCTGCATTTTAAATCTGAATGTATGGTTACCTGGTATTGTATGCTCATTTAAAGCTGCTTTATTTCCAAAACCAGTTTATTTGTTAGCCACTAATTTTTACTTGTTATGGTACTTACCATAATCAGGTTTCATCTATTTTTATTAATTTAATACAGAAATAACATATTCATAATTACAAATAAAAATGATTCAAATCAAACAGATATAATTAGCTTAGAAATGTATGGATCTCACTGTATTAAGGGATTGTAAAGAAGAGAATAACCAAAACAAATGAAAACAAATTGTACAAAGAAGTGATTTTATTTAATAACTTGAACAAAGAGATTTTAGAATTAATACAACAAAAATTGGTAGAAATTGAAAACTGGACAAAATAATAAAAAAAACTCTTCATTAATGATGTTTAGTTGTCCAAAAATGTTACACAAAAAATATCTAACTTAATAATTATTGAAGTGAATCAATTACTATACTGCACTGTAATCCATCCTCCCCCTCCCAATCAGATTGAAATTGCCAAACTTGTTGATTTTCTTAAACAAGAACACAATCCAGAGACTTTTCATCCAATGAACTATTTATTAAGTATGATGGATTTTTCTCAGTATATGCTTTTTGTTTTATTTTCTTATTTAATTGTTGTAGAAACACTTCTTGAAAATACAATTTAAATAAACTTAGATAATAAAGATAAATTAAACTATTAACTTTCAACAAAGATACAGTAAATATGGGACGGAGTCATCAACAAAGCATTAAGTGAGGTACCACAGATTTTTAAATAAAATCTTGTACATTTTAACAAGAAAAACAATTATTTGATCATATGCTGCCTAGCATTCATGTGTACATCAAAAAAAAAAATTCATTTTGAACAATTCATTAAATTCATTTGAACATGTAGAAATTTGACAAGAGAAATTTTGACACAAATTGTACAACAACAAAAAATGGTACATTAGAAAAATCGTTAACATTGTACTTCAATGTTTTTGTCATCAGTAGTTTGTAGCATTGATACGTTCAGTAGTTTGTAGCATTGATAAGTTCAGTAGTTTGTAGCATTGATAAGTTCAGTAGTTTGTAGCATTGATAAGTTCAGTAGTTTGTAGCATTGATAAGTTCAGTAGTTTGTAGCATTGATAAGTTCAGTCTGGTCTTGTTATGGTTTACTGATATTCATCATATCTGGCAAAACAATTTTCCTATATTTCTTTTCAAGCTGCTTCATGTATTTGATCTCATCAACAGGATGGAAATTTTTTATTGGTTCCTCCTATAAGAAAGAAAAAGAAACAACAACAACCAATCAATATCAATGAATCTTTGTCAAATAATTCTTATGTCTACATAGCTTTTGACTATTAGAAAAAAAGACTACATTTCCTTACCATTAGAAAAATGACCAAGTCTTGATCTTGCATGTGTGACAGTATATTTTCCTGTAAATGTTTTAGTATGGCCACAGACAGGTAAATTTGGTAATCCACACCCAGTACCACACAGATGACCACATAGTGTAAGATATCCAACCAGTCCAGGTAGTTCCAGAAACACTGAGTTAGCCAGTGCATGCAGATCTGCATGTTGTGGGCATACAAATGACATTAGTTCATTTTAATATGTAAAATGTGACATTACAGAGTTTGCACTGATTGGATTGGGACCTAAGATAATGTTAAGCTTGAAATGTCATCAGTGGGAAGCAGCAGCATGGATAAGGAATGGCATTACAATTTTTAAAAAAGGCATAGTCTTATAGCTATGTATTCAGATTACTAAAGGCATAGTCTTATAGTTATGTCTTCAAATTACTAAAGGCCTAGTCTTATAGTGTATGTATTCACATTACTCACCAGAGAGGGCGTTTATCCAGACATTTTAAAGGCCTAATCTTATAGAGTATGTAATCACATTAGACTCACCTGAGAGGGTGTATATCCAGACATTTTAAAGGCTGAGACAACAAGAGGCAGCTCTGTCTGAAGTAACAACTCAATATTGTGGGCAGTGCTGGAGAACAAAGGGGACATCCCACTGGACAAAATATTATTGGGGAGAAGCTGAAAATAATGATCAAGACTAATGAACTATGACCTTGTAATTGTAATCAGTATCTTAAGGTTTAAAGGATATAAAGTAGATCATTGAACATATAAAATATTGGAATAAAATAAGATAATAATAATCATTAAGTCATTTTATTATTAAATATTGTATAAATTATCTATTACTGGAGGGTCAAAGATAGTGAATGACATTTTAAACTGGCCACAACTACAATATACAAATTTGTTTCAATCCTTATGGTTTTAAAGAGACAATTGTGAACTTTTCCACAGTACCAGCTAGTAGTATATTTCAGTCTGTTAGACACAAAGCCAACTAGATCCAAAACTGAAGTCAATCGAGCACTACAAGGTGCATAATTGTTAATTTCCTTCTGTGAATTTCTTTAATTGCCTGTCATTCACTGATATGCCTGCTTTTAGTTTTTTCCCATCTCAGCATGATATGCTGGTGTGTGATAATAGGAATAGTTGTCTACACAACAGAAAGTTCACTTAAAATGCTGGTGATTTGCTTTTGTATGTCTTAATGTTTTGCCTGTGGGCAAGTGTCTATCCAAATGTTCCCTAAGATAAGCTTTGTTTTTTTTTAAAGTATTTTTTTTTATTGCAGGTCTTATTGTTAAAATTCTTTGGCTTCAGTTTGCAGTCACCTTGATTGGGTCAGTTCCTCCAAGCTTATTCATTTTGACATGATCAGGTTTTCCTGATTTCTCTTTAAATTCATGGAAATTTGAGTGAAAATTCATTAAAAAACGAGCAAGCAAGAAGAACAACAGAGTTAAAAAGTAAACTTACAGCAGCATGGAGCCTGGCCATCCAAATGTAACCAGAAGTGCCAAGGGCAGACAAATGGTGTAAAAAGTGCCAAGCCTTCTCTGTGTTCCCATTGTACATGAGAAATATTGTTGCTGTGAACCAATCAAATCCAGGGTAGGTTCCTTCTAGGAAACCTTGCACAAAGTTAAAGATGTCAAACCTTGGTTCTGCTTTGGACCATTAAAATGGAACACACCAATGTTTTAGAACTTGTTGGCAACAAAAAGTTTCCATTTGAAATGCATAGTATAAATATGATATTAATGGGTGAAAGTCAGGTGAATCATAAGAACACTTTGTGACTAAATACCATTAGTCATACCAGCTTATATAAGGTTAGATAACTAGTTGAAATAAAACCCCAAACATCTGCGTTGTCCTTACATTGCAATTGTAATGGAGATTCTTAGATCAACTAAACATAGACAAATAACATTCTTTAAACCAAATCCTACAGTGAGAGATGGTACATGTAGTGTGCCCACATTATAAGTAATGTAAAGTTCCCCTTTCAAAGGGCAGATGATGTTTAGGTCATCTGTTTCTATGGCCAACGGTTAACAAGCAGGGTGTCATGTGGCCAGCACAACGACCAACCACCTTTACTTTTCCCCAACTTAAGTCAGGTACCCATTAGAGTTGGGTGGACTCAAGGGTGCCTTAAAATCATGAAATTCAAAATCCCAGTCTTAACTGAGATTCAAACCCAGGACCACTCAGAAGCCAATCACTTAACCACTCAGCCACTCAATGCACTCTGGATCAATGACTCATTTTGAGCATGGGAATAAATGAGTTAAGAGCATGATCTTTGAACGCTCAACTTATTTGAATAGATTTTCTCTCTTTGTCAAATAATGCCTTCAATGATACATAATGGAGATCTATTAAAACTTGAAGGATACGTAGAGATGATTTCAAAGACTTCATCTGTTGTTTCAAGAAACATCCCGTCAACTTCATTAACCTGGTTAAGTTTTCTGTTGACTCTGAACTGGCGCTGATCACCTTTAAGTGGATTCCATATCTAAGAAAAGAAGTTTTAGATTATTGAAAAAAAATGTAATGTGAAATTAGAAAATGTAAATAATGTTCTTTGCAGGTAGATAGTCGAGTGATTTAAATCACAGCCCTCTGTAGTCTGAGTGATGGAGAAAAACATTTCATCTCTAGAAAATAAGTACTAATACCAATGAGCTATTTTGCTTTTTTTTGGTAAAGATAATTTGGTGAACTAAAACTTATGCCTTGAACTAAATCTGTATACATATAATGAAAAGCATAACACTTGATAATTCTGCACTGCACCAATATACATGGTTCAGAACAAAAGCTTTCTTAGTTTTTTTTTTATTTGTAACTTGATCACTTCAATGTGTGTCTATTTTATGATTACATCTTACAAGTGAACCACACAATCATCTAAATTAACTTAAGCAATGTACATTGGGTGCTTTCCCTTCTAGTGATATCAATTACCTGATAGCCACTTTAATGCCTAAAGTTTGTAAGGGAGACAGCTTGTAGTTTTTTATTGCACTATCTGTACCTGAATAATGAGAGCAGAAGATATTCAATCAGGAGTGTAGAACTACACCCAGTCAATTTACTTTTTATCAGAAGACACAAAAAAAACAAAAAAACATCTAGACTATCTCAACAAACTTATATGACAATATAGACTGGAATAGTTTTGTTGAAAATAGTTTAAACTTTTTTCAAAATCAGCAAGAAATTACTGTATGAAGTTAAATTACAGTATCTGCAGTGTAATAAAGATAGTAGAATTACCAGTGAAATCAAACAAATGAAAAACAGCTTCTTCTTGCATATGGCTTTGACAATCAACCACCTGTTCCATAACATGAACCAGTGCTGTAAAAAAAGTTTTTGAAAAATCAACTAACAAGCCCACGAAGATAATACTTAACTGACTATTTTTTTTAGATTGTTTAGATTTATTAACTTCAGTTTTATTTACTTACTGTTTCCTTTAGAATGTTCAGACCCAGCCACTAAAGTTTTGACAAATAAATCTCGACATTTATCCAGCCAGACTTTAGGTTTTTTGTCTGCTTTTGGAGAACTCAGAAATTTACTGAGCTCATTGTCTGAAATAAATACATTATTTACACACAATTCATTTACTATCAATCAAGATCATATATAAGATACACATAATTTAGGGATCTATTGAAATAATTAATGACTCTCCAATTTTTAGGATGAAATTATTAGTAAAACCACATTAGTCAAGTACTTTAAAAAAAAAAAAAGATTTCTATGCAACCAATCATTAGCATGGGATCTACAATTAAGACCAGAAAAAAGTGAAGTCTGTCAAAAAAAAGCTGAAAGATGTCTTGTTTTACAAAGTTTCCAATGTTGAAGGATGTAAGAGCTTTAACACAGGACAACCCGATACAGCAGTCGAAAGTGCATATCACATGATTAGGCAGCCATCCATCCCTAATTTCAACCCAACTAAAAAGCAATGTATTGTATGCATCACAATGTCATAGAGACTTGATTGTACAAATATTGATTTCAAAGTAACTGGAAGAAAACTGACAAACTAATGAGCAAAAAGTAGAACAATGAATGAATGCACTTAGTACTTTCAAGGTTTGAACCTAGAGGTAGGTGCCATTTCCTCAGTGATCCATCAAAAGGTAAGTCTAGGTATTTATTATAAACTAGATCATTGCAAAATAAATCTGTAAAATAAATAAAAAATTAGATAAAATCTGACCTTGTCTTCCTGCAGCTCTTCCAGCAATATTTGGCTGATACTCTCTGGGGATGGGGTAAGAAGAAAATAGTGTTGGAGGCTTTACAGTCTCTGTTCTGTCCTGTAATGTAAACAATAAATGTGTATGTCCATAAGATGGATGTTGGTGAAGAAGGCTGAAATTGAGATTTTGTTTTTTCAAAGTTTATAAAATATTTAATTTGTTTGGATTTGTATTTTAATTACATTGGATAATTCTAGGCCAAGCTTAAAAAAAATAATTTTTTATGAGTTCAGATTGTACATAATTATTAACAAAACCATTCTTGACTGTTTTTGCACCAAGTGACTTGATTAGTCTACCAGTATAGAAAATAGAGTTTATGGGTATATTTATTCATTTATTTATTCATTTATTTATTCATTTTTATTAATAAGTATTGATTTTTTTAAAACATGTTGAAACATTGACTTCTATTAGACTATATAAATAATCTTAAGATTCAATTTACAAAAAAAAAGAAAAAGAAAAAAAAAATTTAAATGTCTTACATTTTCTAAAGACCTTAGTGGTAATGTTCTTTCTGAAGGTCCACCGATCAAAAAGGTTTTCACTAATATGTAGTTTCTTTCAAGTGACAGTACATCAACTATGATGAAGTCACTGAAAATAGTTCAAATCAAACACATCAAAAAAACATTGAGTAGACCTCTACAATTGAAACATTGAGTAGACCTCTACAATTGAAACATTGAGTAGACCTCTACAGTTGAAACATTAAGTAGACCTCTACAGTTGAAACACTGAGTAGACCTCTACAGTTGAAACATTGAGTAGACCTCTACAGTTGAAACATTAAGTAGACCTTTACAATTGAAACATTGAGTAGACCTCTACAGTTGAAAAATTGAGTAGACCTCTACAGTTGAAAAATTGAGTAGACCTCTACAGTTGAAACATTGAGTAGACCTCTACAGTTGAAACATTGAGTAGACCTCTACAGTTGAAACATTGAGTAGACCTCTACAGTTGAAACATTGAGTAGACCTCTACAGTTGAAACATTGAGTAGACCTCTACAGTTGAAACATTAACTGCACTTCCTATTAACTTCTCCATCCTGACATAAAATACAATTATAAAGATTTAAAAAAAAAATCAATGATGAATGTTAACAGATACCTTTCTTCTACTCTATTCATTTCTTGTTCCTGAAGTAAAAACTCTTGAAACTTGTACTGTGACTCTATGAGAAGAAATGTGTCTAGGCAGGATACCATGACAGACAGCAATCTGGTCAGACAACATTTATACATAAGTACAAATCAAAATCAAAGTTCCAACATGCCATGGAGTATTTGCCTGCCACAGAGTTTAAACAATTATTTGAACTAATGTTTTACCTCAACCCAAACGTGTGAGACTGTTCATAGTTGAACAAAGAGTGAATTTTGGCTGATGAATCTACAATAATCAGTCTATCTATCAAAGCCTGAAACATAATAATAATTTGAAATAAGAATATGAATCACTGCCTACTTACATGCTATAAATAAAAGGTTCTGACAAACTCTAGTTTAAACTAATCTACACTTGGAAAAGCAAAGGATGGTGGCTTCCCTCATCTGCTGCAGGAGGTTTGGGCTGGGTTGTAAAAATCTTCTATTCTGATGGAATATCCAAAACATGGAAAACAAACAAAACAAACTTATTTAAGTAAAATAAATTAATCAAGGACAATGGAGTTGCATTATAATGGATGAGTGGCTGTCTTAGGCTAAGCTATTAAGCTAATTAATTAGCAAAATATAAATTTCAAATTAACAAAAACAACCAGATTAACATATGTGTATTAACTTTCTATATTTTTTTCTAATATCATCAAAAGATTATGTGATGAAAATAAATATTACAACTCTGGAAATTGAAGCAAAAAATAGCCTACACATGAACTAAATAAACAAAATATGACATATTTTTTAAAGTAGTGTCATCTTTGATAGTATTTAATTGCAATATAAATAGATCTCACCATTATGGACTCTGGAATCTCTCTCAAACTATACACTTCTTTAGATGGCAGTGGTTCCCCTTTTAATAGTTCATATACAGCTGGAAATGCAGAGAGAATGTTGACCAACCTGACAAAATGCTGAAACAAAATCAAACCTGGTTACACTAAGATCTAAACTGCTAAATGTTTCTTTCAAATTGTGGAACATAAAATCATGCGTCTTTCAATAAAACAACAAAACAAATATATAAATTAAATATATTGTATATTTCGTTTTTTATTTCACAAACACATTCTCTTGAATACTTAATGCAACCAATGTTACACTAGACCATGAAGTACTTAAAGTAACCAGTCTTATAACAGGCCAGGAAAAACTTAATGTAACAATGATACACTAGACCAGGAAGTATTAAAAATAACCAGTGTTACACTAGACCAAGTAGTACTTCATGTCTTAGCTATCAGGGTCCTGGAAACACATTTTGGTAAAGTGTGTTTATTTGTGGGAAATAGAAGGAAAAGTTTCTAGGATGACATACTAGGAAATAAAGACAACTTAAGTTATGATTTTCAGGCAAAGCATTTAATTATTTTTCTTACATTTTTTTCTACTCCAATATATCAAATATATATTTGTTCAGAATAGAGCCTTGCATAAGTAAAATTAATAAACAAAGTATTTTTTAAATGATCAGAATACACCTTCTGTGAGCTCCTATCCACTGGATCAATAGGCCAAGACTTTGGTGTAAACACAGGGACATCCTGAGGTCCACATTCTAGAGATGACCAAAGTTCTACCAACAGAGCCTTGATATAACCTGAAGTAAGAACAGAATGGACACTATGGATCAAAGTGGAAATGATAAAATTAGAAGATAAAGGTACATTGATAAAATTTCAGATTTGAAAGATATCATAGACAGTGGTAGAAACACTAAAAATAAAAAAATGGTAACTTCTTCAGGTAATGTCAGTAAATCAGAGTTGTGATTTTGATCTAGTCACAAAAACAAGAAAAAAAAACAAGAGTTTAACTTAAAAAAAACAGGCATTCTAAAAAAGTTGATTATGTGTAGAAAAAAAATCATTTAATACATGCCACCTCCAACAGAAAATTTAATTTTTAAGAATTTAAAATCATTTCTTTGTAACATGTTATAATTATTTAGTAATTTTATTTTAAATAAGATTGCTATCATATATATACGTATAACGGGTGGGCTGGTTCATTAATTTATAAGAATTATAAGAATTGTTAAAAATTATAAGAAAATTAATAATTTAACAATTATATATGTATTTATTTTTTATTCTTTTCCCAAACTACTCCAGTTCATTGAGTGTTTTCACGAGGAAACTAAATGTACTGTCAAATTCAATGGAGCCCAATCAGCACCTTTTGAGGTTTGCAGTGGTGTCAATCAGGGATGTGTGCTCGCACCTACTCTGTTTGGCATATTCTTCTCCTGTGTACTGCATTATGCGTACAATGACATAAACGAAGGTGTGTTTCTCCATACAAGATCCTCTGGAAAACTATTTAATGTATCAAGGCTGCGGGCAAAAACCAAGGTTAGGAAGCTACTCGTCAGGGAACTCCTGTATGCTGTTGATGCAGCTATTGTGGCTGATTCTGATATTCAGCTATAGTGCCTGGTTGACAAATTATCTGCTGCTTGCCAGAAGTTCGGCTTAAACATCAGTGAAAGCAAGACTAAGATACTTGTCCAAAACACAAACACTGCACCTCAAGTAAGCATTAATGGCCAACCACTAGAAATTGTTGATCACTTTTGTTACCTTGGCTCCATCATATCCAACAACACTCTACTGGATAAAGACATAAACAACAGGATAGCCAAGGCAATGGCCACCATGTCACGGCTGCAGAAAAGAGTCTGGGACAACATATTGCTGACTAACAGTACTAAAGCCCTAGTCTACCGGACCTGTGTGTTGAGCACCTTGCTGTACGGAAGTGAAACATGGTCAACCTACTCATGGCAGGAAAAAAAGCTGAATGTTTTCCACCTCCGATGCCTAAGGCAGATCTTTAAAATAAGGTGGCAAGATAAGATAACCAATGAGGAAGTGCTACAAAGAGCAGGGTGCCAGGACATCCGCTCTGTTATCAGCAGCAGACGCCTTGGCTGGCTTGGCCACGTTCGTAGAATGCCAGAAGGTCGACTTCCACAGGACATCCTGTATGGCGATCTAATAGAAGGCAGGAGAGCTGCTGGTCGCCCACTTTTACGTTATACAGATGTATGCAAATGCGACATGAAGCTCTTCAAAATCAACACTGGCAACTGGGAAGAGGTGGCACTGGACAGATCCTCATGGAGAGAGAGCATAATTGAAGGGTCAAAGATTGCAGATGTCATACACAACAGAAGCAGAAAGAAGGGTGAAAATGCAACGGCGCCTGGTGATTAAATATGCCCAATCTGCGATCGCAGCTGTGTATCAAGGATTGGCCTCTTTAGTCACACAAGAAGTTGCAAAGGGAAAAGATCGTCTCTCGAGACATAAAATGCCACAGAATTTTTTATGTAACATTTTTTGCTTGATATTTACATTCATAAAATTTACTTTGTAATAAAAAAAAAAAGTATTCTTATTTTAATGGTTCATCCAATGTTTTAACAATAAAGTCCTACTTAACCATCCAATGTTTTAACAATAAAGTCCTACTTAACCATCCAATGTTTTAAAAATAAAGTCCTACATATTTTTTGGCAACTTAATTGTTAAAAACCTTTTTTATTGACATTTAGCTTTTGTAAGGACTTCTTCAAACCTAGATTTGAGTCTGAGAAAAAACTGACATAATGAGCATGCGAAAGCAGGTCATTTATATTCTGAATAATAAAGTTAGATTGTATCATGCGATGGGAAATTTTAAACTGCCAATAATCTAACCTGTGCTCTGTAAAGCTTGAATGCCTGCTGCTGTGGCAGCTACTTGAGTCACCATTACACCATAGCCAAACTTTTCACACTTACTCACCTAAACAAATAGACAAGAAGTATACACAACATCTTTATAAACCATTCCAACACAAGAAGTATACACAATATCTTTATAAACCATTCCAACACAAGATGTATACACAACTTCTTTATAAACCATTCCAACACAAGATGTATACACAACTTCTTTATAAACCATTCCAACACAAGATGTATACACAATATCTTTATAAACCATTCCAACACAAGAAGTATACACAATATCTTTATAAACCATTCCAACACAAGATGTATACACAACTTCTTTATAAACCATTCCAACACAAGATGTATACACAACATCTTTATAAACCATTCCAACACAAGAAGTATACACAATATCTTTATAAACCATTCCAACACAAGATGTATACACAACATCTTTATAAACCATTCCAACACAAGATGTATACACAATATCTTTATAAACCATTCCAACACAAGATGTATACACAATATCTTTATAAACCATTCCAACACAAGAAGTATACACAATATCTTTATAAACCATTCCAACACAAGATGTATACACAACTTCTTTATAAACCATTCCAACACAAGAAGTATACACAATATCTTTATAAACCATTCCAACACAAGAAGTATACACAACTTCTTTATAAACCATTCCAACACAAGATGTATACACAATATCTTTATAAACCATTCCAACACAAGAAGTATACACAATATCTTTATAAACCATTCCAACACAAGAAGTAGGTGCTATGTGCTATCAGGTAAAATATAAATTAAAATTTTTGCTCTTCTTATTGTAGAAAGTACAGATGTTACTTCAAAAGAGAAGATAATTAGATTCTAGGTGGTATGCATATTCTTGTGCTAATCAAGTAATGCATGTTAATTAGAGACTCAAACTTTGCTTAGTTGGTTTTCCTGGCTGATTCAGGCAACCCATTCCATGATCTAATGGCACTAAGGAAGAAGGAGCACTTGTATGAATTTGTCGTAACACAAAAGAATAACAAATGTGCATTTATATTTGTGTTTTTGTATTTTTATTAGGTAATGTTTTTGTATTTGTAAGTTATGGTTTAGTGTTTTATGTACTATTGCTACTTAACTTTTTGGTCTTTACTGAATGTGTCTAAATTTAGTGATTTTATTCATACTGTTACTCTAGTCAAATGTGAGAATTTGTTTGTTATAAGTCTTATGCCTCTCTTTTGCATCTGTTCTAGATTCTATACATTTTCTCGAGTTAGGAGGTTTAAAACAGGGGACACATATACTAATATTAAAAATTAACTTACTTGCAATTTTTTCTCATATCTTGAATACATATAACGAACACATTCGTTAAAAGCTCCAGTCTGATGTAAGAATAATATTCCTTTAGCTGTGCTGGCAAAGTTCAGCAAGTTGTCTTGTAAAGTTGCACTCCATAAATCCCTGTCAGGAGAGTTGTACAGACTTTAGACTTGATAGATCATACAGTAAGGCATTTTTTAATGAACATAAAAAAATAGTAGTTCAAGATAAAGGGAAGAAATCTGAATGAGTACAGTTTTGTAATAGTGTTTCATAATCACAATCAAAACATTGGCATTAAGTATGCAAGTAAATCTGTAGATTGTTTAGGAGTTGTGAATGCATACTTAAATATTTAATCTAAATATGTTATGCTGTATAAGAAATTAATCAATCTATTTTTTTTCATCATATATTCAAAGTGTAATCTTTTTTTAACTTGATTTTTGGTGTTATGTAATCGAATATTCCCTAAGTGAATCTTTCAGTTTGAAATGAGCAATGTGAGATAAAAAAAAACAAGTCATAAATACAATTACTTATTTAATCAAAGTTATCATAGAAATTCTATAAATCTGTAAATCCATTTTCATTATTTTTTCTATTTGTTTGTTTACACAAATTATTTGAATCCTATTACTTATAATTTAGAAAAAAAAATTAGTGGGTGGTTCTCCAGTGAAATGTGTATGGCTAGAGACACTAGCAGACCAAGTCTGACCAACTGCCTTGAAACAAAGTGGTTAATTGATGAACATGATCATATCTACAAATGGACACACTTTAACACTTACATGTAGGTATCTTTATCAAGTTTCCCAAAGGAACTAGCTGTGTTTTGTTTCTCCTTCTGTAACTGTTAGAATCAGACAAAAAATGAAGCTTCAATAAGATGTATACTGGCTTCAATGGTAAAGCACTTGGTTTCATGACAGAAAATTATTTTGGATAAAAACCAGAAATTTTACTTAAATATTGAACTGGCTCTTGTTAAGTATTCAACATTTTATGAGTAAGGCACATATTGGCTAAGCAGCCCAAATAGTATTGCTTTAAACCATCAGCCATGGAAACAGGTGAACTTAAGTCCATTTGAATTCTAACCCTTATAATCAAGGAGAAATTCATACTTTACTGTTAAAGTATCATGAAATAAAATTGAAATTTCTAAACATTTCTATGAAATGCTCTGTAAATAAGAATTATTTTTTGTAATCAGCCTTAATGGCAAATTGCTAAGCATTGTTAAAAATAAATCCAGATGGTAAGGCCACATGATAAGAGGCTGTGAGACAGAAGGCGGATATATTAGATTAAAAAAAAACAAACACCAAACTATTCAGCTTTATGTAGCTACTACAGAGTAAAGTAAAGTTCCACTTTCAGACCTTGCGATCTATGGGGCAGATGATGTAACTGTCATCTGTTTCTGTGGCCCATGGTTAACGAGGGTGTCATGTGGCCAGTTCAATGACCAACCAATACTACTACAGAGTAGAAGTGATAAAAAAATTATCATAAGAGAAAATTTAGCCAAAAGTTAAAAGAAAAATTAAGTTGATAATAAAGTTAAAATGAAATATCAAAAATATTTAAAAGCCATCTGCTTACACTATTCCAAACATCCACTATACACTTGTGTAGCTCATACTGTGATAACAAAAAAAGGCCTTCACAGGTATTGTACAACTGCCGACAAACATAAAGATAAGCTCCAGTGACAGCATTGGAAGGAGCCAATGAAGAGTTAGAGAATTTATTGAGAAGTGCTTTCCTTGTAAACTTTGCTATCAAGTGAGCTGAAGAGGATGATCTAAGGGAGATAGAACATTTTCAATGACAATAATACTTTAATAATTCAATTTGTTTTTAAAGTTTAATATAAAAAAAAGAGACAAAAAAAAGACAATTTTGAACTGTTTGAACTGGATTGTAAACAAAAATAAAGAAATAAACTTAAGAGTGAAAATTAATTTTAAGTCTTAAAAACACAATAACATTAAATGAATGTTGTAGTCTGAATCAATAACAGAGAAAAATGATTTCTTGTAAACATAAAATCAGTGATAAAAATTTTTACAAATACAAAATTAGTGAAAAGCTGACCATTTAGATTAAAACAGAGTAGTCTTACTTGTTTTCAGAAAGTAGTTCCTTTCCTTCCCCATAAAGAAGTTGACGTCTGCCATTTGTGGATGTGGCTATGACACAGAGAATGTCAGCAATATGAAGCAGAGTAGTCTCACTTGGAAGTTGATCCTATGCAGGAAGGTAATTACATTTATGTGTGCATGTTTAAATGATGTTGATCATTTTTACATAGATGAGTACCAATATTATTTTTAGATAAGATAAATGGGATCTCAACAAACAATTCACTGACAACTGATTCAACAATTGATTCACTGACAACTGATTCAACATTTGATTCCCCATACAAATGATTCACTGATGACTGGTTCATCAACACTTAGCTCACCAAGTCCAGAGTTATCCATGAACCATTTTTCAGTAAAGGAATTGTTGGGTGAACCAATTCCTTGGGAAAGAATTGTCATTGAACCAGCTGTCTTTGAACTGATTCTCACTTGTTTACCCCTGTGTTGTTGTAGCTACCTAGTGTCAGCTCTATAGTTCCTATCCGTAGACTACATTCAGAAAGAATCAAGGGTTGCCAATGCATTATGGACCTACTCCTAACCTTGCTGTTATAATCAGAACAAATGGCACATACTCAGCTACTGGAGAACAAACATAGTTGATATCATAATGCCACTCATACTTCTACAATTGAAGCTCATGAAGGCTTGGTAAGGTGGGGGGGGGGATATTACAAACTGTAGCACCAGTCTTTTAGATCAATTGCCTTACTAGAAGGGTGAATTTTAACTGCCTACAGTTCTTTTTGTCAAGGTGCCATTTATATGCTTTTATCCCCTTCACTTGTCAGTAAAATCTGTTTTGAAGATTTTAGAGAACAATACACACATGATCTGTGAACTCTCAAATGGTGAGAAGAGTGGTCGAGAGGCAAAGTATGCTCTGAAAGACACAAAAATAAAGGCATATTCCTTGTCCCATATACTAGGACAAATTTGTACAAATACTCCTTCTTCCCTAGTGCTATTAGAGCATGGAATGGGTTGCCTGAGCTAGCCAGAAAAACCAATGACTTGGCAGAATTTAAGTCATTGGTTAATATGCATGGCTAAATGCATGACGCGTAGGACGTAATCATCTTCTTTTTTGAAGTAACGTCTGTATTATATAAGATAATTGTTTTTTCTCTACTTTTATGCTTGGCTTGGCTACCTATAAATGGGACTCGAGGTTTGACACCCAACTCGAGCAGAGTTGTGTTTACTGAGCACCTAAAGGCAGCACAGAAAACCTTCTCCTAGACTGGTCCACAAATGAGATTGGACCATAGCGCTGTGAGCATGCTATAAGCATGAAAGTAGCGCTATATATTTCAAGGAAGATATTGAAAAGTGTTGGTAAAAGTAGCAGGCTTGTCTCACTCTATCCCATGTTGCTATAATATAATGTATTGAAATACATTATAAATTTTTAAAATTCTTACTGGAGCCTCATCTAAATACTGTTCCACAGGGCTGAGAAGTTCTTGCATTATTTCATCCTTACAAAAACAAATAGAGCAGATGGTTTCAGTTGAACACAGTGATTTGAGAACCTCTGTAACCAGAGATGATATCCTGTAGGCATCTAGAGCAATAGAAAAAAAAACAGAAGAAAACTCAGCATTTATGGTAAAAAAAGCTTTAGCTGTCAACTTTCAGATTCAGCATATGGAATTTTTACTTAGAGAACAGTGCAGACAGGGAAATAATGAGAAGACAACATAAAAGAATGGAGAGGCCTGCCATTGAAAGAGGTTCTATCCAAGGCAAAAGACAGAGGAATGGAGAAAGACACTTTACAAATCTTTTATAGTGCCCCAACAGTCCAACATCCGGGATAGGCAAAGGTGAAACCAAGTTTGTATTTTTCGCAAGAACTCCAAATCCTCAAACCAGCAATATGAACTTGTTTATTTAAAAAATTCAACATAAAATATCATAACTATCAATTTAAGAATTAGTTTTTAAAAACATTGTTAACTGACAAGCTAGATTCCTTTTTCACTATTCCAATAATCAGAAAAATTTAAATGCAGGTAAAAAGAACTTACAAAATAAAAAAACTTGTATTGGAAAGGTTTCCTCCCTATGTTTTTATACTAATGAAGTGTCGAACAATAATGTTTAGTTTCTTTTCAACAAATCTAGGAATCATCACAAACACTATGAATCTAATTTTATTAGGCAACTAATCCTCTCTTCTCATTTTATCATTAGTAAAATTTAAAAAAAAATCTTTAAAATCTCCCTGCATGCCTCAAATTGTGATGGAGGTTGTAACACTAGCTCACCTCATTCAGGGCATTCTGATTTAATAGAGAATCTTATTCAGATAATGCAGAAACTATAAGCTGAAGATTTTCCTTTCTAATCAAAGAAGAGCATGAGTTTCAACTGCAAAAGCTTAATATATATAGTGATGGGTAGACTAGACCAACATTAGATAGGTGTCTATTAAGTTTAATTAATTAATTTTTTTGTCATTTCTGTCTCTGTTACTGCCCAGGCAATGCTGTTCAGCCTCATCATGGCACTTAGATGAAAACTGTCATAAGAAGAGACAATTAGGCTATTAGGGAAATAAAAAAAGAGCCCCTTTGCACTGGTAGGAATCGAAGAAAGCCCCAACAAACTTATAACTATCCACACATCGTTCTTCAAGGGGCCACTTTTGATGGTGGTGCAGAGAAGGAACATGGGGGAGTTTCATTAGTGTGCTCAGCCTCAGGCCTCACTTCTAATCCAAGCATCCTGGGATACGAGTCATTGTTAATAAGGATGTAATAATTTACATCTGCTTTAATCTTTCCCAGACAGAAGTTTGTTTAGACAGGCAGATGGAGGCCTAGAGTTCCAAGAGTCTTAGACTCAACTCTTAGGACAATTACAAAGAAGTCTCGGTTACTCCACTTTTTTATTTTTTATATAATTAGAAAGTTCTATGCAAAGGGATTGACATTAGTTAATTTTTTCTATATAGAGGTGTTCATTTGACATTTTTAAGGAAACCTTTAGTGCATTTCTAGTAGTTTTGTGTTAAGCAGATTGTAGGAATACTCTATTACATTGTGATCCTAATTTATTTTAGAAAAGTATTTAAAAGAATAATAAAATACATGTCTTTTGCCACATGAAAAGGTATGAGGACTTAAAGAAATCTGTTATATTCTTCTTCTTCTTCTAGCCAGCTTTATTGCTGCTGAGCTGTGAGCTCTTTTGCAGACTGTGCCAAGGAAAAAAAGTGTGCTGTTTTCTTCAGTTGTTCAGCACTGCCGTACAGGGTGTTAGTTATGTTGGGCTGTAGTGGAAGTAGGGTCTGCCTAAGGTGGATTAGGAAGGGGCATTCAAAGAGTATATGGTTTACAGTTTCATAAGGGTGGGTGCAGTGTCTGTAAAAAATCTGTTACATAAATAATGTATGCATTGCTTAAAGTAAGTGGCAAGCCTTTTTAATGTATGATTTGAAGCTTTAGAAGTCAACTCTGCTCTAATAAATGCTAAAACTGAACCCAGCTCTAAGTAGCTGGAGTCCACTCATCTCTAAAGATAATGCAGAGACCAGCTAGTGCTAATATGTACTAGTTTTTAAGAAAGGTGAAAGCATTTTCAGTCCATTACAAAATAGCTTCAATAACAATTGTTCAATCATTTGAACTTTACATATAGTTTGACAGTAAAGGCAACTTTACTACTGAGAAAGGGTATAGTCAGATAATCAAATAAGAACATAAAACTAAAATGTTATTTAACCTTGGTTAGGCCAATAATAGAATATGCATCCTCCGTTTGGGACCCCTCAACTCAAGAAAACATTAAGAAACTGGAACAGACACAAAATAGAGCAGTGAGATTCATAACAAATGAATATTCACATTTGACTAGAGTAACACCTATAGTAAAATCACTAAATTTAAAAAGCCTTCAGGACAGAAGACTCAAAAGTAAAGTAGCAATTATACATAAAACACTGAACCATAATCTTCAAATACAAAAACAAAACTTAATAAAATACTCTGAAAGACACAAAGATAAAGGCACATTCCTCGTCCCATATGCTAGGACAAATTTGTACAAATACTCCTTCTTCCCTAGTGCTATTAGAGCATGGAATGGGTTGCCTGAGCTAGCCAGGAAAACCAGTGACTTGGCAGAATTTAAGTCGTTGGTTAATATGCATGACTAAACGCATGACGCGTAGGACGTAATCATCTTCTTTTTTGAAGTAACGTCTGTATTATATAAGATAAGATAAGATAATTAGATCATAATATTAAATCTCTAATTTCATTATTCCTATCTTCTGAGCTTTGTATGTGACACAGTTACAAATTTAAATTTGGTAGAAAAAGTTAAAATGTTCAAATTATTCATTATTTTGGTAGAAATGTCTATGCATGAAAAAATGTATCATTTATTACATTAGACTTACTAGATTTTTTGTTGGTTGCAATCTCCCCTGTCTCTCTGATTAGAGGAACAAGAGCTTTTAGCAGCTGGAAAACACTTACAGGAGCTGTGAAAAAATATAGAAAAGTTGACCTACATAAATATTTTATGATTGAGGCTTTTTTCAAACTAAGTAATTGTCATAATTTGAAGATAAAAGGAATGCTAGGGTAAATCCTTTGAAAGTTGACACGCTATAGAGTTACCTTGTCTATCTTTGAGTTTGATTGGAAACAGTGCTCTCCCTTTTTCATACAACAAGAGACAACCAATGAAGTGCAAGGAGTGCATCAATAGGATGTACTCCAGCTCTGCCCCAGTGTAGGAGAGTCTCTTGTCTTCTTCCTCTAGTCAAACATAAGATACAATTAACTTAAGAGTCACAAAAACTGAAACATTACTTGTGGACCCAAGGAATTTAAAAAATGTATCAGAATCGCAACTGTTTTAAATGTATAATGGCATCAAGCATAAAAAGACTTAAGAAACACTAAAGTGCAGGAAACCCTGCTGGACCAAAGTAAAATGAACGACATTTGGACCACTTTTTTTATTAGTAGCTGATGAAGGCCTTGTGATTCAAAAGTCCTTTGTTTTTACTTTGGTCAAGCAGGGTTTCCTTTATGTATGTTTATTGTATTTTCTATACAGTTGCTCAGCCCTGCAGCAGTAAATCTTGTCATTGTTTAGTAAAGTTAAGTCTGAAAGTTAAATGTGTTAGGTAAACACATCATTAAACAACAGGATTCATACATTAAAAAAGATGTGTGCTGATAAAAAAAAATACACCTACTAATTGATATTTTGGAGAACTCTTCAGAAATCTGAGATAAACTTTCATGTGAGACTCTATGTGTATTTGAAAATCCCATGCAATATTTGACTGATGTTTCCACCTAAAATAGTAAACAATGAGATGACAGTGCTTTTAGTTTGCTAGACATTACTCACACACAAATCTAAAGATTCTTATAAAATATTTGAAGTCTTCCTTATGAAAGATATTAACATGTTTTTATTCTTAAATGTAATACAAAATGAAAAAAAAGTCTTCAAAAATTAAAACAAAATATGAATAAGTCTTTTCCTCCTGCATTGCAGCAATTTACTATTTTTAATGTACTACTTTTATGTTTTATATAAATAACAAAAACCAATAGTAGAACAGTTTCATTAGATTATGTCACTGTAATCATAGTAACAATATGAATATGAATATGACCATAAATTCAAATGTGCATTTTAATGAAATGTAGGTTTTAAAATCAAGTTAGCAATGGAATAAAAGAAAGAAAGCATCAATATCAGGAAAATGAAATACTTAAAAGATATTTTTAAAGATATTTATCCAGTTTGTCAATACAAGACAAAAGCAATAGATTTTTAATTGAGGAAAAGGATGTGATAAGAAGATTTATGGAATATCATTCAGAATTGTATACATTTGAAATCTCATGAGATCGAGAGAATATAAATGGCAGTATCTGTCGCGTAGTATAGACAAGTGTCTTTTTCTTTCTCATAACTCTTTTTCTTTTTTTATTTCCTCTAGTCGTAGTACTTGTACGGGGCGAGAGTGTCTTGTATTTTTTTGTTTTGAATTGTTTTGCTACGTCACAAAGTCCGGTGACATCTATTGGTCATTCTTTTGTCATGAGGCAGTTCACCCTCTTTGGTTGAAACGGACGGTGTGTTGGCCCGTAAAACGTTCTTTGTCTGTACTAGTTTCTCGGACTTATTATTCAGCAGGATTTTTGGGACCCCTGTTTAGGGGTGCCAGTGTTGGAGTTGTGGGCATCGCTGGCCGTCTCAGTTTTTTTCAGTGTCATTGTCAAATTGGCGATCATCTGAGGTCTAACTTTACTATTACCGAGGTTGGCAGTTTTGTGACGCCAGTCGGTCAGAGTCTGGTGGACTATGTAACTAGGGTGACAAAAGCAAAGGTGCTTAAATTAATTAGTGAATAATATCTTTATATATACCTATTATATATATATATATATCTAATATATATATTGTCTATTTTATCATCCTCATTGTACATACACATATATCAGTTTCATACAATTAAATTCATTTATTTTTGTTGTTATTTAAACTATTCACCTAGTTGGTTACTGTATGTACGACTGTGTGTGAGTGATGTTCTTGTCAGGTTGAACCCCGGGACCTTAATAGTTTACAGCTAGTTAACAACCCAAATAAATCCTAAACCTGACAGTATCCAACATACAAGAATATCCTATTCTTTGGTCAAAAGTAGCATCAGCAGTGAAAACCCTGAAAAAGGGGGAAATCAACTGGAGTTGACAACTTCCTTGTCAATTTCTACAGGTTGGAGGAAAAGCCATGATAAATGCACTTCCGCAGCATATGGTATGCAAATAAATGCCAAAAAACTCAAATTATGACCAATAGTCAACATGGCTTTAAAAAGGGCATCAATATTGGGGTTGAAAAGCTAACGATTGTCAGTAGTTTTACTGACCTGAATTGTGCAATCCACAGCAGCACTTGCAAAGCTCAAAACATTATGGAATGACAAAGGCATAGCCTTCAACATCCAAATCAGACTAATGCAATCCCTGGTAATGGCCCAATTTTTATATGATGAATGTCTTGGACGCTGACTGCTGAGCTAGAGAGTAGGATCTTAGCAATGGAATTGAGATGCTACAGAAGGATCCCAGGTATCTCATTTAAAGACCACATCACAAATGAAGAGGCTAGATTAGGATATTACAGCAAATGGACCCCAGGATGATGTGTTAACTACTGTAAAAGATTGCAAACTAAAACTCAAAGGCCATATTACAAGATCTTCAGGGCTCACAAAGACCTTCCTTCAGGGAACAGTACCAGGAAAAAGAAGAAGAGGTAGACAGAGCAAACGATTGGAAGACAACATAAAAGAATGGAGGGACGTGCCATTGAAAGAAGTTCTATACAAGGCTAAAGACAGAGAGGAATATGGTCGACAAATCTTGTGTGGTGCCCCAATAGTCCAACAGAATTAGGATAGGTGAAGGTTAAGATCCAGTTTGAAAGTAAAAATATAAATGTGAAATCATAAAAAGTATTTATAACGATGAGATTATAATCTTAACCTTAAATATATTTTGTAGGTTTTTAAAAAAAGGCAATTTGTTATATTGACACTATTGACATTCTGTTCCAAAGTTGAATCTCAGAAATCTTCTTCTGAAATAAAAATAGCTAACTTAGAATGAAAATTAAAGGCAATGAAAAAAAAAAAACCAAAGAAAAACTTACAATAACTTTATATTGCTTCAAATGTTTTAACAATTCACTTCTGCAGTAATTGCCATGCTGGAATGAAAACAAAGCATAGATTAAACATCAAACAGTGAAACAGATGACAAAAACAGAAAAAAAAGCATACTCCCAAAAAATATGTCTGTATATGGAATAGGTAGAAATAATGTGTTTATGTATAGTAAAAAAGAAAAAGAAAAGAATAATTCCAAGCCAATTTGTATTTTGATAAGAATCAAGTGGAAAAAGTTTAATGAAATGAGTATTAATGCAAAGCTAAGTGCCTGATCCACAGAGTCAGATAAACACACAAGCTTAGATGCAGCTCAATCTGGACAGCTACTGGCTTCCACAATGGACAACTGGGAAGTATTTCTGTTACACAGATTCATCACTTACCTTTAGAATTCCAAAACAATTTTACTAACATGGAAGTCAAACATGTACCATCTCTCCCTAATCTAACTGGCAGGATTCTGCTGCTATTATACTTCGATTTGAATATTCAAAGCTTATGTCTTTTCACTTGAGTAATATGATTGTAAGTGAATGAAAATATCTGCATAGGAAACAAAACAAAATATTACCATCCATTTAGTAAACCAGAGAGCTTTTGGGTCCAAGACAGCAACAAAATGCAAGGGCATTAATCTACTCTGTTGTGATGGAGCTGGTTGAAGTGTTATCAAGTTAAGAGTGCTCTGTACAATTTCATCCATGTAGGTCAAGGGATAACGTACCCAATAATTTGGTGCTTCCTGTTGGAACTCAACCATCAAACGAAACTGAAATGATTTGTTTAAAAATTTTAAAAAAGGAAAGTTTACAACACATAAATATTTATGTCAACAACAAAAGTATTTATAGCTTCGAAGTTCTGTTTTTTTTAAATACAAAATTGAAATTGTATATTTGTAATTGTTAATCTTAAGCTAGCAGAATATATATAAATAAATATATATATATATATACAGACCAATACATTTTTTTAGATGGTTGAGTTACTGTACCTCATTAAATATATTTTTATTAATGTAAATCACATATTTTGTGATACTTAAAGTACTGGTATATTTTTTAATTGTGAAGTAAATATTAAGTGCATTATATTAAAATAAATAATGAAAAGAGGAATCATTTTTTTTTAAAATCTTACAGCCTTGAGGAGCTTGACTGTAAATTTATTAGTGAAGTCTAGCCCTTTGCTAACAAAGTTCATACTAGTTGACTTAAACTGAGTGTTTAAAAAATCAGCTGGTGAATAAAAAAAAAAAATGAAAGACCCTTTTTAGTTTTAGTGATTAATACAAATATACATATGAAAACCATCATGTCAGTCATATTCAATAAAGCATTGGACATCTATAAAATTAAGTAACAATAGCATATTAACACATTGCTTTTAGTAAACCAATCTATTCATTGTGCAGCAGAAACGGTTGCCTGGTCCTTAATCATCTTAGTAGAATAGATGTGTAGCTGCCTGGTCATGCAGTCATCTCGATGGTTCCAAGTTAATATCCAGCCCACTGGGAGGTTCAGTAGATTATCTTTAACTCTAAAGGAACATCCGAAACATTTAAAACATTTTACAAAACAAACCTTATTGTGAGCAGCAGATATTTAGTTTTGAGACTAACCTAACACTCATACAAAGAAATAAGGGTCCAGTCATCATTTGGAAACTTAAAAAGACCAAAAAGACTAAACTTGTTAGTCATAACTTACTAAGTAAAACATAAACCTGACTTGTATAGTGTGAGGCATGACTAAATGACTTGGCAATAAACTTAAAACTCAGCTCCTGAAACATAAAGGGTAATATTCATGTCAATAAACAATTTAGCTTTCGGTTAGCAAAGAGTAAATCATTATTATTGAGCATTCTTCAAAACACAAACTACCTACTGAGATTTGTTCATCTGGGTCAGCAAGTATGTCCAGCAGATTTTTTCTGAGCTGCACCCAGTATTTGTTGTGCACAATTTCGCCTGATATTAACTGATTCAGTTTTTGCATTGCTTCTTTTCTCACCTAAATGAAAAAATATCCACAAAACACACAGAGAAAATAATTATATTCACATGATAGAGAAGCATGATTTAAAACTCTATTGTGTATGTGAATTTTCTTTTGAAACTAAGCTATGAGCATCATCAACATCATCATGGATGGCTGCCTGGTCGTGTGGTTTGCGTGCTGGACTGTTGTTTGGATTTATTGATGGTTCTGGGTTCAAACCCTGCCCACTCCCATCCTCCATCGTCCTGCGGGAGGTTAGGACTAGGAAGTAAACTATCATTATCTCTGAAGGAACATCTGAAACATGTAAAACATTTTACAAACATCATCAAACTCTATTTAAGTGAGGGCTTAAGAGGTTCAAATCCTCTGATGCAAAAGCCCTGGACAGAAACCCTGCTGTTTTGCGTAGTGCATATGTATCACCATACAGGTCGATAATTTGTGGTTTCCAAAACCTGTTGAGGTGGAGATCAGCAAGTCTGGGGCAGTCAAAAAGAATATGAGCATAAGCTTCAAAGAAATTTATGTCAAAGACAATGTAATAAAAAAAGAATGTCATTTAAAAAAAATTATGGTACCCCATCAAAAAAGCGCGAACAAAATAGCACGGACAAAATAGCGCAGAGAAAAAAATATTTTAGTCATTTTGAAAAAAATACTTTAGATATCGTAAAATATGAATAGAGCCAATATTTTTTTTTGTTTAAAAGTTATATTTTTTTTGTCATTTTGCAGGAAACACTTTAGATATCTTAAAACATAAATAAGGAAAAATCATAATAAGGTAAAACGAATAATTTCAAAATAAAGCATTTATTTACATTATTAAAGTGTACTTCGAAAACACTCAAAGATACTTGTCAAATTTACACTCATACACACACAAACTTTCACAAAGTTAAATTGTAGGAAATGTCACGTAGAAATTCCATCACTGGCTTGTTTCCGCACATTGGCAATATATGCATTTTAATCAAAGGTGACAAAGGGGAATGATATAAAATTTAAAGTTCTCTCGTTCTCTGCAAATATTAATATTGAAAAAGATGGAGACATCAACAAAAATGATGCCCAGGACATTTAATTACTAATAATCCAGTACTTTTATACAAATCATATATTATAAGTCCACACTATTTTGTTGGGAAATTTCGCACTATTTTGTCCACGCTATTTTGACGGGTCACCAAAACTAATACATTTGACTTTGTGAAAAAAAAGTGAAGCTAGGTCTTCTTGGCAAAATAAAATTAATGTTTTAAAATTTGTGAAGATAAAGTTAATTATGAAAATTTTTAAGTTAAGACCAATAGTTTCACTTTTAATAATGCTAAAGAAGTTCATTTAGTCCCATTGTAAATGTATATTCATT
This sequence comes from Biomphalaria sudanica, assembly GCA_036873155.1. NCBI lineage: Eukaryota > Metazoa > Mollusca > Gastropoda > Planorbidae > Biomphalaria > Biomphalaria sudanica. The sequence goes on along the minus strand of JAZGLO010002645.1, from coordinate 1,486,925 downwards.
TAGAGAAAAAATGAACATTTCAATGCAGATATTTTTTTTAAGTTGCTATGCATTTAGCAAAAAAAAAAAGACTACTTACAGATGGGTTTTTGGTTTTGGAAAGATTTTCAGCAATTGTTTTCAAATAGTCTTGGTCAAACAGCATTACACTCCCCTGGAGAAAACAAATTTTTTAAAATGTATATAGATATATCTTTATTTATGGACAAAAGATTAAAAAAAAACAAAAAAACTTTGAAACATAGTCTGTGAAACTAAAATTTATTAAAAACAAAAAAACAACAACATTACAGCTAATGCCATTTTTTTTTCGCTTTGGCAATAAATTAACATTCACAAATGAAGACTAACAAAAAAAAAAAAGGAATCCAATTATTAAGCTTTAAAATAATTTTACTCTGGTGAGCACTATAATAGGGCTCGTCTTATATTTGTTTACTAGCCTTAACCCTAACCTAGAATTACATTCTCACTTTTTTAGTAAAGCAAGACTACATGCTTATATGGTTTTGAATTTCAAAATAAACAAATCATGTAACATATACACATAAAATAAGAAATAAAAGTTTTTTAAAATTATTAAATATAATGTATATTATGAACACATAAAGCGAGCAGCTATATTGTAGCAGTAAAAGAAAAACATTTGATTTGCATACAAAGTTTGAAAAACTTTTCTGCATTGTTTCTAAAAGTCTAAAAAGCAGATGAAAATTTCATCAATTCTGGTGCCAATATTTGTTTGGGGGGTAATGCAAAAACAAATGCATTTAGTCCCCTTGGGTAGTTTGAGCTACCTTCTAGTTTCAACTGATTAAAATATATTTAAAAAAAAAAAATCTTGCTTATATTAAGTGAAATTAGATCACTTTTTTTTAATCAATCATGTAATAAATCATCTGAGAGGTTTCAGTGCTGCATTTTCAAAGATATTAAGAAACCAAATGTCTACTTGAGTCGGAATTGAAACCTGAGCAACCATGATGGGAGGCCTATGGAAGATTTAGTACATTTTCCATATAAAGCAAATTAATTAGTTATGAGTAGTTGATTAATTAATTGGTTAATTTCTTTTTTATGGATTCATGTGTTGCCAATGACATTGACAAATTGTGCAAAGTTTCACCTTGATGTGAGAATGGGAATTGGAAGAAATTGATTGTAAATGATTTTGATTTAGACAAGACAGATAAAGTGACTTGCTCAGTTCAAAATAAAACAAACAAACAAAAAAAAACAGGATTCAAACCTATCATCAAGAATAATTAGCTGATGCCATAACTACTTGCCCCTAAACAATCCAAATTTGTATTTGACATTTCTTTTTCTTTTTTTTTAAACAAGAAAAAAGCAAGACATTGATTACAAATAAAAACAATTAACAAGCTAGAGATATTTTTATAATTATATAGTAGTGTGTTTTGAATAGCCAAATGATGAACTATATACAAAATGTCCAACTGAAACACACACACACACACACAGAGCATAACATTTATTCAAAGCAATGAAGTATTTCTTGTATTTGCTTGGAAAGCTATTTCAGAAGCAAAGAGCTAAGCAATCAATAATATTTATAGATTGACTTACAATAAGTTGAAAATATCATTTGCTAGTAAGGGTTATGTTTTGTTATTTTATTTAAAAATGTTTATAGCATAAATCCTAACAACATCAATTTGTTTGATAAAAAAAAAAAATAACTTTCAAGATAGAATTTTTAATAGGTTTTCTGATGTTCTTTCAGATAAGATAATTATTACATTCTAGCTCAAACCTCCTACAGAACAGGGATAAATGACAGAGGTTAGGGTTTGAACTCAGGAGCATCGTGATGACCAGCATGTCTTAACATACAGATAAGATAAAAAGAGTTCACTAGATTTTAATATCATAGCTTTGAGCTGAAAGAATAAGCCTGTTTTTTACTACCTTTCTAGAAACAAAATTAACTTTTAACAAATACTTTCTGTCCAAACATTAACTTTTAAAATCTTATATCATATATTAAAATAATAAGATTCACAATATTTCAAGAGCAATAGATTAGATGGGGAAAAAAAAGCAAAATATTAAAAAATATGTTATTAAAGAAACAACTTATTATAATTTAAATGGCAATACATAAGCCCCACGTCATACTCATTATATTTATTGGTGAATGGATTTCACTCACAAAAATGTCACAGCAAACTGCTATCATTGGATGACTTTAACACATGAGGTGATCAATTAAAATTAACTCACATAAAATAATGTAAAATCTAATTTCTGTACTTTCATTATCTAAAAAAAAATAATTTTTGTTGCTTATTCTTCTGGATTTTATTTTCTCTGCACATCAATGAACATAAATGATTTAATCAAACATATTATTTAAGTGAAGTATATATTTATACTTTTAACTGATTGTACCTAATAAAACACACTATTTATATGAATCTATATAAACATAACTACTTTCATACCCTACAAACCTAATCAATACATTAGAAACATACTTATGGTACATCTAAAGTTAATGTTTTTGTTTTACCAGCAGAAGTTCTCAGCCCATGTGTTTCATCATCCAAGTGTTGTTGGTGTTAAAAGAAAGGCACATCTACTGCACACTAAAAAGCTTTTCTAACCTGATCATATAAGCTATTAAATGATGATACCTCCTCATCGTCTGTGATCATTGGGGTCTTCAGTGGATCCACTCCTTCAGCATCTCCACTCAGTCTACCAATGTTAAAACTTTCATTAAAGCTGGCTAAGAGACTTTCCACAGCATCATTCAAATTTTTACCCAGTTTCAATTTGAAATCTGTGAATCTAAGAGAGAAAAACATCAACATGTTTATCAGTCAAGTTTTAAGGTCTAGAGAGGAGGATCACAGCAATGGAATAAAGTTGCTGCAAAGACTGCATTACAAATGAAGAGATTAGTGACAGGATTAGTACAGCAATTGGAACCCACGATGATCTGCTAACTACTGTCCACAAACGTTAACTAAAACTCTATGGCCATTTACAAGGTCCTCAGGGCTCACAAAGACCTTTCTTCAGGGAACAGTACCAGGAAAAAGAAGAAAAGGCAAACAGAGAAAGAGATGGGAAAACAACATAAAAGAAGGAACAGCCCTGTCATTGAAAGAGATTCTATCAAAGGCAATAGACAGAGAGATGTGGAGAAAGATGGTCAACAAATCTTGTGTGATGCCCCAATGGTAGGGATAGGTGAAGGTTTATATGTGGATAAGTGTAGCATATTCATAATGTTTGAGGATGTTATGTGGCCAAAATAATAACTGACTGCCATTTCCCAGCAGTCCATTAGAGCAGAACATCCTACAATGCTAAACGAAAATGCCATTCTTTACTATGGCTTGCTAGTCAAAGTCACATTTACCTAAAATTATGGTTTTAAATTTTAAAAAGTGGTGTTCCCACTAAAATTCCATAATACAGTTGAAATGGTGATTAATGTTTTGCTAGTTGTATGACAATGGTTAATTAAAAGTCAAGCTCAAGGACCAATGGTCAAAAAGAGATATGCTAGACTAAAGGATATCTGAAAATACCATATTGTAAATGCCTCGAACCAGAAGACTATTTCTCTATCTTTTTTTTTTTTTATTTACTGATAGATATCTAGAGCTGCAAGGAATGTAGAGATTGTATAACAGCTTAAGATTGTTTTTACTTTCAATGTGAGGGCTAGAGTAGAAACAAAACTAACTACAGTTGAACAAAAAGAAAAGCAAAACCTTTAACCATTTCTTTTCATTAAGAAAAATATTGCAAAAAAATAAATGAATTTATTTAACTTGTAAATGAAGCTCTCTAAAAACCAAACATGTATCTCTATAAAAAAAAATAGTGTTGTCATTGATTTCATGAAGACTAATTTGTTATATGGAGAAATAAAATTTGATAGCTCCCCAGATCCTCATTTTGTATTATGTTCACTGTTCTTAAGTTGATTAATGCCAAGAAGAAATAATCTTCTCTTCAAGAGGGAACACTTGAAACTTATAAAAAAACAAAAACAATGTTTAATAAATAATATTAACTACCCGGTAGTAGAAATAAGAATGTAGAACTTTTTAATGTTTATCAATAATAATTTATGTAATAGGCTACTTTTTTAATAAATAAACAAAAAATAACATACTCCTTAGATTCAATGATACGATCAATAAAACTATTCACTTGACTTTCATGACTATCAATGTGACCTGCCATAGAATTTCTTTCAGGTTCTTCCTCTATAAGAGGACTTAGAATTTCCTCTAACTTTCTTTTCAGTGCTTTTACTAAATCATGTCTACATTTTGGAAGAAAAAAAAAGAGTAAACTTATTACACATAAGATCAATTTTTTTTCTAATTTACTTACATTAAGGGTGTTTAATATATTCAAATAGGCTTTTCAATGTGTAGATATAGACATCAAATAAAGCTATTGAATGATGATGCTAATAATAAATCACATGTGAACTATTACTGATTATAAGTAAAGAAGTAAGGTTCCCCTTTCAGATATAATGATCTATAGTGCAGATGATGTAAGGTTAATCTGTTTCTATGGCTGGCAGTTAATGAGCGTCTCATGCGACCAGCACAGTGACCAACCACCTTTAATTTCCCCAACTAATGTCAGGCTACCATTAGATTTAGGTGGACACAGGGGCATCCTAAAAATACCAAAGTTCAAAATCCTATTCTTCTCTGAGATTCAAATCAGAGACCCTGGTTTTAAAGTAAAGCACTCAGCTAATGTTTCTTCAGCATTGAAGTTAATACAGGATAGCAGGGAATGGCTGTGTTCAGGGTTTGGGCCTGGGATGTATATATGTGAATATTGTGTCTAATACTGCAAAAATTACTTGTGAAAATTTTCATCATTTTCTTCCAAATGAACAAGTCTGTCTTCAGCCTGATCAAATGATTCAGTGTCTCGAATAATAGGTTCCCAGCTAATAATGAGTTCCCTCAAGGATCGTTTGAGATCATCTCCTTCTAGTCCTCGCATTGTCATGGTAGACCAAAATCATGAAGATGAATTTTAAGAAAGATTTACACTACTGAACATCAGTGTTATATATAAAGGACCTTGTTAGTGTAGTTGCATGGTCAAGAATATGAGCTGAAAATAATATTAATATTCATTTATAATTATATCTCATCTAAATTACTATTATATTATAAGACATAAATATGAACAGTGCCAGCCGTGGGTCGATTTTACTGATTGCTCCAAATTTACATCGACATATAACTATTAGTCGTGTTAGTGTACCATACGATTGGCGTAACTTTAATTATAAAACCATTGGCGCCTATTGCATTTGAGTTGCTTCTTATGCATGTTGTTGTATAATAAATGTTGATATGATCTTATTAATAATAATATTTGTTATTGTAAAAACAAAATTAGAATAAAGGGCTCGCAAGCATCCATTAAATTGGGCCCCGCAAATTGTAAGGCCGGACCCAAATATGAATATTAACTTGATAAGCAAGTGCTTATACACTACAGTAAAAATTTGGTAAGCCTAACTTTAAAATTGTGTTGAACAGAATAAAAGCTATGTGTATCTTATCAAATACATTTTGAATGTATAATTAATAAGTTAACCATTCTAGTTAATAAAAAATAAATCAACTGCTTTATTTATAAAGGACATTGTTAATGTTATAAGGTAAGGTGACCATGGCATATTAAATATTATTAATAATTATGTCTCATCAACGGTAGCATAGTTAAGCATTTTTATCAGTGTAAAGAAAAATAATTATAGGAGGCAATGAAATGAGAACAACATTATTGTCTCTGGATAAAGGTAAATGTATCCGCCATTTTGGACGCTGCTTGTTTCTACGCATAACTTGCCACTTTGTGTGCCAGATATAACTTGGGAGAAAAAAACATTTTAAAAATACAAATAGCGATCTAGAACAATATTATTGAATTAAATGAATTTAAATCAGTTAAAATTCATTATTACATATTTTAACACATCTCGTATAGTACAGACACTATTTTATACAATTTTATCACATCATTACATCTAATTGTTTTCGCTTTATTAGATCTAGTTGATAAAAATTCGCCCTAAAAATAAAATAAATAAATAAAATAAATACATAAAATAAAATAGATATAGGTTTGTGGGCCCTCTTTATAGATCTAGATCTGTATCTAAATCTAATGTAAAATATAAAATCACTAGAACTAAAATCTATACCTAGACGATAGACAAGAGTCTAGATATCAGGTATCTTTGACATTTATTTATTAGATGTGCCTCATTGAATGTGGCTGAGGCGCCAGCGAATCTAGAATCTACACATTTTTCAGTTTTTTAAATACCTTTCTTAACAATTTTTTTTTTTAAATGTATAAATATGGCCTTTTAAAAAAAATATTTCTAGATTTAAATATAACAAAGAAATCACAATATGTATCTTGAAAGGGGTAGACTTTTTTTTTTCTTACCGTTTATTATTTTTTTCCTGTGTGTTTATAAACACCAAACAGGTATATTATAAAAGTAGGTCATCTTGCGAATAGGTTAAAAGTTCAAGTCTTTAAAAAAAAAGAAAAGAATAACATGATTTTAAGAATAAGCACTAGCCATGATCATTTTTGTTTAAGACGTTTGTATAATGCGGTAGTATGATTTTGCAATGGCTGCCTGATCGTATGGTATATTAAATTATGCATTCGATGGTCCAGGGTTCGAACCCTGCTCGTGAGAGGTTGAACTAATATTCAATTTTGACGTAACATCCGGTATAAAACAATATTTTCGATTCCCAAGATTAAGGATGAGTACAGTGTTTGTACGTGACGGTTGCGACCTGCATATTTTCTCACATCTGATGCAAACAAAGCAGTCGTCCGCCGGGGGTTTACTTAAGTTTTCTTTACGGATCTTTTGCGCCTGTCTTCTTCATTGGTTTTTCTTTGGGCCTCACATGTGCGTCTCTCGGCTTCCTTGATAACTCTCCAACTGTCTCTTTTACAGGCCATCTGCTGCCAGTTACTTTCCTTTATGCCATTGAGAGTTAAATGACACCTCTTTTACGCCGCTAAGCTCGTTAAAAAAGATGCGGTCGTCCTACATACGGGATTGCAAATGCCCAACATGGAAGGCGAAGGCGTTTGGTGAGCTTTAGATGGCTTCCATAGAGCACCAAGGTCTATAGAGCCATAAAAAATTTGTCTAAGAATCACCGCTTTATAATTTATGATTTTTGTTGTTAGGTGAAGAGACCTATTCCGTCATACTATCAATTGGAAGTGATCAAAAGCTAGACGGTTGTCTTTTCCTCTAGACAGTGACGCATTATGGACACTGTTGCCAGTTACGTTGACATTGACTTCTGGAGCTGGGTTAATTAGTTCTGTTTGGGGACCTCTGAAGCATGACCTCCGTTGTTTTTTTTTTAAGGTCGATAGACAGCCCAAATGCAGGACAATGACGTAAACATCTATAAATATATATTGTAGTCAAAAGACATAGCCCTCAGAGCTAGGTTGTTGGAGGCCATAAGCGAAGCGAATAGGGAGGCCCTATTCAAAGTGAATAGGGTGGACCCAAATGAAATAGAACAAAAAATTAGACCAAAAAAAAAAGCAATAAATTATAAACCGTCCTGTATCTCTATCTTAATGAAAAAATAAGTTAAATTCATATAGGGCTTAGCACCGCTAGCACTTAATGTGCTTCTTAGGCCTATATATACCTATACGGCTCTTGATCACCAGACTAGAAATAACGTTTCGACATTTCACCAAAAGAAAGAAACAACAGTCTTCTAAAATATGTAGCTCTAGATCTAAACTTCGTAAACATTCGAAAATAAACCTTGACTAATAGTAGAGACTTAGAGCAAGGCTAGTTGAATAGAGTTCTGTTATGTCTGAGAACGAGGCTAGCAGACACAGAGCCAGAGAGTTCTGTTATGTTTGAGAACGAATCTAGCAGACACAGAGCCATAGAGTTCTGTTATGTTTGAGAACGAGGCTAGCAGACATAGAGCCAGAGAGTTCTGTTATGTTTGAGAACGAGGCTAGCAGACACAGAGCCATAGAGTTCTGTTATGTTTGAGAACGAGGCTAGCAGACACAGAGCCATAGAGTTCTGTTATGTTTGAGAACGAGGCTAGCAGACACAGAGCCATAGAGTTCTGTTATGTTTGAGAACGAGGCTAGCAGACACAGAGCCATAGAGTTCTGTTATGTTTGAGTACGAGGCTATCAGACACAGAGCCATTGAGTTCTGTTATGTTTAAGATTTGATCTATGTTTCGAACATTTTTCACCAAAAAAAGTTATTTCTTTGAGTCATGTGCGAGGCCCCCACCAAATCGAGACCTAACGCGGCTGCCTAGTTTGTCTAAAGCCGGCCCTGCTCCCTGGTTGAAATAACGTAAAGGACATAGCCTCTCTTTTGAAATCCTGCTAAGAACAGCTCCTGACTGGGAAAATTTTAGGGACGCGAACTGTCACAGCACGAAAGTCAAGGGAAAGATGATGATGATGATCAGAGCCAGATTTAACGGATGGCAGGCTGGGGGACTCCACAAGAAATAAGAAATGGGGCTCACAATGTAGAACAAAAATCCATATTTCGACGGGTCAGCAACTTAACGTTTTTTCTTTTAAAAGTTTTTGTATTAGGCCTACAGTTGGCAACACTGTCGGGGTTTAAAAAGAGTCCGTTTATAGTGACCTCGTAATGTACAACAGTAAGTCTCTCTTTACATTTAGCCTACTACATTGCGTAAACCCTAAAAATGTTAATTTTTATATTACTAAATTATGCATATTAAATAATTTGATTTATTTTTTTTAAAGAAAAAAAAATTACAATTACTCTCTTTTTTTAATAAATGGCGCTTGCTTTTATAGATGTTAGTATTTTTTTTTTATCAATAAGTAGAATTTATTAATTAACGCTTTCTAAAAAGTGTATTGGCGAAAATGGGGCTCCACATACTTAAATCCGGCACTGATGATGTGAACAAAGACAGGCCTTTTCGCTATAGTCATAATTCTTGTTTACTTTCACAAAGTTTGAATTTGTACGCATTCTCCAGTAGGCCTACACATAGTGATCTGAAAAGAGATGCCGTATTAGTGAAGATAACGTAGCAAGGAATTTTACCTTCGATGACCTATTTTTGTGGCGGCTATGGTGTTCAGAGTTTCTCCAACTTTTTCAGTTCAGGGACCTCTTTACAATTTAAGCCATGCGATGTTAGCGGACCACTGTTTTGGAACTGCTTTGTTAAGTAACTTACATTAAGATCTCGAAACCATAAAGCGATATCGAAAATCCGATTTCACATTGACATGCACTGTGCGCAATCTAGTTGCAAGTGCAACGCCTAAATTCGGTCTTCAGAAAGCGAAACCTTCATTAAACTAATTTCACCGGATACACCAAAAAAGTGTTCTTTTTATGAATTTGCTTCCATTTTACAAAAATCTCCCATTGAATGATAGTGTATAATTAATAGTGATATATATATTTATATATTTATATATATATTTATATATAAAAATATTTAATATTTCACAATGGAAAAAACAACAACATTATATAGGCTTGAAGGGATTGGACAATGGGAGCTTTTCATTGTTCCGTAACAGTTCAGTACCGTATATTTATACTAATGATGGGGAAAGTTGGGGGGGGGGGGTGATTTTCTACAATTAAGACTTGGTCACGGTTAAATGCACCAAACAAAATATGTAATTATAACCTTTATGGTGCGAACTGACTCGAGTCGGTGTAGCCAACTGGGTTACCATGACAATAGAAACTAGCTGTGTTGTAAAAGGAAACAGTAGCCTAATTTCTAAACCGTTGGGGAGCAACGATGGCCTCTTGTGATTTCGAACCTGCGGCAAGGCCATCGCGATTTTAAAAGATACGGACTTCGTGAAGGAGGAGGGAAGTATAAACCATACAAACTATCAGGGGGGTATAAAGTGTCCAAGGTCATATAAATAGAATGAAATGTTGAACATGGCTCATGTGATAATACTTCCCCCTTTTTTTTTTGTTGCTTTTGTTGAATCTGTATACTGTTACTGTATGAGCGTTAATACAACTTTTTGTTCTCAAAGTTCAGATATTTAAGACAGATATATATATATACAGAGAGAGAGAGAGAGAGAGATTTATTAAATAAATAGGAAGAACGGAAGAACACGACAGTCGTTTCTGAGTTTATAAACTAAAACACATGTAACTCATGAGTGATTCAATAATAAAAGTGGTGTGACTATTTGAGATAACGAAAGGTTAATTATCGTTCTGTAGTATATCTATGTTCGTTGACCTCTAGGCCCAAATTCTAATTACATCATACAGACTTGTAATGCACCAGTTCACTGGCCTTTTTTTTAGTACACGTGTTACCGTTTTGATCAGGCCATTGAAATCCTTACAAACTGGCAATCTCAAGAGTCTTATCTATGTTCTACTTTGTCACTGCTGTCTTGACTTCTACGTTTTAATAACACACATAGGAATCAAGTCTCGAGACCTTACAAAAGTTGTATGCATAATATAGGCTATATTATGTCTAGGCTACGTATTCTTTTAGACAAATCAGATTTTTTTTTTTACGCAGCGTTACTCAAACTGGCACGGAAAAGGGGGGGGGGGGGCTTAAATTGAGAACGCGCTGACGACGGAGAATTTTTTTTTAATGACAAAAAAAAATGTTGTCTTTGCATCCCCGTAATGAACTATTGGTAATAAATTATTTTGTTTGGTATCTCGAACAAGGGAAAGCAATTGTTGTGGTGTTGGTATTAATAGATGTTGTAAAATGTAGAAATGAGTAATAACTCACACTCAAGGCCTTGCGGGTCACTAACACTCACAACATATAATACATCTAGAAAATGACTTGATAAGACTTGTCAACTTGAAATATACTTTAATCCATAAAGAAGGGGCACAGTCCACTGTCAACAGTTCCTAGTAAACACAACGTCTTGCCTATGCTAAAAAAGTGCATCTCCAACTGCCTTAGTCATCTTTATAAGCTGTCGTCTGCGTCTTAGTGAACACAAACCTGAAAAAATAGGATGAGACTATAGAAACAAAGATAACTATACAGAGTTGTTAGCGCGTTGGCTTGAGAAGCCCAAGAAGGCTTGAGCCATGAGTTCGAATTCAAGTCGTTCCACTTTTTTATTTTATAAAGGATTTTTAGCGGCCCCCGAAAGGGGAAAAGACTATTAGTTTTGTGTGAAATGTCTGTCCGTCTGTCCCGTTTAGATCTCGTAAACTAGAAAAGATATTGAAAATCCGACATCACAATATTTTAGACCATTCAAAGTTCTGATGCAACGGCTACTTTTTTTTTTCCTGAAAGCGAAAATTCTAATTTTAAAATCAGTTATGCAAGCAGTTTTTTAAAGAGAAAAAGCTAATTAGTATGCATCATAAGTTAGACCTAATTTAAAACGAATAGTAATCTTTTAAACTCCATTTTCGTGAACTTTTTTTGTTATATAGCGGAAATTTTTTTTATTTTTTTTATTATTATTTAGAATTCGAATATGAGATTGAGCCTGTTCAAAACAATTACATTATTTATTCCGAACCGAGGGTCCCGGGTTCGAATCCTGGTGAAGACTGGGATTTTCAACTTCTGAGTCTACCCAGCTTTAATGGGTACCTGACATTAGTTGTGGAAAAGTAAAGGCGGTTGTTCGTTGTGCTGGCTACATGACAACCTCGTTGGGGCACTACACAAGATCTGTTAGCCTTCTTTCTCCATTCTTATTTCTCATTTGTCTTTGTTATAATTTCATTCGGATGTTCTTTCTGAAAATATTGAAGCCTGCCTGGGTGGACTACTCGTCGTGCGGTTTGCGCACTGGACTGTCGTTCGGATTTATCGACGGTCGAAGGTTCATACCCTGCCTGCTCCCATCCCCCGTCGTCCTGCGGGAGGTTTGGACTAGGAAGAAAGCTATCTTCAACTCTGAAGGAACATCCCAAATTATATAAAACATTTTACTTCGGGAGCCGATTTTGAGTTTGTGTTTCCACACAAACTGTCTTTTGTAACCTTGTTTTTTGTTAGTCTAGATTTATTACAGATTTTATTAAATGACTGATACAAACTAATTGATACAAGTAAGCCTCTGGTTTCTTTTTTAAAGTATTTAAAAAAAATAATTTTTGTTATATATTTTTTGTTCAACGGAGTTTTTTCATCTAAAGATTAACACAAATAGGAATGTGATAGGGGTCTACATTTTTAGTTAATTTAAGAATTTCATAACAGCCTATTGGAAAAAAACTTGCATAGAGAATAGTGTAGACTTGTCAAATATGTCTATGTTTGGAGAAGAAATCGAAAAGGACTAGACTTTTATTAAAATTTGAGATTTCTCCTTCTTGAAAGAAGATCAATAGTATCTAACTTAAAAACTGCTGAATATCAGAAGATGACGACAAACTCGGGACCATCTCACAAAAGCACAATGTGGGATATATTCAAGCTTAGTGAACATAACAATAGCACAAAATAAAGGAGGATTAAACTTAATATTCTCTATCATACTAGCCTCTGGGGAGGATCGTTAACCCTTTTGCACTTGGTAGGTTTAACACTAAAATCTTGCAAGAGTCATTGAAGGCCATGTCTCTTTAACTCACAGCCTACGCCACAGCATTATTTGAATTATTAACTGATTGAATGCTTTATAATAATGAAGGCTCTGTGGACGAAACACATTTATCAAAGTCAGACATAACACGAAAGCTGATAAGAGGAAAACGGAAGCAAGGCCGTCCACGTCCTATAACATGGCATCGCACCTTTTTAGAAGACCTTCGTCTTTTTTGGAAGAATAGCAATGGGCACCATGAGCTTGGAAGAGACTGTGGAAGTCGTCTAGGGTCGATCTCTGTGAAGAAAGCTTGCTGCCCTAAGGTCGATCTCTGTGGAGAGAGCTTTCTGCCCTAAGGTCGATCTCTGTGGAGAGAGCTTTCTGCCATAAGGTCGATCTCTGTGGAGAGAGCTTTCTGCCCTAAGGTCGATCTCTGTGGAGAGAGCTTTCTGCCCTAAGGTCGATCTCTGTGGAGAGAATTTGCTGCCCTAAGGTCGATCTCTGTGGAGAGAATTTGCTGCCCTAAGGTCGATCTCTGTGGAGAGAGCTTACTGCCCTAAGGTCGATCTCTGTGGAGAGAATTTGCTGCCCTAAGGTCGATCTCTGTGAAGAAAGCTTGCTGCCATAAGGTCGATCTCTGTGGAGAGAGCTTGCTGCCCTAAGGTTGATATCTGTGGAGAGAATTTGCTGCCCTAAGGTCGATCTCCGTGGAGAGAGCTTGCTGCCCTAAGGTTGATCTCTGTTGAGAGAGTTTTCTGCCCTAAGGTCGATCTCCGTGGAGAGAGTTTGCTTGCCTTAAGGTCGATCTCTGTGGAGAGAGCTTGCTGCCCTAAGGTTGATCTCTGTGGAGAGAGTTTGCTGCCCTAAGGTCGATCTCCGTGGAAAGAGCTTACTGCCCTAAGGTCGATCTCTGTGGAGAGAGCTTGCTGCCATAAGTTCGATCTCTGCTGAGATAGCTTGCTGCCCTAAGGTCGATCTCTGTGTAGAGAGCTTGCTGTCCTAAGGTCGATCTCTGTGGATCGAGCTAGCTGCCCTAAGGTCGATAGGGTTAGGGATATTAATGTAACTTAATTCTACTCAATAATAAGGAAAGTACAATATCAATGTTAGTTCCTTTGAGTCATGTAATTTTTTATTTTTCATGTAATGAAATAGGCCTAGGCCTATATTGTCAAGCAGCACGAGTTTGTGTGTGAAACATAGTTCCATGTGTGAAATTTCAGCTGGCTAGTAAAAGTTGTCAAACTAGATGATTTCAATGTTTCATTCTTGACTATGACCATAGTGAGAAGAAATATAGTGGGAACTGACAAATTGAAATAGATGCTTAAGAACTGTATGTAGGAAATTAACGTATATTAACTGAGGAAACAACAACATATAGCCAAGGTTTCGGAGTCCCGGCTTATGATGATGCTGCTCCCCCCCCCAAAAAAAAAAAAAATCTAAAGGGAAGCGGTTCTCAAAGTTAGTTCGCGTCTCCCTTGAGGTCATGAGTCCTGACCTGCTGATTCTGCCATATTTGAATTTCGCTATAGTTATAATTTCATATTTGAGTATTAATTATATATAGCTCCTCCTTCGTGGTCGAAGATGAGCACATTTCTCATTTCTTATGGACTGTAAAATCCAATCCTCCATTTAAAAAGCCGGCCGCATACGTGGCACTAGTGAGTTAGGTCAGTTGCAGATAGGCCTGCTTCTTATCTCAGCTTTTTGTTGGTTCGGCGCTCTTTCGTCCTGGCCACTCTTCTTGCTTCAAATCTCGAGACTCCAAGACTCACAGCTTCACGCCATGAGGAGCGATCGAGAGCTAGTGCTTCCCAGCCGTGAAAGTCGATATAGCATTCCTTGAATGAGATCTTGAGAGTGTTCTGTGTAGCGCTTGTATTGGCCTCCCTGGGAGCGCTTTCCTGCACACAACTCACCTACAGAAGTCGTTAGAGAAGGCGTTTGTCTGGCATGCGGACTGCATCGAAGTTGGGACCTTTTTACTGTCGCATTGATACTGTACATGTTGGACAGCTTTAAGATTTCTGTGTCTGGTATGTTGTCGGACCAACGCACCTTATATATACTCCTTGGACAGCGTAGGTGGAAGGAGTTTAGCTTTCTGGAGTGGCGGGAAAAAAGGGTCCAGGACTCTGATGCATATAGGCGTGACGGGAGGACTACAGCACTGTAGACTTTCAGTTTTATAGATATGCTGAGTCCTCTCCGTTGCCACACTTGTTCTTGAAGTCTGCCAAAAGCAGCACTGGCACAAGCAATACAGAAGTATTAATTATAAAGTAGAAATGACCTCGTATAATTGTACTAAGAGACACAATTAAGACTTTTCAGTTGAAACAAATATTAAGTGCCATCTTATCTTATAAATTACAGTTGTTACTTCAAAAAGATGATGATTAAGTTTTTATCTCTGGAGTAGGGGAAAAATTACACATGGGGATGACAAATAAAGGAGTTCTCTAGTCTGCGACATGGGGATGACAAATAAAGGAGTTCTTTAGTCTGTGACATGGGGATGACAAATAAAGGAGTTCTCTAGTCTGTGACATGGGGATGACAAATAAAGGAGTTCTCTAGTCTGTGACATGGGGATGACAAATAAAGGAGTTCTCTAGTCTGTGACATGGGGATGACAAATAAAGGAGTTCTCTAGTCTGTGCTACCTTTAATATTTTTTCCATGCCTCATCCGTAAACAGCCGACTTCAAAATGAGATCCTTTGAACAATTAAAATAAAAACCAACCTTATTCACACACACGCTAGTATAACGAACACATCCGATACGGAAAACCTGTACAGGTGCTTCTGAGTTGATCAACCCTGATTGCATCCCCCCCCCTCACCCAATCCACCCAGGTTATTAATGGCGTCCCATCTCGTTTCGTCTGATGTTGATTTAAGAATAAGGTGAGGCTATGAACAACAAAAGCCTTGGCCATTGGGTCACTGCTTGACCTACATTCAAACTGACCATGACTTCCATGAGTGTACCTTGCACAAGCCAAATGTTATGTCATTTTGATGTGTGTGCGTGTTTTAATCCTCGTAATCTTAACAAATGATAAAAATGACTATCATTTAAAAAGACATAAACCCACCCAGCAAGGGACAAAAATATATGGTCCGTTTCTAGTCTCAAAATTAAAAAAATAAAAAATCGCATGCGCTGTCAGCAATATATGCTGAGCGAATGAGAAAGCAGCGAGTTAAGAAAAGGCGGAGCCTGTGAAACGTGGAAAATTTCGTTAGAGAGGTCTGTTACTAGATCTAGATCTAGATGTAGATCTATTAGTGTGTGACTAAAATTAGATTTGCATTGTTACTACATTATTAGGCGACCTTATAAATAGGCTTTAGATTTTAGAGTAACCTGTATAAATAAGTTTGTGTCTGGTTTTTATTCGCAGTACAAACAACGGTTACCAAGGGAACATAATTTACACTCATTAGTCATTACATTTTTTTTCAGTCATCGATTATTTTCGTCCACACAAGTAAACAGAACAAAATGCCGGCAGGTCAGTCTCTTTGTTTTCATTCTGTAGAATTAGAGTAGACCAACATATTTAGATATAGAATAGCCTAGATTAGATATATTTATTAAATGTAACAAAATATTCTCATAGTACAGTGAGCTACTAGACTGTAGACAAGTGTAGTGTAGTCCGAAGATCTAGATCTAGAAAAAATAGATGACAGATAATGAGATATCATAATCATAGATTTAGATATTTTGTTTGTTTGTTTAGAAACTTTAGTAGATCTATTATTTAGGCTATACAAATTCAATACAAATAATTGCCAAATGCCATTGAAATCCATAACAAAGTTCCCTATATATTTATAAGGAACTGTGAGGAACTATTAGGAATCTTGACTAGATAAATTAATAGATCTATTTCAGTTGTGTTGTACGTAGGCCTATATTTTTTTTTAGGCTTTAAGTTTAAGATTTTTAAAAGTTAACATTTAATTAACAGTATGCTAAGGCTAAGTAGTAGGCTATAGCCTGACCTTATACTATTTTAGTATTTATAGTGTTATAAACATTAGAGTCTAGACTTTTTTTCTGTGTCGATGGAAATTTGAATATGCTAAAATCTTGATACGTGTATAAAACAAAACTAAAATCGGTTCTTTATTTGAAAATTATTTGCAATATGCATCTCATGATATATTTCTAGATCTATCATGTGTATACTGTATAGTATATGTCTACGCCATTCTTTTAGCCGGTAATTCGCCGGTAGCGTAAATTTTGACCTATTTTGGAACTAGGTCATATATCAGCTGTTCTTTAGTTAGGAACGCTGTTTCTTTATAATATAGATCTAGTAGACCTAGGTTTGCTATTTTTGTATTTTGATCTACGTCTCTTTCTCTCCCCTCCCCCTGCCTCCACTCTCATGATGTGTAAGGAGCCAATCATTTTGCACAGTTCTCAGACCATACACTACTATCCTTTGACCTGTCACCTTTGTATTGAAGCTCAAAATAGATGATAATGATTTCGGATAAGCCCGATAAAAGAGCTACGAAGATTTAAAAACTTAAACATGAATATTCCAAATAAGAAACCGACATCGCTCATAGATTATTGATGTATATGAATAGATCTACCCCACAGGACCACTCGAGGGATCCTCATATAACTGTTATCATCTGACTTAACTGTATCATAATTATAATATGAATCAAGGTTAACCTAGATCTAGGCCGACTAGGCGTTCTAAACTATAATGTTACACTCACACGGTCATTGACGTCAACTTCAAGTCTATCATTATGAATATACTATCAATCACTCTGTAAACTAGATCTAGACATAGAATTAATTCTATGTCTAGATAAATATTACTATTTAGGTCCTATGTAGATGTACTACGTTTACTAGGCACATGGGTATGAATTTCCTGCCACACGGCTACAGAAAAAGCTACTTTTGTTATCTTAATCCTATTCTTTAAATCTAAATACCAGCAAATCTAGTTTATAAGTAGAATCCTCTGGAAACGGCTGGATTGATTTACCTATCAATGGCATACCAGGAAAACTCTGGTTCGACGATCTAGTTCTCCTTCTTTGTCTCTCTGGAACCTCCCTGCATCCTGTGCATTGTTATGTTCCCTGACAGACTTTTGATTTGAATTGAAACAACGTTTTATAATGCTTTTTCCTCGACACACACATGCATACATACTTTTCACCGTAAATTAAATTATCACTTACTTCTATGTACAATTTCTTCTTTAGTTTCTTAATTTAATATTGCCTTTCTAACGGACCCCCACCCCCCGCTTTTACAATATTATTGGCCCTTTCTTTATTATAGTGACACCCCCTAATTTTTTTTAGCAGTCTTCAAGGGATTGACCCCTCCCTACTCACTTTTCTATTCTTGAATTCTATATATAGCACCTTTGGTTATTTTATTTTGTATTTTTTGCATCATTCAATCATAAGGCAAGTAAAGTACCGTATTAGACACTGGACACCATCAATTTTAGGTCTGAAGGAGGGAAAATGAATTTTTGGAAGACCTCATTTGAACTATCTTTTTTTATGATATTAGGCTAAGTTTTGTTCTTTACTAAAAGGAGGGGGAAATGAAAATACAATATGACTTTAGATAAATTAAAAATGGGTTGACTTTGTGAAAAAAGAAAGAAAATATGCTTTAAAATATGATAGTCTTACTTTTTGTGCAATTTCTATTTATGCTTTGTATATAGAATGCGACCTTTTGAGGAAATACAGAAAATAGAATACTAAGGTAAAATAGAATGCTTGGTGGTTTTCTCAAATTGCTGTGTTCAAGCTGTGCAAGTCTGTCAAAACCACATCTTTGCGACCACTTTAGAAGTAAAGTAACCTGTTTACAAAATTTCATTTGAATCTGTACAGCAGTTTATTAGATCTCCTGATACAAATATCAAGGAATCATTGAAATTTTGCACTAATAAAATAGTTTGTATCCTCAAAACTAGATTTATGATTTTGACCAAAACTTAGTAAGCATGGTGTTTTCTGATTATCTTAAGCACAAATAGATTTTAATAGATCTATTATAGTGTCAACCTGGTGCTGCTTGTTACTGTAAGAAAAAGATCTAGAATCTAGTAGGTGAACATTAAAAAAAATAATTTTTAAATTAAATCTTTTATTTTATTTTTAAATGATTACTTTTACATTTTAGACTTACATTAAAATTACAAAGTTACATTTTTTATCATCAGAAGTTCGACAAGCCATGTTGGACTATTGGAAGGAGCACTCAAAAGAAGGCTCTGTTAAAGAAATGATGCTCGACACTTGTGCAGAGGAACTGACAAAAGAAGAACTTCCAGAGATTTTATCTTATTTGCCAGATTTTAGAGGGAAGACAGTCCTAGAACTTGGAGCTGGCATAGGGTAAAGAAACAACAACATACATTTATTATTTTTATTATTGAATTTTATCACAAATAAATTATACAAATGGTTAGATAATATTGGTTTGATTCAAATTAAAAGGTCTGTATAAAAGAAAATGACAACATTTCACAGGCGTTTCACAGCCGAGATTGCAAAGAAGGCAGAGAAAGTGATTGCCGTTGACTTTATGGAAGACTTTGTAGAAAAGAATAGAAAGGCAAATCATCACTTTGGAAATATTGAGTTTGTTGTTGCAGATGTAACCAAGATAGAAAGGCAAAGTGAAAGGTGAGGATTAATGCATTGTTCTGTTATGACTCATACACTGTATCTGGGGTGAACACACAACTTAGTTTCCTAGTTTGTTAAAAGCTTTCCATTGCCATTGAGTGACAAGTTAATTCTTTAGAGTTGGATAGCAAGCAAATAGTTTTACTTAGTTACATTTTATTTTAGTCTTACAATAGTCTACATATAAATAAGATACTGTTAGTATTCAGTCCAATTTTAAGCAATGTGTTAAAAAAAATTTCTTTTTTTCTTTAGTGTTGACTTTATTTTTTCCAACTGGCTACTGATGTATCTAGAAGACAAAGAAGTCCAAGATCTGTTTGGTAAACTTTTGTCATGGCTCAGACCTGGTGGTCAATTGTTTATAAGAGAATCCTGTAGACATCAGTCTGGTGAGAACATTGTTTTCAAGAATTAAAAAATAATGAAGTAACTTGCTAGTATACAATCTATTTTAAATCAACATGTTCATTTATTCAAAGAAAGATTATTATATTCAAACTAAACCTCAAGCAAAATGACAGTCTATGAGAGCAATTAGGGATTGAACTGTAAACCATCAAACAAATATAGCAATAACATATCCAAAATTGTCATTCTGTGTCAAACTTTTAATTTTTTTTTTATTAAAGTTAAACAAGCCTGTAACATTAAATAAACAATATCCAAAAGTGTTATTATCCCCTTATAACAAAGCTGGGCACTCTCCAATGGCTTACTGCACAATTTGATAACCATTGTCTAATTATTTCCTTGATGAATTATTTTTAGCTTTGGGACATGAGATTGTTGAAATAGTTCAGAGTGTGACTTATGCAATTTCATTACCCAGATTTGACAATCTGCCAGCACAGAAATCTCATAAACAAACAAAGTGATTGAATCAGAAAGGTGATTGAGTCAGAGGGAATTGAATAAGTTATTGAAGCAGAGGAGATTCGCTATTTATAGCAATAATTTATTAATTATAATAATCTGAGAGAAGGTTTCTGTGCTGTCTTTATTTGCTATTCAAATACAGCTCATCTCTAGTTAAATTTAAAATTCCTAGGTTATATCAAGATTTGAACCTTAATAACTGGTCTTCATTCATAGCTTTGATTTTAATTTAAACAAAAATTTCAGTCTTAAATATTTTTTTTTAGGTGACAAAGACAGAGGGGCGAATCCAACCCAATACAGACAGCCTGAATTGTATGAGGCATATTATTCATCTGTCACTCTGCCATGTGATGCAGATAATTTCTATGGATTTGATCTCGTTGTTTCAAAGTCTGTCCACACATACATCAAGGTAAAAACAAAAGATTCTTTAGAAGTGGGTTAAAAAAAATTCACTTAAATCTAAGTATTCTCCTACAGTTAACTATACATATGTTAGGATCTCTTTTTTTTTCTTTTTATAGATGCATTGCTATAAAGATGAAAATGTTACTTTCCATGCATATGTAGTAATGATTTGTCACCACTAGACATCTATTATAATTATTTATTTATTGTTTTTTTTTTTGGTCATTAGAGAAAAAAGAACAATAACCAAATGCTTTGGCTTCTGGAGAAAGTTAAGAAGGATAACTCTCAACTTCATGGTTTCAAAAGTTTCAGGGAGTTTCTCGACAAACAACAATACTCAACTCGAGGCATTCTCCTCTATGAAAAAATATATGGCAAAGCCTTTGTCAGTACTGGTGGACTAGAAACAACTAAGGTACTGATCTACTTATAAACATCACATATTTTGATTAGAAAGGAGACTCATTTTATATACTATAAATTGTTGACTTTGTAATATGTTCACATTGCAGGAATTCGTGGAGATATTAAATTTGCAGCCTGGACAGAGAGTATTGGATGTGGGTGGGGGTCTAGGTGGAAGTGCCTTTTATATGGCAAAGGTCAGTTTTAATTCAATCATTTTACCGCGTAACAAAAAAGTGATGGATAAAAGCATTACATTTTATTCAACTGTTTTTGATCAAATTTATGAAAATCTTTTTTTTTCTTCTAGAACTTTGGTGTCAAAGTGATGATCATAGATTTGTCTTCCAACATGACTCACATTGGCCTAGATAGAGCTCAGGAGGCAGGGTGTGGTCCTGATGAAGTCGTCTTTGAAGTCGCAGATGCCACAAAGAGAGAGTATCCAGCTGAGTCATTTGATGTGATCTACAGCCGTGACGTCATCCTTCACATAGCTGACAAATTGGCTCTATTTAAAAAGTTTTTTGTAAGTTATTGTGTACGTTGAGCTTACATTATTTTCATTTGTCCTTTTTGTTCATGAAAAACATTTTAACATTTAAGTTTTGCTCAAAGGTCTAATTTATTTGTTAAGTACAAAATGTTTAGTCGCAATTTTATTTTCAGTGAATTATTAAACAAAAAACAAACTTTCATTAATAGCCTAATTGTTGAAAATTGCAATTATTCAATGGGATGTAGGGACAGTTTTCTCGGCCTGATGCTGTGACACACTAAATGGGTCTGTTCATTAAACTTACTGATTTATTTGACAGTGCTGGGGATCTTGCAATTGTTCTCCCAAGACTATTTTGGGTGGATATCTTTGGATGGGCAATATTTGTCAAATATACTTTTGTGGTTTTTCCACTTTATTTAACACATGTTTTAAAGCTCACTCATTCATTTAAATTGAATTTGTGATGTTTAATATGTCAATAACATTTGTTCAAGGATAAGTCTAAAAGAAAAAAAAATATTTTCAAGAATAACAAATATTTTTTCTATTTTTTATAAGATATAATATCAGGTGACCGAGCCTCGCTCGGATGAATAATTTGTTAAGGAAGGATATATACCCGAAGTCATTTCGGGAATATTGTTGTAATTACGAAAATGAACGATCGGGTAAAGACTATCAATCCCAAGAGTTGCTTTTTCGTTCTGTCAGTTCTCAATGTAATTGTACATGGCGAATAGAATAGAAAGTCCTCCAACAGTAGGCCGATAGAAAACCACAGCTTACATCTTAACGTTTTACATTGCTTCTTTCGCGTTAAACTATTGGTTTATTGTTGTAATTACGAAAATGAACGATCAGATAAAGACTACTAATCTGAAGAGTTGCTTTAGTGTTCTGTTAGTTCTAAATGTAATTATACATGGCGATTAAATACAAAGTCTCTTAAGTCCTCCTATTGTCTAGACCAACCACAGCTCACATCCGTCTTATAGTTTTACAATTTTAATTTAATTATGGAATAGTATATATTCATTATGGCTTTAGTACGAAACATCAAGTGACGCAAATCTCTACGTTATAGGGTAAAACAGGCACTTTGTAACAAAGTAAAATGGCAAAATTTTTCTTAATAGACTTAAATCATTGCATTAGTTTTCTAAAGAAACGTTTCCGTGGGGCACCTCTGTTACGACGAAAAATATGGTTTATAATTAAATCAAAAGAGGCTGCAGCGTACGTAAACTCGTTAACCGCTAGAGGGATATCATGTTTAGTGTGAGCAAGTAAGGCGTAGAGAAGCTGTGTTATGACCATTTCCTTTATTTTGGTATAGGACAGTAGACACCGAAGCATGAACACATGGTAATAATTCACTAGCAAAATAATAATAATAATAAGGGTTGTCGTCGAGTCCAAAAATTAATAAGGATTGCAGCTGTGACCTAGATCCAGGGCAAGCATAACCATTGTCCGCAATGATTGATTAAGGTTTTTTTTTAGTGTCTGCGACTGTCCTCGGCAGCAGATTTTCTTTTGGTGTCAAATAAGTATCCGCGGCCTTTGTATAGAAGGAATTCTTTAAGTCCGACATTTACACTGGACAGAGCAGTATCCTGTATGGGAGACGAATCTCAGACGAACGTATGCCAAAGTCAGTCTTTTTTGGTGAGCTAAAAAGTGGTTGACGTAACACCGTAAAGCTTAAAAGACCAGCTTAGGCGCCAACTTGCCTTAGTTGACATAGAAGATAGCACATGGTTGCATGCGGCCTCAGAACGAGACAGCTGGAGGTCACCAGCAAAATAAACAACAAAGTAAAAGGTATCCATATCTGCTCTACGCAATTAAAGAGTAAACAATTTATTAAGCACTTAAAACACAATAACTTATCATGCATCGGTACATTTAATTTCATTACTTTTCTTTCATAGTTCCATAAAAAATCAATCTACAGTAAGATGGTGCGCAAATGTTTAATTAGGTCTAATGGTTCTTTAAAACTTAGTCTTGTTTGCAAAGAAATATTTTAGTGTACTGCGATAAGCCTAGTGACGTAAGCAGCGTTTTTCCTGTTTACGTCATGGAAAATTTTCATTCATAAAACATTCTAGCCAAAATTAATTTTTCGATAATGAGGCATTTTCAAACCGATATAACGGTCGACCTCGAGTTTTCCCGATGTGGCCAATGAGTTGAGAATTATTTTCTCATTAATATGCACGTACCTTGAAATTTTAAAGAAAATCGTTAGAGCCGATTTTGAAATAAAATTTATATATAAATATATATACATACATACATACATACAAGAATTGCTCGCTCAAGAGTATAGGATATATATTAATATATATATATATATATACAAGGGCGTAGCCAGGATTTTTTCGGGTGGGGGGGGATTTTTTCTCCCACCCCCCGACCCCCTTCCCCGCGAAATTTTTTTAATATGTATTTATGTGTGTGTGTGTGTACATAATCTTTATTACATTCTGACCCTTCATTCTTTTGGAAGACGTTTATTGTGCCCTAGAATAGGTTCTTGCATGAGTTAGTGGAAAAATTGTAGATTCCCCGCCACTATTAGCAAGGGGGTCTGGGGGAGTGCTAGGAGCTCACCCAGCGCGGGGCAAAGCCCCGCCGCCAAGCACTATTTTTGGTATTGAAAGCTAACAAAATGCATATTTTGAGGTATCTACAATGCATTTTCCTGCTATTAAAAAGTTTTATTTCAAAAAACTAATGTGCTATTCTTACTGACTTAGACCCTCCCGCGCCGTTCGTAGCATTTGATGTCAAGCTGTTTCCATAAAAATCTGTCACTGGTAATATCTGAAGCCTCTTTCCACCTGCTATCTGCTATGAAAACCTCCATGAATGAATGGAGTCAAGTTGTACAAGGATATCATTGCAATTCTTCTTATGCGTAATTCATTTTGTCGGAGAACATGTCCCGCAAACCTCATGCGTCACTCTCTCACAATCTTACTAAGGGGTCGACTCCCAGTTCGGCATAGGATTTCCTTGATTTAGACCCGATCTCTATAACTGACTCCTAAAATCTGTCTTAGCCATCTTTGTTGTGCCACATTTAGTGTTTTTCAATTTCAGCAGATGACTATTCACTGCAGTTTATTAATGGAGCCCTGCCACTGGTAAAAATGTGTAACCTCTCTTGAATACGCTCTTGGAATTAAGTGACTGTAGTTTGCTTTAGATTTTATATCGAAAAGAGAAGTTTTATCGTCAAAATCATCTGTTGGGGTTTTCCACCTCAAAATGCTCTGTAGGGGGATCTTAAACTCAAAACCATCTGGAGGGGTTTTAAACTTTAAAAAAAAGCCATCTGTAGAAGAGGGGTTTAAACTCAAAACCCCGGATTGGATTGGCTACGCTCAAATAATTTTAGTGTGTAATTTGCTTTTTTTTATATTGAAGAGATATTTTTTAGCTTCAAACCCCCCCCCCGGCTATGCCCATGTGTATATATATATATATATATAATTTTCTTGAAAACAAAAAAAGAAAAAACAAGCAATTGACTTTTGCATGTATTTTACAGAAATACCTGAAACCTGGAGGCAAAATTCTTATCTCTGATTATTGCTGCAGTCCTGATTCACATTCAGAAGAGTTTAAGGCCTATGTCAAACAAAGAGGTTATTATCTACTGTCCCCACCTGCTTATGGAAAGGTTAGTCTTTGTTCAGAAATATTTTTGAAAAGTTCCATGAATATATTTCATGTTAAGAATTATGTGTCTGGTATTCCATATTTTAAAAGTAAACACTTTTCAATTTCACCAGGTTCTGGAAGCTGCTGGATTCATTAATGTTATAGCAGAAGACAAGACAGATCAATTTTCTGATATTCTCAACACAGAAATTGAACGAACAGAAAGAATTAAAGATGAATTTATCAAGGTTTGAATGCTTGTTAAATTATGTTTTAATATCTTTTTTTAACTTGTTTATTTATTTCTTGCCTTAACTAAATTGTTAATAATTCATATTGAAATAAAGGCATACTATGGTTTATAATACAAAGGCTCTTTTTATCAATAAAAAAAGATATTGAAAACATTCAAAAGAATTAGCTACCGGGTACTTTTGCTTTTAATTTTCAAACCTTTTCTTGACAATCTTTCTTAATATTAAATTTTGCACAATTACCTTTTTGTTCTCTCTTTCTGTTTAAAAATGATGTAGTTAGTTTGAAAATTTATATCTTCTGTTACATATTTTAATGATTCATTTCAAAATTTTTGTTTTCATCCTCTTAAGGAATTTGATGAAGATGGCTACAGAACAATAGTGGATGGATGGAAAGAGAAAAAACATCGAGTTGAAAGAGGGGATCAAAGATGGGCTTTGTTTTATGCTGTGAAACCATGAATGTCGAGGCATTTAAAAAAAAACTATTGAAACCTCAAAACTGAAGTAACTCTGCACCTTGCTGTTTCTAGTCAGTTCTAGAATAGTACTTTCACATTCAAATGCTACTGTTATGATTACAATGGTACATGATTACAGCACCCAAATGGGCATTTTTCAGTGGCAACTATTAGCTTATATATCCTGCATTTATTATACTGGTAGGACTAATGCTTGCTAATTGTTTGCAAAAAATTTAACACATTTCTGGTGTTTTCTAGTGATAAAATAATATACATTTTTTTATTACTGAAAAGTGTTCAATGCAATCCACATGACTATGTTAAATATTTGTTGGGACAATGATTAGTTGTATTTTACGAGTTTGTCTTCCATAAAAAAAAAACACAAACTTAATCTTGGGCATTGTGTAAATATATGAGAGTATTACCTAGTTTTGACAGTTACTTCATATTACATTATATTGTCTTTTCTAATCAATAAATATTAGCTCGTACTAGTATTTAGTTTATATGCTATTTACTATTTTAAAAAAATATAACATAGTTATCAAAGTTTTGTTGTGCTTTATAAACTTCAGAGGATTTTATTTTAATTTTTATTTGAGAAATATCAATTCATGAATGTAAACTGAAAACAATTCTCATTATCTGAAGAGAAATCATTTGTTTTCCAATGTTTTAAGTATTTGTTTGGTAAACTTTTATTTCTGTGTTTGCCTTAGCATTGATTAGAATTTTTATACACATCATATAGATTATCAAGTAGTAGTTTTGAATGTTTTATATATGCATTTGAGATGTTCAGGTTTTATTACTTGGTGACAGTTATTAATATTTTTTTAAAATGCTTCCATCGTCCATTGAGTCCATTATCTGGATTTCTTGTTTTCCTAACGCACATTCAGGGATTTATTTATTTTGTTAACATCAGCAATTGTTTAGCTTAGGGCAAACCTCCATCTTTCTTGGGGACTTCAAGGCTGGCATGCCTCAAGAAGCTTTGATTTAGGTAAGGAAGATACAACTGCTGAATTGGCCATGATTAATGACTAGGCTTGTCTCCACATTGAAACATTCCATCCTTACCTGAAGTACAAAGTATATTAGAAATCCTTGCAATATTCATTATATGCATTCTTTGTAACCTACTTGGCATAGTTCCTGCTGTTGTAAATATGTTATTAAAATTTGTATCAATATTACTTTTTTTTTTATATTTATTTATTTATTTTTTTTTACTAATTTATGTTATTGAACTGCTGCTTTTATCAAGAAAGTTGAAAAAAAAAAATAAATAAACTATTAAAATTGAGCTCCTGATTTTTATATCTAGAGATTTAAATCTTAGCTCTTATATTATAAAAATTCCATATAAAAATTATAAAAACATACATAATTACGCACCTACACATTTTTCATACAAATATCAATTTATTTTTATAGTTTCTGCAATCGTGAGTTAAGGCCCCTTAGAGTACAATCATAGACGTATTTAAGTCTTGAGTACAAATCAGTGTTTTATATAACTTCTTTACAAAACGGTGTAGGCCTATTTGGCAATTATTAATTATTGCATTTTATTTAGACGAAAAATAGTTCTGTAAGAAAATTGACATTTAAAAGGATTCTGATCCCACGAACATGATTTACAAATATCTTTGTAGTCTCATTGTTTAAGTCTAGTCCCAGTGAAACATTTCAAAACTTATCTTTGGTCAAGTGAGAGACCTGAAGATCCGAGGTATGTAAATTTAGATTACGCAGGCTTACATTGCTGTTACGGTGAAGCTCAACTAATAGGTCTAATTGAGAACTGTTCAAAGGGCTTAGATAATAATGAGCAAAAAAAGATATATTATTATATTTCTCCAAAGCATTTGATAACATTGACCACTAGAGCTTACTAACTTACGACTTTGATCCTCCCGCACCTTGCGGCGCAAGCAGTCTCCTAATTGCATTTTCTTCGTTTCGGCATCTTTGGGCGCGCGATTCAATCTGTGGGGAGGACATGTCCTGCAAACCTCATGAGATGCTCGGTCACAACCTCCTTATTAAGTGGTCGAATGACCGTTCGCCCTAAGATTTCTTTGTGACCCGATCTCTGCAAAATCCGTCATAGCCACTTCTGCTGGGCCACACTTTGCCTTTTAGTCGATTTTTGCAGGTTCACATAGGCATATAGGATACGAAATTGTAGTCAACAAAAAATATAAGGTTTAAACAGGATTCCTTCATTGTAACGAAAAAAGATCGGCCACCAATATTATATCACAAAATCAAAATACATTTTACGTTGAAATGGACGCAACGTTCGAAACAAACATACTTCTGCGTTTGTTTAATGTTTGCATGTTCCTCCAGAGTTGAAGATAATCAGCATCTAAGTCCAAATTTAACATCCCGCAGGACGACCGTGGATGGCAGCGGGTAGGGTATGAACCCAGGACCATCGAGACGACCAAACGACAGTCAAGCGCGCATACCGCACGCTCAGGCTGACCTGGGTTTAATCATATAGAAGAAGAATAGTATTTTTTAGCACCCTAATCTTAAAATAAAAACTATTCTATATAACGATAAGTAGGTTGGTAGTGAGCCAGAGGTGATTAACTCACGTGCTGTAGCAAAACTGGCTAAAACATTTCCGAATCGGCAAAACGTATTTTTTAAAATCTTGATAACTACATGTAAATGAAATAATTGACTTTACTATATAATAAGTCATTGACTTAGAACACAATACATATTTATCTAAAGTTTCATCATTGTAAATCAGAGTCCGAACACGAATACAAATCATTAATGACAATGTCACTAGCAAGCCATGACGTTTTTTGCATGAATTTGTACAAAAAACTTTTTTTTTTCAAAGAATTAATTACAAATTCATTAGACAAGTCCCTGTAGCGCAGAGGATAGCGCGCTGGACTTCTAATCCAGAGGTCGCGGGTTCGAATCCCGCCAGGGATGACGTATACTTTTTATATTTGCTATAATTGAGAAAAACAAACCGAAATAGGATATTGGAACTTCCAATATTCCACTGAATTTTAGTTTTGCAATTATTTTTTTTAATAAAAAGTACCGGGATGACCGATCCTAGCTCGGTTCTATAATGCATTTAATTTATTACTTACTGAAATTTAGTTGAAACAAACATGACTACATTCAATGGATTTTAAAAAATATAATACACTGTCGTAAAGTATTGAGTGGGCAATGGAAGAGCAGGACCATGTGTTCATAATTGCAAGGTTAGCAGATGCTACAGATTTATTTAAAGATTAGACAAGTTGATTTTCTTTTAATTAGGAATTACATTTTGATGGCAATAAAAGGAAAATGAAATGAAATAATTCTAACTTCAATTAAAAGAAGCTTTTTGGTCACCATTATTTGTTGAATAATATAAAATGACAATCTTTCTCAAATGGCATTAGGTGTAACCAAAAAACAAACAACAGATGGCAGTTGTAATGTGAACACCTTTAGTTACTAAAGAAAAATAAAAAAAAAACAACGTTAGATGTAACCAAAATAAAAAAACAAAAACAGAGAGCTATTGTAAAGTATAAAAGCTGAAGTGATTTTAATTTCTTGAGAAACGTTCAATAACCAATACATAATATAAATATTCATAGCAACTTGCTTACACACATTCATCTCATTGTGAAACAGACACACTAACAAGATATAATGTCAGCTATGTAGTCATCAATTTATAAAGTACAATTACATTAAGCATTACTGTAAAAGTCCTAATGATATTACTCACACATTTGACAACTTTATACAATGTTTAGAATTTAGCCCTTTAGTAATAGTGAATATAAGCCTAGAAAAAGAACTGAACTTGCACAGCTAAAGAATTTTTTTTATCTCTATTTAAAAGACATTTCATGACTTTACTTAGAAATGCTAGCAATCTACTGGATGGCTTGACTTTGTTCTCATTCCCATTACTTAATACAAAGTAATGCCTTTCAAACAAATATCATAAATAACATTTGTGTGTGTGGCTAAGAAGGCAAAAGAACTAATGGCACAAAGAGATACATAGCATTAGTAAAAAGAACATATAATAAATGTAATAGTCATACATAAACCATTTTTACCTAAATGTAATGACAATACATAATACTTGGTTACTTCAATGTAATGATAATAGATAATACTTGTAATGACCATACATACTTCATGGTTACATAAATGTAATGACCATACATACAACTTGGATACTTGAATGTAATGACCATACATAATACTTGATTATAAATGTAATGACCATACATTCTACTTGGATGCTTAAATGTAATGACCATACATATTACTTTGATACTTAATTATAATGACCATACATACTACTACTTGGATACTTGAATGTAATGACCATACATAATACTACTTGGATACTTGAATGTAATGACCATACATAATACTTGGATACTTAAATGTAATGACCATACATACTACTTGGTTTACTAAATGTAATAAGCATACATAATACTTGGATATTTAATTGTAATGACTTAACATATAACTTGGATAGGCTACTTGAATGTAATGACTGTACATAAAACTGTGTTACTTAAATGTAATTACCATCGATAATACTTGGTTATCTAAATTTAATAATTATACATAGCACTCAGTTACTTAAATTTAATGGTATTAGAAAAAAATGGATACTTAACTGCAGTATTAAAAAAATACTACAATACCCAAGAGTTTCCTAGAGAACAAAAATAAATGGATACAAAAATATAATGTTGGTTCAAAAAAGATTCGATTCATGAACAAAACACATTTTGAGAAGTTTCACCAAATGTTCACTATTATTAGATCACTGTTGATCTCTATGATCTCCATTTGTTTCAATGCATCGATAGTGTAGAAATGTAAGACATATTTTTTTAAATCTGATCTACTAAAACTGTTCTTTGGTAAACAGACACAAGCACTAAAGAACTCTACTTCTCCCAGACATACATTGTAGGGCTAGAGTGGATTGTTATTGTTTTATAATAAAGGTATGTAATATCCAAAGAGATAAAACATAAACAATTAGGTCTGTGGATCTTGCAGTTAGACACGCTTAGGTACATTATCAAATCTTCCTTGAGTCAGATGAACGCTGGTCATAGAGAGTCTAACGTTGGTTCAAAGCCACGGTGCTAGCATAGCAATGTCTAATGAGGACTCACATCTCTACTTCCCTCTACCACTTGCTATCCAGTACATCAATTCTCCGGTACAAACAGGCTGTAATAGGAATATCTAAATTAATCTTAATTTGTGTTTTTCTTATAATAAAATTTCAAACAATAATTATATTTGTATTTTAAATTGATTTGCCGACATAAAATAAAAGGTCGAAGTTATATATCGTTCTGATGTTCGACTAACAAATAGTTGTATTTTAATGCTTAACAAATTTTAGAAATCTATTTTGAAGTTTGAACTCTATGATGTTCAATCTATTTATAGCGAAGTTTATTATCAAACATAGTGCAAAAAATGTTGGGATTACTTTATCCATACCACCGTAGCATTGAATTGCACATTAATTTCAGCATTAGAATGAGTTGATCTCAAGTTGAGAATATGGACGTTTTGCAGCTAATACAATCCCTATTTCCCTTCCACGTTTTTCAAAGAAAAATGTTTTAAGCCTTATTCTAGATACCTATTGGAAAGTGTTATTTATAAATAATTATAACACAATACCTATATATCTAGATTCTAGTCAAGTAGCTAACATTTGTCTCTCCTAATACTAACCTTCTTTATCTCAGTTCAACACTTCCTTCCACACAACGTTCCGGGTGTAATTTGCGTTGTCTCGGGGAAGAAGGACTTTTAAACAACTTTGTCGTTTCACTCTTGAAAAGGCCACATACAGCATACCATGCATAAAGACTGGGACCCTGAGATCAACTCCAACGAACTGGAATGTTTGACCTTGTGATTTGTGGACTGTCATGGCGAAAGCAGGGGTCACAGGAAATTGATGGCGCTGCATTGTGCATCCAAGTTTCCCCTTACTGGAATCTAGAGTGATTCTGGGAATGTGAACTGCCTTTCCAAAATGTTCGCCAGTTAGAATCTTAGCAATAATTATGTTGTTGCACAGTTCAGTGACAATGAGCCTCGTCCCATTACAGAGTCCTTCTGAAACATCCAAGTTCCTAAGCAGCATGATAATTGTGTTTTTTTTTAGTTTTAGTTTGTGTGGAGGCAAATCAGCGATGTCTATGGAATTTAAAAATTCTGTGGTAAATTGAAGTGTACCTTCTGACATATCCTTGATTGAATCAAAGCTAAAATAGACTTTTTCCTCTCCAGGTAATCTGTCTATAAGCTCACAATTGATTAAATTGACATCTTTGTTTAGGGGAGCCAAAATTGCCATGTCTTTCATTTATTAGTAACTTTTATCTGCCAAACAATCCCAAAAACTTCGTCAATAATGTTGGTTTTTGAGATCACATTTTGTGGCAGAGCTATTTCACCCATATCATTCAATGGCAGTTCACCGTCTCCAATACGTAAAAGAAACTCGGCAAAAGCCGTCTCTTCTTCATCAACTCCCATATTTCTGGTTAATTGGAATATTTTAAAATGTCTCCATAGGTCACTCTTTTTAAGGGATACGTCTAAAAGCTCACTTCTGTTAGCTCGTGGCTGAATTGGAAGACATTGCCGGAAGTCGCCCCCCAAAACTATTGTTTTTCCTCCAAAAAGGCTCTTTTGCATTGCCGATTGCTCTTAGTAGCTGGTCTATGGTAGAAAGTCCGTATTTTGGCAGCATAGGGGCCTCATCCATTAAAAATACATCAACTTCCGCTAACTGAGCAGCTTTCATTGATCCTGGCTTTATGTTTGAAACTGATTCAGGTGTAAGGGGCACACTGAGGCCAAATGTTTTGTGTGAGGTGCGTCCATTAGGCAAAAGAATTGATGCTATTCCTGTAATGCCATACATTTCCCTCTGAAATTTCGACCCCGTAGAATGTGATAAATAGTCTTGTACACAAACGTTTTTCCAGTACCTCCAGGTCCATCAATAAAAAAACATCTTGGTCCAGAGTTATGACTTGTGACAGCATCGAGAATGGTATTCACCATGTCAAGCTGTTTCCCTTTTAGAAGTCCATACAACCATTCCCCTTCCAGTATTGAGCAGTCGTTGTTAAGCATATCCACATTTAAATGGTTATTGACAAAGTCAATGTTGTCCATGCCAAAGGTGTTGACCCAGTACTAAAAAATCTCTGCCTTCTGTGGCTTCGGTATTTAATTTGGAGGCGATAATTCGATAGGTATGATTTATCGCGTCTTCCACTCGGCCACCTGTGCGTTCTAATTCTAGAAGAAAATCTTCAGCCAGATCTGCTTTGAACATTTCCCAAAGTCTTTTTGGATTTTCTGGAGATCCAAATATTAAAATCTGTGTAAATAGTGCTCTCATTGCTCTAGGTGTTTTTGACATAGCCGATTCCTGCAGACCATCTATCCACTGTTGGTCATCCTAGGCAAGCCCTCGAGCCAGACACGCTTGCTTGAACGTGGCATGTCTGATACCATTAAATTTAAGAAGTTCGTCAAAACTTGTAGCGTCATTGACGTGGTACAGAAGCACATTTTTAAGTGGATATAACTCTGGCTGGGCAACAAAATGAACGCTGTGGATACGACCAATAACATTGATTTGTCGAAGTCTCTCAACCCATTCACTTTGCCTTCCGATCCATTTAAAATGTTCGGGCATCTACCAATAAAAGTGGTAAGTAATTTCTTCATCCAGTCCAGCAAGACGGTTAGCTTCTTCTTTTTGCTTCCAATGTGGATCCCTTAATGCCAGTACCCGCCAGATCTTCTTGCACATTCACAATGTCTGACATTCGGTAGTGACCAGGAAGATGTATGTCAAGACGTAGCACTACATGGCTCTTCTTTTGGAGTTCATTTCCAGATAAACGCCAGCAAGCCTCCGATGGTGTGATGCATCGCCCTTCAATGTATTTGTCTGGTTCATTATAATTAATTCTTTTTTGCTCCTCCGCAATTTTAATATAGGCGCAGTCATGTCTTTTGTAAATATATTTGAATAAATATTTCACTGCTCTAATGCTTCCAACAAATTCAACGTTTATGAGGCAATTGAAAAGTTTCAGCAAGTATGCATTGTAAGGAGCCACGTGGCGGTTGTCTCTAGTTATCCTGCTACCAGACTTGTCTTTTCGGTAGACAGCTAGTTCGTGAGAAAATTCAGGGCTCTGCTGGTCCAGTCTGGAATCATACCGACGTCTTAATTTTGGTTTTTTGTCGTCAACCAGTGAAGTTGTTTCTTGAAAAGGTTTGGGGAAATCGAAACGGCAATGAATTTTTCCATTGTGGTTTTTCATGCATGACGCATTTAAGTCATATTCACCGCAAGGATTATGGATCATCCATTTCAATACCAGTTCTCGCAACTCAGGATCTGTGTTGTCTGGGATCTCAGCAGAAATTAAATCATCTAGCTCATCAGGATTGTGTACTTTGTCTTCCAATCTCATAATTAATAAAAGATGCATGTGAGGGAGACCACGGTTTTTGAAATTCAATTGTATAAACATAGGCTGCTACGTTCCCCAAGATTTGTTTCTTGTACAATTCCTCAATAATGGTTTCAAACTTCAGCTTGGCTACTCTTCAATAATGGTTTCAAACTTCAGCTTGGCTACTCCTCAATAATGGTTTCAAACTTCAGCTTGGCTACTCCTCAATAATGGTTTCAAACTTCAGCTTGGCTACTCTTCAATAATGGTTTTAAACTTCAGCTTGGCTACTCCTCAATAATGGTTTAAAAATTCAGCTTGGCTACTCTTCAATAATGGTTTCAAACTTCAGCTTGGCTACTCCTCAATAATGGTTTCAAACTTCAGCTTGGCTACTCTTCAATAATGGTTTCAAACTTCAGCATGGCTACTCTTCAATAATGGATTGAAACTTCAGCTTGGCTACTCTTCAATAATGGTTTCAAACTTCAGCTTGGCTACTCTTCAATAATGGTTTCAAACTTCAGCTTGGCTACTCTTAAATAATGGTTTCAAACTTCAGCTTGGCTACTCTTCAATAATGGTTTCAAACTTCAGCTTGGCTACTCCTCAATAATGGTTTCAAACTTCAGCTTGGCTACTCCTCAATAATGGTTTCAAACTTCAGCTTGGCTACTCTTCAATAATGGTTTCAAACTTCAGCTTGGCTACTCTTAAATAATGGTTTCAAACTTCAGCTTGGCTACTCTTCAATAATGGTTTCAAACTTCAGCTTGGCTACTCCTGAATAATGGTTTCAAACTTCAGCTTGGCTACTCTTCAATAATGGTTTCAAACTTCAGCTTGGCTACTCCTCAATAATGGTTTTAAACTTCAGCTTGGCTACTCTTAAATAATGGTTTCAAACTTCAGCTTGGCTACTCTTCAATAATGGTTTCAAACTTCAGCTTGGCTACTCCTCAATAATGGTTTCAAACTTCAGCTTGGCTACTCTTCAATAATGGTTTCAAACTTCAGCTTGGCTACTCCTCAATAATGGTTTCAAACTTCAGCTTGGCTACTCCTCAATAATGGTTTCAAACTTCAGCTTGGCTACTCCTCAATAATGGTTTCAAACTTCAGCTTGGCTACTCTTCAATAATGGTTTCAAACTTCAGCTTGGCTACTCTTAAATAATGGTTTCAAACTTCAGCTTGGCTACTCTTCAATAATGGTTTCAAACTTCAGCTTGGCTACTCCTGAATAATGGTTTCAAACTTCAGCTTGGCTACTCTTCAATAATGGTTTCAAACTTCAGCTTGGCTACTCCTCAATAATGGTTTCAAACTTCAGCTTGGCTACTCTTAAATAATGGTTTCAAACTTCAGCTTGGCTACTCTTCAATAATGGTTTCAAACTTCAGCTTGGCTACTCCTCAATAATGGTTTCAAACTTCAGCTTGGCTACTCTTCAATAATGGTTTCAAACTTCAGCTTGGCTACTCCTCAATAATGGTTTCAAACTTCAGCTTGGCTACTCTTCAATAATGGTTTCAAACTTCAGCTTGGCTACTCCTCAATAATGGTTTCAAACTTCAGCTTGGCTACTCCTCAATAATGGTTTCAAACTTCAGCTTGGCTACTCCTCAATAATGGTTTCAAACTTCAGCTTGGCTACTCCTCAATAATGGTTTCAAACTTCAGCTTGGCTACTCTTCAATAATGGTTTCAAACTTCAGCTTGGCTACTCCTCAATAATGGTTTAAAAATTCAGCTTGGCTACTCTTCAATAATGGTTTCAAACTTCAGCTTGGCTACTCCTCAATAATGGTTTCAAACTTCAGCTTGGCTACTCCTCAATAATGGTTTCAAACTTCAGCTTGGCTACTCCTCAATAATGGTTTCAAACTTCAGCTTGGCTACTCTTAAATAATGGTTTCAAACTTCAGCTTGGCTACTCTTCAATAATGGTTTCAAACTTCAGCTTGGCTACTCCTCAATAATGGTTTCAAACTTCAGCTTGGCTACTCTTCAATAATGGTTTCAAACTTCAGCTTGGCTACTCCTCAATAATGGTTTTAAACTTC
Source organism: Biomphalaria sudanica (assembly GCA_036873155.1). NCBI lineage: Eukaryota > Metazoa > Mollusca > Gastropoda > Planorbidae > Biomphalaria > Biomphalaria sudanica. The sequence continues at coordinate 1,450,358 of JAZGLO010002645.1, read as the reverse complement.
AGCTTGGCTACTCTTCAATAATGGTTTCAAACTTCAGCTTGGCTACTCCTCAATAATGGTTTCAAACTTCAGCTTGGCAACTCTTCAATAATGGTTTCAAACTTCAGCTTGGCTACTCCTCAATAATGGTTTCAAACTTCAGCTTGGCTACTCTTCAATAATGGTTTCAAACTTCAGCTTGGCTACTTTTAAATAATGGTTTCAAACTTCAGCTTGGCTACTCCTCAATAATGGTTTCAAACTTCAGCTTGGCTACTCCTCAATAATGGTTTCAAACTTCAGCTTGGCTACTCCTCAATAATGGTTTCAAACTTCAGCTTGGCTACTCCTCAATAATGGTTTCAAACTTCAGCTTGGCTACTCTTCAATAATGGTTTCAAACTTCAGCTTGGCCAATTCATCAATAATGGTTTAAAAATTCAGCTTGGCTACTCTTCAATAATGGTTTCAAACTTCAGCTTGGCTACTCCTAAATAAGGGTTTCAAACTTCAGCTTGGCTACTCCTCAATAATGGTTTCAAACTTCAGCTTGGCTACTCTTAAATAATGGTTTCAAACTTCAGCTTGGCTACTCTTCAATAATGGTTTCAAACTTCAGCTTGGCTACTCCTCAATAATGGTTTCAAACTTCAGCTTGGCTACTCTTCAATAATGGTTTCAAACTTCAGCTTGGCTACTCCTCAATAATGGTTTTAAACTTCAGCTTGGCTACTCTTCAATAATGGTTTCAAACTTCAGCTTGGCTACTCCTCAATAATGGTTTCAAACTTCAGCTTGGCAACTCTTCAATAATGGTTTCAAACTTCAGCTTGGCTACTCCTCAATAATGGTTTCAAACTTCAGCTTGGCTACTCTTCAATAATGGTTTCAAACTTCAGCTTGGCTACTCTTAAATAATGGTTTCAAACTTCAGCTTGGCTACTCCTCAATAATGGTTTCAAACTTCAGCTTGGCTACTCCTCAATAATGGTTTCAAACTTCAGCGTGGCTACTCTTCAATAATGGTTTCAAACTTCAGCTTGGCTACTCCTCAATAATGGTTTCAAACTTCAGCTTGGCTACTCTTCAATAATGGTTTCAAACTTCAGCTTGGCTACTCCTCAATAATGGTTTCAAACTTCAGCTTGGCTACTCCTCAATAATGGTTTCAAACTTCAGCTTGGCTAATCTTCAATAATGGTTTCAAACTTCAGCTTGGCTACTCTTCAATAATGGTTTCAAACTTCAGCTTGGCTACTCCTCCATTATGGTTTCAAACTTCAGCTTGGCTACTCTTCAATAATGGTTTCAAACTTCAGCTTGGCTACTCTTCAATAATGGTTTCAAACTTCAGCTTGGCTACTCTTCAATAATGGTTTCAAACTTCAGCTTGGCTACTCTTCAATAATGGTTTCAAACTTCAGCTTGGCTACTCCTCAATAATGGTTTCAAACTTCAGCTTGGCTACTCTTCAATAATGGTTTCAAACTTCAGCTTGGCTACTCTTCAATAATGGTTTCAAACTTCAGCTTGGCTACTCTTCAATAATGGTTTCAAACTTCAGCTTGGCTACTCCTCAATAATGGTTTCAAACTTCAGCTTGGCTACTCCTCAATAATGGTTTCAAACTTCAGCTTGGCTACTCCTCAATAATGGTTTCAAACTTCAGCTTGGCTACTCTTCAATAATGGTTTCAAACTTCAGCTTGGCTGCTCTTCAATAATGGTTTCAAACTTCAGCTTGGCTACTCCTCAATAATGGTTTCAAACTTCAGCTTGGCTACTCCTCAATAATGGTTTCAAACTTCAGCTTGGCTACTCTTCAATAATGGTTTCAAACTTCAGCTTGGCTACTCCTCAATAATGGTTTCAAACTTCAGCTTGGCTACTCTTCAATAATGGTTTCAAACTTCAGCTTGGCTACTTCTCAATAATGGTTTCAAACTTCAGCTTGGCTACTCTTAAATAATGGTTTCAAACTTCAGCTTGGCTACTCCTCAATAATGGTTTCAAACTTCAGCTTGGCTACTCCTCAATAATGGTTTCAAACTTCAGCTTGGCTACTCTTCAATAATGGTTTCAAACTTCAGCTTGGCTACTCCTCAATAATGGTTTCAAACTTCAGCTTGGCTACTCTTAAATAATGGTTTCAAACTTCAGCTTGGCTACTCCTCAATAATGGTTTCAAACTTCAGCTTGGCTACTTCTCAATAATGGTTTCAAACTTCAGCTTGGCTACTCCTCAATAATGGTTTCAAACTTCAGCTTGGCTACTCTTAAATAATGGTTTCAAACTTCAGCTTGGCTACTCTTCAATAATGGTTTCAAACTTCAGCTTGGCTACTCTTCAATAATGGTTTCAAACTTCAGCTTGGCTACTCTTCAATAATGGTTTCAAACTTCAGCTTGGCTGCTCTTCAATAATGGTTTCAAACTTCAGCTTGGCTACTCTTCAATAATGGTTTCAAACTTCAGCTTGGCTACTCTTAAATAATGGTTTCAAACTTCAGCTTGGCTACTCCTCAATAATGGTTTCAAACTTCAGCTTGGCTACTCCTCAATAATGGTTTCAAACTTCAGCTTGGCTACTCTTCAATAATGGTTTCAAACTTCAGCTTGGCTACTCTTAAATAATGGTTTCAAACTTCAGCTTGGCTACTCTTCAATAATGGTTTCAAACTTCAGCTTGGCTACTCTTCAATAATGGTTTCAAACTTCAGCTTGGCTACTCTTCAATAATGGTTTCAAACTTCAGCTTGGCTACTCTCGCAACGAGATCGGGACGATCTTGAGCTCGCTGCTGAATAACAAACCCTTCCTCAGTAACAATGCGGGCATCTTCTTTTATTTCAGGCCATTCCGGATTACAGGTCATGGTTATAAAGAAGTCTGGTGAGCCGAAGCGTCGTACTTTAGCCATGGCGTCTTCAAATTGTTCAGCATAGTATCGTGTTGAGCCTGGGAAGGAGGATGGTAAAATGATGGTTTCACCAACAACAGCATCTTTCTTTTTAGCCAGTTTTTTAAGAAAGTTAGACACTCCTATGTATTTTTCAGCCAGAATCTTTTTTTGGTTGGACTTGATCCACTGGATGCGATCGCGTTCGACTCTAATAAATAAGTCAACCAGATACTGCTGAAACAGTCGGCCACCAAAATGTAGTGCGTTGAATTGTGTTTCACGTAGATCAAGATCGCTTCGATCTTTTTCAAGTGGGAGATTTTTGATGAGTCCTTTGCGATAAGCAATACGTTATTGTGCCATTTCCAGTCTTGTTAGATGTTGCCTTTAGGATAAAATAATGGATATGTGAAGGGCTCTGTTCATTTGTCTATGTTCTTTGTCGCATGTCGTCAAGTCGCTGAGAATATTCTATGGGAGTTTCATCTTCATATCGTCTTGAAGTTCGTTGTCGCATGTCGTCAAGTCGCTGAGAATATTCTATGGGAGTTTCATCTTCATATCGTCTTGAAGTTCGTTGTCGCATGTCGTCAAGTCGCTGAGAATATTCTATGGGAGTTTCATCTTCATATCGTCTTGAAGTTCGTTGTCGCATGTCGTCAAGTCGCTGACAATATTGTGCGCATGTTTCCGCTTGAAGTCGTCGTGAAGCTCGAAGTCGCAGATCCTCAAGTTTCCTTAAACGCTTCTCAGAAATTTCTAGTTTGACGATATTTCTAATAACTGCATTTGCTCTGGTTGAAGCTTCTCTGGGATTTGTCGTAGTTGAAGGCTGGTGATTCACTGGAGACTGGCAATTCATTGTAGTTGAAAGCTGGTGATTCAATGAAGACTGGCAATTTATTGAAGTTGAATCCCGTTCATGTAAAACCAAAGAAAGGCGCGGGACTTTAGCTGGATCAGCGTCGTTGTTCCCTTCTCTAGATTCTTGGTTGAAGTTGAATAATTGACGTTTTCTTGGCCGCGGGATCTTCCTAATAGCAATGATTTAAATTGGTTTTTTATTTTTAAAAATATAATTGGTATACTATATTACACTACTGAATATTAAATTTCCGAATAATAACGTTATGTCAATAAATATTAACTTCATAACAATTAATAAAAATAATAAATAATAATGCTTCGATAAATAATATAATTTGTATTAAATGTATAAATGTGTGCATTACATTAAACAAAACATTAGAGCTATAGCAAATGAATTGGACGTTCACAACAATCCCACTCATCAAGTGTATGTGAACATTTCTATCTCATAGATGGATTGTATTTACTCATTTGATTTAACTGTATAGTGGTCAATAGCTAGATTAGTTGTTTTGTGGCCAACGGCTACATGAGCTGTTTTGTTTGGCCAATAGCTATATAAGCTATTTTGTGGCCAATAGCTAGATGAGCTGTTTTATAACCATTCCCAACAAACAAAAGAAACGGTATCATGTTGCTGCTTAAGGAAGAGTCACCATCCTCTAGAAATCTTATTAGTCTACGTCGTAAACCTCCTGCTAATGGGGAAGAATAACGGCGAGCAACAAAGTAGTTGCATCCCCTTAGAATCTAGTTGTAAGTCTTGAATCAAGAACTAGATCTAGACGTAGACTCCAGACTCAAAGTCCATAAGGACCATATCTATTCTTTTCGGCCTACATTCTAGCTAATTAAAGTTATGCACATAAATCAAATTCTTCTTCTAACTTACCTTATTTAATAGGGATGAAATGTTTAATTTGTAGAAACACTTGGAAACACTTGAGCGTCTTCAGATAACCACGTGCTTGATCAATTGATGTTCAGTTAAAAATGAACGCAAACACTGTTCTAAACCTTCAACTACGGTGCGCAAAATGCTGTGTATATTCATTCCAAAGAAATGCTTTGGTGAACGGCTGTAAGCCAGTGACGTAGGTGTCAAGTTTTTTTTCTTTTCTGCTGTGAGCCTAGTGACGTAAGCGGTGTCAAGTTTTTTTTTTTCCATTGACGTAATATAGAAAATTTTCATTCATAAAACATTCTAGCCAAAATTAATTTTTCGATAATGAGACATTTTCAAACCGATATAACGGTCGACCTCGAGTTTTCCCGATGTGGCCAATGAGCTGAGATTTTTTTCTCATCAATATACACGTACTTTGAAATTTTAAAGAAAATCGTTAAAGCCGTTTTCGAAATAAAATTTATATATATATAAATATATATACATACATACGTACATACATACATACATACAAGAATTGCTCGCTTAAGAGTATAGGATAAAGCAAACCGCTGTACATAATAGTGCTTAAAATTTATATTTTCTTTTTACATACGTTTCAATATTTCGTAAATTAAATCCATTACAAAAAAAAAAATACCCTAAGCAGAAAAGCAAGACCCAAGCTTTAGACAGAACAGGAAAGCTGAATGCATAAACTATACATATAACGTAACTATAAAGTACACAATTAACAATCCAAGTTAATATAAGATCTAAAGAATAGATTAATAGATCTACGATTCATGTGAACAAGATTTAATCCATAGGTCCAATTCTATATGTTAAAGTATTCTTCGTCTAATCTATGTCTGTTGTCCCACCTGGAACATGGCACCAACCTGGGCGAGTCTCTCTAACTGTCCCCACGTCTTGCGTATGCATTCAAATCTTGGCGCCAAGTATTTCTTCCTCTTTCCTTCCTTGCGTGTTCCACCTGAAGGCTTGTCTTGTGATGTTGAATACAGGCTTGCTTAGTGGAGACGATGGTATCTGGCCCGTGGGCTTACAGAAAACATTCAATTTCAGCCGGAGGTCAATCTTCTCCAAGTTGTGCAAAGCTGTCGATTAACTGTTTGGTGATTCTACCAGGCGTAGTACCAGCTACAGCTGGTGTTTCTACAAAGCGCAACCTTCTCCATTTTCAGCTGACCGTCCTTGGTGTGTCAGCGTGTTTTAAATGGAATGTGTATTTATGTAGGTCAACTTAAAATTTGTATTTCTACATTTTAAAGAAAACAAATATAAAGGCCTGATATTCAGATAACAACTTTGACCACCTGCACATTAACAAACTCAACTAAAGAGAAACAACGATATTGAACTAATGAGCAAATAAGTCTTAATTTCAGCAATTTACTATTATTTGTATAAATTTCTCTTTTATTTTCTTGATTCTCCCTCCCCGAATAGCGCTCTGTTCGACCTGCTAACAGCCCAGACGCACAATAATCACAAATAAACTCCGGATGTAGAGAGAAATAATCCTACGATTATTTTTGATATTCTTAATGTTACTTGGACAAAACGAGCCTTTCCCATAACGCAGGGGAAGAGTTATGTAGACCCAAGCTCAAGTGAAAGCCAATGCCAGTCAGCCCAGCTTTGCCCATTAGGAAGACTGCAAATCAGTGATGTCCCAGGACCATACCCGAAAGGTGTCACAGTTTTACAGCTTTTCTACCTACTCGCAGTTTTCCGAGGCACTATAGGAGGTAGCTGGACATCGCTTTTATTTACCTTTACACCCGCAGTCCGCAGTCGGTATTTGCAGCTGTGGCGAGCAACCAGTCTTCTATGCCATTCTGATCTACAGCAGATAGAAACCACGATGAAGTGGGATACTGTGCTCTCAGACTACATTATTAATGCACACTGATAACTGTAGGCAGGGCCGGCCTTAGATAATTGGAGACCCTAGGCGAAGTGACTTTGGTGGACCCCAAATGAAACAGAAACATAAAAATTAAACAGCGAAAAAAAAACGCATTTTATTTAAACATATTGAACTCCAACAATAACATATGGCACAAGTTTCACGATTTCTTCTCAAAGGCACAAACCAATTGGAGGCCCTAGTCGGTTGCCTTGTATGCCTATGCCTAAGTCGGCCCTGCTGTATGCAGACTTGTCTTTCTTGCCTAATTGTAAATAATGAGATGGATAAAATAGAATCAAATCTAACAAAATACAACTTCTAATGTCATAGATCGCAAGGTCTGAAAGGGGTACTTTACTTTCAAGGCACATTTTACGCATCAATGGCAAAGAAATTTAGGGTCTGAGTAATTTATTCGGTTGTTTTTACCTGGACGCCTTTAAGACTAGGCTTGACGGAGGAAATTTTACATCATTGGTACCTTAGCTCCAAGGAAAGTGAAAACATGTGACTCATAGTCATAGACCTTTGATTGCGAGGGAACTTCATAACATTTTCCCATGGTCCTCTAGGCAATACTATTTGAAACAAACAAAAATCAGTAATAAAAGATTATCACTCAAAATATTTCATTTAAAGATTGTCATCAAAACATGTCACAAAATCACTAAATATGCACCTGACATTTTGGATATTTTGTTATCTTTTTTTTTTAAAAAGCAAACTAAAAAAAAAAAGTGGCATTGGCCCTACAAGTAGCAGCTACTTATCAGAAATGTTTGACACTCGGTCCATATTTTTAAGCCGAAATATTCCTTTCTTATATAGGCGTAATCTTTTACACGTTAGTAGATACAGAAGGTATGGAAAATTTGTTTTAGAAACTTTATCGCATTTTCTTTGTCATTAACAATTGTGTTTTGTTTACCGAATATTTTTATGTTGATCTATACAGCGGTGTTTCCAAATCACGTGAAATTAAATAAAAGATTTAAAAAGAATTGAAAAAGAGATTAGACTACTGGTTTTATTAATGGATAATATCGCGTTGTAACGATTCAAATTTCTTTATCGTTGTAATTCTACTAACCATCAGAAACAGGATGGCTGCCTGGTCGTGTGGTATGCGCGCTGGACTGTCGTTCGGACTTCTCGATGGTCCCGCACGAGTTCACACCCTGCTGCCTGCTGCCATTCCCCCGTCGTCCTGCAGGAGGTCTGGACTAGGAAGTAGATTCTCTTCAACTCTGAAGGAAACAAAACTGTGAATGACGTTCAATAAAATGGAAAAGAAAAAACGTCAAACCAATCCGCCCCCCCCCTTTTTTGGATTCTCGTCTTATGCATCAATTTTATTTCTCCCCCTCCCGCCCCCCCCCCCCCCCGTTTTCTTTTTTTTCCAAAAAAAAATACTTTATCAAACCAATTATCGCCGGATGAGTGGCTTAAAGGGATTAATGTAGTGTCCAATTTTACACTCTGTTGTCCTTTGTAGAAGGTCTGTCATAAAAGAAAAAGGTAGAAAAATATATATGCAAGACTTATGAATTATTACTTTAAAGTTACACTTAGGAAATGACCTTAGTGAAGGCTAAGTGGACTGTTTGTCAGAAAAAACAAAACACTGAGAGAAATGCTATATTTTACTGAACTATTCAGAATCCTTAGATCTAGATCTATATTGTTCCCATCATTTATTGTAGGCCTATTATTCATGTAATTTTTAACTTCAACTCAGACCAAGAGATTGGGTAAACCAGAAGCTCACTACAGCGACAAACATGGAGGTCTATAAAGCATGCGTTCTGAGTACGCTACTGTACGGCAGTGAGTCGTGGACTACCTACGGAAAGCAAGAGAGAAAACTAAACTCTTTCCGCTTACGCTGCCTTGAAAATCAAATGGCAAGAAAGAGTGTGCAATACTGAGATCCTTGCTCGAACGGGTGTTCGCAGCATCTTTACAGTCCTCAGACAACGCCGCCTGCGCTGGCTCGGACAACTTCGTCGGATGGAGAACAATCGCTTTTTTGCATCCCGAAAATCATTCTCCATGGGCAACTCGCATCTGGCTAAAAAAAAAAAAACCGGTCGCTTCCCACATCCGTTATGTGGATGTAATAAAAAAGGCGAACATTGAGATTGATCATTGGGAATACATTGCCCTAGACCGCACTAGCTGGAGAGAGACGGTGACCAAGAAAGCTATGGACATTGAAAAAACATGGGTCTCAGTTGTGGAAGAAAAGCGTGCCATACGAGAAATGGCCGGCTCCTCTACCACCAAAGCGAAAGCCGCCTTAACCCGTGATATATGTGGACGAGAGTGTCTCTTCAAAAGAGGGGTCGACAGTCACATGAAAAGTGTTCGAGATAAACCATAGTCGCTCTACGACTGATGAAGGCCAACCAACATTATTCATGTTGAGTCGAAATTGGCAGTATGTCATCAGCAAATGGAATATATGCCTAAATAAAAAAGAAACAAATTTGAGTGATCATTGTTTATTATTGCCTTTTTAAAAAAAATATTTATAGCCTACTTCCATGCTTCTTAAATCCTGATCAATGCGCTTTGATTCGTTTTTTTTCCCAGTTCCTATTTTAAAATCACACTATCTTCATAGTCAAAAGCTGGTCTGTATGGTCAAAAGTGGAAAAACAGAAGTAAAAAAAAAAAAATGGAATCATTTGCTTCAAGCTAAAAGTAAGTGTATGGTGTATTTGGTTAGCTTTGATTCGTTTTGTTTTTTCCAGTTCCTATTTTAAAATCACACTATCTTCATAGTCAAAAGCTGGTCTGTATGGTCAAAAGTGGAAAAACTGAAGTAAAAAAAAATGAAATCATTTACTTCAAGCTAAAAGCAGCGTATGGTGTATTTGGTAAGCTAAATGGTCGCGAATGCCATAGACCCATTTTTTTTTTCTCTTAATGTGAACTTTTACCAGGGCCGGTCTTAGGCCACTGCAACCTATGCGGTCGCAGTGGGCCCCGCTCTTTCATAGGCCCCGCGCTAATTTTATGTTTAACTATAAAATTGCAAAGTATACGAAAAATTCCTGGAAATGTCCTGAATTTATTAAAATCTCTTGAAAACTCATAAAACTCTACTGAAATAATAGTCAAAATTGTCATTAGTGGGTGTCATTCATTGCGAAAAAACGCCAATCCTATGCGCGATAAAAAAAAAAAGGCATTGTCAGCTTTCATGTAATGAAATGTATTAATCGGGCGAATTTTCACCTTAACCGGAAGTTCCAATACTTTATTTACTTTTATAGTCACTGGAATATAAATATGCCAAAGGTTGCAAGATTCGTAAAGTTAATTTGATCGCAATTTTGTACTTATTAAAGAATGAATAGAAATCAAAATCGAATTTATTTTTTTTCTAAAACCAAATCTTAATTTTCATTTATTATCCTTATTCCCACCCAGACTAGGCCCCTCGCAATCAGTTTCGCATAGGGCCCCGCAATTGCTAGGACCGGCCCTGACTTTTACTTTACATAGATATCTTAGATATATATAAATATGAAGCCTAAAGTAGAATTCGATTAAATGACAACTTTTTTTTACAATACTTGTTTTGACTGAGGACACGTTGGGCAGTAGGCTATCTATGACAACATAACAGTGCCGCTTGAATTTCCTTGAAACAGCGAAGCAAACATTACTCGGTTTAAATATCGAATAAAACAAATTCATAGTCATCATAAGAACTCATACTAGGCTATATCGCCACCCTCATCCCTTTTCTCACTCCAGATCGTCAGTGATGTGGTGTATGTCAGTGTTGCCCAGCTTACGAACCGAGGGCCAGATCCAGCCCGAAACGTGGCCCTATGAAACTTCTGCCTAAAGTGCATAATGAAGCCAAAGAGGCTTGTCTACAATGAGCTCTGAAGTTCTTTTTTAACAAATCAAACATTTCCTTAGCTACGCTCCTAGAATTTGGTGACTGCAGTTTGCTTTAGAATAATATTGAAGAAAGGGGTTTTCATCCTCAAAACTATCTTTAGGGGGATTTTAAACTCAAAACAATCTGAATGGGTTTTAAACTTAAAGCCGTATGGAGGAGAGGGGTTCAACTCCTCCCTGTCATGCGCATCTTCTTTTGGTGTTTTCCTTTGTGTACCATAAGAGATTGTGGGTTTTGGTTTCTAGGAACGCGCTTTTGTTGATGTCATTTTTGCTTACTTGTGTTTGCTGCTGTTGTGTGATGAGGCTAGATTTCCTGTGAGTTTCTTGTATGGGTTTTCTTCCCCAGTATTGGGTAAGTTCGTTTATTTTACTATCTTCTAAATGTCGTAGTTCTAAAATCGTTGCTCTTATAATCGTGAGAATGGCGGTCTCAAAGGAGGGTGTATTTTTCTTATCTAGGGACGCAGGCTTGGGACTCTGCTGGAGTCAAGTCTGAGCTGTAGGTTTGGTAGTGACTATTGCCCGTGGCGTTAAGTTGGTGTTGAGAGGCCTGATCGACTATGGCACCGAGATTACGGTGTGCTATAGTTCCTTTGAATGTACTTTGAATTGCGTTATAAATGTTATTGATAATTATTCATAATGTATGCTTCATCATATCATATATTCATTAAATTGTTAAACGTACAATCTTGTTGTTAAATAATGTACATTGCTGTTGCCTTTAGGTTCTTGCGTCACTCTGTTCAGGTTGGGGTACGGGACCATAATATCATACCTAAGCGACAAAACCCACCTGACACTCCTCCCCCCCTTTTTTCGCTACGCTCATAGAATTTTGAGTGTGTAATTATTTTTTTTTAATTAAAGACATGGTTTTTAGCTTCAAACACCGCTGGAGGGAGGTTTAAACTCAAAACCGCTCTCGGCTACGCTCATAGAATTTAGAGTGTGTAATTTGCTTTTTTATATTGAAGAGGTGGTTTTTAGCTTCAAACTCCGCTGGAGGGGGTTTTAAACACAAAACCCCTCTTGGCTACGATCATAGAATCTGGTGACTGATGTATGCTTTAGTCTTATATTGAAGACAGGGTTTTCTCGTAAATAAAAATTTCAAAGGGGGGTTAAAAATCAAAATCTTCCTTAGCTATGCTCTTGGAATTTGGGGATTGTCGTTTGCATTATTTTTTTTTTTTTTTATAAAAGAGGGGGGGGGTTAACCGTAAAACCCCCTGTAGGGGGGGGGGGGTTAAACTCAAAATCTTCCTTGGCTGCGCTGGGGCAAGTGATGGTTTAATAATAAAATCTCATCTAAAATAAAAAAAAATCAAAGCAAAAAATCAGTCACTAAATTCCGACCCCGGGGGGGGGGATTTCATTTCGCGGAGGGGGGGGGGGTTGAACCCCAAACCTCCCTTCTGGCTACGCCCATGATTCCCTTTGAGTGTTTGATAAACCTTGCTTGCTTAGCCATGGTTAGAGAAGAGACTAAATATGCCTCCTGCTAAAAGAGAAAGACACCATTAGTACTGTGTTACACTGGACAAGGCTAAACCATTAAGTGCAGAATGGAAAATTCCACACAGTAGGAAACTGTTCATCTATCCGGAAATAAAAAAATAAAAAAAATTAAATGACAGGCCTTTTGAGTGTCAGGTAATTTGTGCTCAAATTAAGGTTAGGATTAGTAGTAGTCATTTTTTTCACTTCATTTATTTAGTCACTACTAAATCTGGGCGTTTCATTATTCACTTCCTATCTCCAAGTCGTAGTAGTTTACATGTGAGTCTATAGTGCCTTCAACCTTGAGATTCCCCCCTACGTCAACATAAATATTGTTGATCAGAAATGTAAGGTCAGTAGGTGACCTACATTGGACTTTTATTCCCGTGTGTATTTATAGATATTCGAGCTAGAGTAATGGAGGGGCAGTAGGAACACTTCTTTCCTGTCCATTCTCTAACATTTTCTATTGTTTTTAGTTGTTTGTTTATCTATAACATGCATTCAATCTACTTAATTAACTTATATAGAGTAAAACTACAAGTCATACATTTCTTTCTTCTAAAGTATAGCCTGCTTTTAGATAGAAGCATGTTTATTAAGAAGTCGATTTTCATTAAAGCTTTCGAAAAAGTGTATGGACCTCCACAAAATCCTGCCAAGGTCTCTCCACTTGCTTTAATCCGGCCCTGCATACATACATACATACATATCAAAGAGAGATAGAGAAAAGGAAAGAGAAAGAGAGAAATAGAAAAAAAAAAAGAGAGAAATTTAAAGAGAGAGGGAGGAGCGATGCAATTTTTACAATGCTTTTTAATCTCCTAACTCAATAGGTTTTTTTGTTTCAAGATACAAATACACTTATTGATTAACACTATTTCCATCTCGTTAGATTCCGTTAGAACTCTCGCGCTACAGGCGACAACCCAAAGGTTTCATGGAAAATTTTCACAGCGGAAATTTACAGCGGTTGGTTTATTTATACTGAAGAGAAACTGATTAGTTGAGACCATATTCTAATGGTCAGCGATTTAGATCCATTGAAATACAGTTACGTTTATTTTTCTTTGAAATTTCACAAAGGAGAGAATTTTAAACTGGGATAACTCTAGATAAATTAAAATGTCCGCAGGTCAGTCTGTTTTCTATTATTGTAGGCTACCATTTTTTTAGAGGCCCCCGAAAGGGGAAAAGACGTTATTAGTTTTTGTGTGGAATGTCTGTCCGAAGGAGAGATGGCTATTTTTATTATAATTGTTTTTTTTACATTTGTATTGCTAAGTTAAGTAAGTTCTGTCATACTAACTAGTACATTTACACACATAAAAAAAGTGTTTATTTTTTTATAAAGAAAAATCTATTTAGTATGCATATAAGAAGTACATAATTTAAAACAACAATTAATAAGTAGTTTTTCCTATTATCGCGCGAACTGCAGTGGTGATAGGTAATTCCATACTCTTAAGCGAGCAATTCTTGTATGTATGTATGTATATATATATAAATTTTATTTCGAAAACGGCTCTAACGATTTTCTTTAAAATTTCAAGGTATGTGCATATTAGTGAGAAAAAAATTCTCAACTCATTGGCCACATCGGGAAAACTCGAGGTCGACCGTTATATCGGTTTGAAAATGGCTCGTTATCGAAAACTTAATTTTGGCTAGAATGTTTTATGAATGAAATTTTCTATATGACGTCAATGGGAAAAAAAAACTTGACACCGCTTACGTCACTAGGCTCACAGCAGTACACTAAAACATTACTTCGCAAACAAGAAAAAGTTTCATCACGCTGCTGCCTTTTTTTTGTTAACCTATAAACCTGGGTAAAATAGAAGTCATGTTCCAAAAGTCACCCAATAAAACATACTCAGCCCAAAGATCACCGCGCATAGACATCCCTTAAAGTGGTAGATAACTTCACATTATCTGGGAAGCATAGTATCAAATGACGCATTGCTTTAAAGAGAGGTTGATAAGTGATCAGGGATTGTCGTGCTTTTGGACGCCTCCAAGCGAAAGTGTGGCGAAATAAATCGCTCCGCCTGTCTACAAAAATCAATGTCAACCACTGATTCTCTCAACCCCTCTATGTGGATTTGAGACATGAGTACTTTATAGAAAGCAACTAAGACTTCTTAAACGACTTCTCCAAAGGCCGCAATACAAACAGCGATATTCTTGCAAAATGGTATGAACTTCGAGTCCGAAGATTAGTGAGGATTGCAGTATTTTCCGTGGTTACGCAGCCCCAGCTGTTACCTACATATTTTGCCACATCCAGGGCAAGCATAACAATTGTCCACAGGTGGTTGATTTAGATTTTCTTTTCGCCGTCAGCATTTGTTCTCGGCAGCAGATTTTCTTTTGGTCTCAAATGTGTATCCCGCGGCCTTCGTGAGAGACCTCCAGCTGTCTCGTTCGGAGGCCGCATACAACCAGGTGATCTCTTCTATGTCAGCCAAGGAAAGTTGACGCCTAAGCTGGTCTTTGAAGAATTTCCGTGGGGCGCCTCTGTTACGTCGACCATCTTTTAGCTCACACACAAAAAAAAAAGACTGCCTTTGGCATACGTTCGTCTCCCATACGGGATACGTGCCATACCCAGTGTAACTGATGAACCATAAGAAGTCCCTCTATACTGTCCATACCGGCGTTGGCAAGGACATCGCTGTTTGTAGTGCGGTCCTGCCACCGTATGTCCATGATGGAGCGCAAGCATCTTTGGTGAAAGCACTCAAAAAGTCTTAGTTGTTTTCTGTAAACTGTCCATGTCTCAGAGCAATAATGAATATATTAATTGCAATATTAAATGTCAGAAAGTAACCATTTTAGAAGTTATACTGCAAAGACTTTCTTCCAAGCCTATAATAGCCCAATAGTTTTACGCGAAAGAAGCAATGTAAAACGTTAAGACGTGAGCTGTGGTTTTCTATAGGCCTACTGTTGGGGGGACTTTCTATTCTAATCGTCATGTACAATTACATTGAGAACTGACAGAACGAAAAAGCAACTCTTCGGATTGATAGTCTTTACCCGATCGTTCATTTTCGTAATTACAACAATATTCCCAAAATGACTTCGGGTATATATCCTTCCTTAACAAATTATTCATCCGAGCGAGGCTCGGTCACCTGATATTATTACTATAATGCGAGCAATTCTTGTATGTGTGTATGTATATATATTTATATTTATATAAATTTTATTTCAAAAACGGCTCTAACAATTTTCTTTAAAATTTCAAGGTATGTGCATATTAGTGAGAAAAAAAAATCTCAACTCATTGGCCACATCGGGAAAACTCGAGGTCGACCGTTATATCGGTTTGAAAATGCCTCATAATCGAAAAATTAATTTTGGCTAGAATGTTTTATGAATGTAAATTTTCCATAACGAGATCTGGAAAAACGCAGCCTACGTCACTAGGCTTACCGCAGTACACTCAAATATTTCTTTGCAAACAAGAACGAGTTTTAAAGAATCAATAGACCTAATTAAACATTTGCGCACCATCTTACTGTAGATTGATTGAACTATGAAAGAAAAGTAATGAAATTAAATGTGCCGATGTATAATTAGTTATTGTGTTTCAAGTGCTTAATAAATTGTTTACTCTTTAATTGCGTATGGCGGATATAGATACCGTTTACTTTGTTGTTTATGTTGCTTGTGACCTCCAGCTGTCTCGTTCCGAGCCCGCATGCAACCATGTGCTATCTTCAATGTCAACTCAGGCAAGTTGGCGCCTAAGCTGGTCTTTTAAGCGTTTCGGTGTTACGTCGACCACTTTTAAGCTCACCAAAAAAGACAGCCTTTGGCATGCGTTCGTCTCAGATTCGTCTCCCATACAGGAAACTGCTTTGTCTAGCGCAACTGTCGGACTTAAAGAATTCCCTCATTACAAAGGCCGCGGATACACATTTGAGACCAAAAGAAAATCTGCTGCCGAGAACAAATGCTGACGGCGAAAAGAAAATCTAAATCAACCACCTGTGGACAATTGTTATGCTTGCCCTGGATGTGGCAAAATATGTAGGTCACAGCTGGGGCTGCGTAGCCACGGGAAATACTGCAATCCTCATTAATTTTCGGACTCGAAGACAAGCCTTATTATTATTATTATTTTGCTGGTGAATTATTACCATATGTTCATGCTTCGGTGTCTACTGTCCCGTACAAAAACAAAGGAAATGGCCATAACACAGCTTCTCTACGCCTTACTTGCTCACACTGAACATGATATCTAGCTAAAGGTCAACGAGTTTGTGTACGCTGCAGCCTTTTTTGATTTAACTATAAAGCTTGGAGTTAGGGCCTTAATGACGGTAGGCCCAGGAGAGATCTGAATGGAGGGATCTGTAAAAGCAGGCCATATCCCTCTACGGGCTGTAGCACCACTGGGATGGATAGATGGCAAAAGCCGATATGAAGGTCTTATAGTCCGACAGTCAGGCTGGGCAGAGAACGTATCCCGTATGGGGGAGGAACATATTGTTCGGCGTAACAGAGGTGCGCCACGGAAACGTCTCTTTAAAAAACTGATGCAATAATTTAAGTCTATTAAGAAAAAATGCGCCAGTTTACTTTGTCACAAAGTGCCTGTTTTACCTTATAGCGTACAGATTTGCGTCACTTGATGTTTCGTACTAAAGCCACAATGAATATACTAATTCCATAATTAAATGTTTGAAAGTAACCATCTAAGAAGTTATACTGCAAAGACTTTCTTCCAAGCCAATAATAGTAGACCTACAATAGTTTTACTCAAAAAAATGGATTGCAAAACTATAAGACGGATGTGAACTGTGGTTTGTCTAGACTGTATGAGGACTTAAGAGACTTTATATTTAATCGCCATGTACAATTACATTTAGAACTAACAGAACACTAAATCAACTCTTCAGATTAGTAGTCTTTATCTGATCGTTCAGTTTCGTAATTACAAAAATATTCCCAAAATGACTTCGTGCATATAACCTTTCTTAGGAAATTATTGACCCGAGCGAGGCTGGGCCACCTGATATTAAGTATAAAACACGTAGCTAAAGTTGTTGTTTTGTTTTTTTACGGAAATGTTTCATTCTTGAGGATTTGAATAAGAGATTGACCCTTTACAAAACAATTAGATATTCATTATAAGACATCAGTTAGGCCAGGTTCACATCTAACTTTACATTCACTTTCACCTATCCTTTGGTCTGCTGGACCGCTGGGGCACCACACAAGATCTGTCAATCATCTTTCTCCATTCTTTTCTCTCATTTTGTCTTTGATAGAACTTCATTCTGATATTCTTTCCGAAAATATTGAAACCTGCCTTTTTACCTGCCTGGGTGCACTACTTCGGGGGCCGATTTTGAGTTTGTGTTTCCACATAAACTGTCTTTATAACTTTGCTTCTTTTTTTAAGTAGGGCTTGGCTACCTATGAAGGGGACTCGAGTTCGAATTCCGACTCGAGACCAGAGTTGTGTTTGCTGAGCGCCTAAAGGCAACACAGAAACCTTCTCCCATATACCCCTTGTCCCAGTGGTCCAGAATAGAGATTGGATATTGACGAACTGAGCATGCTATTAGAATGAAAATTGCGCTATACAAAAAGCTCTTCACACAAAATTTCAATGCCCATATATCCAGATATATAGATCAAATAAATTTGTATTGAAATAGAAATAACAATCAATATATATTTGTGTGCGTAAAACTATACTCCTTTGGGGCAATTTGTTTAAGTGCCAGGTTCCAGATTGATTTAGATTTATATATTGTCGATCTGAAGTGGTTGAATGCGCATGACAAGTTACAGATATAAAAAATAGGTTTGCCTTTAAGTCCCTCAATGATCAATCAACATCATCAGGAAATCTTTTTTTTACAATACCTCTATTCAAGTCAGAATTTTTCAAAACAGGTCATCCAATGTTATCTACATCAATGTAAACATATCTACAAGTGTTATTGATAGTTTTCTTTGAGCTTCATTTATTACTATAAATAGGATAAGCTTCAAGAATGTAAAAGACTAGACTAGTTCTTATCTGTATTAATGGTAGGTGATAGACATATTAATAGACATATTAATAGCTGGGATTGGACTCTTTCAACAAGAAAAGAAATCGACATAGAGTAGTCCATACATAACAGTTGCTAGCACTTTCGACCCACCGGAAGTTTCATTAACGGGATAAATAATGTTCCATTGTTACTAAATATAATAGTCATTAGTTATTAATAGAAAAACAATCGCTCTAAAGTCGCATAAAGGAGGAATTGTCTTTAAAAAAAGAGCTATTAATTATTTTCCCAACGCGATACACAGCAAGTGTCAAATTTCTAGGTAAATCGTTAGAGCCGTTTTTGAGATCCGTGTTCAGGTTTTGCCCACCCCTATGTTTTTGAAATCCGTGTTCAGGTTTTGCCCACCCCCTATGTTTTTGAGATCCGTGTTCAGGTTTTGCCCACCCCTATGTTTTTGAGATCCGTGTTCAGGTTTTGCCCACCCCCTATGTTTTTGAGATCCGTGTTCAGGTTTTGCCCACCCCTATGTTTTTGAGATCCGTGTTCAGGTTTTGCCCACCCCTATGTTTTTGAGATCCGTGTTCAGGTTTTGCCCACCCCTATGTTTTTGAGATCCGTGTTCAGGTTTTGCCCACTCCTATGATTTTGAGATCCGTGTTCAGGTTTTGCCCACCCCTATGTTTTTGCTTCCATGAAGTAAGAAGTGGAATAGAAGTATGGTCAAAAAGATTTAAATGATAGAGCATTAACTTATACATAAAAATCTTAGCTTTATATTTGTCATCCACATCCAATCAAAACATGTCTCTTTATTTAACGACAGACACAAGACAAGCCATGTTGGACTATTGGAAGGAGCACTCCAAAGAAGGCTCTGTTCAAGAAATGATGCTGGACACGTGTGCCGAGGAACTGACTAAAGAAGAACTTCCAGAGATTTTATCTTATTTGCCAGATTTTAGAGGGAAGACAGTCGTAGAACTTGGAGCTGGCATAGGGTATGTCATTGTACTGGTGAATCTAGAAGGTCCCATTTCAATCGACCAAATTTTAAAGGAAAATTTAGTATGAGTTTGGGTTGATTTAACGAAATTTGAATGCAAAAACTGCCTTGTTGTTTTTATCAGACCTTCGATATATTTATATTCTTTTTTTTTTCTTTTCTTTTATTAAAATACCATTTTAAACATATTCAATTCTGCAGTTAGGCCTATTTTTTTTTTGGGATGTGTTTTAGCTGCCCCCGAAAGGTTAAAAGCCACTATTAGTTTTTGTTGTCTATCTGTCCGTCCATCAAGTCTAGATCCCATAAACTAGATTTACAAAAGATAATACAAATATCCGATTTCTTAATTGCAACGTTTAGGTGTACTGACTACTTTTTATCTTTTGAAAGCAGTTTTGTTTTTTTAAATTAATAACAATCACGTCGTATGGAGGCAGGTAGGATTGTGGTTGTTAATAGTTTGTATTTCATAGCTCTGGCAATTGTGCTGAAAATATTGAAACTTGCGTTATTACCTGCATTGTAATTTTTTTTGTGGTCTTCTGTGTTCTAAATATAAATATAACAGCTCAAAAGCTCTTGCATTTCTTTTTATACTTATAAAAAAAATAATTTTACCCGCACTGCTTTAAATTCTACTTTTAGTCTAAAAAATTAGGTTGGAAATCTGTTATTTCTTCCGTACAGGAATTTTTAAGATTAACAAGTACAAAATAATTTTTTAAAAACTTTTTAAAAACTTGGCTTATACTGAGTGAAATAGCACCGATTATTTGGAAAAAATCATCTAACTAGATCTAACAATAATAAATTTGTGCAATCGGAAATACTTATTTATTGTTTATGTTTAACGAAACTTTCATGCTTATGGCATGCTCAGTGCGCTTTGTCCAATCACTTTTGTGGACCAGTTGGGGAGGAGATCGGTATCTGGGAGAAGGTTCCCGTGCTGCTTTTTCAAAAGCTATTTAAAAGAAAGTGGCTTGAGTCTGAATTCGAACTCGAGGTCTCGAACTTCCATGAGGGAAGGACGAGGCGATGGCCACTGAGCTATATCTAAGGTTATATAGTTAGTTAAGAATTGTTAGCGAAAGACCTAATTTTTTACATTAGGCTTAGCCTATCTCCTTTTTGCTTATTCAATTTTCTATACAAAGTAACATTAATTAATTAAGACTAGTTGAATAACTAATTTGTTAATTATTTAGATTGATTCATGGGTTGTCAAAGACAATGAATAATTGTGCAAAGTTTCCACTTGATCCGAGACTGGGAAGTGGGAGAAATAACGTGTACAATTGTTCACCCAGACAGACAGTCAGACAGAGCGAATTAATATAATAGCTTGGCAAAAAGTCTTCTTATAGAGTATTTCATTTTTTATAATGGTAATTGACAGTCTGTGTCACTTCGTTGTATGGGAAATATTCATACTGTTTGTATTCTGTTCTTTTTTTTTTTTTGATCTTCTCTATAGATCACAAAGTCTGAAAGGGGAACTTTCTTTTTTTTCCTGTCATCTGTAAGCCAAACGTTTCATGTTCTTCCGAGAACGTACACCTTTTATAAACAATACAAAATTAAAATGCATATTTAGTAAAACCAGTTATACACATTTCAAAAAGAAGATTTAAAAGTTAGTTTGTATTATTCCTCATGTGCATTATATATACCGGACATAATTCTATTTCATAATACACACCACATTTTAAGGTTTCGCAAATAGTTTGGGTTTGACCTTTAGACATGTCATGACAAAGTCATATTGTTAGAAAATGTACAATACCTTCAGATCAAATATCAATTAATTTTGCAACTCTGTCCAGATCTACCAAACCATCATACGCTACTGTTATATTTTTAGACGTTTCACGGCAGAACTTGCCAGGAAGGCTAAGAAAGTGATTGCTGTTGATTTTATTGAAGATTTCATTCGAGAGAACATGAAGTGTAATCAGCAAATGGGGAACATTGATTTCGTTGTTGCAGATGTGACCAGGATGAACATACCAAGTGAAAGGTAATCAGATAAGTCATAAATACTTTATACATTCTGCTGCACTGTCCACACACACACACATAATCTCATTCTGTCTGCACCACACAGCTCATACATACATACATACATACATGCCTACATACCTACATACGTATCTTCTTATCTTATATAATACTGACGTTATGATTACGTCCTACGCGTCATGCCTTCAGTCATTCATATTAACCGATGACCTAAATTCTGCAAAGTCACTGGTTTTCCTGGCTAGCTCAGGCAAACCATTCCATGCTCTTATAGCACTAGGGAAGAAGGAGCATTTGTACAGATTTGTCCAAGCATAGACAGTCAAAAAATATATTTTCCTATAGGTCTTAAGCGACCCCTGAAAAATCTTCATACGATACCCTAGTGGGTCGCGACCTAAAGGTTGAGAACCCTCAAAGTAGAAGGTAATCTAATCCATAAGTTATTGTAATCAATTAATAGGCCTACCTATTCCCATCAGTAGAAGCTATTCAGATAAACTAAGGCGTAGACGGTAATATAATTAAGTTGTTATAATTTTAGTTTATTTTTGCTTGATAGTGTTGACTTCATTTTCTCCAACTGGCTTCTGATGTACCTGGAAGATAAAGAGGTCCTAGCATTGTTTGGTAGACTCTTGTCTTGGTTAAAACCCAGGGGTCAACTCTTTATCAGAGAGTCATGTAGATGTCAGTCGGGTGAGACGTTTATTTTTTTTTTAATCTGACAATTTCACTTTTGAACGGATATTAATTTTGTAAAAAACAAAAACAAAATAAAAACATTCAATTTTAATTATCTATTTTAGTATACAAAGTAATCCAATTTAAAACCTTTTTTGTATCATTAAAGGTAATAAGACTAGGGGAGCCAATCCTACATTTTACAGAGAGCCCGAACAGTATGAAGCTTTTTATGAGTCTCTTACTTCCCCTTGTGGGCTTTACGGTTTTAATCTGTTGTTTTCCAAGGCTGTTCAAACATATATCAAGGTATTTTATAATTATAGCAACTAAAATAATCTATTCCAAAAATAATAATAATCAAGCGTAAGATTGTACATCTCACATTCCTTCTCACTCTGTCCCTCTTAGACATAGACTTACATTCCTTCTCACTCTGTCTCCCTCTCAGACATAGACTTACATTCCTTCTCACTCTGTCTCCCTCTCAGACATAGACTTACATTCCTTCTCACTCTGTCTCCCTCTCAGACATATACTCACATGCATTCCCATTCTTTTTGCTAAATTGCATGGCCTTCTGTAGAGGAAAAACAACAACAACCAAGTGGTCTGGCTCCTACAGAAAGTCAAAAAGATTGATTCGCCAGCACCTGGAGTCCAAAGTTGGCAAGACTTTCTTGACAAACAACAGTATTCAACTCGAAGTATTCTCCTGTACGAGAAAATTTTTGGTAGAACTTTTGTCAGTACTGGGGGACTAGAGACAACTGAGGTATAGAATACTTATTTCTTCTTCATGTGCAAAGCGTTGTTGGTAGTGTTGTGGATGTTTGGGGAAGTGCGTGTGTGGGTAACATTGTGGGTGTATGGTGAAGTGTTGAGGGTATGTGGGATAAGTGTTGTGGATGTGTTTGTGGGAAACGTTGTAGGTGTGTGGAAAGTGTTGTGGATGTGTACAGACTATGTGTGTCTCATTATCATCACGCCTATTATTCCACAAATAGTTTTTTGCAGTGTAACATTTTTCATACAATTTTGAGATAGACCAGGCTAATAAGAGTATGTAACTTATTATTTTTTTAAAGTAGAAGGGAATTTCAATATTTGGTGGTACAGCTGGAGTACAGCATTACTCCATATACAGATCGCATGAACGCCTGGGAATATCTGTATTCCAAAAATATAGATCGTCATTTAAGGCTATCTTTTCTCGTCTTTGAAGTATCTTTGTAAACTGTTCTTTCTTTTAGGAATTTGTAGATATGCTCAATCTGTGTCCTGGTCAAAGTGTATTGGATGTTGGAGGGGGCATAGGTGGCAGCGCTTTCTACATGGCCAAGGTCAATATATAATTTGCACTATTTTTAGACAGATATTTAAACAAGATCATTTTTGTTAGGCAAAATGTATTTGCATTTGGAAGTATAGAATAGTGAAGTCAAACAAAGAGGTTATTGTCTTCTGCCATCACTTATGGAAATGTTGATCAATAACTAGGTCAAGGGTGCACTTTTTATGTAGAGAAAGTCTACTAGTCATTTACGATTAGCCTAAGTCAATAACTTTTATTTAATTCTGCTAAATTTCCAGAATTTCGGCGTGAAAGTCACAGTGATTGATTTGTCATCCAACATGATAAAAATGGCTCTAGACAGAGCACAGGAAGTGGGCTGCGGTCCTGATGAAGTCGTTTTTGAAGTTGGCGATGCCACAAAGAGAGAGTATCCAGCCGAGTCGTTTGATGTGATCTACAGCCGTGACGTGATACTCCATATAGCCGACAAATTGTCCCTCTTCAAAAAACTATACGTAAGTTAGAAACAGTCAAAGGGAGGCATTTCTTATATTTTCTGTCACATTTCCAAGAGTTGGACGCACTTTATTGCTTCAAAATTGCTTGTTTTATTTTTTAAAGCACTTTTTGTAGGCAACTCACGAGCATGAGTTGTTTGAGCCAGGAGTGTTTATGGGTATATGTCCTAGCTACTGATGGGACCCACCGAATTTATTTTTTTTAAAGTCAGCAATACAAGTCAAGAATGACGAGTTGTCACTAGTAACAGAAGAAACAACATGACGGCTAACAAAATCGATCATTTAATTTTGTACATTCTATTATACATATTAACGTCCAACGTGAAATGTTTTCCTCCCGAGGGAAGGGCGCTGACCTGGTCTCCCCCATCTGAAGTGAAGGCCCCAGTTCTTTATCCTCCAGTCTTGACTACTATCTATTTTTAATCCTATAATAAAATGAATTTCTGTTGCCACGGTAAACGAGGGTGCCATGTGGCCAGCACAATGACCAACCGCCTTTACTTTTTCTCAACTCATGACAGGTACCAATTAGCGCTGGGTGGACTCAGAGGCGCCATAAATATCCCGAAATTAAAAATCCCAGGATTCGAGCCCGGGATCCTCCAGTTTGAAAGCCAAGCGCTTTACCACTCAGCCGCAAGCGAGTTAATGTTTATTTTTTGTTTGAAAATACAATTGTAATATTTTTTAAATTAAAATTCAAACAGCATTGCAATCTTTGACAGGCAGCTCCACAATATAGATGATTGGAAAGAGAAGTATTATGGATACAAAGATATAGGCTCTACTCAGATTTTACTTCAGTGAGAACGCGTGAATCTTTATTAGGAATGATGAAAGACTAAAACAGAATCAATGTTTGCATTTCTAAATTAATCTTACATTTGTTGTACAGAAATTCCTAAAACCTGGAAGTAAAATTCTCATCTCAGACTATTGCTGCAGCCCTGGCATTCATTCAGAGGAGTTTAAGGCATATGTCAAACAAAGAGGTTATTATCTTCTGCCGCCACTTACTTACGGAAAGGTTGGTCAATAGTTCGAGATTAGACATTTGTATAATAATCATTTCAGTTGCGAATGAGATTACAAACTAATGTTATTTGACATTGTGTGAATTCATGAGAATCACTTCTAAGTTTCACCCCAATACAAAACGTGTGAGAGAGAGAGAGAGAGAGAGAGAGAGTGAAATTATAAATTGATTAAAATTATACATTGATTTAAATAATCTTCTGATGATTTTTTTAACTAGATGTTAGCTTAGTATTTAGTAGACTTCTAATTTAATTGTGACTTTTTCTTTCATCTTGTTCTCACATTTCCCATTCAGCTCTTGGACAAGGCAGGATTTGTTCATGTTGTGAGTGAAGACAGAACCGAGCAGTTTGAAGACATTTTGAGAAAAGAAATCAAAAGAACTGAGAAAAATAAAGAAGAGTATTTTAAGGTATTTACAAAATTGTCATTGCTTTCACAAAAAGGAGTAGGTCTTTATCTTTTATTTCATGGGTTTAAAATATATATTTCTTTTGTTGGTTTTCAATAACAAATGACTAACTACTTTTCGAAACTATAAAAAGGTATTAGCCTAACTTGACATTAAATTCAAATGATATTTTTTTTTAGTTTTACCAATACTATTGTATTATCTTCATGTATTTATTGTCAGGAATTTGACGAAGACTGCTCCAAAGATCTTTTGGATGGATGGAAAGATAAGCAGAGTCGTGTTCAAAGAGGGGAACAAAGATGGGGATTGTTTTATGCAGAAACGCCAACTGCTTGATTGACATCGTGCATTGCACATGTTTTCAACTTTCTCTCTCTCTCTCTCTCACCACCTCTCTCTTTCTCTCTCTTTCTTTCTCACTCTTTTTTTAATACGGGTTAACAATGTCAACATGTTCAACAGTTTTATTTGAGTGCTGCAATTATTGTGAATATTTCAGATAAAGTTACACAAGGATACAGGATATATAGAATACTTTTTGATAATATATTATCATCCCGAGGATGGAACATTAATATGCCTGGAGATTAGCTTTGGTCGGCACGATGTCTCTCACACACCAATTACTCATCTCCACGCAGCTGATGTGTCCAGAGGAATGGCAAGTTCCGATATAGTTTGGGATCAGCGGCATTGCATGATCTACCAGGGCATAGCAGTACGTGCTGCAAGCTGCCGAAGGGTCACCGGCTCCTGATTATTCCTCAGGGTTGACTCCGGAAGCCATTCCCATTTTTGGGTATATCTGCAATGCAGGAAAGGTTTTTTCTTCCTTGCTAAGGCTAACGAGCTCTCCTGTCGAAGCTTATTGCTTTAGCTACTTGTCTTTACCCTTTCTCCTGTCAGTGATAACAGTTCGTTGGCACCCAATATCTTAGTCAAGAGTTGGACTGGTTGCCATCGGAAGCATTTTATAGGCAAATAAATAAAAAAATTTAAATGTATAAAATTGTGACGCTGATATTATGGGATGGAGCGTGTCGCGTGATGTACGTGTCAAGATTGCAAGAAAAGTGTAAACAAGAATTGTATTTGTACATTGACTTCTCGAAGATGCGAGATTTTTTTTTATTTTTACACATTTGAATTAGAAATGAAAAACTTTTATTCTATCTGCTGCTAAAAGTTTCGGTGTGAAACTAGCTTGTTTCATGGTTGATAAGTCAAGTCTGTTCAGTTCAAACGTTCGAAACTTTCCTGCTGTATTACGTAATATGTTGATTTTTCTTATTTTGAAATTAATTTCTGACATACTTAAGTCAAACTCATGTGTAAAGTTCAGAGAAATGCTGTCATAGTCTTGTGAACTTTAAGCCATGAAAACTTATGTAAAACATTCCATTTTTCATTTCAATATTTTAATGATAATAAATTGTATTTTATATTCTCTGAGCACTTGTATTGTTTTTTTTTGTTTTTTCAAATACATGTAATAAGATCTATACAGTGGCGTCACTAGGGAGTGTCGATGATGCTATTTTGCCTATTATTTTGTTGGGCCTTTTTTGCGCTATAGTAGATTTTTTTTTCGGTTTCTTAACGTCTCCTTGTGGGACAGTTAGTTTACTCCCGATTAGTTGAGTATGAGAACTGTTTACTACAACTTTGCAGTCGTTTAACCTCTTTAGTTTTGTGCGGTAGTGTTGCAAGGACTTTTTCCCTTGTGTCTCTACAGGCAGCTAGTGATGGGGTGGACGTTTCGGATTTGAGCTGGAGTATTGAACATGTCTTGTGCTGTTCTGCGGTCAAGTAGTGAAACCGCAAGTTGCGGAATGTTTAATTGAATATTGATTCATATCCATTAATAAGCACACTTGAGCATTCAGGACATTGTAAATATTTATAAATGATCAGCATCTCAACCAAGCCTAAAAATTGACCGTTGTTTGGCGCATTAAGTTTCTCTGTTCTCCCACTAAATGCGCTTTTTTTTGGCAAAAGGTTCTGAACGATCGCTAGAATTCTTGCTAAGTATGTGAGCCAATGCAGTTTTTCTTTTCTAATTTGTTCTAGCATCAAGTCATCCATTGCTCTACCATTGGACATTCTCAGAGCTTAATCCAACTACGCTGACATATAATGATAAGTATGGATGGCTGCATGGCCTCGCGGTATGCGCGTTGGGCTGTTGTTCGGTGGTCTCGATGCTCCCGGGCTAATTAACTGTAGACCTAGACATTCTTTTTATACTGTAACAGTAACGTATGACTCTTTAGTTACGAAATAAACGATTTTGATTGGTAGTTTCCGGATGCAATGATATGATATCCATTTTTCCTTTTAGTATATGAATGGTTCATGGGCGTAGCCAGACTTTTTTTTTCGGGTCCCCCCCCCCCCCCCCGCAAAAAATATAGATGTGTGTGTGTGTGTACATAATTAATCTTTATTACATTCTGACCATTCATTCTTTCGGAAGACGTTTATTGTACCCTAGAATAGGTTCTTCCTGGAGTTAGTGGGAAAATTGTAGACTCCACGCCATTGCCAGCAAGCTTCTCCAGCGCGGGGCAGAGCCCCGCCGCCAAGCACTATTTCCGGTATTAAAAGCCAACAAAATGCATATTCTGAGGTATCTACAGTGCATTATCCTGGTATTAAAATGTTTTATTTTAAAAACCTTATGTAATATTCTTACTAATTTAGATCCTCCCGCGTCGTTCGGCGCAATGGGCTGCAAGCTGCTTCCACAGAAATCTGTCACTGACAATGTCTGAAGCCTTTCCCACCTGCTCTGAGGACCTCCATGAAAGTGTGGCGCCAAGATGTAATAGGATGTCCCTGTTTGCGCTTTCCGCGTAATGGCCTACATTTTGTCGTAGAACATGTCCCGCAAACCTCATGCGACGCTCTGTCGCAACCTTTCTAAGGGGTCGACTCCCAGTTCGGCATATGTTTTCCTTGATTGAGACCCAATCTCTATAACTGACTCCTAAAATCCGTCTTAGCCATCTTTGTTGAGCCACATTTAGTGTTTTTCAATTTCGGCAGATGACTATTCAATGCACTTTATTAATGGAGCCCATGCAGCCATTGGTAGAAATTTGTAACCTTTCTTGGCTACGCTTTTGGAATTAGGTGACTGTAGTTTGCTTTAAATTTTATATCGAAAAGAGAAGTTTTATTATCTTATCTTATCTTGCTTAACAAACCTGAGGATAAACCAACCTTTTTCTCAAGAGCCTGGCTAACATCAACCACTCCAGATCTAGCCTTTGCAACTGACAACTTATCCAAAACGTGCACCAGAGAAGTTGCAGACCAGCTAGCCACCAGTGACCACAGACCCATATTGATCAGTATGAATACCTCCTTCAAAATATCAGAAAACTCCACCATCCCCAGATGGAACTACAAAAAAGCCAACTGGCACCTATTCTCAAAGCTCACAGACCTATACACAACTTCAATAAACTGCAAATCAAATCAGGTTAATAAGTCATACTCAGCTTTCTCCAAAGCAATCCTCCTAGCAGCTAAGGAATCAATTCCTAGAGGAGCAAGAAAAGATTATATCCCCAACTGGTCTGATCACCTTCAACAACTCCACAATGCCACTATTGTAGCCAGAAACACAGTAGAAAATAACCCTTGTGTAGAAAATAACATAAATCTAAAAGCAGCTAACGCAGTTTTCAGGAAAAATTACCTTTCCGCCATGAGGAAAAGTTGGCATGAAAAAAACAACAGCTAAACGTAGATAGAGACTGCCACAAACTCTGGCGCATAGCCAAATGTCTCAACCAGGAAGAAAACAGAACAACTCCTATAGTAATAGAAAAGGACAACAAACCCCTGAAAGGTCAAGAAGCAGCAAATGAATTCATTAAGTTTTTCCAAAGCGTAGGAAAAATACAAATCAATGAAAGTAGAAATAAAGATGTAAACTCAGAAATCCAAGATAGAATTAAAGAAAACAATCCAGCTTACTCCTTGGGAATGACCACTAATCTTAAAATGAAGGAACTTGATGAATCCCTAAAAGTCCTCAAACCAAAACAAGCCCCGGGCCCAGACAAAATATCTAATGACACGCTTCTTCATTTGGGTCCTCAAGCCAAAAGAAAACTGCTACAAATATTCAATGCTAGCTGGAAATCTGGCAGAATTCCAAACATCTGGAAAAAAGCCATTATGATCCTTATACTAAAGCACGGCAAACCAAGAAACAAACTGGATAGCTACCGCCCCATCAGCCTCACTAGCTGTACTTGCAAACTGATGGAAAGAGTGATAAATAGAAGGCTGACATGGATCCTTGAGTCAAATAACCTACTCACTGAAGCCTAGGCTGGCTTTAGGAAAGGCGTCCCCCAAGGAGGAGTCCTATCCCCAACACTTTTCCTAATATTCATAAACGATCTAAATCAAAACCTACCAAAAAGGTTAAAAGCAGCATGTATGCAGATGACCTTGCCTTAATTAGCACAGAAGAATATGTAGGAACATCGAAATTTCGATTACAAAATGCTCTCGATATACTCAATAATTGGTCCAAAGACTGGGGCATGTCCATCAACACAAAAAAAGACCACATATACCATATTCTCACTGTCAACAAAACAACAAACAATAAAATTAACATTAGATTAGGAAGCTTTAGAAAAAAATGACAGCCCTACATACCTTGGAGTCACCTATGACCCGAGACTAACCTGGAAAAGCCAAATAGATAAAACACAGAGTAAAGGCATCCAGAGACTAAATCAACACCAATAACAGTAAACTCAGGTGTACCTCAAGGAACAGTCTTGGGTCCACTACTATTTTTAATTTACATAAATGATTTACCAAATTGCATTAGTTCAGGAACAAAAGTCAGATTATTTGCAGATGATTGCATAATATATAGAACAATAAAAACAACACAAGACACAGATATTTTACAAAAAGAATTAGATGAATTACAGAAATGGGAATCAAATTGGAGCATGTCTTTCCACCCAGAAAAATGTCAGTTGTTAAGAGTAACAAAAAAACTAAAACAAATTAATTCCACTTATCTTATTCATGGCAAACCAGTAACACAGACTAAAAACGCAAAATACCTAGGTGTTATAATAAATGAAAAACTGTCATGGAATCCACATATTGATGAAACTATTTAAAAATCCAACAAAGCATTAGGGTTTATTAAAAGAAATTTCTATAAATCAAATAAGAACATAAAACTAAAATGTTATTTAACGTTGGTTAGGCCAATAATAGAATATGCATCCACCGTTTGGGACCCCTCAACTCAAGAAAACATTAAGAAACTGGAGCAAACACAAAATAGAGCAGTGAGATTCATAACAAATGAATATTCACATTTGACTAGAGTAACACCTATAGTAAAATCACTAAATTTAGAAAGCCTTCAGGACAGAAGACTCAAAAGTAAAGTAGCAATTATACATAAAACACTGAACCATAATCTTCAAATACAAAAACAAAATTTAATAAAATACTCTGAAAGACACAAAAATAAAGGCACATTCCTCGTCCCATATGCTAGGACAAATTTGTACAAATACTCTTTCTTCCCTAGTGCTATTAGAGCATGGAATGGGTTGCCTGAGCTAGCCAGAAAAACCGGTGACTTGGCAGAATTTAAGTCATTGGTTAATATGCATGACTAAATGCATGACGCGTAGGACGTAATCATCTTCTTTTTTGAAGTAACGTCTGTATTATATAAGATAAGAAGATAAGAGACTATCCCTCTTGAAAAAATTAGCTTTCACAGATTGGGGAGCAAATCACAACATCCTGAAAAAGACCTATACCAGTTACGTGAGACCTGTACTAGAATATGGTGCCACAGCATGGGGCTCAGCAGCCCAAACCAACCTAAGAAAAATAGACAAGGTTCAAAATATTGGTCTAAGGATAATGACAGGACCAATCAAAACAACACCCATAAGAGCTATGGAGGAAACCGCTGCCCTGATCTCTCTGGATGAAAGAAGAGAAATAAAAATCCTTTCCCAATTCACAAAATTGGAAACCATGGAGAGGCACCCACACAGAACAAAAATCCACAAAACTGGCACCAAAAAACGTCTCAAAAGGACCAATTTCATACAGGAATCTCTAAACCTAAAAAAGAAACACCAACTTGAAAAAATTACTCTGGAATCCTCGATACACTACAATGAATCTCCACCCTGGGACGAAAGCCCTCTTCCTACTATAAGGGACCATATTGAAAGATTAAAAAGAAAATCTGATTACAGACTAACAGAGCTCAAGAAAATAGTGAACTGTTTTCTACATACCAATTATCCTAGCAATCAGTGGATCAGAGTTTACACGGATGGCTCAACCCATAAA
The DNA here is from genome assembly GCA_036873155.1 of Biomphalaria sudanica. Classification (NCBI taxonomy): domain Eukaryota; kingdom Metazoa; phylum Mollusca; class Gastropoda; family Planorbidae; genus Biomphalaria; species Biomphalaria sudanica. Next base: position 1,418,969 of record JAZGLO010002645.1, on the reverse strand, counting down.
GCCACCACAAATGGAGGAGCTGGAATACTTATCGAATGGCCAGATGGAGGAAAACTAGAAAAATCCATTGCAACTGGAGAGCTCTCTGACAGTCACAGAGCAGAAAGGGAAGCACTAGCACTACCTGCTACCATTCAAGCAAATCATCCAAGTTCCCCACACAAAAACAACCCTCCAAAGCCTGCAAAACTCTGATTCCTCATACATTAAAAACCTCAAAACAGCACTTACAAAGCTCAACAACAACAGCAAAAAAAACTGTAATTCAAGGATACCAGCTCATATAGAACAAGAAGGAAATGAGAAGGCTGACACACTCTCCAAGAGTGGGAGAACTAACACACTAATAAACTCTGCACTCTATCCAGAAGAATTGAAGAAATTAATCGTAAATAAAATAAATGAGAAATCCAAATCCAAATCACAAGAAAGATGACGCTTACTATAAGCTATCCCGACAAGACCAACGTCTAATCTTTCGACTCAGGACCGGACACAACAGAATGCGACAACACATGTACCGGAAACTCAAAATTGGAACCAGTGAAATCTGCCCATGTGGAGAATCACCAGAGAATGCAGACCACGTCCTCCAAAACTGCTCTCTATACCAAGAGGCCGTATAAGACATTGGCCCCAAATCACCCCAATAGAAAGGAAACTATATGGAGAGCTCCCTGATCTGGAAACCACTGCGCAGTTAATCTCATGTATTGGTCTAGTCATCTGAACACTCCAACATAACAATGAGAACGAAGAAGAAGAAGAAGAAGATTATCAAAATTATTTTTGAAGGGTTTTAAACTAAAAAAAAACTGTTTTTTTTTTTTTTTGTTGGTTTGTTTGTTGTTTTTTTATATTCAAAACCGCATTAGCTACGCTCAAATAATTTGATACTGTAGTTTGCTTTTAACGCCAAAATCAATCCCAACCGAACTGGCTTTGAATATGTAATGGGACCATATGGCTCTGCAGAAAACATCAGTGATAATGGCGAGCGCTTGATTTCTCTATGTGCATCCAACAGCCTTTCAATTGGAAACACATATTTTAAGCACAAACAAATACACACAAAAAACATGGCGATCACCAAATGGAGAAACCTTCAATGAGATAGATTACATTTGCATCTCCAAACGATGGAGGTCATCTCTGTTAGACGTGCGGACCCGCAGAGGAGCGGATATCGGCTCAGACCACTACCTTGTCAGTGGCAAATGTAAGCTCCGATTGAAACGCCAACCAAAATGAGCCACACGATCCCGCCCATTTAATGTAGAGAAGCCAAAAGACGGCAATACTGCAGCAGTGTTCCAATTGAAACTAACGAACCGCTTTGAGGCTCTTGCAGATATATTGACCCTTGAAGAAGAGTGGGCCAACTTCAAAGATACCACTATTGGGTGCGCGGAAGAAGTTATCGGAAGGAGGCGAGGTTCATAGAAGGAACGGTGGATACAAGACAGAACATGGAAATTGATAGATGAGAGGAAAGAGGCCAAACGTAGACGAGATCAGAAAAATGAAACACAGGATCGCAGCCTAGCGGAAGAAGCCTATAGGGAAGCAGATCTGAAAGTAAAGAGAAGTTGTCGGCGAGATAAACGGGACTGGATTGAGCAGAAGGGACAAGAGGCACAAGCAGCTGCAATCAGAAATGACACAAAAACCCTCCATAGTATTGTCCGAGATCTCACTGGAGCAAAGAGTGGACATGGGGCACCAATAAAAGACAAGCAAGGCAAAACTTTGTTAACGAAAGAAGAACAGGGTGCAAGATGGGTAGAGCACTTTAAAGAGACCCTCAACGAACTGTCGCCAGACCAAACTTACATATTCAAGGACCCCTCTCCAGACAATGATCTCAAGGTCAAGACAGACCCAATAACTGCTGAGGAGGTTACCATGGCCATTGCAGTGTTAAAGAATAACAAAGCACCAGGGCTAGACATGATATCAGCAGAAATGCTAAAATATGGGGGACAGTGCATTGTTAACAGAATGACTGATCTCTTAAATCTCTGTTGGCGAACTTCAAAAGTTCCAGAGGACTGGCAAAAGGGAGTGATTGTAAAGCTTCCAAAAAAGGGCAACTTGGCAGACTGCAACAACTGGAGGGGCATTACTCTCCTCTCTGTCCCGGGCTAAGTTTTCAGCACTGTTTTGTTGAGACGGCTTCAACAGTCTGTAGATGAAAGGCTCAGAGAAGAACAAGCAGGTTTCCGAAGAGGCAGATCATGTACAGAGCAGATTTTCGTTCTACGAAATATCATAGAACAAAGTCTTGAGTACCAACAACGGCTAACAATCAGTTTCGTGGACTTCAAAAAAGCGTTTGATAGTGTCCACCGAGAATCACTATGGAAAATTGTTAGAGAATACGGTATCCCAGAAAAATTCGTCCAGATCCTACGACACCTTTACAGTCAATCTAGTTGCTGCATTAAAACAGAAGAGGGAACAACAGAGTTTTTTTTTTTACAATCGAGACAGGTGTGAGACAGGGGTGCATCTTATCTCCCTTCCTTTTCCTCCTAGCCATCGACTACATAATGAGGAGAGCAATGAACCAGACTGCCTTTGGTATTCCATGGCATGAACAGCTCCGATTGACGGACTTGGACTTTGCTGATGATGTTGCACTATTCGGGGCTACAAATAAATGCATTCAAGAAATGACGGAGAGCCTAGACAGAGAGGCACCCAAAATTGGCCTCCGCATAAACTTGGATAAGACTAAAATTATGCGAGTGGGATATAAGGCAAAAGGTGTCCCCGTCAGACTTGGCGAGTCAAAGCTTGAAGAGCTGGACAAGTTCACGTACCTTGGCAGCATCATAACAAATGATGGAGATGCTTACCATGATGTAGAGTGCCGAATAGGAAAGGCAGGGAGCATTTTCCAAAGGCTGCAGCCTATTTGGACTAGCCAAGCCATTGGACTCGAGACAAAAATACACCTTCTCAACACAATCGTCATTCCAACTGCTACATATGCATGTGAGACGTGGAAGTCATCTGTCAAAATTGAGAAAAGACTAAATGTGGCTCAACAGAGATGGCTGAGACGGATTTGGGGAGTAAGTTACACAGATCGGGTCTCAAAACAAGGAAATCCTATGCCGAACTGGGAGTCGAACACTTGGTGAGGTTGTGACTGAGCGTCGCATGAGGTTTGCGGGACATGTTCTACGTCAAAATGAATTACGCACACCAAGAGTTGCGATAACATGGAAGCCAAAACAAGGAAAGCGCAAACAGGGACGCCCTCGTATTACTTGGCGACACACCTTCATGGAGGACCTCAGAACAGTGGACACCAGGTGGGAGGAGGCTTCAGACATTGCCAGTGACAGATCTTTATGGAGACAGCTTGCCGCCCAATGCGCCGAACGGCGCGGGAGGACCTAAGTCTATGTAAGTAAGTTTGCTTTAGAAATAAATTGAAAAGAGAGGTTTTCAACCTCAAAACTCTCTGTATTGGGTATTTAAACTCAAAACCACCAGGAGGGGTTTTAAACTTAAAAAAAAAAAGCCCTATGGAGGAGTAGGTTTAAACTCAAAACCCCCCTTGGCTTGGCTACGATCATAGACTTTTTGAGCTTGTAATATGCTTTTTTTTTTTTTAATTGAAGAGGTATTTTTAGTTTCAAATCCCGCTGAAGAGGGGTTTAAACTCAAAACCACTTGGCTACACTCATAGATTTTTGAGTGTGCTATTTGCTTTTTTGTTATATTGAAGAGGTATTTTTTTAGCTTCAAATCCACACTGGCCCAAAACACCCCAATAGAAAGAAAGCTATATAAAGAGTTCAATGATTTGGAAACCACAGCGCAGTTCTCATATATTGGTCTAGTCATCTGAACGCTCCAACATAAAAAATGAGAACGAAGAAGAAGAAGCTTCAAATCCCACTGAAGAGGGGTTTTTAAAAAAAACACTTTGGCTACTCTCATAGAATTTTGAATGTGTAATTTGCTTTTTTATATTGAAGAGGTGGTTTTTAGCTCTAAACCCGCTGGAGGGGGGTTTTAAACACAAAACTCCTCTGTTTAAAACCCCTCTTGGTTACGCTCATAGAATCTGGTGATTGATGTATGGATAGTCTTATATTGAAGATGGGGTTTTATCGTAAATTTCGGATGGGGTTTTAAAATAAAACCTTCCTTAGCTATGCTCTTGGAATTTTGGGATTGTCGTTTGCATTCTTTTTTTTTTTTTTGGTTTCGTTTTATAGAAGAGGGGGATTTGACTGCAAAACCCCCTGGTAGGGTTTTAAACTCAAAACCCCCTTAGCTGCGCTGTGGCAAGTGATGGTTTAGTATTAAAATATCACCTAAAATAAACAGAATCAAAGCAAACAAGGTTACAAAGACAGTTTGTGTGGAGACACAAACTCACAATCCGCCCCCGAAGTGGTCCACCCAGGCAGGTAAAAAGGCAGGTTTGAATATTTTCAGAAAGTACATCAGAATGAAATTCTATCAAAGACAAATGACAGAGAAGAATGGAGAAAGAAGGTTGACAGATATTGTGTGGTGCTCCAGCGGTCCACAGACCAGTCACCAAAGAATAGGTGAAAGTGAATGTGAAGTTAGGTGTGAACCTGGCCTAACTAATGTCTTATAAATAATATATAATTGCTGTAATAGTTTTGTAAAGGGACAATCTTTTTCCTCAAGAAAAAAAAATTCCTATAGTTCACTGTTCTATTGCCATGTAGGGCAACGCTGCAGTTCACGCGATAATATGAAAAACTCTTTACTAATTGTTGTTTTAAATTATGTCCAACTTATATGCATACTAAATAGATTTTTTGTCTTAAAATGTCAATTTTTGTGTGTGTGTAAATGTAGTAGTTAGTAGGCCTATAACAGAACTTAACTAACTTAGCAATACAAATGATGACAGTGATACTAGGCTAGGGCCTAGGGTACCGGTAAAGTTGACCTTTAACTTAGTGATAACCTTTGCACTTGATCTTACGGCGTCTGAAAAACAGCTGACTTGAATTTACTTTATTGTAATTATTGTCGTACTTTGTTACCTCAACATACATTTTCACGGTTCTCTGTTAGTCTGTGTATGTGTATATTACTGTATACTCATTTACATCTAGATCTAGATGTTCTAGTCTAGGTCTAGATCTAGATATAATCTAAATCTAATCTATTATCTAGATCTAGATACATTGATTATCTAGACGTTTTTAAATATATTATTAGACCTATCTAATCTAGATTCTAGATCACTATCTAGTAATCTAGTGTAGTGTATTTGTTGATTTTATATAATTATAATATTATATTATAATTTCCAGATCAGTCAATCATCATTCATTGAGTCAATGACTCAATGTATATTATTAATTATTAGATCTATTATTATAATTATATATTATAAATACTTAATAGACACTATACTAAGATACTTCACTATACTACTATAACTATAGTCAGTATAGTGTGACTATATACTATTAAAAAGTACTAGTCGACAAGTAATGTAGCATTCGCTGCTATTTTGCAGGGCGGCTTTAGGTGACCGCAGTGGGCTTATCTTATCTTATATAATACAGACGTTACTTCAAAAAAGAAGATAATTACGTCCTACGCGTCATGCATTTAGTCATGCATATTAACCAATGACTTAAATTCTGCCAAGTCACTGGTTTTTCTGGCTAGCTCAGGCAACCCATTCCATGCTCTAATAGCACTAGGGAAGAAGGAGTATTTGTACAAATTTGTCCTAGCATATGGGACGAGGAATGTGCCTTTATTTTTGTGTCTTTCAGAGTATTTTATTAAATTTTGTTTTTGTATTTGAAGATTATGGTTCAGTGTTTTATGTATAATTGCTACTTTACTTTTGAGTCTTCTGTCCTGAAGGCTTTCTAAATTTAGTGATTTTACTAATGGTGTTACCCTAGTCAAATGTGAATATTCGTTTGTTATGAATCTCACTGCTCTATTTTGTGTTTGCTCCAGTTTCTTAATGTTTTCTTGAGTTGAGGGGTCCCAAACGGAGGAGGCATATTCTATTATTGGCCTAACCAAGGTTAAATAACATTTTAGTTTTATGTTCTTATTTGATTTATAAAAATTTCTTTTAATAAACCCTAATGCTTTGTTGGATTTTTTTATAGTTTCATCAATATGTGGATTCCATGACAGTTTTTCATTTATTATAACACCTAGGTATTTTGAGTTTTTAGTCTGTGCCATGAATAAGATAAGTGGAATTAATTTGTTTTAGTTTTTTGTTACTCTTAACAACTGACATTTTTCTGGGTGGAAAGACATGCTCCAATTTGATTCCCATTTCTGTAATTCATCTAATTCTCTTTGTAAAATATCTGTGTCTTGTTTTGTTTTTATTGTTCTATATATTATGCAATCGTCTGCAAATAATCTGACTTTTGTTCCTGGACTAATGCAATTTGGTAAATCATTTATGTAAATTAAAAATAGTAGTGGACCCAAGACTGTTCCTTGAGGTACACCTGAGTTTACTGTTATTGGTGTTGATTTAGAGCCATTTATTATTACAGTTTGTTCTCTCCCTATCAGAAAATCTTTAATCCACTGATGCAGTGGACCGTTAATGCCGAAATATTTTAATTTTTTAAGCAAACTATGGTGGTGAACTTTGTCAAAAGCCTTGGAAAAATCTAGTAAGATAGCATCTATTTGTTCACTATTATCTAAACCTTTTGAAAAATCATCAATTAGTCCTATTAGTTGTGTTTCACATGATCTATATTTCCTAAAGCCATGTTGGTATGGGGTGAGGACATTATGTTTGTCTAAGTGGTTTATGATATTGCTACATATTATGTGTTCTAGTATTTTACATGTGATGCTGGTAAGTGATACTGGTCTGTAGTTTCCTGGGTCAGATTTTTCTCCTTTTTTAAATATTGGGGTGACATTAGCTTCTTTCCAGTCCTTTGGTACTCTGCCCTGGTTAAGCGATGCCTGAAAGAGTATTTTGAACACTGGGGCTAGCTCATTGCTTAGTTCTTTGAGTAATCTAGCTGGAATACCATCAGGTCCAGACGCTTTATTTGGTTTGGTGTTGGCTAATAGTTTTTTAATTCCATTTTCTTGTACTACTAAATCTTCTATGTTGTCTACTTGGTTCAAATTAAGAAATATGTCTTTGTCTCCTGGGGGTGAGAATGCTGATGCAAAGTATTTGTTTAGGATGTTTGCTTTAGTTTCATTATCATTATGTATTATGTTATGTTCATCTTTTAATGGCGCTATGCCTGTTGTTTCCATTTTCTTAGACTTAATGTATGACCATAGGTTTTTGTTGTTATCTTTAGATATTACATTGTTTATGTATTCACTCTGCAACTGTCTGCTTACTTTTTGGGTTAGGTGTTTAATTTTTATATACTTTTTGTAAACTCTTTCTGCCTTGGTTTCTTTAAATTTTCTATATAGGTTTTCCTTCTGTTTACAAAGCTTCTTTAGTCTATTATTAAACCAGCATTTATTTATTTTGTTTGATGTGTATTTAGTTGGTATATGATTTTCTATAATGCTTTTAAGATGGTTTTTAATGAAATTCCAGAGGTCATCGACTGGTTGGTTAATGTCTTTTTCTAATAAGAATGTTTGTTGAAAGTTTAATGCAGCTTGGTGTAGTTGTGTTAGGTTACATTTATTCCAGAGTAAGATTTTTCTTTTGGTTTTTGTATTGGCTACTGCTTTTATCTGACTGTGTATTTTTATGATCTCATGGTCTGATAGACCAGGGATAATATCATAATCAACTACTAATCCAGGTCTGTTGGTTAAGAAGAGATCTAATGTGTTGTTTAATCTAGTTGGCTTTTTAATGATTTGATCTAAACTTAGGTTGTGTAAAGTTTCTATGAAAAGCTCATTTATGTCCTTAAAGTTTTGGTGTTTATCTATGGTTAGTGTTTTCCAATTTATATCAGGTAGGTTGAAGTCACCCATAATCCAAAAAACTGCATTTTTATTTGTCTCTTTAAGTGTAGTAATCTGATTACATAGTTCCTGCATGTATTCTAAACTAGAATTTGGTGGTCTGTAAATGCTGCCTATTATAAGGGATGTTGAGGTGGTATTAATTTTACAAAATGTAGATTCTATGTTTTTTGAGTTAGGTAAGGTAATTTCTTCTGCTATAAGAGTGTTTTTTATTGCTTAAAGAACTCCTCCATGATTATCAGCCCTATCTTTTCTAAAAATTTCATAATTACTATTGAAAATTTCTGCATTATAAATTTCAGGATGTAGCCAAGTTTCTGTTCCTGCAATTATGTCTGGTTTCTCACATTCTAATAAAATTTCTAAGTCTGCTGTTTTGTTCCTAATGCTTTGAAAATTTATTACTAAGGTTTTAAGGTATTTTGGTATTACTTCTTTACTTACTTTTCTTTCTGCACTTATGCGACCACAGTGGGCCCCGCACTTTCATAGGACCAGCGCTAATTCTAATTCTATAAATTATTAAATAAACCATTGTTTAACTTATAACAGATTTCCTGTGACCTCCTGTTGATTTACCAGGAGCTCCTAGAAATCTCCTGAAATCGCAAAGTATACGAAAAAGTCCTGGAAATATCTGGAAATTATTAAAATCTTTAGAAAACTCATACAAATCTCCTGAAATATATACACAAATATTTTGGAGTGTCATTCAATATGGAAAATGCCAATCCTATGTGCGATAAGAAAAAAAAACGCCATTATCCCGTAATTTTGGTTTAAAGAAGCTTCTCGCGCCTCAAACTAATGAAGAATTACTTAAGTTTAACAATTCCCGTAGATAGATTGAAACATTTGGTAATTCTTGCTTTTGAGCATGATCTATGTAGGAAATATAATTTTTATGATATACTGTATGACTTGGCTACACGCAAGGCTCGTAAAGTAGTTCTGTACATAGTAAAGAATGAATAAAATGCAAAGACGAATTTATTTTCTAATACAAATTCTTAAATTTCACTTATTATCCGTGGCGTAAATCTAGTTTGTCCGACATGCAGAAATAAGAGAGTGATCTTTTCTTTACTTCTTCTCGTCCAAACTCTTGAGCGAAGAAGAGAATTATATATATAGATACTACAGTGTTATTATACAGCTATATTAGTAATTATAGTGACTGAATATTCTAGAGCTAGATCTAGATTCTATATCTAAATCTAATAAAATTAATATAATTTCTAGAATCTAGATGATCAATATTATTATTAATATCAATACAATATTGAATACAGAAGGTAAATTTAATAAATATAATATAGATCTAGATCTAAGATATTTATCTAGATATATATATACACATGTATTTATTATAATTATAGTATTATTGTCATTCAATCAATACTCAATATTGATATTGTCTAAATGTTTTATTGCAGTGTGTTGATGTTAGCACCACAAAGTCAGTAGTTGTCAAAACAATTTTAAATTTCAGTATGTATATATATAGTTAGAACTAGACTAGATTCAACTATGATATAGGCTTACGTTAAGAGTCATTTATATATCTGTTAAGTGAGAATGGCTGCCTGGTTGTGTGATTTGCGAGCTTGACTGTCATTTGGACTTATTGATGGTCCCAGCTAGGTCAAACCCTGTCCTCTTCCATCCCCTGTCGTCCTGCAGGAGGTTTTGACTAGGAAGTACATTATCCTCAACTCTGAAGGAACATCCAAAACATGAAAAACATTTTGAGTAATTATGACCTAATTAAGCTATTCAAATGTGTGCTTTCAACATCACCTAATTATATTAAGAAGGTTACAGACCTACATATAATAAGGATAGGGAAGATTCTTTAGAAATTAAGATTTATTATGTCCCACCTCAGGATGCAGGATTGTCTACCACAATGAAAAGCAGCCATCGCTGACAAACTTTAGTAGATAAGCTTCCATTTACTATTTTCAAAAGTAAGAAAGTAGGAAGATGAAGATATATATATATATGTATATATATATACAAGTCATGCAAGAAATACAAGAAAAATGCAGGGAGTGGAAGAGAAATATCCTTAAAAGTTTTAGAAATATACTTCAGGGACTTTCTATTTTGGCTACACCAGACTTAAGTTTACATCAGTTAATTTTACTTCCTACTTTAGTTTTAAATGAGTTGTTGTAAACAGCATTTGTAACCTACGAAATGTAAAATTGATTTTAGGCTAGCTTGATATTGATGTATTATAATATTAACATTTAAGGAAAAAATAAAAAAATGATTTTTAAGTTGTGATTATAAGATGTCCACCCGGCTCTATAACTGTTAAGCAAAGTAAAGGTGATTGCTGTCACTTCGCTGGCCATGTGACACTCTGAATAAATGTAGATAAATTAGCCAAAGGAACATTTGAACTTTGCATTCATTATCTGAAACAATAATCACTAAATCTGAAAGGCGACAGATGTTCTTATCTTTTCTTTGTGTTTGTGTGTGCATGTTAGAGGCTATGTAGTCTAGAGTTTCAACTTCTAATCAAAATTGGGTAAAACATGATGCATTCTCATTTTTGTTGTCTAATAATGTTTTCAACATTTAATGAAATTTATTTTTTTTGTATTTATAGGCAAATTAAATAGGCTGTTTTTTTTTTCTCTGTTAAAATGACAAAATTGTTATATAAAATTTAAAAGTAAACAATTACTATGAATATATTTATCTTGAAAAAGGCTGATTTTCACATGCCATTTGATTTCACATGAGTTTCTCTAATTTTTTTGTCTTCCTTAGAAAACTTCTGATTTATTTTTTAAAAAAATGACCAGCGCTGAAGTTTCAGAGATTTTATCTTATTTGCCAGATTGCAATGGTAAAGTAGTAGTAGAGCTTGGAGCTGGAACTGGGTAATTATGCATTTTTATGTTTTATATATTTATTTATAAAATCATTTAAACTTCATGTTGTTTCATTAAGTATATTCTTGAAATCCAGATGGATGCTAAGAGTCAGTTTTTAATAAACACTTTTTTTTTAAATTTAAATAGGCTAAATTAGTTTTTTTATATCACCATACTGAAAGTATTTTTACTTCATCTAATTCTCGAAGGCATCATTTCTCAATTTAAGCACCTCAAAGACATTTTCCTAATGGTAAACTGTGTGGTAAAATTACAAAAACTGATTTTATACTCAAAAAAAGTATTTGTAACAAAAAAAAAAAAAAACGTTGGTAAATGCTGTTATAATCATCCTTTAACTATAAAGAAATATCTTTAACATTACATTTTGATATGTTTTTGTATTCTAGTAATCTCACTTCTGAATTAGCAAAAAAAGCAGAGAAGGTTATAGCAATTGATAATTCTGAAGACCTTATTTCGAAGAACAAAGAAGTCAATCAACATTTAGAGAATGTTGTATTTACTGTTAGTGATGTAACAAAACTAAATTTAGATAATGAGAGGTAAGTCTTCACTTAAAACAATTTTCTGCTGACCATTTTATGTGAATCTATGACAATTTCTTTTCATTTCAATGACATCCCATTAACAGGAATTGTATTATTAGACAATGTCTGATATTTTTTTACTAGATTTGTATCTAACAGATAAAGTAGAATGTAAGATTTTGCATGTCAGATGTCTTTTAAAGATATCAAATCCATTTTACCATTCTAGATGAGACCTGGCATGAACATTCTTTAGATAAAAGTTGTGATCTTAGTTTATGTCAAGTTTCCCTACAGCAAGAGAGTTTACTACATTTAGGTCAATTAGGCATCTGATCTTGACATAGATTTTAAATATTAAAATAGCATAGATGCCATTTAGAATACAGTAGAACGTCGTTTATCCGAACGTTTATTATCCGGAGCGTCAAATATCCGGACCAGTTTTTTTTTTTTTTTTTTTTTATCAACCACATGTACTGTAATGCACATATACTGTATGAATACGTTTTCGAACAGGCAATGCTCAACAGTTGATTATTTTCCACAATAAAGGTAAAATTGCGACATTTGTCACCTATTTTGCTCGTTCTTCACGCACGTGTCCCGCATGTGATGATTTTCAATATTCGTATAGTGTCCGGTTGCATATACTGCATGGATCGCTTCGGTTTTCGGTTATCCGAACAATCGCGTATCCGAACGGTGTCCGGTCCCAATTGAGTCGGATAAACGACGTTCTACTGTATATAACAAAACAAAAGCAGAATGAAAAACCCAAGAAAAGTCAAAAGTATCAGTGTTTTGATTTATTGAGTTCTATTTCAATATCATTGATTGCTAATGTCAGGTAACATGATGTCGAAAAATTATTAGAAATTGATGTTTTATTATTTTCCAATGAGTAACACTAAGATTATTGTTTATTTTCAGTATAGATATAATAGTAGCTACTAAACAAGTATTCACCTTAGAAGACAACCAAGTGCAAAGTGTTTTCCAAAATTTTTTATCTTGGTTACGTCCAGATGGCTATTTATTCTTTGTAGAAACCAGCAAGTCTAAAAGTGGTAAGGAGATAAACTTAGCAGATCCCAAATCCATTAGTTGTGACATCAAAGTTTAAGAGTTTTTCTAGTGACTTTTTATAAAGTATTACTGTTGTTTTAATTTTACAAAATGGTTGGGAACCACTGTTTTAGAATTAATTTTATAAATATTTCATTTTGTACATTACAATTTAATGATATGCTACTTTGAACTGCACATTTTAGGTGTGGACTCTTTTGGGCACATTATACCCATACGGGAGATAGAAGTTTATGAGGCTTTCTATTCATCAGTCTCTGTACCATGTGACTCAGATAGTTTCTATGGTTTTGATCTTGTTTTATCAAGAACTTCAGAAGCTACTTTAAAGGTAATATTCAAGGATTTGACATTTTAATTTTGATAGACCCATAAAATATTACATAATTTTAGTGTGTGGATTTTTAATTTAATTTTTTAACAATTTAAACAGCTTACTCTAAAACATTGCACTAGGTTGGGGTAAGCATAACAGTTGTTCTTGTGGGAATCAGAAGAACATTTCTAACTATAGTTTTTTATTGAGTTATAGTTTTAAAACTATTTGAGTAAATTGAATGCTAAAAAGGCTCTGTATATTTTTTTTTATTTTAAAGATCTAAACTAAGATTTTCCACCCAAAAATTCATGTAAGAACCATTTTAGTTCTTTAGCAAATTTTTTTTGCTTCTTCATAAAAATCCACTTTCCTGACATCCATGTTAATTTTGTTTTTACAAAGTGTATTTCAACTCACTCTGTCGTTATTTCTACCACACACAATCTCTGATCAAGATGAAATTTTGCACAATTATTTTAAATAACTATTGGTAATTAATTATTTTGTTTGGTATCTTGAACAAGGAAAAGAAATTTTACTTGACTGATAAGGTGGTATAAGTTGAATTAATCCCCTTTATTGTTTGTAGAAAGAAAAGTTTGTAAATGACTATTATACCTTTTCATAAGCAGCTCCCTGGCACAGTGGTTATCATATTTTCTTGAGGAGACTGAGAAGGCCTTAGCACTTGAGTTTGAATTCAGAATTCAGGTTGCTCACTTTAAAAATTCAAAATTAAAAAGTGATCACCCGGATACCCCTTTCTTTCTCCTCCTACCTCTTTCCAACTGGTCCAGACAAGTGATATTATCATAACGTACTGAGAAAGCTAAAAGCATGAAATTGCACTAAACTAAAACAATTGGTAAAAATATTTATAATCGCACAGATTTGTTATTGCTTGTCGAGATCTATTACAAATTTAATAACATGACTGATCCAAACTAATTAATACAAGTACACTTGTTTGTTTTTTTTAAAAAGTACTTTTTTTTATTATTTTACCAATTTGTCAATTTTCTCTAATAGAAGTTGGTTGCTAAACTTTTTATAAAATTCTTCAACATAAACCCAGAGTAAATTGTTTTCTCAATAATTAACTTAGGATCTTTAGCTTTGAATCCAAGTACTTTACCACCTATCCAAAACATGTTTTGAATTATTACCTCAAACATGAAAATAGTATTACCTACAAATTGTTTTATAAACAAATCACAGATTTGTGAATTAGCAATAAATGATTTCTAGTAAGTAAGTTTGCAGAAATAAAAAAAAATTATATCCAAATTAAGCCTTTAATTTTCTTACAATTATTACTAGAGTTTCAAAATTACAGGGAGATGGTGATTGTGATATGATCTGGTTATTAGAGAAAGTAAAGAAAGATAACTCTCAAGCCCATGGTTTCCAAAGTTTTAGAGAGTTCCTCGACAAGAAACAGTACTCAACAAGAGGTATACTTCTTTATGAAAAGATTTTTGGAAGAACTTTTGTCAGTACTGGTGGAATAGATACAACTAAGGTAAGACATGATAGTAGTCAAACCTTGTACAAAAACTTGTTATATTTATCTTTAAATGAATACAATTATGATTATATTAAACTCATCTGTAGAACTTTTCTAATTCAAGTCATTTTAATAGATATTCTGTGTACATGACTAAGATTAACTTGATAAAAAAAAACATTTTTAAGAAACAATACTTTAGTCTGAAATGGCTTAACATCATCAAAGTTTTTTTCACTATAAAATTTGGTTTATGGCTTATGTTGTTATTCTCTATGTGGAGTTAACAAATACTTTGCATCAGCATTCTCAGCCGCAGGAGACAAAGACATATTTCTTAATTTGAACCAAGTAGACAACATAGAAGATTTAGTAGTACAAGAAAATGGAATTAAAAAACTATTAGCCAACACCAAACCAAATAAAGCGTCTGGACCTGATGGTATTCCAGCTAGATTACTCAAAGAACTAAGCAATGAGCTAGCCCCAGTGTTCAAAATACTCTTTCAAGCATCGCTTAACCAGGGCAGAGTACCAAAGGACTGGAAAGAAGCAAATGTCACCCCCCCTATTTAAAAAAGGAGAAAAATCTGATCCAGGAAACTACATACCAGTATCACTTACCAGCATCACATGTAAAATACTAGAACACATAATATGTAGCAATATCATAAACCACTTAGACAAACATAATGTCCTCACCCCATACCAACATGGCTTTAGGAAATATAGATCATGTGAAACACAACTAATAGGACTTATTGATGATTTTTCAAAAGGTTTAGATAATAGTGAACAAATAGATGCTATCTTACTAGATTTTTCCAAGGCTTTTGACAAAGTTCACCACCATAGTTTGCTTAAAAAATTAAAATATTTCGGCATTAATGGTCCACTGCATCAGTGGATTAAAGATTTTCTGATAGGGAGAGAACAAACTGTAATAATAAATGGCTCTAAATCAACACCAATAACAGTAAACTCAGGTGTACCTCAAGGAACAGTCTTGGGTCCACTACTATTTTTAATTTACATAAATGATTTACCAAATTGCATTAGTTCAGGAACAAAAGTCAGATTATTTGCAGACGATTGCATAATATATAGAACAATAAAAACAACACAAGACACAGATATTTTACAAAGAGAATTAGATGAATTACAGAAATGGGAATCAAATTGGAGCATGTCTTTCCACCCAGAAAAATGTCAGTTGTTAAGAGTAACAAAAAAACTAAAACAAATTAATTCCACTTATCTTATTCATGGCAAACCAGTAACACAGACTAAAAACGCAAAATACCTAGGTGTTATAATAAATGAAAAACTGTCATGGAATCCACATACTGATGAAACTATAAAAAAATCCAACAAAGCATTAGGGTTAATTAAAAGAAATTTCTATAAATCAAATAAGAACATAAAACTAAAATGTTATTTAACCTTGGTTAGGCCAATAATAGAATATGCATCCACCGTGTGGGACCCCTCAACTCAAGAAAACATTAAGAAACTGGAACAAACACAAAATAGAGCAGTGAGATTCATAACAAACGAATATTCACATTTGACTAGGGTAACACCATTAGTAAAATCACTAAATTTAGAAAGCCTTCAAGACAGAAGACTCAAAAGTAAAGTAGCAATTATACATAAAACACTGAACCATAATCTTCAAATACAAAAACAAAATTTAATAAGATACTCTGAAAGACACAAAAATAAAGGCACATTCCTTGTCCCATATGCTAGGACAAATTTGTACAAATACTCCTTCTTCCCTAGTGCTATTAGAGCATGGAATGGGTTGCCTGAGCTAGCCAGAAAAACCAGTGACTTGGCAGAATTTAAGTCATTGGTTAATATGCATGACTAAATGCATGACGCGTAGGACGTAATCATCTTCTTTTTTGAAGTAACGTCTGTATTATATAAGATAAGATAAGATAAGTAATATTACTGTAGACTAGACTTTTATGTTTGTTATGACAGAAAATTATTTTTAATCAAATTATTTGGTTTATTGTATATTTTAGATGTATTTCTTCAGTTATATTTATCAGTGGATCAGATTAATTATTGTTTTTTGTTGTTTTTTTTATATTCACAGGAATTTCTACAATTACTCAATTTGCAAAAAGGCCAAAAAGTTTTAGATGTTGGTGGTGGAATAGGAGGTGGTGCATTTTATATGGCAAAGGTGAACATTTTGTTCTTTATTGGTTTTCATTTTTACACTTCCTCTATTCAGGTCACACATTCTTAGAAACAAATGGATCCTGGAAAGAAAAGGATCCTGGGTAGACACAGTTATTGAAAATGGCTCAAATGATTTCCCTAGAAATTTGACAGTTGATATATATCATTAGGAGAAGAATTACTAGTTCGTTGACCACACTGGGAATTCCCTATTTCGATTGTTAAATTTTTTTACAGATTAAAAAAAAAATTTTGGCTAGAGGACTAAAAAATCTTTATCTTGAACAGACTAAACTTTGGATATTTCTGAGTGTAGGCTCTATTCATAAAATAGTAATAAGTAAATTAACTTCAAGAACATTTTGCACACTGTCTTGTAAGTCTGGATCTATAGGCCACAAGTCATCAGGGATAGCAATCTGAATTATGTTCAATTGTATTATTATTAGTAAAAGTTTGGAGAAATTAAACTCTTATTTTCAATTTGAATACTTTTGAAATGAATATCAGAATAAAGTTCTAATGTATTGATTATGCCCCTTGAAAACCTGTGAAATTAAGAAAAAAAAAAGGGGGGGGGTCAATAGGTCCATTTTCTAAATCTATCATGCATTAATTATTAAAAGCAAAATAATCACTCTTGCAAAGGTTTTTATTTTACCTTTTTTTTATAAAAAAATTCTAAGATTTTTTGTACAACTTTTTATGATTTTTTTTTTGCCTATTTATCATTTTCCTCTATCAGTCATGACTAACTTTCACTATATTTTACATATCTATCTTGAACAGTGTAGGGGGTGGTCAGTATTACATTCTAGTGTGGCTTGTATGGGAACTATAATGACCTTTCTATTGATCCCCTGGGCAACATTTGGTATATAGATAGTACAGATTGTTTTGTTTTGAAGACTTTTAGAATTGCGTACTCTTCTCCTGAGTTTTTGCTAAAGTCATCAGGGATAGTAATCTGAATTATGTTCAACATTTAGTATATAGGTAGTACAGTTTGTTTTGTTTTGAAGACTTTTAGAATTAATACTCCCTTTTTCTGATTTTTTGCTTAAAGTTATCTGAATTATGTTCATTTGTATCATTAGTAGTAGTCTGGAGAAATTCAACTTTTATTTTCAATTTGATTACTTTTGAAATGAATATCAGAATAAAGTTCTGCTGTATTGATTATGCCCCTTGAAGACCTGTGAAATGAAGGTAATCAGAACTAATATCATTTTTTGAATTTGTTTCCTTAAAGACCTATGGTGTGAAGGTAGTCAGTGTTGACCTTTCATTTAACATGACACAAATTGGACTGGAGAGAGCCAAAGAAGTTGGCTGTGGTCCAGATCAAGTTGTCTTTGAAATAGCTGATGCCACAAAGAGAGAATATCCAGCAGAGTCATTTGATGTTGTCTACAGCCGCGATGTTATACTACATATTGCAGACAAATTGTCTCTGTTTAAAAAATTCTTTGTAGGTTTTAATGTTTTTACCAAAATATTTAAGTACATCTTTTTAGTGGTTTTGTCTTTGTTAATAGTAAAGCATATATCAACTTTATATTTCTTTCTTAGAAAAGTTTAAGTATTTCTTATTTGAAAAGTTCTGTTTGCTAAAGGTTGAGCATATATCAAATTTTTATTTCTTTCCTAGAAAAGTTTAAGTATTTCTTATTTGAAAAGTTCTGTTTGCTAAAGGTTGAGCATATATCAAATTTTTATTTCTTTCCTAGAAAAGTTTAATTATTTCTTATTTGAATGTTTGGCTTATGTTATAAAAGTTTAGCATATATCAACTTTATATTTATTTCTTAGAAATGTTTAAAGCCTGGAGGAAAAGTTCTCATCTCAGATTACTGCTGTAGTCCCAATAAACATTCAGATTTATTTAAAGCTTATGTTCAACAGAGAGGCTATAATCTTCTATCACCTGCTGCTTATGGAAAAGTAAGCCAGTTTGCTTAGATTATCTTTATTTATAACAATATAATTATTTTAAATTTAATCCATCGAATATTTGATATTTCTTTTACATTTGTGTGTCACATTAAAAGAACCCTGATTTTCCAATGTGACAGCATTTTTAAAAGTAATTGTCAGCAACAGTTGATTAATATCACTTTGATAAACAGTTTATGCTTGTATATTGCAACAGTTAAACATGCCTTCTAATTTATTACAGGAATTTTTCTTCCAATAGTACTAAATAAATGAGGACAATTAGAAAATTCAAAGCATTCCACGTTTTACTAATTCTTCCTATATTTTGTAATAGGGAAAAAGGGAAGAAAAAGCAAACTGCCCATTACACATTACCTTTTTAGTGTTTGAAATATTGATAGGACACACATTTTATTTTCTTAAATGTTAAATTCATCAACTGCGTTGTGATTTGTCATATGTATTTATATTTCTAGCATGTTTGCATGTTTGTTTGAATGTTATTAATTATTGTTTACATCTATAAAGAAATGTTTTTGTTTAGGTTTTAGAAGAAGCTGGTTTTATCAATGTGAAAGCTGAAGACAAGACACAACAGTTTGCAGACATTTTAAAAATAGAAATTGAGAGAACAGAAAGTAATAAAGAGGAGTTCATTAAGGTAACTGAACTGTAATAACCAACCTCATTAAATAGTACAACCAGTGTTCATTGCTGATACTATTGAAAGTTGCATTGTTTTAAAAGACTGGGTTTGGAACAGCAACAAACTCCAGCTTGTCAGCCTGGAAGTAGGGCAGCAGTCAACTGTTTCAAGTGGTATGTATATTGTTCTATCAGATTTGAAGCAACTAGAGTTAGAAATCCCAGATTCTGCTAAAAGAAGTAGATTGATGGATAAAACATATTGAGGCTATTTTACATATCAGTTGTTATGAAATCATCTTTGGTAATTAAAATTAATATCTGGGTAAGATGGGCACCTTAGTCCATTGTGGGAAGTGTGGTCGAGAGGCCAAGTGCGCTTGAACTTGGCTTGACTTGGCTACCTAGAAAGGAGCTCGAGGTTCGACACCCGACTTGGGCAGAGTTGTGTTTACTGAGCGATAAAGGGCTGCACAGAAAACCAACTCCTAGATACCCCCTCCCCCCCATTGGTCCACAAATGAGATTGGACCAAAAGCGCTCTGAGCATGCTATAAGCATGAAAGTAGCACTATATAAAAGCTATAATAATAATAGAGGAAGCAACAACAAACAAATGTCCTAATCATTACCTTTGTTTCAGTATCTTTGAACATTCTCCTCCTGATATAGTATTGGTAACACAAGTTTTGTTCAATAAAATGTCCTATGTCTTGAGAATAAGTTTTTTATTGTAACTACATAAAATTTGACAACTTTTTTCATTTACCCCTTTCTGATAAAATTGAATTGTGGCCTGGTTGTGTAGTATGCACTTTGTTTTCACTATGGTCCTGAGCTCATATCATGCCTGCCATCATGCCCTGCATCCTGCAGGAGTTTTAAGCTAATGAGTAATCATTTTCTTTTCTGATGGAACATCCGAAACGTGTGATTCAAATTAAACAAATGTTACGATGAGTTCATTAATGAATAAGTTAACATAACAGCTGTATGTATTCCTAAATGTGAAAAAATATGTTTAAATTAATTTTCATGTGGAAAGAGGAACTTTTTTTAGTTGTCTACCTATGGAAAAGCTGCTATTGTTTATGAACTGTCTGTTATGTTTACATGCAAAATAGCTATTGAAAATCAAGAGTTCACTATGCTATGTTTATACAATTATTTTATGAAAAAAAAACAAAAAAAACTTAAAGACGTACAGATCAAATGTACTTTTAGAGTATCATTCTTGTATCCTTTTTCTTTGTTTCTACTAGCAGTTTGATGAAGACGGCTACAATTATATTGTGGATGGCTGGAAAGAAAAACTTGTCCGTGTGGAACTAGGAGATCAGAGATGGGGTCTCTTCTATGCAGAGAAACCTTGAGCTCCTTTGAGAAACACTTTTTATCTGTGCAGTAGGTCTTTTTCAATGAATGGTTCATTTGTATGTGTTTCTTAAATAAAATATTTTTTTTATTTTTTTTTGTTGAAATAGCTTTTAGAAATCAAAAGGTTTTATTAAAGAAGTGCTTGAAGGTAACTGTGCATGACTGAAAAAAAATGTTCATATCAAACTATGTCATTATATTGATTCTGTTGTTTTAGAATGTTGCTTTAGGTATATTGAAAATGGGCATTTATTTTTACAAAGTGTTGATTTATGTACAAACTCATTTGTGAGTTAAATGAACGGGAAACAATTTACATTTTTTTAAAATATTTATCCATGTCATTATTGTTGTAATTTATATTTACATAACAATTGACTTTCAACCCTTGATGCAATAAATTCCTTTTAGAATGACATATTTTATAAATTTAAATTCCACTGTAAATGTTTGAGTATTTCTATACAAGTCTTTACAGTAAAGGTATACACCAACTTAAAACAAGGTTTTGTTTTGTTTTTTTTTATTTGGTTTTCTTGATTTAATTCAAGCCATAAAGTACTCAGCATCAATTTTTTTTTAAATTAAAATCTACACTCCACATCACAGTATAAGTATAAATCTTATGCTAATGAAAACTCATCCATCTAGCAAGCTAATTGTTAATGTTAATGATGAAGATAAACTGTAAAAGTATGTTCACTTAAGATAAATGTCATGGCAGTTTTAATTTTTTTCATATGAAATAAAATTACCAAAACATGGTTTCATTTTAATATGGTTTCAGCAAGAATTATAACAATTTGAAAATATTCACAACTAAATGTTCTACAAGACTTCAAACACATAGGAACACATGGGTAGCATTTATAACATATTACAACACTGTGTTCTCCAATAAACAAAAAAATTTAGTTATCTTCCAAATGCATTAGTTGGTATCCGAATTTAGCTTTTATAGATAGTAGAATAAAGTTGCGTATTTACAGGGCACTGTTAGATTATGAAGCTTTTTAAATTGCTTGATTTTTATACCAGTACTACAATAAATAACAATAAGGCATTGTCTTCAAGTCTGAGAATTAAGGAAAAGTGCTGTATTTAACTATGCAGTTGTCTGCCAGAGTTCTATTAAAATATTTTTTTTTGTCTGCTTTTATTCCATAATCATTACAAAACTACACACTATCTGTTTCTAGCTGTTGATAATAAACTTTAATTCAACTTTACTCATCTTGCGTCTCTTTTTGTACAGCCTATGTTTTTGAATAAATCCATTTCTATTGCTATTGTATCTTTTTATTCTCAGGCTTGTGACTGGTAACACCAAACAGTATATTGATATTGATACATAAGATTGAATGAACCGAAAGTTTTGACAGAATTTGATCTTTGTCTTTCTTTTGTGTTGTACTCCCCCACCATCAGGCCCACACACCAAACAAAAGGCATTTATATCTATTCATTCTGCATAATTCGTTTCATTCTTCTATTTCAAGCGTCAATATAAAACTAGAATTAAAATATAAGCTTCATTTTTTGTGCTAGGGTCTTAATGTCAATATAAAACTAAAAAATAAACTGTATCGTCACATATTCCTCAATGTTATTTCATAGCTAGAATTTAAAAAACAACACAATTTCTTTGTTGTGTAAATGGTGTACATATAAAACTGCTTAAAAGTCTAGTTCACAAGTTTAGTGTTAACATTTAAACAAGAATCATACAATCTACATACAATTGTAAAAAAAAATAAAAAATTATACATTTTTACTTTCATAATATTATAAGTCATTGAATTTAAATAATAAATCAACTGTGTGGAGGTGTTTCGTTTTACCCATGTAAGACTTCAAATGTACACAACTTATTGTTTGTTTTTTTGTTGACGGCGCAGTCCTAAGATTCCACTTTTTTTAAACGCCTAAGTATTCGCCATTTTAAGACGAAGCATTACTTAAATGCATAGCAACGAAGGCGACGAGGTCTAATCAATGTCGGCCATGAATCCTGACAACGACTTTCATTAAGTGGACGAGAACAGAGTTTTAATCGGGCTGATTAAGTGATGAAACTTGTTCTGAAAAATTGCCGTTAGGATCTGGGGTTTCATACTTGCACCAAGTAGAGCAGAGACCCTTATAGCATTCATGATTGTTAAAAAAATCTTCTATTCCGGCCAACCCTTTATCAGTTTCGCCATAGCGTTGATCGATGGAATGAATTGTGGGATTGATCAAAGTTAATGAAGATGTCACGTGGTTGAATGATCCCTGAAAGTTGGTCACGATAAATTTTTTCGTTGCGTGCCAAGTGTAATGAGAGAAGGCAGCCAGAGTTGGCAGAACTTCTACCGGATAACTCTGCTCTTCAATGTTTTGTTCTCTAGAAACACAGTTACTGTTCTTTTTGGTACTCTTGTGTTTATTTCCTTTGACTGCGCATTGCTCTGCATGAGATTTACTTTGCTGATTGTTTGCCTCATTTTGTTTGTGGAACTGAAAGAAGGGTCTCCCTACAAATGGCTCAATAACCACCCTCTCGTTTATCTTCAGTCGCTTTTCGTGGGGGTTAAATGTACGGAACACTCCAACGAAAGATGATTTTTGATTCACGTTAGTCTGAAGTGGCCGAGGGAAAGACAATGTCATGCTGGCTGTTTCTCTATGAAATTGTGAGGCTAGCTCATCCGCATTCGATGCGACCTGCACAAATGTATCCCAGTCAGCGTAACTATTGGAGGATTTCTTTTTCAACGTCCGAACAACGCACCGCTCGCCGTGCCTGTCACTGGCGAAGCATTCCCCGTTGAGAACTCCTTTGTACAACGAATACGTTTCTCCCTCGTGGAAGGGGAAGAACTCGAAATTCGCCTCGTAACTATTTCCGTCCCCTTGGTCTCTAGCTACCTCAGTCGTGTTGTCTACTTTTATTTCCATGTTGCTTGTTTAGACAAACACAAATCTCACAAGCTGTGCATTGAAAACTGAAAGAGAAAATAAAGCGCAATGTAGATTTCTATCATAAAAAGTTTTTTTGTATTCATTAATTAATACTAACTTTGCTGTTTCAAGTGCAAACTCAATGAGTTGTCTTTAATACAAATTAGATAATGGAAATAGAATCTGTCTGAAAGGAGAACTCTTTATCATGGCACATCGATTCGATCTTTTGGTAAAATAGTTTACAGATTACGAGTAATAAGGCGTAGATTGCAATGAGCCAAACAATGAATAGAGATAAAGCATCCATTTCCTCCACCTCTCTCTTTCTCTCTATCTAACTCTCTCTTTCTCTCTCTAAAAAAAAGTTAAAGTTCCCCTTTCCGACCATCAGATCTATGGGGCAGATGATGTTAGGGTCATCTGTTCCTATGGTCAACGAGCAGGGTGTCATGTGGCCAGCACAACGACCAACCGCCTTAACTTTCCCCAACTACGGTCAGGTACCCGTTAGAGTTGGGTAGATTCAGGGGCGCCCTAAAAATCCCGAAATTCAAAATCCCAGTCTTCACCGAGATTCGAACCCAGGATCCCAGGTTTGTAAGCTTAATCACTCAGCCACAGTGCCCCCTCATCTTTCTCTCTACCTCTCTCTTTTCTTTCTCTCTTTTACAGACAATTATTAGACTAAATCTAAACTTCGGCTCTATTAGCACTTCTTGCTCACAAATCTCTCTGTTGACTGTGTGATCTCGTTCATTATTAGTCTAGGACAGTAGGGGGGAGGGGGACATCACAACGTTATATACAAATAAATACATAGAATTTTAAAACAACACGCTTCTTTATTTGTTAGACTACAAATGTTTAAGACTATTGTTTCTTTCTTTCGGTGAAACGCTGAAATGTTATTTCTAGTTTCTAGCCTGAAGATCATGAATCGTTCATGAAGTGCATTTGTGCCATCGGTGCTATATGAACTGAACTTATATGTTGATAGGCCCTATAGAAATAAATACAGGAAGGTTTTTAATTAATTGTGTATTTCTCGGTCTTAATTTTGGTTTTTCTATTTCATTTGGGGGTCACCTTATTCACATCGCCTATGGCTTCCAATTACCTAAGGGCTTAGGCGTTCCTGTCCCCCCCCCCCCCCACCTATCAATCTTTCATTCTATTTTATAATTTGTATTATTTAAATTACAGTCTTCTTCTTCTTCTTCTTCGTTCTCATTGATTATGTTGGAGTGTTCAGATGAGTAGACCAATACATGAGATGAAATGCGCAGTGGTTTCCAGATCAGGGAGCTCTCCATATAGTTTCTTTTCTATTGGGGTGATTTGGGGCCAATGTCTTATACGAGCCTCTTGGTATAGAGAGCAGTTTTGGAGGACGTGGTCTGTATTCTCTGGTGATTCTCCACATGGACAGATTTCACTGGTTCCAATTTTGAGTTTCCGGTACATGTGTTGTCGCATTCTGTTGTGTCCGGTCCTGAGTCGAAAGATTAGACGTTGGTCTTGTCGGGATAGCTTATAGTAAGCGTCATCTTTCTTGTGATTTGGATGAGAGCTCGTCCATTTCTCATTTATTTTATTTACTATTAATACCTTCAATTCTTCTGGATAGAGTGCAGAGTTTATTAGTGTGTTAATTCTCCCACTCTTGGCGAGTGAGTCAGCCTTCTCATTTCCTTCTAGTTCTATATGAGCTGGGATCCATTGAATTACAGTTTTTTTGCTATTGTTGTTGAGCTTTGTAAGTGCTGTTTTGAGGTTATTAATATATGAGGAATCAGAGTTTTGCAGGCTTTGGAGGGTTGTTTTTGCATCGGTTAGTAAGACAATCTGACTGTGTGGGGAACTTGGATGATTTGCTAGGATGGTAGCAGCTAGTGCTAGTGCTTCCCTTTCTGCTCTGTGACTGTCAGAGAGCTCTCCAGTTGCAATGGATTTTTCTAGTTTTCCTCCATCTGGCCATTCGATAAGTATTCCAGCTCCTCCATTTGTCTGATGTAGGCCTATTAAACTTCAATGAACACTACTTACAATATATTCATTGCATGATCAAATAGAAAAACAACGAATTCATATTACAAAGATGTAAGCCTACGACTGCAGGTGTTTCATACCTCAGTACTCAGTACCCCTATGTACATTTTCATATGAAAACACACAATAATTCATTTTAGGCCCTACATCTGAATGCAGGTTTACATCGTTAAGCTAACCCCCTAACAATTAACAATCCACTATTGTTTTAAACCAGATCTAGCAATGTCACGTTTTCCCACATCATTTGTTTTTTTCTACTAATGTAGATCTACTTATGTTCGTACAGTGATCTCCCCTTCCACCACTCTAGTCGTTGTGAGTCGGTCTTGAATATTGCTGGTACAAAAACAGCATCAACCAAGTCACATACTTAATGTCTACTCCTAGTGGGAATCTTCTTCACACTCGTATGCCTGTAAAGTGTTTTAATTGAAATGAGTTTGATATTCAGTTAACTAAGCTATTGGAATATCCCTTCCCACTTTCAACTCTCAAGCAAGAAATCTTCATTAATAAAAGAAACCCACTATATTTGGAGAAACAATTGGGGGGGGGGGTAGGCCCCTATTGTTGAGTCAGTCAGTCAGAGGAAAGAAAGATGAAGAGGGAAGTAGATCAATCCATGTTGAGTGTCAGAACACGATAACAAATCGAAAAGCTAGATAAAGATATGAAGTGAGAAAGACATCTACTTGTGCTTGATAGAAGCAACAGGAAATGACGCACGTTTAATACCGGAAAGATGTAGGTTTACTTCTGCTCAATTTTTTTTTCACTTTTGTTTTTACGACTTGGATGTGTATCAATAAACTCTCTATTCGTATTTATGTTGATTTGATAATTTATTTAACCCCTGGCCTGTCATAAATTATGAGTGACTGGTTATGCTTGTACCTAATTTAGATAACTTGACTTGTTCAATAAATAATATTGTAAAATGTTTTAAAGTGTAGTCCATGATAAGATCTAACGTCTAAGGTTCTAACCAAGGAATGTGTTATCTACTGTTGATACGTAGGCCTATGTTTCTTTAGAAATCTTAATTTTTACGTTTGCTAGCATAATACTGTAGGTTAATATCAGGACATAGGAGGACAAAGCGTTACAAGGGAGGACACAAATCTAAAAACTAGGATTACCATTTAATTGAAGAAATATTTTAGTTACAGTAAGTAAATCATAGCCTGTAAAACTACACTATAATGTACCATATTACTAGACTTATATCTAATATGAAACAGTTTCCTATATCAGTTTCAAGTATTAGGATCTATGAACAACCATGATCATCGTGTAGGATCGTTAATGAGTGAATTCGTGTGTTTAACCAGAAGATATGAAGGATCCAATTTGATGGCTGGATAACATGCAATTTCAGTCACCAACAGCACCAGACATGATCACATTTTTAAGCCAAACACTTGTCGGACAGAGGACTACACAACCTCGAAAATGCCGGACGTTTGGTAACCCTAGTAAATATCCCGTTATAAATATAGAAGAAATTATTCCATAGATTAATTATGTAAACAAAGAAACATTAATGAAACCAATGAACATTTATGAAACAACTGAACATTAATTATAGTGTAACTTACCTTTGATTTACAATTAATTATTTTGTTTTTTAAATCCGACTATGTAATGAATCACAAAATATATTCTAATTCTTTTTATGAATTTTTCTAAATTTTCAGAATAACTAACACATTTAATTGATTGTGTCAATATCAACTTTATTTGTTTTAAGCAAACACTTGTCTCTAAAACCTCAAACGCTCCAGAAACGGTCAAACTTTAAACACAGAGATTTATAAAAGGAATAAAACGATCGTTTGCTTCTCCGATGTTCCGCTGTGTGATTGTTTCACGTACTACTTGAGATTCTATTTGACAGCACTTCTCAAGCCAACCAGAGCGATAGTGTGAGTGATCGAGGAAATCAAAACATTTTACTAGAGCTCGATATAAATAGACATTACTTTTAAGTGACGCCGACAATAGATCCAATAAGCTTTTCTTTTTTTTTTTTAAATCTAAATGAACTTTACAATAAATAAAATTGTCAAGGAAAAGAAGGATAATTGTAAAAAAATGTTTTATTTCAATAGCATCTCCAGACGACATTCAGATTGAAGTGTTTAAATAAATTTCCGCTTGGTGTTTGATTACACAATTTGAATTAGTTTTTTTAAAGTACTTAGATCACCTACAAACTGTGACCAATCAACTAATTAGCTTTCAAAAGTTAGTAAGAGACTTATGATAAATATCCATTGATCAACTGGCCATACACTTGCGTGAATGGCCAATCAAGGAATTTAAAGGGCGGTAACTTGAGCGAAACACTTTGTTGGGTATACCAGCAGTGACAGAACGCAAGTCGTCACCAGTGATAAGCCATGCGTGTCGTCTGATTCGGCAAGAGGTGCCCAAATAGTGTAAATTTACTGAATTTAAGCTATCCAAGGACATCTAGTTGTGTTTTTTAAGAAATAAAATAATACTAGTAGGGGCCCCTCCCCCTACCCCTAATGTGTTGAAGGAAACAAGGCCCTCAATTTGGAAATCACAAGATTTAGTTGAATATGCAGGGGCAGATAACTTATAGGCCTACCTACCAAGCTTACGACTTTAAAAAAAAGTCATCCAAGGCCCAACAACAGTCACATGTTTCTATAGCCCAATTAAAATAAAAACATCCCCTACGACCAATATATTATTAACAACTTGGAATAGTACTTTATGGGAAACTTTACATACATATTGCTTCCAAGGAAAAAAAAAGTAGGCGTTTGTGTTTAATTTGTGTTAATTTTTATGAAATTATTGTTCTGTTTTTCTCCCCCCCCCCCTTTTCAAAAATAATCTAATTAATAAGACCAGGCATCAAGTCGGCAACGAAGCATATGATTAAGTTAGATGGGACTGCCCTCAAATGTGCGTCTCCAGGTCTACCCGTTTCCCCTGCCCTTAACTTCACTCCTTCCCTGGACATCACTTTTAGGCTTAGAATATTTAAATCGTTTAAATTAAAAGTTTGCACAGGCATTTAAACAAAACAATAAAATCAACCTAATCGTGTATTTTTGTATCTTGCATTATTTTTTTCTTATAATAATAATAAAAATAATTATCTTACCACAAGAGCTTCTCAGATCCAATTCAGAAAAAAAAAATACTAGTTAATCTAGATCTTTTGCGCACCTATCTCATGATATATTACGTGTAAAGATTTTTTTAAAAATATGATTCAATTTTTTACTTCAGTTTCCAACCAAGTTCCAACATTAGGGCTACAGTTCCATCCATGAAAAAAGTTTAGGCTAATAGTAGAATTTTTACAGGAAACAAAAATAAACTAAATAAAAAAATTACATTGTCTACTGTTATATATTCGAATCGCTACCTTCAAGGTTTCAAAGCATAAGCTACTTTAGTAACTGTAAGAAAGAACCCCAAGTATTTCATATTTCTAAATTCTATAATATCTTCACCTTAAGTTTGGTCTCGGATGAGAGTTTTTTGTAAGTGAACATATCG
This sequence comes from Biomphalaria sudanica, assembly GCA_036873155.1. Classification (NCBI taxonomy): domain Eukaryota; kingdom Metazoa; phylum Mollusca; class Gastropoda; family Planorbidae; genus Biomphalaria; species Biomphalaria sudanica. The sequence continues at coordinate 1,389,941 of JAZGLO010002645.1, read as the reverse complement.
GGAATTCCTGCCAGACATTATTCTATCACTAATGCTTTCGTTATTGGGTTTCTCTTCAATAAAATATTTTGCCACAATGAAACGGGTATACAGTAATAAATCGTCACAAGTGTTTCTAGTTTTAACTTATCTCCGCGTGTGTTGGACTGTAGGTCTCTACAGACCCGGGTACCGTTATTGATTTCTGACAAGGGAGAAAAGAATTTTTATTGTGAAACGAAGAGATTTTTAAAAATATAATTCTCGGAAAATCTCTTATCTCTATAGGATTACAGCAAACTATTTGATTGTCCATACGCAAGGACAAATTTGTACAAATGCTCTTTCTTCCCTAGTGCCATTAAGGAATGGAATGGGTTGCCTGAACCAGTCAGGAAAACCAACGACTTAACAGAGTTTAAGTCACTTACCAACAAGCATGATTAGATTGACACATGAAATGCGTAGGACGTAATTATCTTCTTTTTTGAAGTAACGTCTGTAATGTATAAGATTAATTTGCATTGTAGTTATGAATTCATACTTGAGTGTTAATCAAAGCAGGAGTTAAAAAAAAAAACGACATTGTAGGGCCTAATTGATGATTTAAAAAATTAAAATTTTTAAATGAAGGGAAATTGTTTTATCTTCTAAATTGGATCTTTTATACAGTTTTCGCGAGAGACGTCCGCCAATAAGATCGATTCAAACCTCTCTTTTGAAGACAATTCAACATGTCTTCGCCAATGCGATGCAGATCTTCGCGTCTTTTTCCTGTTAAAGCTTATCTCTTCCGAGTGACTCACCAGCGTTCTGTTGACGTCTTTTGTTTGAACAAAACAGGCCCGCTACAAAGCGTCTTTCTGAACACGAGAATGATCAAGCCCAATACAATCGAATGACTATCTTAAATGTCTCCCACTTTTCTGAATCCGTCGTTTCAGGTCAATAACGCAATAGTGACATAATTCTCTGGTAACACCGACAGTTAGACGCCAGTTTCGTTTCGATGTTAAGACATGTCCTAAATAATTTTCTAGAAACTGTCAGGTCAAGGTCACATAGAAGATCCGCTTGTGACAGAATCTCATAACATGTTTATTTCGCCGTAACACTCATATGACAGTAAAAGTAGAATTATACAACATAACAACTTAACACCATACCAACAAACTAACTTATTACCAATATACTAACGTAGCCACCTATTTACAGCAGTCAGCATTAAGACTTCAAGGTGTTGCTGTTAGAATTTTAAAATATAATTTTTTGTCCTATTTTGCTTTCTCCGAATACTAGATCTAAATTCTAATCAATAAAGTTTAAATTTAGGTATCTTCCAATAAAATATATCTACTTTTATGAAGAGCGCTGTCAAAAAGGAAATATCCTGTTCGAATACTTGTTAACGGGTCTATATATAGGTCTAGGTATCTTAAACGTTTAGCTGACCCCATCCCCGAAGGAAAAAGGCATTTTTTAGTTTTGTTTGATCTGTCTGTCCGTCCCGTTTACATTTTAAATATTAGAAAAGAGATTAAACATGATATTCTGAGGCTTGCAAAATTCTGCTGCAACAGCTTCTTTTTGTCTTCTAAAAGCGAACTATTCTGTTCTAAAATTCAATAGAAAAACTGTTTTCTCCACAATATATACCAATTTTCAAACTATGTACTCTAGTATTACAAATGATAGAAAAAGCTTATTCGCATTTATCATAAAGAAAGGTAATAATGCTTTCCCCACATTGAAAAAGATGCCGATACGCCGTACCGATGCGTACCGTCACAAAAAAGCACTGTATATATGTATATATATATATATATATATATATATATATATATATATATATATATATATATAAATATATATATAAATATATATATATATATATATATATATATATATATATATATACGAGATAGTCACTAATAATTTACCAGTTATTTTTGTTTAAAAACAAAAGAAAGAAGGCATTTTTAAAATTTAAGCGTACCGGCAGCTTTTTCAATCGATTAAATGACAAATCTCAGGCTGATAATGAACCATATCTAAATGACAAAAAGTTGACTGAATACTTATGAATATTATTAAGGCAACAACACTCACAATATCAGCAGGTCAAAAATACAACCACGCCGGCAACACTATCATCACCTTTTTTAACTGTACTGCTTACCAAACAGATGACACGTGTGTGGATTTTTCAGGGGCCGCATCTGAGTTTGTGTGAAACATTAACTCTCCTTGTAATCTTTAGTAAAAGTCAGTAATCGGTAGGTTGTGATATATATACTCTATAGAATAATCTCCAGATAGGCCTACACATAGATACACACGATGACATAGTCTATTTATTTTATTTATTAAAAACAAACACTGTGTCTACTGTCTAGTGTTCATATTACAGTGTTCATATTACAGGGTATTTCACCTATATATGTAATCTAGACCCATAAGAAGAATGTGCTCAGTTATATTCTTTACTTAATAAGAAAGTAACTCGTTCATTTTTTTTAAAATATCTAATTACAAGTGTTCTTTTAAAAGAATCCATTATTATGTTTTAACCAAGTGCAAGTGTTTATTCTCTAGTCGCGCATGTTAATTAGAGACTCAAACTTTATCAAGTCAATGATCTTCCTGGCTGATTCAGGCTAACACGCTCAGTGCTCTAATGGCAATATGGAAGAAAGAGCTCTCACAAGATTTTGACCTAGCTTAGAGAATAAGAAATGTGCATTTAGCATTTTCTGGATATTTTTGCATGGTAGACATACACAGATAGTGGTAGAAGACACGATAGCTGTTTAATAATGTATTAACGTGAAAAAGATAACCTTTGACCTGAGTACCTAGATAATAATGCACTTATAATTAGACACTTAATAAAAATAAGCAAATGAGCGTTTATTTCTACAATTTTGACCAGAGAGTAGTCTCGCGTATATTATAGTCAATAGTGACAACAATTTTAAAAGTTTAATATGTTAGCATATGTGTGGGTGGGGCGAGCTTCGGTTGAACTATTCCTAGGTGTGAATTACGTTTCAGGTGCTGGCATTTTGTATACATTATTTAAACAAATCAATGTCTATAATGTTTAATTTTTTTTAGCGTGTTTTTATTGTTGATTAGAGTGAACATTTTATTTCCTGCATTTCATAATCACTAGGCGACTAGACAAGCCTTTGTTCAAACAGACAACGCACACTTCAAGCATTGTTTCTTGTATTCATGTGAAGTCGGGTTAGAGTGGAGAAAGAAAGAGAGAGAGACACACATACACTCAATTTCATGTAGAGAGAGAGAGAGAGAGAAATACATTTAAAAAGAGAGAGATTAAGAGAGAGAGAGAGAGAGAGAGACTGAGAGTAAGTTAGAGAAAAGAAATAAAAAGAGAAAAAGAAAGAAAAAGATAATTTGATAGAAAGAAAGGGAAAAAGAAGATAAAGTATGAGGAGAGAACGAAGGAGTGAGTGTGTAGGTCTGTATACAAGAAGAAAAGTGAAAGAAAGAAAGAGATAGAAATGCTTAGTTACGGTAAGGAGTCAATGGAGTTTTTAAAGTGGAATTTCGTTTCGTTATATTTTTAGTTTGTCATTTGTCTTCTGTGAAAAGTTGCACGTTTGGTCCCACACTACACTCACTAGGCTCTCGTTTGGTCCCACACTACACTCACTAGGCTCTCGTTTGGTCCCACACTACACTCACTAATCTCTCGTTTGGTCCCACACTACACTCACTAGGCTCTCGTTTGGTCCCACACTACACTCACTAGGCTCTCGTTTGGTCCCACACTACACTCACTAGGCTCTCGTTTGGTCCCACACTACACTCACTAGACTCTCGTTTGGTCCCACACTACACTCACTAGGCTCTCGTTTGGTCCCACACTACACTCACTAGGCTCTCGTTTGGTCCCACACTACACTCACTAGGCTCTCGTTTGGTCCCACACTACACTCACTAGGCTCTCGTTTGGTCCCACACTACACTCACTAGGCTCTCGTTTGGTCCCACACTACACTCACTAGGCTCTCGTTTGGTCCCACACTACACTCACTAGGCTCTCGTTTGGTCCCACACTACACTCACTAGGCTCTCGTTTGGTCCCACACTACACTCACTAGGCTCTCGTTTGGTCCCACACTACACTCACTAGGCTCTCGTTTGGTCCCACACTACACTCACTAGGCTCTCGTTTGGTCCCACACTACACTCACTAGGCTCTCGTTTGGTCCCACACTACACTCACTAGGCTCTCGTTTGGTCCCACACTACACTCACTAGGCTCTCGTTTGGTCCCACACTACACTCACTAGGCTCTCGTTTGGTCCCACACTACACTCACTAGGCTCTCGTTTGGTCCCACACTACACTCACTAGGCTCTCGTTTGGTCTCACACTACACTCACTAGGCTCTCGTTTGGTCCCACACTACACTCACTAGACTCTCGTTTGGTCCCACACTACACTCACTAGACTCTCGTTTGGTCCCACACTACACTCACTAGGCTCTCGTTTGGTCCCACACTACACTCACTAGACTCTCGTTTGGTCCCACACTACACTCACTAGGCTCTCGTTTGGTCCCACACTACACTCACTAGGCTCTCGTTTGGTCCCACACTACACTCACTAGGCTCTCGTTTGGTCCCACACTACACTCAATAGACTCTCGTTTGGTCCCACACTACACTCACTAGGCTCTCGTTTGGTCCCACACTACACTCACTAGGCTCTCGTTTGGTCCCACACTACACTCACTAGGCTCTCGTTTGGTCCCACACTACACTCACTAGACTCTCGTTTGGTCCCACACTACACTCACTAGGCTCTCGTTTGGTCCCACACTACACTCACTAGGCTCTCGTTTGGTCCCACACTACACTCACTAGGCTCTCGTTTGGTCCCACACTACACTCACTAGACTCTCGTTTGGTCCCACACTACACTCACTAGGCTCTCGTTTGGTCCCACACTACACTCACTAGACTCTCGTTTGGTCCCACACTACACTCACTAGGCTCTCGTTTGGTCCCACACTACACTCACTAGACTCTCGTTTGGTCCCACACTACACTCACTAGACTCTCGTTTGGTCCCACACTACACTCACTAGACTCTCGTTTGGTCCCACACTACACTCACTAGACTCTCGTTTGGTCCCACACTACACTCACTAGGCTCTCGTTTGGTCCCACACTACACTCACTAGGCTCTCGTTTGGTCCCACACTACACTCACTAGGCTCTCGTTTGGTCCCAACTCCAAATTCACAAGATAAAAGAAGGGAGCCTACCAGAAAATAAATGATCTACTACAGAACTAGAAGATTAACAAACTCAATCAATGTATGTCTTGTTGTAGGAACCAACAACCTCAATCAATGTATGTCTTGTTGTAGGAACCAACAACCTCAATCAATGTATGTCTTGTTGTAGGAACCAACAACCTCAATCAATGTATGTCTTGTTGTAGGAACCAACAACCTCAATCAATGTATGTCTTGTTGTAGGAACCAACAACCTCAATCAATGTATGTCTTGTTGTAGGAACCAACAACCTCAATCAATGTATGTCTTGTTGTAGGAACCAACAACCTCAATCAATGTATGTCTTGTTGTAGGAACCAACAACCTCAATCAATGTATGTCTTGTTGTAGGAACCAACAACCTCAATCAATGTATGTCTTGTTGTAGGAACCAACAACCTCAATCAATGTATGTCTTGTTGTAGGACACGCGCATGTGTAATACGTGTTTTACAAATTGAGGCGGCAAAAAAAAAACTTGTTAACATTCGTATAGGATATTTTCATACACGGAGGAAAATCTATAATTAGCAAGCTACTTGGTGTATCCGGTGTACAGAGTACGAAGCTACTGACTAGCATAGTTTTTTAATCAACCATATAATATGATTTATTTTTCACTTTTCAGCATTGTAAAATCGTCAGAATCAACGTGTCAACAACAACAACAACAATAAAACTGTTATTAACTTTCATGGAAAAAATCATTCAGTTCCTACGTTTGTTTTTTATTGAACTAGATGTTATTGTTATGCTAGATGTTATTGTTATGCTAGATGTTATTGTTATGCTAGATGTTATTGTTATGCTAGATGTTATTGTTATGCTAGATGTTATTGTTATGCTAGATGTTATTGTTATGCTAGATGTTATTGTTATGCTAGATGTTATTGTTATGCTAGATGTTATTGTTATGCTAGATGTTATTGTTATGCTAGATGTTATTGTTATGCTAGATGTTATTGTTATACTAGATGTTATTGTTATGCTAGATGTTATTGTTATGCTAGATGTTATTGTTATGCTAGATGTTATTGTTATACTAGATGTTATTGTTATACTAGATGTTATTGTTATGCTAGATGTTATTGTTATACTAGATGTTATTGTTATGCTAGATGTTATTGTTATGCTAGATGTTATTGTTATACTAGATGTTATTGTTATGCTAGATGTTATTGTTATGCTAGATGTTATTGTTATGCTAGATGTTATTGTTATGCTAGATGTTATTGTTATACTAGATGTTATTGTTATGCTAGATGTTATTGTTATGCTAGATGTTATTGTTATGCTAGATGTTATTGTTATACTAGATGTTATTGTTATGCAAGATAGATGGGCATCCGTTGGTGAGGGGCATCAAATTTATAGGTCTGGGTGAGCCCGATTTATACTTTTCGAGCACCTTACCATTGGCAGTTCTTAATTAAAAAATCTGGCACAATATGACCGTCAAAATGACAAAATTAACCTTAAGGTTGGGGAAATTAGGTCTACTATCCAAGTACGATCCAATCCTTAGGGAGCATATGCTTGGAGCCAAGCTAAGTACCAGGCTGACTAAGTGAACTTGTCATCACAAACACAAAATGAATTTATCTTTTTTTTTTTTTTTTTTTTTTTTTTTTTGGGGGGGAGGGTAGGATTACAAGGCACATGTACATTAAGTAAAACAATTTTTTATATTTTTTTTCGATTTATCTTCCACAAGGCAACTGACAATCTGACCCTAACCCTAACCTCAAGGCTGGATTGAACAAAACTTGTAAAAAAAAAATACAGGCCTTCACTATTATCTCACTATGTCTTTAAATATTCTCATCATAAATTTCAATTCAATGCAAGACAAATGAAGAACAAAATAGTACATTTAAATTAGTTACAATTAGATCCAGATTTAATTTATTATTAAAACTTAAATGCTTGAACTAAATAGAAAAAATGAACAAACTTACACAAAGCTTGAACAAAGCTATAACGTTGTTTTGGTGCAGCACTCAGAGGCTAGATCTACACGTTGGATTTGTACAAGACTTTCTTTTAGTCAAATAATATAAATATCCGTTTGTTGTGAGTATTTAGGGGAAAAAAAAGTAAATTTTAAATTTTCATCCACTCATGCATCACTGCCTACTGACAGCGTGCGTCTACCAGTATGACACCTTGCAACACCTGTGTTGTCACTGACACTGTCACTTATTGTTTCTTGTCAATGTGGATATGCCCACTTGTGTCATCAAATATATATAGATCTACATGTACTACACAACACTAGCTTAAAATGTAAAATAATAGATCAATATTAGGAGCACGGTCAGATTCACACATTTAGCTAGTTTTCCGTGGGATTCATACGAATACCGACGTCTGCAACAGGCATTCGACCCAACTGGATGGGATCAATAAGTGTGTGAGTGTGAAGGTGTGTGTGTGTAAATGCGCTCCTGTAACGTACACTCTCACTAAACGAGTCGACGAGGAGAGTGAGGCTGGCACTGGCTTGCGTGATAACAGTCAGTCGTCGTAGTCAACTAGACATAACCATGGTGATATTGTTAGGGGAAAGATAAATCTTTATCTGGTGCGAGGGTTGGCAACTGTTCTGAAATCAATAATCCCTCAGGGAAGATTATTCTAAATAAAGGAAAATGGCCTAAAATGAGGCCAACGCATGGTCAATAAGTGACCTCTGTCCTTCTCTTTCTCTAGTTTCTTTTTTCTCCTTCTCTTTATCTCTCCATATCTCACTCTTTATATATTTAAAAAAAAAAGAAGAAAGAATCTGTTTCAATATATCGGTTGATCGTTGGAGTTGTCCTCTAGCATGTCATTGCTTTTAGTAGTCGTAACATTCAAGTCGTGCTCTACGCTCAGTGGGCTGTCGTTCAGCCGTCTAGATGGTACCAGGTTCATACCCTGCCCCATGCCATACCACCGTAACCTGCGGAAGGTTAGGACTAGGAAGTAGACAGTCTTCAACTCCGAGGAAACATCCGAAACATGTAGGCCTAAAACATTTTTTGCAAACAAACATATATTCCCATTTCAGGTTTATTTCTCCTAAAGTCAATTAAATTCTTACCGCACTAAATAAATAAAGTGTAGATATCATTAAACCTGAATCATTGTCAATTAAAAGCACTTTTGATATTTAGTTACACGATTTAAAGGAAGTTGTAAATAGTTTTTTTGAAAGTTTGATTCTGTATAGGCAAAGAATAAGGCGCAGTCACAAAATGAAAATTCGACAATGGAAGACATTGATGAAAGAGAAAGTCATTTGGAAATAAAAAGTAAAATAAATGTTAAGATTGCTACGAACCAAAAGCACTGGAGAGGCATCCCCGAGCTGACAAACAGCTAACTCTCTTCACTGGATGCGAATCAATATCAACTAGTCTCATCTTCTTCTTATCTTATATAATACAGACGTTACTTCAAAAAAGAAGATGATTACGTCCTACGCGTCATGCATTTAGTCATGCATATTAACCAATGACTTAATTTCTGCCAAGTCACTGGTTTTCCTGGCTAGCTCAGGCAACCCATTCCATGCTCTAATAGCACTAGGGAAGAAGGAGTATTTGTACAAATTTGTCCTAGCATATGGGACGAGGAATGTGCCTTTATTTTTGTGTCTTTCAGAGTATTTTATTAAATTTTGTTTTTGTATTTATCTTCTTATCTTATATAATACAGACGTTACTTCAAAAAAGAAGATGATTACGTCCTACGCGTCATGCATTTAGTCATGCATATTAACCAATGACTTAAATTCTGCCAAGTCACTGGTTTTTCTGGCTAGCTCAGGCAACCCATTCCATGCTCTAATAGCACTAGGGAAGAAGGAGTATTTGTACAAATTTGTCCTAGCATATGGGACGAGGAATGTGCCTTTATTTTTGTGTCTTTCAGAGTATTTTATTAAATTTTGTTTTTGTATTTGAAGATTATGTTTCAGTGTTTTATGTATAATTGCTACTTTACTTTTGAGTCTTCTGTCCTGAAGGCTTTCTAAATTTAGTGATTTTACTAATGGTGTTACTCTAGTCAACCATGAGTAAGAGAGGCATTTACTTAGTCAGTCAACTAGGCTCACGACTAACTAGTCACGTGACTTTCAGCAGAATTTAACTAGTCGCTTGACTTACAGCAGACTATAACTAGTCTCGTGACTACCGCAGACGTAAACTAGTCACTTGACTGACTGCTTATTTTAACAAGTCACGTGACTAACGACAGAACTAATTCGTCTCTTCACTAACATCACAATCAAATAGTAAAATTAGATTTTTAGCTAATAAAAGACAAACAATTAGTCATAATGTTTAGCTTTTCTTTCATTAACATAGTCTAGTGACAAAATGACAAATAACAATTGAAAGAGAGATTATCTGGCCTCATTCAGTAGGACCATCTCAAACCTAATCTCATTTCATGCCTATCTTTTTCATTTTTAATTCATAATTACCAATAAAAATGCCAAACAAACATTGACGCCCTTGACACGCCTCGTTGCACCAGTAGAAGCAGAAAATATCTTCCTGTTCTAAGGGTTCTTCAACATTGTCATGTGACAGCAACTCATGGACAGTTGTTTTCATTGACTGCAGGGCCGGCTTGAGACTTAATAAGGACCTAAGCTATAGAGATATGGTCCCCCTTGTCATCAACATAATGTAATTTTTCCTTTGATTGAAAATATCGTAGGAACAAATTTTGTGCGTTGGGTCGCCTAACAAGTGTGTGTGTGTGGGAAGCCATAGCTTTAGGCTGACCATAGGCAAATCCAGGTCCAGGTCTGATTAACTCTCTCTCTTTCTCTCTCTCTCTCTCTGGGGGGGGGGGGGAAAGCCATAGCTTTAGGCTGACTGTAGGCAAATCCAGCTCTGATTAACTCACTCTCTCTCTCTCTCTCTCTCTCTGGGGGGGGGGGGGAAGCCATAGCTTTAGGCTTACTATAGGCAAATCCAGCTCTGATTAACTCTCTCTCTCTCTGTGTGTGTGTGGGGGGGGGGAAGCCATAGCTTTAGGCTTACTATAGGCAAATCCAGCTCTGATTAACTCTCTCTCTCTCTCTCTCTCTCTCTGTGTGTGGAGGGGGGGGAAGCCATAGCTTTAGGCTGACTGTAGGCAAATCCAGCTCTGATTAACTCTCTCTCTCTCTCTCTCTCTCTTTCTCTGTGTGTGTGTGTGGGGGGGGGAAGCCATAGCTTTAGGCTTACTATAGGCAAATCCAGCTCTGATTAACTCTCTCTCTCTCTCTCTGTGTCTGTAGGGGAGGGGAGCCATAGCTTTAGGCTTACTATAGGCAAATCCAGCTCTGATTAACTCTCTCTCTCTCTCTCTCTCTGTGTGTGTGTGGGGGGGGGAAGCCATAGCTTTAGGCTGACTGTAGGCAAATCCAGCTCTGATTAACTCTCTCTCTCTCTCTCTGTGTCTGTAGGGGAGGGGAGCCATAGCTTTAGGCTTACTATAGGCAAATCCAGCTCTGATTAACTCTCTCTCTCTCTCTCTCTCTCTGTGTGTGTGGGGGGGGAAGCCATAGCTTTAGGCTTACTATAGGCAAATCCAGCTCTGATTAACTCTCTCTCTCTCTCTCTCTCTCTCTCTGTGTGTGTGTGGGGGGTGGAAGCCATAGCTTTAGGCTTACTATAGGCAAATCCAGCTCTGATTAACTCTCTCTCTCTCTCTCTCTCTCTCTCTCTGTGTGTGTGTGTGTGGGGGGGGAAGCCATAGCTTTAGGCTTACTATAGGCAAATCCAGCTCTGATTAACTCTCTCTCTCTCTCTCTCTGTGTGTGTGTGTGGGGGGGGGGGAAGCCATAGCTTTAGGCTTACTATAGGCAAATCCTGCTCTGATTAACTCTCTCTCTCTCTCTGTGTGTGTGTGGGGGGGGGGAAGAAAAACAAGCTCAATGGCGTCCTTTTAGTTTTGTGTTTTGTTTTGTATTAGAAAATGATTGAGTGAGATTTCTGTGGGTTGGAAGAAAGGGAAAGATGGGGAGGAGAGGGAGGGGGGGGGGTAAAAAAAACATTTCAGTTTAGTTTATCTCTTATTTAATTTTGATATCCACCATATTCTGTTTCATCTTCCTCACAAATTTGTATTTTTAGCATTTTTTTAAAAACAATTACTAAGGTCTAAGAACATTGTGTGACTTTCGGAATATGCCCATGCACCAGTTGAAGTTCTATTCTTGGGCCTAAACTTGGCTTAGAATTATCCTCATTCCTCAATTTTGTGTTCTCTAAAAAATACAAAGTAATTCTACATGCATTGTTCAACATAGTACTTCCTGAAATAATATCTTAAAAAAGACATCAAAAACCTCGACGAAACAAATACAAGGATATACAAAGAGAATTTCATGAAACAGATACGTGAAACACTGCCCTATTTCTTCCTGATCATTATTTTATGAAAACATGTGAATGCCTCAATATTTTCATCTATGATGCCTAAAGATTTAGAGACTTGTCCCAAAATAGTTCTTACACACTGTAGTACCTAAATATTGTTCTAATCCTAAATTTAAAAAAATAAAAAAAAAATAGGGAATTGAAACTGAACTCAGAAGTGTTTCTATTTACAGTACCTCTATTTTTACTAGTACCTTGGTGGAAACTTCTGGTTGGGTGTGTGGAACCCGGGTGGACACGGTTCTCAAAAAAAAAACAGGAGTTAAAGATTTTCTTGAAATTTGACAGTAGATGTATATCGATAGGAAATGAATTACTGGCTCGTTGGCCGGGAAAACAAAAGTTTGACCATTATAGTTTTTTCGAAGAAAAAAAAATACATTTAAATTTGACTAGAGAACGAGAAAATATTGATCTTGAGCGGAATATATGTATTCGAGTATTTCCGCAGTCAGTTGCAGCTTTGTCAAGATACGCCTTAGCTCTGTACAACTTTCTAATAATCCAATCTCTTGATAGATATTTACACCCTGAACAAAATGTTTGCACAGGTCGTTGTAGGCCTATTGGCTATCGTTTGGTGCAAGTAACGTTTACCTCCATTCTGTTTGAAACCACTGCGAGAGTTGATGCTCCAGTTCTTTACTCTATTGTTATCTTCCTTCAGATGTGTCTTTTCAAATAGGACTCAAGAATGGGAAGAACAATAGGATGCCTTTCTTGTCACCAATTTAAAAAAAAATTAAATAAAGAATTTAATTTTTTAATTTATTCAACTTAATTTTTCTTTTTTTTTTTTGGGGGTGGGTCAGAAAATAGTTCTATTCTTCGATGAGCGTAAAGCGTGACGGAAGAGGGTTAGGGTACACCCGCTCTATCCTGGCAAGTGTTCGCCGGAACACATTTAGTTACCTTTAAACAGACCGAGTAGGAAACACAAGTCTTTGCACAACACAATGGAAACTTGTCTCATTCATTGAGTGTCACCTCACACCCCCCCCCCTTTTTTTTTTACATCCGGCTAAACATTTTCTAAGAAAAAACAAACAACTTTTTTTTTTCAATTTTTACAAGCTGAATCACAAAAACTGAAACTTACACACAAAAAAATAAAATTGAACAACAGCGAAACTGTATTGACAATTTCAAAGTTATCTATCAATCAAGATTCAAGAAGAATCAAATCCCAAATAAGGAAGTCAACGTGTGCTTCACTTTTTTTTTTTTAATCTTTAATATACAACTAAATGTTGACTAAATGTGTGGCTTGATTGTCAATTGTGTGAGGAATAGCAGTTAAGAATAGTTAAGGCATAAGTAAGCTCAAACCCAACTTAGTTAAGGCATAAGTAAGCTCAAACCTAACTTAGTTAAGGCATAAGTAAACTCAAAACCAACTTAGTTAAGGCATAAGTAAGCTCAAACCCAACTTAGTTAAGGCATAAGTAAGCTCAAACCCAACTTAGTTAAGGCATAAGTAAGCTCAAACCCTAGAGTTTTGTATTTCACTGCTCCGATCAACAGTGATAAAATAGTGAAGCTATAGTTTCAGTTGGTCAAAGGGAAACAGTCATGATCATAATACTGAGTTGTGTCCCTTCTTTCAAAAAATATAAGTATGTTGGTCATATTTACCGTATCTAATCTTATAGATTACAGATGTTTCTTCAAAAGAGAAGATAATTATGTCCTACGCATTTCATAAATCAACTTAATCATGCTTTTTAATCAGTGGCTTAAACTCTGTTAAGTTGCTGGTTTTCCTGGCTGATTCAGGTAACATTGTATTCTCTAATAGCACTAGGAAAAAAAAATGAGCACTTGAACGAATTTGTCCTAGCACATAGAATAAGAAATAATGACGGAAGGCTACATTGTTTGTAAGACACGCTCTTGGGTCATGTTTGGTATATTTCATTCTAACAGTTCCAATTGAATAGTGCGCGCAGACGTTTTAATTCAACTAAACTCAGCCTCAGCTTTCATTGATCTCTATGTTGTTTTGAACTTGCCTCGTCTATGTATTCTGCAGGGCTGGATTTTAATTCGGTAAGGCCCTAAGCTATTTAAGAAATGGGGCTCCTTGTAATCAACATTAGGCTATTTATTCCTTTGCTTTTACTTCAAAACAATATTTGGGAGGGGGGCCATCAAGAAGGGTCCTTAAGCTGTAACTTATGTTGCCTATAGTAGATCCAGCACTTGTATTCTAAAGATGTGACCAAGGTGTCCTCTTGACAGCTTGACAACTTCTGTATTCTGATCTTAAGATTCCCACTATTAGCTCACACTTTTTTTCGTGACCCAAATGTCATGTCTGAAGTCAATAACCCAAAATAGAATCATTTATATAGCTGAAATGTCGGACATAGTAGTATGGCTTGTTAGCTAGCCCGTCAGAGGGTCTCACTATAAATGCCAATGGTGTGGGTTCAATCAAGACCAATCGTTAGAGAAGGCCTGAACACTGACATGCGACCTCGCAACCTGTGGGCAGTTATCTTATCTTATCTTATATAATACAGACGTTACTTCAAAAAAGAAGATGATTACGTCCTACGCGTCATGCATTTAGTCATGCATATCAACCAATGACTTAAATTCTGCCAAGTCACTGGTTTTCCTGGCTAGCTCAGGCAACCCATTCCATGCTCTAATAGCACTAGGGAAGAAGGAGTATTTGTACAAATTTGTCCTAGCATATGAGACGAGGAATGTGTCTTTATTTTTGTGTCTTTCAGAGTATTTTATCAAATTTTGTTTTTGTATTTGAAGATTATGTTTCAGTGTTTTATGTATAATTGCTACTTTACTTTTGAGTCTTCTGTCCTGAAGGCTTTCTAAATTTAGTGATTTTACTATAGGTGTTACTCTAGTCAAATGTGAATATTCATTTGTTATGAATCTCACTGCTCTATTTTGTGTCTGTTCCAGTTTCTTAATGTTTTCTTGAGTTGAAGGGTCCCAAACGGAGGATGCATATTCTATTATTGGCCTAACCAAGGTTAAATAACATTTTAGTTTTATGTTCTTATTTGATTTATAGAAATTTCTTTTAATAAATCCTAATGCTTTGTTTGATTTTTTTTATAGTTTCATCAATATGTGGATTCCATGACAGTTTTTCATTTATTATAACACCTAGGTATTTTGCGTTTTTAGTCTGTGTTACTGGTTTGTCATGAATAAGATAAGTGGAATTAATTTGTTTTAGTTTTTTTGTTACTCTTAACAACTGACATTTTTCTGGGTGGAAAGACATGCTCCAATTTGATTCCCATTTCTGTAATTCATCTAATTCTCTTTGTAAAATATCTGTGTCTTGTGTTGTTTTTATTGTTCTATATATTATGCAATCATCTGCAAATAATCTGACTTTTGTTCCTGAACTAATGCAATTTGGTAAATCATTTATGTAAATTAAAAATAGTAGTGGACCCAAGACTGTTCCTTGAGGTACACCTGAGTTTACTGTTATCGGTGTTGATTTACAGCCATTTATTATTACAATTTGTTCTCTCCCTATCAGAAAATCTTTAATCCACTGATGCAGTGGACCATTAATGCCAAAATATTTTAATTTTTTAAGCAAACTATGGTGGTGAACTTTGTCAAAAGCCTTGGAAAAATCAAGTAAGATAGCATCTATTTGTTCACTATTATCTAAACCTTTAGAAAAATCATCAATTAGTCCTATTAGTTGTGTTTCACATGATCTATATTTCCTAAAGCCATGTTGGTATGGGGTGAGGACATTATGTTTGTCTAAGTGGTTTATGATATTGCTACATATTATGTGTTCTAGTATTTTACATGTGATGCTGGTAAGTGATACTGGTCTGTAGTTTCCTGGGTCAGATTTTTCTCCTTTTTTTAAATAGCGGGGTGACGTTGGCTTCTTTCCAGTCCTTTGGTACTCTGCTCTGGTTAAGTGAAGCCTAAAAGAGTATTTTGAACACTGGGGCTAGCTCATTGCTTAGTTCTTCGAGTAATCTAGCTGGAATACCATCAGGTCCAGACGCTTTATTTGGTTTGGTGTTGGCTAATAGTTTTTAATTCCATTTTCTTGTACTACTATATCTTCTATGTTGTCTACTTGGTTCAAATTCAGTAATATGTCTTTGTCTCCTGGGGCTGAGAATGCTGATGCAAAGTATTTGTTTAGGATGTTTGCTTTAGTTTAGACCAATAGTTCATAGCTCTTAAAAAAGCATTAAAAGAAATAGATAGAATTATCATTATCACATTCATAATGTAGGAATTGATTTTAAAAAAAATATATTACTTGCTAATGCTTCGTTTGATCTAATGTTTGGGCCAGAAGGTTATTAATATTTATCGCAAGTTTTTGCTTTGGTAAACATCAAACTTCTTGCCTACAGCGTTGGTGATAGCAATAAAAAAAGTAAGAGAAAAACTGTAGTGAGTCTATCTGACATTGTCGCCATGAACCAGCCCCTGTAGTGAGTCTATCTGACATTGTCGCCATGAACCAGCACGAAACACAATGAGGTGATAGGGAAGTGTAGTGAGTCTATCAGACATTGTCGCCATGAACCAGCACGAAACACAATGAGGTGATAGGGAAGTGTAGTGAGCCTATCTGACATTGTCGCCATGAACCAGCCCCTGTAGTGAGCCTATCTGACAATGTCGCCATGAACCAGAACAAAGCACAATGAGGTGATAGGGATGTGTAGTGGGTTCGTGGTGTCTTCGTCTCTCTAGCACACTTTATTTTCTTTGATTTGTTCAGTGTTTTCATTTCTGACAATAAGGGTTGACATGTACTTCCGTCCTTAACAGTACCTCTCTCTCTCTCTCTCTCTCTCTCTCTCTCTCTCTCTCTCTCTCTTCTCTCTCTCTCTCTCTCGTTGACAATTTGACACTTAGACACTAAATGAGTCTGGGTAAATAAAAACAAACTAAACACTTTCAGGACCGAAACTCAACTGTGACAGGAAGCACTGAGATAAACACTGTATCTGGGTCAAACATGTGCAAATATCCTCTAGTAGAACAGTTGATAAGAACAATTTATGGAACAAAGAATTTAATTAAGAATAAGCAATTAAAAGCAAAGTAATATTAATAAACAGAAAAATTAAAGTAATCAATCATTAAACTAAATGCCCCTAGCTCTCTCTCTCTCTCAGTCTTCTTGCGAATGCCGGCATGGACAGTATAGAGCAGTGGTCTTCAACGGGGGCGATATCGCCCCCTATGGGGCGTTTTCGAGATTTTGGGGGGCGCTGAGAGCCAATGGGGCGGTAGGGGGGCGCTTGGCACAAAATGGGGCAGTAAGGGGGCGCTGGACATAAAGGCGGAAAGAAGAAACTAAAGGTGCTCTGAAACAAAACAAATTTTAAAATTCTTCAACATTTAACTAAATATAGACAAATTAGAGTTAACTTGCTTCTAATTTAAGAAAAGGAACAGCGTTAGAAATTGAGTTCAGGAATCCCATTTTCTATTTTTTAAATTCTTACTGTTTTGCTATGATTGAAGAGTATTTATTGTCCATGGATCTCACGCATATAAACGTTTAAGATTTGATAAACAAAGTAGGTAATACGACTTTTAGATTATAGTTTATTTTATCTACATATGTTAATATATTAATATGTAAATGTTAATTGCAAAAAACATTCCAGGTAACATTTAATAGAATAATTTAACTTTTCAAAAACAAAAAAAATTGATAAAATGTTACAAAACTCACTGGTATGTCATGTAATATTTCCTTGAGATTTAGGGAATTGCCACTAGTAAAATAGTAGTAAGTTGTACTTTGATGGCATTTTCAGATGAGGTTATGAAACCAAGTCGGTTTCACGAACATATAGCGATATCCAAAAATAATTTAAGAGTACTCATGAACAATTATAAAAATCTACAATTAAAACAATATTAAAAACAAAAAAACAGCAAAGCAGGATATG
This sequence comes from Biomphalaria sudanica, assembly GCA_036873155.1. NCBI lineage: Eukaryota > Metazoa > Mollusca > Gastropoda > Planorbidae > Biomphalaria > Biomphalaria sudanica. The sequence continues at coordinate 1,372,277 of JAZGLO010002645.1, read as the reverse complement.
TTTTAATGGCTTCTTAGAAAAATGCATAGCTTTTAAAAAATTCTCATGATATTGTTGAAAAATTGATTAAAACTAACATTATTTTAAAACATGTGTAACACAAAAAGACTTTTTTTTCTGTTAGAGATGAAATATTATTTCAAAATTGTCTAGTTATGTAGCTTATGAAGACATATAGGAAACCATCAGTGGTTGGACGCTACAATGACTTCATAAGTAATATACAATAAAGAACAAATCTATTCACTATTCACCTTGTGAGTTCTGATACACAAGAAAAGTTTAGCCCGCAATTTCATTTCTACTTGAATCTAATTATAAAACTGTAAATAAAATACAAACCCATGCCGAAAATAAGCGCATCTTTCAACAGTTTTATGAAACAAATGATGAAAAAGGTGTTAGACTCTTGTATTAAACTAAATTTCGCTGGATTTCGAAAGGGGTTTGTTAATGGTTATGGCTCGTTTAAGCTTTTAAAGAATTTATTTTTTTAAGAAACGGGAAGATTCGACGATTGGCGATGACTTAAAGCAGGCTAAAAAACAAATGTTTGACATGGAAGGGCATCTCACAGAAATGAATGAAACGAACCTCCGACTGCTAGGAAAGAAATTGACTTTTATTGATAATATCATTTTCTCTTTTATCGAGATATTAAATCTATTTTAAAGAGTTTTACAATCTCACATAACCTGTTTGTTGACAAATGAATTACTGCCGAAGGACACCGATATCTATGCAATTCACATAACAATGCTCTATGAAGAAATGAAGATTCGCTTCTAAATTAAAAAAAAATATATATATAGATGACAATTATTAAACATCTTGTTACTGACGTTCAAAGTGAGTTGCATGAAAAAATAAATGTACACAATCATGTCTTCAGTAAAAAAAGAATGTAAACATAGGAGGCACACAGTGGCGTGGCTAGGGTGGGGGGAGGGGGAAAATTTGAAAATCCCCTGGGCCCCCATTTAAGGGGGGGGGGACCAAATTATTGCTTTTTTAATTAATTAAATTAAATATTACGCAAAATGCATCGGCCTCCTAAGATGTCAAGCCCCGTGGCAATGGAAATTCCTAGCTACGCCCCTAGAGGCACAACAGAGATGTGGCTGCATTTAAATGTTTCAGTAAAATTCCCAACTTTGGTCGAAAATGGAAGTATGTTTGTAGTGAATTCAGCAATAATAATATTTATATTAAAAATTAAAACTAAATTTACAATTAAACCTAAAAATTATTCAAAAATTTAAACGGAGACTATTCTTAGGATTTGAAAGAAAGTCTTTACAATTAATTTTTGTGTGTAATCACTGCAAATTATTTGACATAATTTTTGCATAATGATAATATTGGCTGTTTTTGCCTTTAATTCCGAAGATTACGGCTGAGTCCAGTGTTTCACATAACTACCCAAACCCAACTGCGACCTACATATTTTCCCGAATTTTATGCAGACAAAGCCGTTGTATGCTGGCTTTTCTTTAAGTATCAAATGTTTGTCTCGCAGTTTTTGTAAGTGCTCTCGAACTGTTTCTCTCAGAGGCTATCTGCTGCCAGAGAATGCTGCCAGGTACTTTCCTCTATGCCAGTGAGGCGCCTGAATAAATCTTTATAGCGCTCACGGGGGAGAGGGGCACCTCAAAGCTCGTCAGTCATAGGCCAAGGAGTTCACAACAATCGCCTTTGGCCTGCGGTCGTCTCTCAAGCGGGATAAGTGTTATTGACAGCATACAAATTAATAGATAGATGATATTTTGTTCAAATTTGCCTTCTCACGATTCTTTATAATTGTTTTTCTTAGAGGGGGGAGCTGGCGGATTTTTTTAAAAGAAAAAATTCGAAAAGGGGGGGGCGGTAGGCCAAAAAAGGTTGAAGACCACTGGTCTAGAGGGTCTTCTTAGTCCGACAGTTTCGCTTGGTGGAGTACGTATCCCGTATGGGAGACGAACGCATGACAAAGGCGGTTCTTTTGGTGAGGTGAATAGTGGTGGACGTAACAGAAGTGCCTCACAGAAACACTTTAAAGACCAGCTTAGGCGCCAACTTGCTTCAACTGTCATGGAAGAGAGCCCCTTGTTGCAGGCTGCTGCGGAACGAGACAGCTAAAGGTCACTTACAAAGGCCGCGGGATACACATTTGAGACCAAAAAGAAAATCCACTGCGAGGGACAGACTTAGCGAAAAGAGAATCTAGATCGACCGCCGGCGGATAATGGTTATGTCTGCGTCGGTTGTGGCAAAATATGTAAGTCGCAGCTGGGGCTGTGTAGACACGTCAAATACTACTTTCCTCATTAAGCTTTGGACTCGAAGACAAACCTTATATAACGGCGCTTTATGGCTCTATAAATAACATGTGTATGTTTGTAAATTAAGCTTAACTGTTTTGGAATGATTTTGTTAATTAGCTAAAACAGCTTCAATAAAACTTTTGGACATTGTTTCCATGTGAAAGCTAGTGGGCCTTGGCAAATTTTGTTCCTCGTTTTGATATAATTGCAATAGTCAAGGCTTGGAGTCCAAGAAGACAGCTCACGGTACCCTACATTTGTTTCCGTCTCATCTGAAAACATTCAATAGGAAAACAAAACAGCTGATCAAACCAAGGCTCTAACACTAATGTCAAAACAGCTGATCAAACCAAGGCTCTAACACTAATGTCAAAACAGCTGATCAAACCAAGGCTCTAACACTAATGTCAAAACAGCTGATCAAACCAAGGCTCTAACACTAATGTCAAAACAGCTGATCAAACCAAGGCTCTAACACTAATGTCAAAACAGCTGGTCAAACCAAGGCTCTAACACTAATATCAAAACAGCTGATCAAACCAAGGCTCTAACACTAATGTCAAAACAGCTGATGAAACCAAGGCTCTAACACCAATGACAAAACAGCTAATGAAACCAAGGATCTAACACTAATGTCAAAACAGCTAATGAAAAAAGGCTCTAACACTAATGTCAAAACAGCTGATGAAACCAAGGCTCTAACACCAATGACAAAACAGCTAATGAAACCAAGGCTCTAACACTAATGTCAAAACAGCTATTGAAAAAAGGCTCTAACACTAATATCAAAACAGCTTATGAAACGAAGGCTCTAACACCAATGACAAAACAGCTGATCAAACCAAGGCTCTAACACTAATGTCAAAGCAGCTAATGAAAAAAGGCTCTAACACTAATGACAAAACAGCTGATGAAACCAAGGATCTAACACTAATGACAAAACAGCTGATTAAACCAAAGATCTAACACTAATAACAAAACAGCTGATCAAACAAACCAAGGATCTAACACTAATGACAAAACAGCTGATGAAACCAAGGATCAAACACTAATGACAAAACAGCTGATTAAACCAAAGATCTAACACTAATAACAAAACAGCTGATCAAACAAACCAAGGATCTAACACTAATGACAAAACAGCTGATGAAACCAAGGATCTAACACTAATGACAAAACAGCTGATGAAACCAAGCATCTAACACTAATGACAAAACAGCTGATGAAACCAAGGATCTAACACTAATGACAAAACAGCTTATGAAACCAAGGATCTAACACTAATGACCAAAACAGCTAATGAAACCCCCTTTTAAAAAATCAAGAATACATTATAGGAACATAGAACACACTAATTGAAGAAAATAATATTTGCATCTGAAAATAAAATAGTTTTATTTCGTAAAGAAAAGAAAATTACAATTTGCTCTAAAATAATGTTTTGTACACCAACTTACCGATTTAAAAAAATATAAATCTCATTATTTGAAGGGAGGCCTGCAGTTAAAGATTTGATAATTTTATAAACTCAGAAAGTAATGTAAAAATAATTTGAGCTCATGTAGATCTGTGTAGATCTAATAATGAATGTAGACAATATGATTAATAATGTATGTAGATCCAATAGGGCCTACTATGAGTAGAACTGATGTGTGTAAGTCAAATATATGAATGTGGACCTAATAATGTCTCTAAATCAAATGTAGGTACTTTTGAGTGTAGGCTTATATAGTAACCAAATGATCAAATCTATGATAAAAATACAACCTTAAAAAACAACAATACATGAAAAATGTCTTAGAGTTTGTTTAACTGGTCACCAGAAAATGACCAATTGAATCCAATCGTGTAGAAGGTAGAAAATGTAAAAAAAAAAATGATCTCTTTTTTAAAGCGTATATATTGCACATATTATGAATTGCACCAGTTTATTCATGATAATACAAAAAAAAAAAGCACAGCCAGTAAAACATTGTAATGAACAAAATATAAATTCCTTTAAATAAAGTAAAACCAGGCAATACTCTTCCATTGATAGACAGAGGTTAGAGTGAGAGACGTTTGGAGAGTCAGAATTTATAACTTAAAATGACTTCAAATATCACAAACTGTTTGTACACAAAGTAAATCTAATTCAAGCAAGATGTTGAGTTTTACATGTTAAACATTTTTTTAAAATCGATTATAGAACTTTTTAAATTTAAAAAAAATGTAGGGCCCACGGGCTAATCTCGGTCGTAAGTATTATGCAAGTTGTTTTTTTTTCTGACAGACAATGTAGAATTGTAAATATTAATCCTAAATCGTTGGTGCTGTGCAGTATATAGATCTAGGGTATACAAAGAGAAACAAAGAAAATATGAATTTATTTCCTTGATAGAAAAAATAGGTATTTTTGTACTATCTAATATTTGTTCAATCAGATAATTGAAGGCATTCAAACTAGCGAAATCTGGAAACCGTTGTCTTTTCTCAGCAGCCGTGAAGGTTCAGCTGGGTTGCAACTGTAATAGGAGCCTTGGTCTTTAGACGTATGCTCTGAGCTGACAGGGTTGAGTTGTTCTTGTGCAGCTTCAACCACTGGTTGTTCTTCGGGTGTAAGCATTTTATTGTCCTTGGAGTCTGTCGTCTGCCCGTCATCGCCGAGTTCCCTGATTGGTTCATTCTCACGATTGGTATAAAACGTATTGCAGTTAGGCTGGACCGGAAGATTGTGGTAGCTGCGGAACTGGAAGGGGGTTACGAGATCTTGTTTGCTGGAAAGCAGTATCTGGCTGTGAAATTTGGACGGAAGTAATCGCTCGTGGGACGTCTGGTTTGAGAATTTTACCGGAAATACCAACTTGTTGCAGACGTAGGTTGTGTTGATTTCTTCTTCCGGTTGATTGCTGGGACTAATATTTTGCCACGAGATTTTACGCGAGTTTACGTGCTGGTCACTTTGGTTGTTCAGAGTTGGAGCGATGTCTGGGATACGAAGTAAATCTGGATGTGCTGGGTATGAAATGCGATTGAGCTGCTTTGATGCTATTTTGTTGGAAGGTGTGAACGCTGCTGAGTGGCGCCTGGGGTTGGCATTGCACCGCAAGGGGGCCACTTGCTCGCTCTGACACGCAATGTCGTTGAAAGGAACGATGTTTTGTGACAGCGGATGGCCTGGGCTGTAAGCTTCCCACTCGCAGCACACGTTATTACACTGGTGGTTGACGAAAAACTCAGCGATGGCCGCAGCCCCTCTGTCTGTTTCCCCGTACTGAAGGCTTAAAGAGTGTATTGTTGGGTTGGTCAGAGTATAGACCATATCCTTGAATACACCGTGTAATCCGCATATTACTAGTGAACGAGTGGCGTGCCATGTAAAGTGGCTGAAAGCTTCGGACAAACTCGGCCACTGGGCGAAGTTGCTGGCTCTAAGTGCCTTTTCTTTTGTTCTCATGTCAGTGCCACCCTCTTCACTGAGCAAGTCGGAGCAGTCTTCGTATAGCTTCTGGAGATCGAAGTTGAAGTTGTACCGGAACTTGCCTTCGATGTAAGGTTCCAGTACAACGTACTCTTCCAAGTGCAAGTGCTTGTCGTGAGGGACAAAACACTTGAAGAGGCAGGAAAAATCGGACACAGTGTCGATTTTGGTTAACATCGGGGCCAGGAACGAGATTACCTTCAGGCCAATCTGCAAATTAAACCTTGAGGCCAGGCTACTGGCCTCGGCCGCTCGCATGAGGTAGGCCCTCCACACCATGGGGTCCACTGCTTTCTCCATCTTCGTTCTTACCACACAGAACTCGCCACGTAGAGGACCTTTACCGTTGAGGAGACCTTTGTAGAGCGAGAACGCTGAGCCTTCGTAAAAGGGGAACAACTCAAAACTCGCCATGTACGTTTCACGAGTAGAGCCAGGGGAGGTAAACTGAGTCTGGTTATCTCTTTCAAAACAGAAAAACTTCATGATAAATAAACTTAACTGTGGGGCTATGTTCTTGGCTCGGGGAAATTTAATACTCAGGTTGTAGTTGTAATGCTAGTGTAATTTGATTACTCAACGGTACAGTGAACAAGATCTGCCTTAGAATGGATATTACAACGTATCCTTTGATCTCTATGGTTAAGTTGATAGAGTCATATCTTGGTGAGCTCCTCTGTTGGTGCACCGCAGTGCCTGGTGAAATCAAAGATCTGAAAAAAAAGTGAATAACATGTAGTCCGATGTATATTTTAAGGTACGGATACAATAATGACACATGCGGTGAACTGAAGTGGACACTAATAACGATTTCATTGTCCACCTCCGAAGTCTATGCAGAACTATTATCATATATCAGTGAGGGTACCAGGCGCTCTACGCAGCCTGTCGGTGCTCCCTTTCCCTCAATGTTCCACAATAGTCCAACAGTGTACGGAATTCATATTCGCATTAGAACAGTCCCAGCAGTAAGCAAGACAAAACTTACATAGATCTATGATGCAAACAAAGTTACCATACGTTGCGACTGAAATATCTTAAGTTTTATGTAGTGTTTTGATTCCTAGAGAATGATTAGCCCCCTATGTTTTATGCTGCTAATAGATTTATATAGTGAAAAGGAAATGGTCACTCCTATGTGGAAACATGTGGTCAGCTAAGGAATACGATAGAAGACAGAGCGTGTTCCAATTAGTGCAGGCAGGGGCAAACTGGCTATATGGGCAGTTTGGGCAAATGCCTGGTGGGCCGGTACCCAAATGGGTTGTTATGGCTACCTAAAGGGCCTCATGAATGTCATTTGGCACGTATTAAACTGTTAAAGGTCTTATAATATTTTCTTATATAAAGGAACATCTCAGCGCCATGTTCCAAAAAAAAAAAAAATCTTTTACAGACTCTACATTGTAACACTAATTTAATCTAACACATTTTCAAAAAAATAATGTAATAGCCTACACCCGTAGACAGTGCTACCAGTAGGCTTCATTATTATAGGGCCTACACAATATAAAAAAGCAATTTAAGGCCTATATTTCTTATAAAGATATAGAGCATGCGTACAAGTTATCGATACATCATAAAACATGATGATTTTAAAGACAGGTAGGTCTATAATTGGAGGTCCATCATATGGTATACAATTTATGGGCCGTAGTTTATAGAAATGCCTGGGCCGATTTTGACATCCAGTCCGCCTCTGAGTGCAGGTATTCCTCAATATTTGCCTCAGGAAGACTCTTATGATCCACTGGCAAGACAAGATCTCGAATGAGGAACTGTGACAAAGAACAAAACAGCAGCCCATTGAAGAAGATATCCTTCTGAGACGTTAGAGATAGGTCACACTAGTGAAGGAAGCTGGTTGGTGACGTGCCCATGTCCCCCACACGTAGAGATGATATGAGTGGTTGTACCCGAAGTGACCTAGAATTGAACTTTCAGTCCTTCATTTGTTGACTTACCATTAAACATAATTATATTGGATTCTGTCTGTTCATTGTTTTTGATGTTCATTTATTGTCACAAGCTTTTTGTTTTCAAACTAATCATTTTAATAATAGATAAAGAATAGATCTAGCTCTAGTTTTAGAGTCTTAATCAGGTTCTCGGTTTGTTAGAATTAGATATGCTATAGTCTAGTATAGTATAAGTCTAGAGCTACATCTAGATCTGAACTGTTAACTTCAAGCTTGGAAACTTTACTTTAAAAAAAAATTGAAAGTTTTAAAAAAAGTCTTCTCCCATTCGTCCGAAAACATGGAATCTTTAGATCTATAGATAATTTGAGATGTACACAGACAACGTTTAAAATGGGAAGAATTAATTTACAGACGGAATGAGAGACATCTTTAATTAGCTAACTACGTCATTAGTGCTTGTGTTTATCTGATAAAAATGTTTAACTAGATCTAGAGCATAGACATAAATAAATATAGACTGGCCGATTAAAGAGTTTTATGAAACGAAAATTTGTGACTTGCAATTTTGTGTACTTTATTATACAGCATTTATGAGCAGTATAAAAGTTAAGTATTCATATCTATTTCAGCAACACACCTATATATAATATAGATTGTAAATAAGGAGGCATTGTAGTTTTTGTTTAATCTCAAAGAATGAAGATCATGCAATTTTTCATAATTCGGAAATCCGAATACAATAGATATACATGTTTTCAAGTTACATGAAGTTACTTCCTTCGGCCAGTCTATATTTATTTATGTCTATGATCTAGAGTATTGTATTTAACCGTATAACGAAAGTATTCTTCTAAATTATTTATATAATGAATACATTGTATTCGAGTCCAGTGATTGATTGGAGTCTAGTATTTAACATGACATGGCAGACCAATCTTCCTATTTGATCCCAACTGAAGCAGAAACAAATCTGTTGGTCCATGAACGCTTTCTTTTCGCTTGTCTTCGGCTCTAGGGGCTTCTCTGTCTGTCCCAGACATTTGTACGAATTCTCCAGGTGTTTCTTTCAGAAGTCATTTCCTGCCAGCAGCTTTTCTCTGTCTGTGAGGACAAACTGACGTCTGACCACTAGCGGATCCAGAACTTTGGAGTGGGGGGGGGGGCGATTTTTTTCCAAACCCTAACCCTAACGCCAAGTAAACCCTAACCCTATACATAAACGTGCGTACAACACACACCCACACACACACCAAACATCCCCCACAAACATATATATGAGAATAAAAAAAGCAGTATTTCTCAACCTTCGTCGAAAAACAAAACCACTGGGGCAGCGCTAGAAGGTTCTCTTGTGGGGTTCGGGGCGAAAACCTGACGACAAAAGCGTTTTCTTGCTTTTTTCACTACAGAAACGCATTCTCCTGACATCTACAGGTCATTATTCATCAAAGTCCTCGGGGCTAAGCCCCGACGCTAAAAGCGTTTTCTGGCCTTTGTCACTGCAGAAATGCATTCTCCTTACATCTATAGGTCATTATTCATCAAAGGAGTTCGGGGCGAAGCCCCGTCAACAAAAGCGTTTTCTTGCATTCTTCACTGCAGAAACGCATTCTCCTGACCTAAAGCTCATTATTCCTATTATTAAAAAAGGACCTTTTGAATAATGTTGTACTTGAAAAATAAATTATTCGATAAATAGTATTCAAGAAAATGCAAGTATAAATTGTGAGTTATAGTCCCAAATTTATTTAACTAGAAAAATATCAGATTGAGTAAAGGTTGGAAAAAGGCGACTAAGAAGATATTATTTGAGTTTAGAACTCATTTCAATCATGAATCTTTTACTGAAAAATTTTGTTTTGAATTCTAACTTTTCCAACGCAAAGTCTTTCTTAAAATAATTATGATTAATTCATGTGAAAATACAAAAACTTTGTCTGGCAATGGGAGGGGCGGTAGAGTGAAAACGATTAATCCTCGCTCCTTTAATAATTTCTGCTTAAGATTGCATTTAGCATTAAAGAATAGGGGTGGGGCGACTCGATATAAGAATTTAATTTATAGTATATATAAATTATATTAGTGACAGATTTTTTTAATTTTGTAATTTCTTAACTATAATACAAAAAGAAAAAGTATTGATTTGTCCGATGGGGGGAATGCGATTGCATGTATCGCCCCTCCCACCTGGTACAACCCTTTTGCATTTAAATTTACTAATGATGCCATATGAGATTAGAGTGTGGTACGACATAATATACAATGGGTCACATATCAATACGTAGTTTAGATTATATAGATATTTAAGTAATTTTGTTCACAAACTATGATTTTCCACAAAAATAGGACCGCCCCCCCCAGCACTCAGAGGGCTAGAGTGGGGAGGGCAGTACATGCAATCGCCCTCCCCCCTACCCCACCGAATCGGCCAAAATACCAGTAAGGGAGCGACATAATATAAAATGTATATATTAATTCAACTAATTTTGCCCCTACCGCCCCTCCCCCTGGATCCGCCAGTGCGTCTGACATGTTCTTTTAAGTCCTTACGAATATAATTCTGTTTATCCTCTTTCTTTGAGCTCGGCCCCCAAAAATTGTCCTGGGCATATTGTCAACCTAATTATCTAACAATAATTAGCACTTCTACACTGTTCACGCCAGCGTTAATTAGAACATGATTATTTGTACTGATATTAGTCTATCTATTCGAAAAGTGCAAGCAGATCTCAGAGATACAAAAGAATTGTGCACAAAGGTCTCAGAGATACAAAAGAATTGTGCATCCTGGTCTTAGAGATACAAAAAAAGTGTGCATCCTGGTCTCAGAGATACAAAAGAAGTGTGCACCCTAGTCTCAGAAGTATGCACCCTGGTCTCAGAGATACAAAAGAAGTGTGCATCCTGGTCTCAGAGATACAAAAGAATTGTGCATCCTGGTCTCAGAGATACAAAAGAATAGTGCACCCTGGTCTCAGAGATACAAAAGAAGTGTGCACCCTGGTCTCAGAGATACAAAAGAAGTGTGCACCCTGGTCTGAGAGATACAAAAAAAGTGTGCACCCTGGTCTCAGAGATACAAAAGAAGTGTGCACCCTGGTCTCAGAGATACAAAAGAAGTGTACATCCTGGTCTCAGAGATACAAAAGAAGTGTGCACCCTGGTCTCAGAGATACAAAAGAAGTGTGCACCCTGGTCTCAGAGATACAATAGAAGTGTGCATCCTGATCTCAGAGATACAAAAGAAGTGTGCACCCTAGTCTCAGAAGTATGCACCCTGGTCTCAGAGATACAAAAGAAGTGTGCACCCTGGTCTCAGAGATACAAAAGAAGTGTGCACCCTGGTCTGAGAGATACAAAAAAGTGTGCACCCTGGTCTCAGAGATACAAAAGAAGTGTGCACCCTGGTCTCAGAGATACAAAAGAAGTGTACATCCTGGTCTCAGAGATACAAAAGAAGTGTGCACCCTGGTCTCAGAGATACAAAAGAAGTGTGCACCCTGGTCTCAGAGATACAATAGAAGTGTGCATCCTGATCTCAGAGATACAAAAGAAGTGTGCACCCTAGTCTCAGAGACATACACAAAATTGTGCACCCAGGTCTCAGAGACACAAAATAATTATGCACCCAGGTCTTAGAGACATACAAAAGAATTGTTCTGCTTTAAATACTTTTTGTTGGTAGATGTAGACATGTACTCCCCCATGCTCTCATTTGGAGGTGACCAAAAACATTGTTGGCCTTAGCCATAAGGTTGTCTATTTCTCTAGACAGTGATGCGTCGTTGGTCACTGTACTGTTTAGGTACACAAAAATATTTATGAAGAACTATCAAATAACAATAAAGCAATAATACAATTTATTTATTGCACAGTTGAATCCTTATGTGTATATGTAACAGTATATTGACTCCATCGTCCGGAGGCGGATGCATCCACATAGGCTTATAAGAAAAATATCTAAGGTAAAGGTAAAATGATTACATAAAATTGATACTTACTGAAAGAATATTGAAAATTATAGCTTTTCTTTTTAAAGATCGCGGTACTTCAAACAAAACAAATTTACCGCTAACTAAAATATTGAGAAATTCTGAGGAACACTTATAGAAATATGTGTGCAGAAATCAAGAACTGTGCTAGAACCATGGCTAGAACATATAGGCTTACGTCTACCTTGTTAAGAGAAGTGGCCTCCCTTGTCCAAAACTTTTTTTTTTTCACATGTACAGTAATCATCCGTATATATATTTTTTTTACAATTCATAGTATTATATAATATAAAACATAAAGAACATTCGATAAAACAAGTGCAATTTATCGATAATTCATCTTTAGATCATTAATATTTTTTTTAAAGTAGGCCTAATTTCTTTTTTTTTTTTTAAACCAAATGGTAATTAAAAAAAAATACAAGTGTTTACGGTAAAGACTTGAATGGCCATGCAAGCCAAGGCCAACGCTGCCAGGTGTAAGACGATGGAGTCTGGCTATGAGCTACGCCAGGTCACGGCTACGCACATGGTGAGTGTGGGAAATATGTAGGTGTGGTAGACATAAAAAGAAAAATAAATCCGAGATCGCTTAGTGAGTGACGGTTCTGGAACAATGGTAGAGAACTCATGTTCGAACACCTTTAAAAAAAACCCACAAAGAAACCTATGAAGGACCATCTTTACATGTTGTATTCAGTCCATTAAAACATATAGATTTAGATGCATGTAAATAAAAGGGATAACCGAAAGGGAGAGTTCTGAGCATGTTACCTGCGAAGTGCGATATCCAGGCGCTCTATGTACCGGTAACATAAACATGCAGACACATACCTTACATGTTATCAATCACCTTCCAAACTTTCCCAGTGGTATATTAGATTGGTACCACATGTAAACCCATTCCCAACGTACACACAAACGCCCTTGTAAATAGTGCATATCAAGAAGAAGTAGTAATTAATTATTGAAAGATGCCCCGATTGAGAACACACATCCTTGAAGCCATCTTAATGTGCGTTTGGTTGTCTCTAGAAACAGTGTAATACAGTGATGAAGTTTACATTTCATTTGTAACTATTTTCTATGGGTAGTTATAGACTAGAATGAAGGGAACATTTGTTCTATTCTAATCTCTAGGTATAGATGGGTTGTATCAAACGTTGAAAGAACACAAGAATAAAGAGACATTTCTTGTTCTGTATGCTAGGACAAACTCTTATAAATACTCCTGTCTATCATAAGAGCCATTTGCCTATTAGAGTTTAATTTGAACAAATAAATCAACATTTGAATATTATGTAGGACTTAATACCGTTTTTGATTTGAAATCATTATAAGAATATATACATTTTAGACATAAACTATATATACATTGAGCCCTGTGGGATGTGTGGCTGAGAGGCCAAAACCGTTTCAAATTCGAGTTCGAATCCTGACTCCAGCAAAGTTGTGTTGGCTGAGCGCCTAAATGGCACCATGGAAACCTTATCCCAGAGACCTCCTCCCCCCTGAATTCGAACTCGAGGGCTAAAGCCAACACCCTAACCACTATGCCAGAGAATCACTTATGAAAATAGAATGTTTTATAGTTATGTATTGTTAGCTTCGGATGTATGCAAACGCGACATGAAGCTGGGAAAAAGTAGCACTGGATAGATCAACATGGAGAGAGAGCATAAAGGAAGGGACTCGGATTGCAGATGCCATACACAACAGAAGCAGAAAGAAGAGTGAAAATGCAAGGGCGCCCGGTGATTACATATGCCCAACCAGCGACCGCAGCTGTGTATCAAGGATTGGCCTTAAAAGGAAACCTCAGAATTTGCGCTATTCAATTTTAGCTTTATCATCATAGAAATCCTTGGGCCTTAGGCCTCTTTTCTTTGCCTCTTTTTTTGGGCTTAATGTGCCTCTTTTGTGGGCTTTTTTTTTTTTTTTTTTTTTTTAATTTTTAAAAATATGTTTTTATTTGTAAGTTCTCAAAATTCACAAGTATTAAATCATAAACAATTGAAAAGTGATTAACCTAAAAATATAATAATAGTTATAGAAATATTATTTAATATCAAAGACATACTACCTAACCATCCTAACCATTGAACCCACTAAAGACAGAAGAATGATACAAGTATCCTCTACCCCAGAACAATCAACACAATATCAAATATCCCTGACCCCCATCAATTTCTGGAAAACTACCTGAGCATTGTATAAGTATATGAAAATCAAACTAGATAATTCTCTACCCTAAAATCCATAATTTTTCTAAATGTCAATTCTAAGTGATTAGGATCAAAAACCTTATTATTATGTAGACATTTGAGCCAGCTAGCCCAAACAAGATTCCTGTATTCGGAAACATTAATCAAGTTAAAGTCATGCATCATTTTATTTTTTATTTTTGGCAGCTTGTTTAAAACAATAGACAAGTTAACATTTACATAGTTGCCACAGTTTGCTTCTAATAAGTCCCTTACAGTACTTCTAACTTGAAGGAATAATGGACATTCCAAATACATATGTTTCTCATTGTCAGCAGTTTCAAGATGGCATAATATACATTCACGGTCATTTGCTCGTCTTCTAACCATAGGGGACATCCCAAAGATAAGTCTATAACTTATCTCTCTAGCTTTTGGTGGGATATGTTTGCTGTGTAGGTTTATGAATGTGTCCTTGCATTCTGTCACCCCAAGAACTCTCCCCCACTTAATCCTATTCACTAGACTTTCATGTAACAGCTTTTTAAGTGTTGTGTATGATTCTTTAGTTTTGTTGTGTATTAAATGTTCATTACCAGGTAAAATTCTTGAAATAGATCTGTAAAATGGATGAGTGACTGTACCAAAATAGTGAGGAGTATCATTGTGTATTGGAAGAAGACTACTTAATCTTAAACCATAATAGTAAATTGTCAAGGGAAAGTTTGTTGGGTTTCTAACTACTTGACCTACTAATTTTAGCCTTAGCGAATGTATTTTTGTTTTGACATCTTGTAAGTTTATCCCCCCATCCTCTTTGTTTTGAATGAGTGTAGTGTGCTTAATGCTCCTAATAGTGTTTTTAAATATAAAGCTTCTAATTAACTTGTTCAGCTTGTTTATGCATTTAGGAGGTGGCTCTGTAATGTTAGCTAAATAGTTGCAAAGAGAATAGATTGCCTCTTGAGACGTAAAACGCCACAGATATATAGATTTTTAGCTTCAAACTTCAAAGTGGTGACAAGATATAAAGGGAGCTAATTAACTTTATACCACCTCATGACTCAAGTACAATTTCTTTCCCTTGAACCAAACAAAATAGTTAAGTATAATAAACTAGTCGACCGGCGGTGTGGCATACGCCGCTATTTTGCAGGGCCGACCTTAGGCCACTGCAACCTACGCAGTGGGCCACGCACTTTCATAGGACCCGCGCAATTTCTAGGTGTATAAATTATTAAATTAAACCATTTTATAACTTAGAACATATTTCCCGCCGCCTCCTATCGATTTAGAAGGAGCTCCTGGAAATCTCCTAAAATTGCAAAATATCCGAAAAAGTCCTGGAAATATCCGGAAATTATTAAAATCTTTTAAAAACTCATACAAATCTCCTGAAATATAAAGACAAAAATTGCCATTTTGGGGTGTCGTTCAACATGGAAAACGCCAATTCTACGCGCGATTAAAAAAAGGCATTATGCAATACCCGCAATTGTGGAATCTAGTGAAAGAAGCTTCTCGCGACTCAAACTAATGAAGAATTACTTGAGGTCAACAATTCTCGTAGATAGATTGAAACATTTGGTAATTATTGCTATTTGAGCGTGATCTATGTAGGAAACAGAATTCTTATGTTATACTGTATGACTTCGCTACACGCAAGGCCCTTGTAGTAATTCTGTGCATAGTAAAGAATGTATAAAATGCAAAGACGAATATATTATTTAATACAAACTCTTAATTTTCACTTATTATCTGTATCCCTACCCAAACGGCCCCGCGAAATCCGTTTCGCATTGGGCCCTACAGTGGTTATGTCCAGCCCTGCTATTTTGTGGCGGGTGAATACAGAGTAGATTACTTATTCTCTTTCCATGACGTCTTGGTCAGAATGGTTAAGTACGGCCCTGCTATTTAGTGACGGGTGAATACTACTTGTTCTCCCCCCCCCCCTTCTTTTTTTTGCCTCTAAAATTCATTGGGGTAACTCTAGTCCGTCCGACTTGCAGAAATAAAAGGGTGATCTTTCCATTACTTAGAGTCTAAACTCTTGAGCCATGAAGAGAATTATATATGTATATAGATAAATAGTGTAATGTTCCCCTTTCAGACCTTGTGGTCAATAGGGCAGATGATTTAAAGGTCATCTGTTTCTGTGGCCTACGGTTTACGAGGGTGTCATGTGGCCAGCACGACCAACTGCCTTTACTTTTCCCCAACTAATGTCAGGTACCCCATTAGAGCTGGGAGGACTCGGAGGCGCCCAAAGATCCTGAAATTAAAAATCCCAGTCTTCACCAGGATTTGAACCCAGAACACTGGTTTGGAAGTCAAGCACTTTACAGCTCAGCCACCGCGCCTCCAAAATAGTTAATTACCAACTTTTTTTTTATTGATTCGTGTATTGGAATGTAAAAGAAATAATTGTGCTAAATTTCAGCTTGATCAAAGATTGGGTGTAGGAGAGAGAATGTGTACAAACTTTTTACCAGTAAGAGTGAGTTGATATAAGCTTTGTAAAAAAAAAAAAAAAAAGACAAGGTCAAACAACTACAATATATTGGAAATATGCAAATGAGCTTGTTACTAGTTCTAAACTTTAATTCCCATAGCTCTAGATTGTTCAGAGTTCTGAAAGATTGGTAGGCTGTAATCTAGATACAGATTTTGACATTGTAGGCAGTGATCTGGATTACAATTTGGTTTTTAAAGTAATGTTTTTACAGTAAAAAAAAAATATAGTGTACAAAAGGAAAACACAAATTTCAGAAAGTGAAAAAAGTTTATGCTTCAAATTAGTGCATTAACAAAATCTTTTTATATTTTTATTTTTCCATTTCTTAAAAAAAAAAAAAAAATTAACAACCAGTAAATGAATAATATACAGGAAAGAAAAGCCATTCTACAAGCCATTCTGAGTGATTTGGTTGTATATCATAGACTATGTAAGAATTGTATTTACATTATTTATAATACTTAAATAAACACTTGATTTTTGCCAATTATATCACAAACAAAAACTGCATAACATCAGCTGAAGTGATGACTGCATTGCTAGGGAGTCTTTTTTTGTTTCCAGGATCACAGAAGATTTATTTACATAAACGCCTTCTTTGTTAATGTATTTTTTTTTCATGTCTACAAAACTAAATCACAATAAACAAAGAATGAAATGATAGATAATTGTAACTTACCAAGCTCTATGTATTATTGACATTCCCGAGATACAGAACCAAACACATCTACCAAACACCCTAGCCACACCTACTGGACACTCTAGCTAGATATTAAACCAAACACACCTACTGGACACTAGGTAGATATTGCTACAAACACAACTACTAGATAGGTAGATACTGAATCTAACACACCCTCTGGACAACCTTGCTAGATATTAAACCAAACACAACTATTGGACACCCAAACACAACTACTGTATACCACATAGATATAGGACCACCCAAAAAGCTGACACTGGGAAAACTTGGGACTGAAGAGGCAGTACTGTGGTGTATGATTGTAATGGGCTAGATCAATGTAGATCAACTGCATCTTCAAGGTTATAAAGAGGATCTGTTTTGTTGAACAGAATGATGGTATGTCACTTGAAAGAAAAGTGATGTTCTCAGTTAAGAAAGGTAAATTCAAGAATCTCTTGTTGCAGACATCTCACACAAAACAGTATGAAATGACAGCATTGTAATAATAAAAATATTGGTAATAAAGTTGTTTTTAAAATCACTTCTAATATATATATTATTTTCTTTGCCAGATTTAGACAAAGTTTTGAATCAAAAGAAAAATTAATTACTTTATTTTCAGTGATTCACTATAAGTATCAATCAAAATCTTTCATTTTGATCTCTCAAGCCAAACCAGCTCACCTCAACGTTTTGATTTGCATCATAATGAGATTGGAATCTATGAGTATTCATAAGTCAGCACAGACTACTTAATTACATTGAGTTAATACTATGGTGTTTTTTTTATGTTTCCTTTCATTTTGACAGATTGAACAAAATTAGTCCATTTCTCATTTTAAACAAATCTAAACATAAACATTCTAGACACAGTTTTGTTTCTTACAAGTCATATAGAGTAGCCTACCAATGACATAACATTTTGTAATAAAAAATATATGCTGAAAAAAACATTAAACAATGAAAAAGCAAACTAGAACTAAATATTGTAAACAAAATTTCAAAGCTCCACAAATACTGAAGAGTCACAACCAGTTTGAATGTAAATCAGTAAGAAATACAGCATTTAAAAAATAAATTCTACAAGAATAATTTTTTATATGCATAGATTTTTGGATTGCTCAAACTCATACTTCAATTTAAAACAAACAAAAAAATAGAAGTAAGTTAAAAAAAAAATACTGCAAAAATATTATGCAATGAGAAAACAATTTGTTCAATGTTACATCGCTCTTGTAACCAGGGGAGGTTACTAGACACCCATTAGAACAAACAACACATAATTACAAACATAGGCAGAGATGAGATGAGTGAGTTTACCTAAGGAAGCCTATTATAGAAATTTCATTTAATCATCTTCTACTATGAGAGCATAGTAACTTTAGTAAGTCTAAGCTTGACATCTGAATAATTTTAATGAGAATGTAGAGTTGCAACAGAGCACCACATTGAGTTTAAAGATATACCAGTCACCACATAAAGCCAGCAGAGATTAATCTTGTTTTAACAACGTGTTGACACTGTCTAAACATCACATCTTATGGGGAAAATGAGTTTGAACACATGGATATAAATCTCAATTAGGACACACCCTTACATGCGTGACCATTTGTTACACAAATCACGACTGTATAACTATATTTCATTACAGATGGGAACTAAACTAAATTTTAAAAATTAAACTAAAACAAAGTTAGAACTAAAACAAGGCAGTCTAACTAAAAGTTTATCACCAATTTAAAAAAAATAGGTAAATTGAACTAAAAAAATTTAATGAAACTGCAACAACTTTTCAGAATTTTTTTTTGGTTCGTTTGGTCTAGAACTAATCTATCTGTCTGTGGGTCAAGATTGGATCTAATTCTTTTATCAGTCTCCACAATAAAATAAGTAAAAGATGTTTCTAACATACGTTCTTGCACAGTAAAATAAAATAAAAAAATATCTGAAGGCATAAATTAATGTTTGTGTGTGTATTTTTGCCTTAAATTCAAACCTTTAGAAATAAAGGCTACTTTCATTTTTTAAAATTCTTTTGACTTATAACCCATCTCTAACACACACAGTGTGTGAAAGGGCTTACCCATCTTTCACACATTGTGTGAAAGGGATTACCCATCTATCACACAGTGTCGAATGCATTTGTTATTGTTTTACTGTTTTCAATTGGGAGGGAATCTTGAAAGTATCTAGTTTTCAATACATAATTTGTGCATATTCTTTAAAGGATTTATCTTCTACTTAAAGATAACATTAAATAGATATCAATCATAGCGTCAAATACATAAATCTAATTGGCAACAATCAGTTGTCACTTCCCATTTAAAGCTTTGTCCAAGAGAAGAATGCAAACAATCTAAATGCTTCTTCAGTTTCCTGTTACACCAACTTTAACTTGTAAAAAGACTCAACTAAGACAATGTTATTGCCAATGATTCATTATATATGTAAATGAATAATACACTACAATAGTATTTATTACATGGGGAGGGGCTGTAACATATTTTTTAAATGTTCTTATTTTACTACAAAGCACATTGTACGATTTTTAAAAATGTGTACATATTTCCATCTTGGCTAATTATTGTGTGCATAGATTATAGAATGAAACAATGGGAGTGTCTCTCAACTTTCTTTTGATGGTCTGTCTGGGGCTGGGACAAAGATTGGGTCCAAGGTCTGCACTGTGATTTTGGGAGTATAGATTCCAGGTCTGGCAGGAAAGCGGACCCCAGCAATGTCTATCTCATATTTGGCATTTTTGTTCATGACCCACTCATTGATGTTCCTCTGAGTAACATACTCCCCGTTATTGTCAATGTCTCCCACAAAACCAAGACACACCATCTTTTCCAAGGTAAATCTGATGTAGACAAAATAAAGTACATTTGTTTGATGTGTATATGCTATAAACTGAACTCTTATGTATACGTTACAAGCAAAGTGCGAATTACAGGCATTCTATAGAGTTCCTAGGCACTGGTGTTTTTTAGTCAAAGTACGAAATGATTCTCCATTTCCTATTTTGCCTAGACATTTTATAGAATGACTAGGTATTTAATAGAATGACTAGTTCTAAGTCTGGCAAAGTTGAAAATGTTTTATTTAGAAAGATAAAATTTCCAAATTAAATATAAATGAGTAAAAAACAAAACAAATAAAACAGGATTTCTTTAGGATTTCTTTGTAGGTCCATGATTTTGTACCCGATGGTAAAAACTATTTCAATTGTTAAATAATCAAATAATTCTTTAAATCAATGAACCGTAGTTTAAAATAGTAAAATTCATTAGTAAATATAAAATTGTTTATAACTAGACCAAAATGAGTGATCAAAATATTCCAAAACATTGAGAGGTTAAAACTGACTACATGTAACAGCAGAAGAAGATCAAATTAATTCATAAAAGTCTTAAAGTCTTTGTTAGTTTCTTCTTAAATACAAATATAAAATCAATAAAATAATGTTTCAATCATTTTAAGGGTTAATCAAATAAAATCTGGTGCTGAAGCAAGAGACAAATCTGTCTACCTCTGTGTACTACATGTTCTGTTGATACTCATTTTTAAAGTAATCCCCAACTTTTTCGCTATCTTTTTTACTTTTAAATTATCTTATGTAGAGAGGCTTACCAGAAACCTTAAAACCCGTTGGAGGACAATAAAAGAGACAAAGCCTTACAAAGGAGGAAAGAAGATAAAAACATGACAGAGTGAACGTTACAAATTTGACTTACAAAGTATTTAATTTAAAAAAGTTAGTAAATAAAAGGCTGTAAAATTAATTATTATAATTATTATATATATATATTAATAAACTAATTAAAATCAGCATTTCACATATTGCCTAAAACAGTAGTTCTAGTCATTCTATAAAAAATGCCTTAGGCAAAGTAAGAAATCAAGAATTCATTTTGTACTTTGCCTGACGTTTTTGTGCATTCTATAGAATGCTGGATTAGGCCCTTTGCTGGTAAAATAAAAATAACTAACTAACTAGCAATATATCCAATTGAGGTATGAATTAGAATAATTTAAAGTAAACATTACCACATATAAGATTATAATATTAACAGCTAAGTACGTTGTGAGCATTTCATAAAAAAAACAGAACATACAGCTTACCCATAGCCACAGGTTGTGGTCAAACCAACATATTGTCCATCTCTGTAAATTGGTTCACCGCCCCAGGGCCAATAGTCTCTATGAACATCATAGTCATCCAAAAGAAATTGAGTGAAACGTCGCTTGACACCATTTTGTCTTTCTCTTAATAGAGCCGACTTGCCAATAAAGTCATCATGTTCCTGGAGATCAATTATGTAAAAAAAAAACAATTGATGATGAATGGTAACTGAAATAATTTTTTACATTTTTAAATGATCAGCACTGTTAGGATCATGTGCTTATTATTACAGTATTCATTACATAGGAGTAACAAGTTGAAAACTAAGAAAAGCCTTCTATTTATGGTATTTACAATGTAACATACATCTAGCTTTGTACGAAATCCTCTACCACATTCTAAAGGTGATGTCTTGTCATCCAAGTCAAGGCCCCAAAAAGCAAAGAAGTTCTCAATTCTCAAATGTCGCAAGGCATAATATCCAGCATTGCGGATACCATAATCTTTCCCCGCTGTCATCAGTGTGTCATACACATGAAGAGCATACTTGAATCAAAACATTAATATTAGTGTACAAAGCAGAGGTATTGAGATTAAATCATTTATTTCAAAACTAAATAAAGTTCTACAACTCTTTTTATTTTTAGCTGCCAAGTTGAGCTTCACTGAAATAAACAGGAACTGTTGGTTTTAATTTGTTATTTAGAGTTGAGATTAACCTAAATGAATATAGATATATTGAAAGTTGGACATCTTGTGTCTCAACATTTCTGGTATCAAAGAGTTTTCAGTTCTTACTAACTATGTTTTACAACTCATAAAGTGGGCTCATTAATTTAAAAAAAAAATGTATCTTCTATTTGAAAAAAAAAGTTGATATTAGATATTTTGGAATTTTGTCATATCAGCACAATTTAAAAAATAAAAAGAATGAAAGTACTCAATGAAGACTATCCCATGTAATTTGTTCAATGAAGACTGTGTGTACATTTACAGAGACTTACTTCTGCAGGTATGTAGAGAATAAAACCATCCTCCCCAGTGTGAGTCAGCCGCATGGCTCTGATACTGCTAGCGTGACCCACATCAATGACGTTTGACGTCATGGGGCGAAATGCCGTCTTGGTAGTTGGAAACTCTGAGACATCAGCCAACAGCTGCTGGGCATGTGGGCCTATGATGTTGATCCCAGAGAACATGGAGGTGACATCCGTGACCTGTACAGAGCCATCTGGAGGCAGGTGATAATTCAACCAGGCTATACACCTGGTCTGTTGTGTGGCTGGACATATGATGAAGTAACTATAGAAGAAACAAAACACAACATTTAGAATAAAAGCAATAAATATCTAAAATATAAGGCAGGAACAGTAAGTATATATTTTTTTATTAAGGTTAAGATACCATTTTTCTTCCTTCCTTAATGCCATTAGAGCAGGGATTATGTTTTCCGAATCAGCCAAGGATTATTGGAGTTATAGTCTCTAAATCACATTTATGACTAGATTATAACATGGATGAGCATAAGATGTCATTATCTTTTATTTTTACTTCGTTATCTAATATTGCATTTGGATGTCTAAAGTCTCTTTTTTTTTAATTATTAACACTACCAGACAAGTGCACTGCTTTAAAGTATTTGGCTATTGCATGGAAAAAATGAGTCGGGATCTAAAAATTACCAACGAAGTGTAATTAAACCACATGTTTAGCTTTGCAAATGGCTTCACCCATGTACATTGAATTGGTGTGATTTTACATGTACATTTTTAGAAAAATTGTAAATAAGCATGAACCAGGCATGTAAAAAGTATGTCTATGCTTGTAATAAGCCTAAAGTTGATAATATTTTAGTTGATATAGGCACTTAAGAGTCAGAATTTTATTTAGAATAATGCTTTTATTTCCACTGAATGATACTTTGAGAGGTTAACTGATAAAATATGATTTCCAAAGACATTAAGTAAAAAGTGGCATGGCTCAGGACATAGGGGACAATTTCAGTGGGTTACGGCTGGTAGGGTTAATACTATTTGCATGCTAATATATACTAGAATAATAGCTGGTATTAGACTTTCAATGTAATCAATAGCAATAATTCTGGCGTTTTGAAGAGAAAAATGGTAAAATTAAAAAAAAACAACACTTTTTATTGGTTTATCAAAAGAGCAATTTGTTTTAAATAAATTTAATTAACATTTTTATCAAAATATAACATTCTATTTGTGAATAATAACTCAGCTTACTGGTTAGGCTCCAAACGGGCCACTGTACAGTCATTCTCAAAGCCTCCATGAATGTTGTGCATGCCAGTGTGGACAATGGTACCCAGGTCATTGTCTATTTTGTTGGAACAAAGATAATTCAAGTATTTGGTTGCTTCATCACCTTGAGACTATGAACCATAAAAAAAAATTTACTTAAAATATTAAATATATAAATGAACTATTAGTTTTAACAAAGTTAGTATTTAAATGGCTGATGTTGGATGATATATAACTTTTTTTTTCCTGAAATATTTCCTGAGAATAGATGATTTAAAAGAAAAGAGACAAGTAAGTAGGTCTTTGCCAGAGACAAAGTTTTTGAAAAACTCACATCTAAAATATAAATAAAGATATCCTAATAAACACACACATTAATGAACTTTGAAAAAAGCTGGCTGATTATGTCAGCCAGAGCAAGAAAGAGTGAATTAAACATACATTTTATTCAATATGTAAGAATAGGTCAGTTTCTGAACTTGTACCAACCTTAACATCAAACTTGGCAAATGAAGACATGTCCATGATGCAAACTCTTTCCTTACAGGCCCAATATTCTTCTTGTACATTTTCAAACCAGCAAGGCTTTGCCCAGGACCACTGGTTACCAGACTCCATACCAATACAGCTATCTTAAATCATTTGTAATACAAAAATACATTTATTGTTATTGTCTTGAGGAAAATTATCAAGAGTACATCAATAATTTATATTAATTTAGTTCCTATATGTCTGTAAAAAATTCAACAGTATAGTCAATGTACTTGTCAGTATTTAAATATAAAATTAAAAAAAATTAAACATAAGTATATCAAATATTCCTACACTTAAATTTTTTAATTATAAAATTCACATTTTGGCTATTTCTATGTGTGAGTTGATGGAAAATCTTAGCATTTCAGCTAAAAGCTTAGTAAAACCCTAGAGCACAATCTTATAGAAATGTGAAACAAGGAAAAGAAATTGCCTTTCCCTCTTATCTAAAAGACCAGAAAAAGGTCAGGGCCATTTGGGTTTTGAGTTTGTTCATGGCAAAGTAAGACTAAAAGCCAAACACCTCAATTACTACCAAATAGCTTTATGTAGCAATAGACACCATGGAAGAGCCACTTTAGATGAAGTTAAGCAAAGGGAAATATCCTTTTACAATGTATAAGTGGATTTTTATAATCCCCACCACAATGTCATGTCACTATAACATTAGAGTAACCTGCAGGGAGTTAATTTCCTTTTCTCTCTTTGTCTCTCATTAGAAAAGTTATTAAAATAAACTATAGCTTCTATATAGGTGTCAAACTTTGAGCCCCCTTCATAGTTCAAGCATACTTAGCCTCTCGACCATGCTGGATGCTTTAAACCTCTCATAGAAGAAAAAAGATCTGCCAACCATAAATCAAGCTATTGTATGGTCAATGATTTACTAATTTAAGGGTCACCTATTGATTAAAGTTAAAAAAAAAAAAAGCACTACCTGATGGCTGGGCAAAATACATGGCTCTTTCATAAGCCATGGTCTCACCAAATACAGCACCAGCTACTTCCAATCTTGTGTGCAGTGGTGAACATCTCAGCTTTCTTCCAGTCTTGTATTCCTCTCTGGGATACTTAAGCTGGTAGTGGTTAGCTGAAAGGGAAATAGGTTAGACAGAAATATTATTCAGGACTGAGGTAGTTCGTTTTTGCTGGATATTTTCTAATTAGTGAGAATCTTTAGAGTTAATTTTTATGTGAAATGAGCTAATAGTAAAGAAAAGCTGACAGACTGTGAGTTTGATCAGTATGTTATAGATTCTCATGTATTTCCTAGAACAGTCTTTTGGTTTTATAGCCACCCAAATACATGGTTGTAAAAAAAAAAATGCATATTACCTAATGGCATGATCAGATATTTAAACCCCATAATAAAGACCATGCTCTTTTACCTAGCAGAAGTATTATCATGTTTAATGTATAGAGAAGTTATTTAAAAAATATGACAGATAAGTGCTATGAAAGATTACTAAGTCATATCCTTTGTAGTTACCAACAGCCTCAGGAATGCGATCTTTTAAAAACTTCTTGTTGTTGTGAAGGCGAACGAATCTTCTAACATCGAAAGGCCACAAATTCAATTTGGTATCTCCATCAACTATCCAGTCAGCAATGTTTTTACCTACACCACCTGCTGCCACTATACCTGAAGAATTCATTCCAGCTGCCAGAAAGTAATTTTTCAACTATCAAAAAGAGAAAAACAAAAAAATTGCTTCCAAATTTTGTGATTTACAATGTCAATTTTGAGAATTAATTAACATTGTATTCAATGGTTAATTTTAAAATGTTTCTTTTAACTATATCTTCATAAGTCATAACTTTTATTTTTATATTAGGCATGATTATAAATTGATTTTTAAAAAAAATTATTTCAGAAAGAAATTGAAGGAAATTACTTCTACACTTTTTCATGGTAAAGCCTCAGATTGGTTATGAACTATATAACATACCTTCGGGGATTTACCCATAATACACTTTGAGTCTGGCGTGAAACTTTCTGGCCCGTTAAATAAGTGATCAACTTCAGCCTTGTTCAGAATTGGCATACGATGAGTAATGTTATCAAGTAAAGAATCTGAGGAAAAAAAAACCCATTAATTTCAATATATTTGTCTTGAACAAATAGGAATTTCTTTTAAATAGTACAATTGATATCTCTTATAGTAATCAATGATACAATCCATAAAAACAATCTTATTATTTAAGTTTCCCAATGTTGGTCTCATCCAGCAGATCAGTGGTGAAGTAAAAAAAATCTAATGTCTGCTATCTTAAAGAGCATTAGTGGTAGACTATAATTAATGATAGAAGAAAATGTTGGGGAAAGATACTTCAGCATGTTGCCATTAAAGCTGCTGTATGATAATCTTGTGTGAATTAAATTATTTTCATACAATATTCAATATATTTTTTAATCTGTAACATTTGAAGAATAATGGATAAAAATATGAAACTGATAGCCATATTTCAAGCTTTTAAATAGCTTAAGAGCATTATTTGAAGAAAGTTTAAATTGCTGAGAAAACTAATAAAGCTAGATAAATGTTATATGATCTATTTAGGGTGCATAAACTGGATGAATATTGTAACATTAACAACATGTAACATAAATATATATTTTTATCTTACTTTTTAAAAATAGTATAAATTAATGAAAAAAAAAGTTAAAAAAAAATAATCTCAATTAACTTAGACTTAGACTTAGGTCCTCCCGCGCTGTTCGGCGCATTGGGCGGCAAGCTGTCTCCATATAGATCTGTCACTGGCAATGTCTGAAGCCTCCTCTCACCTGGTGTCCACTGTTCTGAGGTCCTCCATGAAGGTGTGTCGCCAAGTAATACGAGGGCGTCCCTGTTTGCGCTTTCCTTGTTTTGGCTTCCATGTTATCTCAACTCTTGGTGTGCGTAATTCATTTTGACGTAGAACATGTCCCGCAAACCTCATGCGACGCTCAGTCACAACCTCACCAAGTGTTCGACTCCCAGTTCGGCATAGGATTTCCTTGTTTTGAGACCTGATCTGTGTAACTGACTCCCAAAATCTGTCTCAGCCATCTCTGTTGAGCCACATTTAGTCTTTTCTCAATTTTGACAGATGACTTCCAATTAACATATCACTTTATTAGTTTTACATTTTTATTGTTCACTCCAGCATCCTGTTGTTTTTCTGACCTATTTTTCCACACTCCTAACTTACACTTTCTTAGCAGTTCACTCATCCGTGTAAAATGAAGGTCAAATGGTCTTTCTATACACAGTCACACAATACACTACTAGCCACTCAAAACAAACACACCTACTATCACATTAGAAAAAAACAAACACTTTAAATGCTTACGAAAATGGTCCCAGTCTGCTTGAAGTTGCTGGAACTCAAATCTGTCTGGAATCCCTTTATGGAAACAAGGTTTAGCTGCAAGATCAAAACCACCTGCAAGTATTCCCCTGTTGTATTCTCTCAAGTAAACTTGTCCATCATAATCTCTTATCACTGTCAGAAGACACCAATGAACTGTAAGTGCAGGCTACTGCAACACAACTGAGACCAATACATTTTGTTTTCTAATGATAACTAAATAAGGATTTCTATTCAAATTTTCCCAGCTTGCATTGCAGTCTACACAAAGATGATGACTATGGTCACCCAATTATGAATATCATCATGGTTTTATATGAGACAAATCCACTGTTTTAATGCCAGAGAGAGTGAGGAGTCACAAGAAATGTGACTGTATGAGTGAGTGAGTGTTGAAACTATTTCTTAAACTACCCAGTAGCTTTCATCTAACATGAATGCTCATCTAAAAGTTAGAATAGGAGGGAAAGTAGGTGGAAAGATGAATTAAATAGAGTGCATGAGAAGATAAAGTGTCCCCCTCATGCCTGTGATAAATACTACTACAGAGTGTATTAGCTAAAATTGTCCAATGCTGGATATGGTATTGTCCCATATATTTTGTTTGCAAGGTTCAACCCAAAATTTGAAGTGTCTCTGCAGTTGAGAGAAGTTTCATATTTTTTATGCTTGAAGCACTTCTAAACTTTCTTTTAATGCACATGCATTATGTGCAACCACATGACTTTTATCTAGGTCCTTTATGAAGATATTTCAGAATCACTAAGAGATTTAAATGATGATAAAGATTTATATAATAAATGTGACATTCAAAGATAGAATTGAAATTCCAAACATAGTTTGATTGAAACTTAATATCAAAATTAAGATAATTTCAGAAAAAATGCAATGTTAGACTTCAAATTGTATATAGCAGAGATTCACTTCTCAGCCTGTAAAACACAAAGGGTAAGGCAGACCAGTAAATATACTAGAAAATACATTTTTGATAAGAGTGAACAATTCAACTAAAGGAAAAATAAAGGCTTTGTGCTTTGTTAAAAAGGTGGAGGCGAAATTTAAAATATCCTTTTGAGAAAAAAAAATTTGATTGTGCTGTTGGGAATGCGGTGTAAGGACATACTTACCAGGCATCATGGAATCAATTCCAACTTGAGGTTTTGTGACCATATAGTAATGTTCACATGAATGTAATGGTGCTTTGACTGTCTTTGGAAAGGTCTTCTTACCCAATGTTCTAGCCCACTGAAATATAATACAAAGGACATTTCTGGCTAGAAATACATGGAGCCTACTTATTCAATTAAAGATTACTTTTTTTTTTATCTTTACACATTAAGAAGGCAAGTACTTGAAAATGCAAACCGATGTTTCAAAATTGTTTTAAATTACATACAATGTAACTTTAAAGATTCTTGTAAAATAAATTGAGTTAATTGATTCAAGTCCCACTGCAATATTACAATAATAATCTTGACATTGCAATTGATTCCAAAGAAAATTTCAAAGTAAAATTAGAAAAGTGCAGTTTAAGACTTAGAGATCTAGAAATATCTGGCAGAAAGACGCAATGTTTTATAGTCAAGTATAGGAACAAACTTGATACTTGGACAGAGCCTAACTCATTTTTATAATGAAACAAACATTTTATACTTTTAGTTTAGTTTAATAGAGAAATGTGAATGGACTACTACTTCAACAAAATGTTTTTATTTTTGTTATTTCGTTTGTTTTACAGGTTTTGGAAGTTCCTTCAGAATTGAAGATTATTACATCCTATCCAAAACTTCTGGCAGGGAATGTTTTAACTCAGGACCATCATGAAACAGTTGAGAACAAACCACAGCCATCCAGATGTAACTAGCTCAAGTAAGTTGATAAAAAAAAAAAAAAAAAGTATGTAGTAAATTGATTTATGCTTGTGATTATAGAAAGTCAATCTTTATAAAGTCAACCATTGACTTTGCTTATCTTGCTTTTTTGGATAGTTATTGCACAAAATCAGCAAAGACTGATAAAGTGAGACTTTTTTTTAGGAATGACCAAAATTGACATTTAGTGATTCTTTGAATTAAACTCTTCTATATTCACCCTATCAGCTTTAAAATATTCAAAAAATCTATCCAATCATAAAGCTAGATTAGTTCTTAATTTGGCCCAAATAAATGACTAGAAACATTAACAACGATGCTGAAAATTTTAAAAAATGCACTTAATATTTTATAATCCAGGATTTCGAAAACTGTAAATACTCAAGGTCCAAAAAATTAGAAATTCTAGTCTTTTTAGTCTAAAATTTTTTTGGAAGTGATAAAGGGCTTAAATCATATTTTCCCTATTATGATTTATATAGGACTAGTAAACAGGGCAACTTAAATCAACATGATAACTGAACTAGATACCTGTCCAGCACAGTTAACAAAATAGTCACAATGTATTGTCCCTGCTGTTGTCTCCACTTCTCTGACACTGCCTTTCTTAGTGGTCACTTTTGTCACACCCACACCTTCAACTTTCATCACACCTGTGTAGGGAATAAGAAAGACTTACAAGCCAGCAAACATTTCAGAGTAACTGTACAAATGTACAAATAGAAGGCAGAAACAATGTTCACACAAATATGATTATATCAAGATCACTGATAAAATAAACTGCCTATTGTATCTCTAGCATCCTTTCAAAGAACCTGCTCCATATTTCAACTCCAAAATTTCAATGTAACACACTAGTAAAAGTACAAATGATACCTGACATCAGAGAAATGTAAAGTCACGCTAGAAAACTTTTAAACTTTGTTTTACGGTCTTTCCATAAAAATCTCCAAAGTTCCAACATATTCTATAAAGACTAGGTGACTCAGAAAATTAGTTTGTGACGTCTTATCTGATCTGTAGGCTTTTCTTAGAGATTTGATGTATGTATAACAGTCCCCTGAGTATAACTTGAAATATGTACTTAGCTTAAGGAAAAGGTGTAGACATTCATTATATTGGATACTTAAACCACAAATGAGAAAAAGGGGTAACATAGCATCAGATGTTATGAATCCTTACATAAAGAAGGAGTAACTTTACCTTTGATGTCCCTGATTTTAGCAGAAATTGTAAAAAATCTAAATGACATTTTCAAAAATTAAAATTAATTACATAAACATTTACCTTTCACATGGGCTAACTTAGCAAGAGTTAAAGATAAGGATTTACTATCAACAACACCATCATGGGGAATCCACATTGCTCCCTAGGTAAACAAAATAAACATAATGATAACTGGTAAACAGAGAAATCAATTTATAATGAATAGAAATATTTATTTATTGAAAAAAAATTTAATGAATTACTCTTATCTTATCTTATGAAATACCAAAAAAAAAAAAAAAAAAGATGATTACATCCTTACACATGCTCCTAGGTCAATCTAGTCATGCATGTTAATCAATGACTTTAATTCTGCCATGTCATTGGTTTTCCCAGCCGACTTAGGCAACCCATTTCATGCTCTAATTGCACTAGGAAAGAAGGGCATTTGTACAAATTTGTCCTAGCATATGGAACAAGGAATGTACTCTACCACAATGTCATCAGTAAACAGCAGTGGACATCTTTCCTTGGCTTCAGCTGGAGTAATAATATGTGTCTCTAGTCCTATAGTCCTACAGAAAATAACAAGTTTACAATTTTTTATCAAGAAAAAAACAAAGTTTATGGAGGAAATAAGAGAAAAAAGGTTATGATATAAACAAGCAAACTGCAAGTAATGGCTATGTGAGACTAAATTCCAATGCTGAACTCACTTAGCAACAGCATGTTTTCTCTTGAACTCAACAAGTCTGTCTTTCGTTCTAGCTAAAGCTATGCTGCCAGTTTGTTTCCAACCTAGCGTCAAACAGGAAGATGATCAGTCTATAGCCACTAATTAATTACTATAATTTTTTTTATTTAAAAAATTTTACATGTTGTAAAGAAATTTTTTTTTTTACTTTTAAAAATAATTAGAGGTGGCAAGCTAGTTTATTAAACATCAAAACGATTAAATTTTATTAATTAAAAATACAAATATTTTAAGAATACTTAATAAAACACTTAAAAGAAACTTATCAAATCTATACTATACACCATGACAATTGTTTCAACTCAGCAATAGGAAGCTTGGTTGAGAGGCTAAGTATGCTTAAACTTGGTTTGGCTATGGGGGCTCGAGGTTCGACACTCTACTCGAGCAGAGTTGTGGTTACTGAGCGCCTAAAGGCAGCATGGAAAACCTTCTCCCAGATATCCCCCTCCCCCCACTGGTCCACTAATGAGATTGGACCATAGCCCACTGAGCATGCTATAAGCATGAAAGTAGCACTTTATAAAAGCTTTAATATATAGTACATGGGAACTCTTTTTCTTTTCACTCCCATCAGATCTTATTCAAAATTCAAACAAGCCAAAATAATTAAAATTACTTTATTAACACTGATTAAATCTTTATCTTACATAACTCAATTAGACGTTGAAATGTGTAGCCCCTAAATCTATCAATATTTTTTGTTTACATATAGGCCAATGATAAAAAGTTGTATTATGGCTTCAAATAAAGAGCAGCAAGACAGTTCAAGTTGGAGATAACTGAAGTTCATGAAGATTTGTTTTATCACCAACATCAAACATGCACTTGGATAAGCAAGTTATGACAAAGCAGGAATATAAGATAAGATGACTTTTTAAAAATAATCCACAACAAAGGCTTTACTTCAATTTAACATTGTCATGGTATTAAGTTTTAATTAAGCAATATCATTTAGATCTTATCAGATGGGCCATTATATTTGTTCAATGTTATGTAATAATTATTTTGCTATATTTTCTCACCAACATCATGGCCTGTTTTTTGAATACTTTCATAAAGTTTTCTGCTGTAATCTAAAATTTTCATCTCTGTGGGACTTGTCCTGACACGACCAATAAGACCAGCAGCATGCCATGTTGTTCCACAAGTCAAGCTGTTAAAATTTGACAGATTATAGAATTTGAAATAAATGACTAAAATATTTTTTTATTTTTTTTTGGCCTAATGCAATTTTTAAAAAATACCTAGAATGGGAGGTATAAGGTGGGCTTTGCATTTTATTTAAATCTGATGTTCAAATATGACTAAAAAGTGATATGATATATGTTATCTTTTGAGGGGTGAACATGTCTAGGACATTTTCTGTTAAGTGATCACATCCTGGATCTTTAAAAAAAAAAGTGATGCTCAATCCTTCTTCAGACACAGGGCCATATATTTTCTGACACAAATCACAAGCCACATCATTGCAAAATATTGTCAAATCCCATGCCATATGCTTTGGAGGCTTCATTATGCACTGAAGACAAAAGTTTTGGATCACAGACCAGATATGGCCATAGTTTAGACATCACTGTATTAAAAGTAAAAAAAAATAATTCATCTGTTTCAAACATATGTTAAAGGGGCATATATCTTCACAGCACAGAGTAGAGCAGACATATGCACTAGACAGTTACATGAAAGAGCCAACATACCTATAGGAGTTGTATCCATAGACATTCATATTGTTGAGAAATTTATAATTGGTATCTTAATCACGTAATTTATATTATATTATAGTAGTTTTATGATGGCTCTTATTCCTTAAAATTAAAATATAATAAGTAAAATATGTTTTCACCTGCCCTGCTCTACAATAACAACATCAGTCCAGCCTCGCTCTGCTAAATGGTAAGCTACAGATGATCCAACAATGCCACCACCACAAATAACAACCTTACAGTGAGAGGGCACAGTTGGATTTTCATCTTGAGAATTGCAGGCAACAGATGATGTATGCAGTCGATTAGAAAGCCTTGGTAAGTTGCTTAATTTGAAAGAGCTCAAGGAGATCAGCGAAGGAGGAAAACTTAGTTTGAGCATTTTTTACTGCTCCTTCTTGGGGCTATTGCTCTTTCAGTTATGAAACCATCAGTTACATGATGATAATTCTAAAAAACAAAAGAGAGAAAACATTTTTAATCATCTTAATATTTTTATAAAACATTTATTTTCAAACTGTAAATAAAAGTATTTAAGTACATATCTTTAATCATTGAATTATTTTATTTTCAAAATTAAATAAAGATTTTTTGCAATGGAAGGAGGCATCAAGATCCAAGTTATGCAACACATATGCTTCAAATGTGTGTCTTGCAATAAGACCTTCACAGTCTCTCCAAATGTCATTTCAAGTTTTTTTTGTTAACTATAGTACAATCATGCTAACTATTGTAAAAAGACAAAAGCTTAAAACCTATGGCCACATTACAAGATCTACGGGCTCCCAAAGACCTTCCTTCAGGCAACAGTGCCGGGAAAAAGAAGAAGAGGCAGACAGAAAAAGCGATGGGAGGACAACATTAAAGAATGGACAGGCCTGCCATTGAGAGAGGTTCTAAACAAGGAAAAAAAAAGGGAGGAATGGAGAAAGACGGTCGACAAATCTTGCCTGGTGTCCCAACGGTCCAACAGACTAAGGGATAGGTAAAGGTAAATGGTACAATCATATTACAATTGAATTACAATGGTACAAGGAACATCCTTAAATATTATTATTATATATATATGTAGATCTAGACTATATTTAGATCAAAAAGTAAAAAACAAACAAAAAAATAATGATTTAGACCTAGATCTATTATAATGTAACCATGCCATGACTTAAGTGTCTTAAGAAAGATTATCTTGATTTCTAGTGTATTGAAAATCTAGTAATACTAGTAGGCCTACTACAATCAACTCTATAGTATAAGTATAACAAACTAAGAATAAATACAACTATTTACTATATAATATATATAGATCCAGATCTAGAATCAACTTATCAAGACATTCCACATTATTTCCAGACTCCACTCCAGTTACTAAATAAATTATGATATCTATAATTTAGTATAATATAAATGTCACTAAAGACTTTAGTCTTTACTAGAGACTAGTAGACTAGTAACGGTAGTATTATAGAGTAAAGTTTTAAAGCAAAGACTAAACACTAAACTCAAGTTGAAACTAAAGTGAAGTGACGTCTAACCAAGCCAAGATTGAAATTGAAGTATTTTCTATATCTTAAAGCCTATACAGTCAAGATATATCGACAAGCTCTAGATCTAGTCTATTTAACAGCCACTAGTCTATAAAAATGTATCTTGACTAATGCCATTAGAGAGTATTAGTAATGGTAATGTAGACTCTACTTGACTACAGAGATCGAAAGTCATCACATTGAATTGTGATTCGTTAAATACTGTTTTGCATTCAACTTTTAAATAAAAAGTAGAACTACTAATTATTTTTCCCGGATCAATGTCATAATAATTATATTTTACATCTTCTATCTATTGTCCTCCTTCAGTCGTAGAACGACTATGGTTCATCTCGAACACTTTTTCTTTTGGCTGTGGAGCTCTATTTTGGAGAGACACTCCCGTCTAAATATAATGCAGGTCAAGGTGGCTTTCGCTTTGGGGGTAGAGGAGCCAGCCATTTTCCGTGTGGCACGCTTTTCTTCAAGAGCTGAGGCCCATGTTTTCTCGCTGTCCATAGCTTTCTTGATCACCGTCTCTCTCCAACTAGTGCGGTCTAAAGCTATGTCTTCCCAATGGTCAGTATCAATGTTCACTGATTTTAAATCCCGTTTTATCACATCCACGTAACGGATGTGGGGGCGACCAGTTTTTCTCGAGCCAGACCGGCACCTTCGGTCACGGCCAGACGCAAGTTGCCCATACAGAATGATTTTCGGGATGCGATTGTCCTCCATCCGGCTAACACAGCGGTTCTCAACCTTTTAAGCTCGGCGACCCCTTTTTACAATTCCTCACTTTGCCGCGACTCCTCCCCCTTACACACACACAGCAATAGAAGAGTAGGCAATAACAATCCATATTTTCGATGGTCTTAGTCGACCCCTGGCAAATCGTCAATCGACCCCCAAAGGGGTCGCGATCCACAGGTTGAGAACCCCTGGGCTAACATGTCCTAGCCAGCGCAGGCGGCGTTGCCTGAGGACTGTAAAGATGCTGGGAAGGCCCGTTCTAGCGAGGATCTCAGTATTACACACTCTTTCTTTCCATGTTATTTTTAAGATCCCTCGAAGGCAGCGCAATTGTAGTGAGTTTAATTTTCTCTCTTGTTTTGTGTAGGTTGTCCACGACTCACTGCCGTACAGTAGTGTGCTAAGAACGCATGCCTTATAGAACTCCATTTTGGTCGCTGTGGTGAGCTTCTGGTTTTCCCAAACTCTTGGTCGGAGTCAAGCGAAGGTTGATGCGGCCTTCCGTATGCGTTTTTTTTTTTGTATCTCCTCTTCTAGAGACAGGTCATCTTGAATTGTAAATCCAAGGTAGCAGAATTCATTTACGCATCTAGCTTGATAGCAAGCTAGATTATACATCTATACATTATAATAATAAGGCTTGTCTTCGAGTCCGATTAGTAAGGAATGCAGTATTTCCCGTGTCTGTGCAGCCCCATCTGTGACCTATATATCTTGCCAAATCCAGGGCAAGCATAACCATTGTCCGCAGGTGGTCGATTTATATTTTCTTTTCGCCGTCTGCGTCTGTCCTCGGCAGCAGATTTTCTTTAGGTCTCAAATGTGTATCCCGCGGCCGTGGTGAGTGACCTCCAGACTCCAGTTGTCTCGTTCTGAGGCCGCATGCGACCAGGTGCTCACTTCTATGTCAGCTAAGGCAAGTTGGCGCCTAAGCTTGTCTTTGAGGCGTTTCCGTGGGGCACCTCTGTTACGTCGACCACCTTTTAGCTCACCAAAAAAGACTACCTTTGGCACACGTTAGTCTCGCAAACGGGATACGTGGCCTGCCCACCGTAACTGTCGGACCATAAGAAGTCCCTCTATAGGCCCTACTGTCAGGGACGCCGCGAGGGTTGTGGCCGCCTGCGGGCGAAATTAAAAATTCCGCCCCTCCCCCTTTTTGTTTTAGAAAAAAAAATTCCTTTAAGACTGGGCTGGACACTGTACCAAAAGCTCGAAATACAAAAGCCATAAAGTAGAACTTTTCAACGTTCCGTACACTTTCATAATAATTATCACAATTGTATTTTGGAGAGATTTGCATTGTATCCACAATCATCTGACATACACGCATTTAGAGAAGCCTATAAATTTATCCAACAAATGAAGCAACTCAGTGCTGAATATTTTTCTTGAGTCACTTAAACAGCAGGTTTCCGCTCAAGTCGACAAGGGCCAAGAGTCTGAACTTTTTTTCGCCCTCCCCCCCCCCCCCTTTGTTGTTGGCTTGTTGTTCCAGACAGCGAGTACAGCTAAACCGATGTATGCGTTTTATATTTTTAATAAATAAACTTTAAATAACTGGAACAAACTTCGTTGTGAACAAAAACTCAATATAATGGTTATTATTCACGATTTAACTTAGGTGTAATATAGATCTAATAGTAATGAAATAAACTGATATTTAAAACAAAATCTAGCTCACAACAAAAATAAAGTGTTTACTCTTTCATGTCTCAAGATTGTCTAACATTTGCATTAGGTACGCAAATTTCATCATTGTCACTGCGTAACCACCACGCTTAAACTCTTCTCAATGCCGCCTAGGAAATACACGCACTCCATTTCAACCAACATCCATGTCAGAACGTTGCGCCCTCCCCCTTCCGTTGAGAAAAACTAGGCGCCCCCCTCCCCCCGGTAAATACGTTTTTTAATTGACTTTTTAATTACCGGTAATAGATCTACTTACAGTGCGGGCTATTCAACACAAAACAAATATTACAAGAACCAGCGAAAATTCAAGGTCAGAAATGAGTAGGCGCCTATGGAAACCTCGTACACTGCTTTATTTTTTGTTCTAGTTTCCAAAATAATTTCTCATGTACGAATTTCGTTTATATTTTCAAAGGATAATGGAATAATTAGATTTTTTTTTATTTAACTAAACTTTTAAAAAGAGTAACCTTAGAATAATGATTTGGCCGCCCCCAAAAGTCGGCCGCCTGAGTGCAATGCTCACATTGCACAATAGGTATAGCGCGGCCCTGCCTACAGTCCATACCGGTGTCAAGACTCTTTTCTTCTCTAATATACGTATGTGTGCTTCAATGTTGATTACTTAATGTACCCAAATCCTGGGCAATACCGTAAGGACACATATAACGACAGAATAAAGATTAAGAATGCCAATTCACGTATAAATAACATGTTTATTACATACGCTGTAATATACTACATGCTCAATTCAGACAATTGAAATATCCAGTATAAATTAAAATATAACAGCTCAATATCCCAAAGACTGAATAATGACTACACAGAAAATAATTAGAATCTACACTTCAACTCTATCTATAACCAAAAGTCCAACTGTCCATGGAGGGAGCCAGGATATTTTTCGGGGGGTGGTTTAGGGGAGGGTCTCCCCCCACATGCCCCCCCCCCCGAAAAAAAATATGTTTGTATGGATGGATGTGTGTGTGTGTACATAATTAATCTCTATTACATTCTGACCCTTCATTCTTTTGGAAGACATTTATTGTGCCCTAGAATAGGTTCTTCCTGGAGTTAGTGAAAAAATTGTAGACCCCTCGCCGTTGCCAGCAAGGGGTCTGGGGGAGCGCTGATAGCTCCCCCAGCGCGGGGCGGAGCCCCGCCGCCAAGCACCATTTCTAGTATTGAAAGCCAACTAAATGCATATTCTGAGGTACCTACAGTGAATTTTTTTGCCATAAAAAAGCATTATTGGTATTTTTAGCATCAAACCCCTCTGAAGGGAAATTTAAACTCAAAATACCCAATAGGCTTGGCTACGCTCATATATAGCATTTTGATTGCGATTTATTTTTATTTTTAAGATTTATTTTTTAGCTTCAAACCCCGCTTGGCGATGTTTTAACCTAAAAACCCCTTTGGCTATGCTCATAGCCAAGGAGGTTATATTTAGATGGAGATGGCGGTTGCTATCAGATGTTCATTACCGGTTGAAGCCAGCGGGCGGAACCTATTCGCCATATTGGTTTACTCATAACATTCCATCCGTTTTCATTGCGATACCAGTTTTCTAATTCTCGTAACGACTCAAATTAGCCTCGTATTTTGTCATCATGTTTTTTTCTAAACTCCTCTAAGGCCCAAGTTCATATCTGGTGGTCTAGATATTCCAATGGATCAATTACAAAGCGCTGTAGAGCATGTAAAGTGATTTATATGATCACCTGATCGAGGCCTACAAAACCGAAATATAATGATTACATCGAAATTAAGCACTATTGTGGGCTGAAAAAAGCACAAAAATGATTTGCAAGAGGTTTTTTATATTTTTGATACTTTTTACCGCACTGAAATCACCACAAAATTGATAGAATTGAAGTGAAAAGAGTACTACTACCTACTACTAATAATAATGTTACAGTAATACTAACTAATCTTTCCCTAATTAAACTCTGGCCTACATCTAAAATGTTTAGTATGTAAAATGTGGGAAGATACATTTTTAGCGGCATCTATTAATTTCGTAATGTAAGGGTTAGGATCAGGGTTAGGCTAATCCTTACCCTAACCTTACTTACATAAATACGTTACAAAAATAATAGACGCCGCTAAAATGCACTTTTACCAAAATTTATATAAATAATTAAATGGCACTAACAACATTAACTAAACTCTAACTCACTAAAGTTTAGTCTTTAGTGACTAAAAACCAAACTAACCGATGAAGCGATATCCCGTTTTCTGGTCGTCGTTGCGTACAACCGTATGCCGAACAAGAAGGCATTTGTAATGTTTATTTTATTCTATACACTGTGTTTTTAACGTTTTATAAGATATTGTACAATGTACAGATATTTAAATAATGTCGTAAAATATTGTCGAACAAATTTCTCAAAAAAAAAAAAAAACAGACTACACGTTTTAATTTGAGTAGACCAAGATGGCTGCGATTTAGCTTCAACCTAGTGACGTCACGCCATCTCCATCTAAATATAACCTCCTTGCTCATAGCATTTTGAGTGCGTAATTTGCTTTTTTTTTTTTTTATATTGAAGAGGTATTTTTAGCTTCAAACCCACCTGAAGAGGGGTTTAAAGACCAACTGAAGAGGTTTTTTTCCAAATTGAGATAGCGATTGATTTAGATAGTAGATAGCATCAAAGTTAGTTCCTAAAATTTTGAGATTTTAGAAAAGCGTATTTATATAAGAAAAAGTAATTTGAAAGTAAAAAATAACGAGATTTGAAAATCAGCCTCAATGGCCGAAAACGGAAGTGACGTCTTGTAATGGACTGAGAAAATGTAAATAAAAATAGACATGGCTGGATACCTTATTGATAGCGATTCAGGTGATATACTTATCAAAATCTAGCTGTCAAACAATTTTAAATGATACTTATCATGGGATGCACCAAAATGCCCTGAAGATAACTCTTCTACTTTTTCAAAATATATTATTAAGCAGACTATTTAATTAATATAATTATAGATAAATAGACTACTAGTAGTACTAGTGTAACTAGGCTAACTTTAGAAGTTTAGTAACTACTAACTAGGTAACTAGGACTAGTACTACTACTAGTAGGACTAGTCACTAGTTACTCACTAGTAGTAGTAGTAGAGTCACTAGGACTAGAGTATTATTATACTTATAGGTAGAGGCTCAGTAGAGTAGACTGACTAGAGTCACTAGATCTATCATCTAGGTATACTACCGTATATTATACAGTACATAAGTCTATTATAATTTTTATTATAACAAAACTAAATGGCTAGATCTATCTATCTCAAATTCACAATTCTAGCTAGGCCTTATAACACTTTTACTAGTCATAACTAGTCACTCACTAGAGTCTAGATCTAGTTTATAGATCTAAAATCTAATCTAATACTTGACTTGCAATAGAGTAATACACAATTTAATAATACTATTAATACTAATAGTTTATAAACTAGTAGATTTAAGACATTTAACTTAAGTAGATCTGTGTCTATGTTAAGTCTAAGCCCAGTCGCCAACATTTTAATTTTTTAATGCTTGAATTTGTATATCTCTGTAATAGTAAGACCTAGTGAGTAGTGTCCTAGCATAATTCATAGATATAAATATAATATTATATTAGTCAAGGACTAAACCTAGAGCCTAAGCTAAATCTATATAGAATATATTTATTATAGATCTGATATAGTAATTACATAGCCCTTTACTAGCCCTTACTATACTTATTAATAAGGCTAGACTTTAGATCTAATAAAATAATAAGTCATCATTTATATTGGTAATATTAAATACAGAATACAGATCTATACTAAACACATGTGACATGTCTTTAAGTCTTAAATTTAAACAGGGCCGATCCTAACAATTGCGGGGCCCTATGTGAAACTAATTGCGCAGGGCCTAGACTGGGTGGGAATAAGGATAATAAGATTTTGTATTAAAAAAAAATTTGACTTTGAATTTTATTCAATCTTTACTAAGTACAAGATTACGATCAAATTTACTTTACTTTACAAACTTTGCAACCTATGGCATATTAATATGCCAGTCACCATTAAAGTAAATAAAGTATGGAAACTTCCGATTAAAGTGAAAATTTGCCTGATTATTACATTTTATTACATGAAAGCTGACAATGCCTTTTTCATTTATCACGCGAAGGATTAGCGTTTTCCGGAATGAATGACACCCACAAATGACAATTTTGTCTACTTTCAGGAGATTTTTATGAGCTTCCATGAGATTACCAGGTTTTATATATACCGGTATATATATATAAATATATATATATATATTGCAATTTAACAATTGCACCCAGAATTAGCACTGGGCCTATGAAAGTGCAGGGCCCACTGCGACCGCATAGGTTGCAGTGGCTTAAGACCGGCCCTGGTCTTAAATATATTATATTGCCTAGACCTAGAGTAGAGTAATTTATTATTATTAAGAACAATAAGAGTTAGATGTTAATGTTAGATCAGATAATCAGTATTACATATAATATATATATAACCACTAGTTCTCTATATATGTATACATAATTAAGTATAAATGTTAATAAATAAATTTTTAAAAATCTATTTTACAGAAAACATATATGACATGTGGCATACAGACAAGTTTACTAGATGGATCTTTCATCATTTTGGAAATACAAGAAGAGTTAATATTCCCTGTTTCTATTTTGAAACAAATCACAGAAGCATTCTACAATTTTATTTTATATAACAAATACCAATAAATGTAAATACAAAATTATAAAATCACATTTTAATAGAGTTCTTCATTATACACACAACATTATTTTAGTTATGTTCCTTTTCACTTGCTAGGTTTAGACAAAGTTTCGAATCAGGATTTATTATTATTATGTCATAGCCCTAAACTCCAGCAGGATGTTATTTAATGGCAGTGGTTAATGTTTGAACCTGAGACCACAGAGAAGACAGTTCGAAGCACAAACCACACAACTTTCTGCGTTTTGAAACTTATTCAAATTTTGATAATTTCTATGTTATTGCAGATTTGAATGTCCATTGCAATGATGACTTGATCTGTAAAGGGGTTACTTTTTTAAAAATAAGAGTTGGATCTCATTCTTCGAATGATGCTATTTATTAGAAATTGCAACGTGGAATACATATTAGAGGCCAAAAGAAAATCCACTGCCGAGGGAAGGCGTAGACGTCCTAAAGAACATTTAAATTGACCACCAGCTGAAAATGGTTATGTCTTCGCTGGACGTGGCAAAATATCTAGTTTGCAGCTAGGTCTGCGTAGCCATGGAAAATACTGCATTCCTCATTAATCTTTCGACTCAACTGCCAGCCTTATTTATTAAACACTTTAAATTATGAATAGCTCTGCATTTTTAATAACAATATATATATATATATATATTCAGTGATTAACTGGCAATAATTGGGTTACTAAAATTAATAAAATGAGTTGCATAACTACATCAACAGTAGCCTATATGCATTACTTAATATTATATTGATACTACAATTTATTTTCCACTTCCCTGACTTCCCAGAGAAAAGAAAAAAACAACAACTCCTTTTCCAGTAGGATAGTCTTTCATTTATAGTCTAAACACAATTTAAAACTTTTTTACAGTTACAGATTAACTTGCTAACTTTACTATCTAATAATTCTATTCCAATCAACAAATGAGTCAAGCGTCGGATAAATTAAAATTTTTACATATAGATTTATAGAAATATTAAACTTAAGTATATAGGCCCGAATATATTTAAGTAGGAGTGTAACAAAATCCATATTTCGTATATTAATAATATTATAGAATTGGTAGATCTAGGTCTAATTTTGCCTTATAGATTAGTTTTTAGAAATTTAGATCTATATCAGACTACTTTTAAGTCTAGGTTAAGGTTAAAGCTATTTGCTAGTGTACGGGGTTGTGACTAGATTCAAACTAAATATAATCGTGTACTACAATAACTACATTGAATGAGCTCAACATTGTAATTAATGTTTTTTTCCCATATTGGGCCTATTTAGGGACGACTATAGGTTAATAATCACTATTAAGTGTATAGATAGAGTATATAATTTTAAACTTTTTTTTTCTAAATCTAGGCCCAGCACCTCGATCGGATCAGTCTAGATAGATCTATATAGATAGGACTAGTACGATAGGTCTAATCTCTAAATATCCAATACTACTATTACTAGATCTAGACTTCATCTAATTGAATTTAGGTCTACTTCATACATGATTAATGATCTGAAAAAAGAAGATCTAGCTCTTGATCAAAAGCAGATGTAGAACTAGAATAAGCCTGAAACAGTAACATAAGCCATTAATTGCGTAACTTGACTAAAACGAAACGTGAACTGAGGCGCGCGGTACTGCGTGGGCTGAAACGCTGTTCGCTTGACTAGATCAAGAATAAGCCGACAAACAGTAGATCTAACATGCAAAGCCATAAATTGCGTGATTTGACCTTATTTCCCCAACTTAACATCCACTTTTTATAAATTGGTGTGATTTAGTCGCCTTTGTTTACAGAAACTGGCATTCCTGTAAAAAGGAATAGGGAAATACGCTAAGCCATAAACTGAAAAATTTGACCTAATTTCCCCTAAACTACATCATCGACCTTGGTTGTCTGGGAAATACTGATCTCGAATGGCTTCGAGATTGTGAAATTTAATAGTCCCTAA
Organism: Biomphalaria sudanica; assembly: GCA_036873155.1. Taxonomy (NCBI): domain Eukaryota; kingdom Metazoa; phylum Mollusca; class Gastropoda; family Planorbidae; genus Biomphalaria; species Biomphalaria sudanica. The sequence goes on along the minus strand of JAZGLO010002645.1, from coordinate 1,328,716 downwards.
AACGCACATTAAATTGCTTATATCAAAATAATTACAAAGAATATATGTCTAATATTTCGTATGTATGTTTTTTTAAGCATTATGAAACTAAAAAAAAGTATTACATCGGTTTCCGCGTCTGACCCCAAAACGCTCATACAATTTTGAGTGTGTAATTTGCTTTTTTATATCAAATAGGGGTTTATCGTAAATTTTGAAGAGGGGTTTAAAATCAAAATCTTCATTAGATTTGCTCTTGGAATTTTGGGATTGTCGTTTGCATTTTCTTTTTGTTTTATAGAAGGGGGCTTCAAACTCAAAACCCCCTGGTAGGGGTTTTCAAACTCAAAACTTAAAACCCCCTGGTCTGGGGTTCCAAACTCAAAACCCCTTGGTAGGGGGGTTTAAAATCAAAACCCCCTTGGCTGTGCTAGGGCTAGTGATGGATTAGTATTAAAATTTCACCTAAAATAAGCAAAAGATCTGTCAATAGACTCCGACACCTCCCCCCCCCCGGCTACGCCCATGCAACTGTCTGTCTGGACTAGGAACAAAACCACAGTACTTTATTAAGAGTTGCATTCCATTAAAAAAAAACCCATCTCACAAAGTAAAACAATAACAGTTTTGAAGTCAACAACCTGAATTGCCCCCTTCTCCTCTACAGTTAACAGGAGACCCAGGCTGACCAGAACTCAGTGCTGACACCGGCGTTCGCAAGGACATCGCTGTTTGTAGTGCGATCTTGCCATCGTATGTCCATGATGGAGCGCAAGCATCTTTGGTGAAAGCGCTCAAGTAGTCTTAGTTGCTTTCTATATAGTACCCATGTCTCTGATCCATATAGAAGGGTTGAGAGAACCACCGCCTGGTTATAAATCTATATCTCGATCACAGACCGACACATCTCAATCTGTTTCCACAAATAGTTAAAATAAATTTATATTCTAATCTTGATATTTTCTTATTTTACAAATCAAGAACATATAAAGCTATAATGCAAATATTAGAATATGGGTCCTCTGTTTTTTTGTTTTTTTTTTGGGATCAAAACAAAGAGGCAAAATAGAGTCGTGAGATTTATAATAAACGAATATTCACATTTGATTATAGTAGCGCAAGCGTACACCTTTTAGTAAAAGCACTAAATTTAGTGACACTTCAGGACCGAGAATAAAAAGTAAAGTAGCTTTAATACATAAAAGACTGAGTCATTATGATAATTTACAACAAAACCTAATAAAATAGACTAACCCAGAAACACACAAAGGTAGCGGCACGTTTCTTGTTCCGCATGCTAGGACACATTTGTAGAAGTGCTCCTTCCTAGTGACTTGGCAGTATTTAAGTCATTAGTTAACATGTATGGCTAGATGCATGACGGGTAGGACGTAGCCTAATCATCTTCTTTTTTGAAGTAACGTCTGTATTATATAAGAGATAAGATGACTAGATTGGCATGAAACCTTAGTGTAGCTTGGAAAGAAAGAGCGTTAATCACAGAGCTGCAATAAACTGTTGGTGGAAAGGACAAAACCACCTGGAACAGCCCGCAAAGAATATAAAATGTGTATGCGTATCAGACAGGGTTTACGCGATGTCAAAAACAGAACAGTAGTAGCGTGCGAAGGTTCTAAACAAATGGCATATCTATAGTTGCCGTGTATTATCAAAACCGAATCCCAGGTGAATGTACTAGCATGTAGCCTACTAGTGCATGAAAAGGGCTGTGTATTTAATCTTTTTAAATTAACCCTTACAAAAGAATCCCCACCAATTATGTTTTAGAGTAGGCCTACTTCCCAAGACGCCTTTCTTATAGTGTCTGCAATCCTCTTTGAAATAGCTGCATGTCTGCCACCTAAAATCTTCCCAAAACATCTTTTCCCCCCTAGTTAATGGGCACCATACACCAACCACTCTTTCCTCATTAACTCCCTCTTACGATTTTGTGTGCTGAAAACTCCTTCCCTATTCCAGCCACTTTATCCAGCCGTTGGATTTAGAATTTTAGCTGGACCAAAGCTATTCGAAGAGGTCACCCTTGAGTCATTTGCTGGCATTTTAGTTATAGTCTGAAAAATAGTTAACATTCCTGCCAACGCAGCCAAAAGTTTTTTCCGCTGCTTTAACCCATTATACGGTAATTATTGTCTTATTGTTGGTATAAGTATTTTTAAAATTAAGCTTCGAGCAAATACGATAACTTGTAGACATTAGAATTGAGATAGTACTAAAAATAGATTTCTAGTTAGTTCGAGTAGCGGGAGAAACGAAGATTAAGGGAAGACAACAAGTGGTGGTGATCGGTCGTTCAGTTTTCAAATAAGTTTGTGTTTTATAAGTTTACTTTTTGTAAATCTACTAGTGAAAAATAAAATACTGTTTATTTGTAGTGTGTTCACTATTTTTGTGATTCGCGAAGTAGGGGAATACAATTGTTTTATTTCTTGAATAGGATATGAGTTCTATTTCTCCCCTTCAATAAGTATCGCCAGCAAGACGGTGAAATGTGGGTAATTGAAAGCCACCAATATAGCCACACTGTATCATTTATATTTCTGAAATACCAACGGTGAATAACAAGAAACATTCTTATTTCAGGCTTAGTCTGAATCATGAATGATGTCCGGTCTTGTGATATGATCTCTAGACTGATGTTTGGTGGACACGACAGTCCTGGGATCGAACACTGACAGCAGCCTGTGGTAGTTTTGAGGCAAGGATGTAATGATCTGAAGAAACGTCCGCACCATTGAACAAGCATTTCACCCTGTCCTCCTAGATTCAGCTCCTTAGGCGTTGTGGAATATCTCCTCTCTCCCTTCATTAGCCACACCACTTCCACCTCTACTAGACCCCTAGCACATCTAATGTTTCCACTACAAACGTCAACCAAGCAGTTGAAACCCCCGAAATAGTTGCATTCCTTCTTATCTATGGTCAACTTTTTTTTTCTAAACTAAGTGGGTCTCAGACTTTTCTAATGCAAATGGTGAAAGTCAATACAAGTATTCAAGGTTTTGTCCCACAACTTTAAAGAAGCATGTGAGAAACATGACGCTCCACCAACGAACTGCTAATGATTTGTTTAAAAATGCTTTTGTTTAAAGAAAAATGAAGTGAACTGCTAAAACAAAGCCAACATTACTTTTGCTTATAAATGGAATTTACAAGAAAAAACAGTAAAACCAGAAGAACATAAAAAAAAAATGCTTTTTTAAAAAAAAAGGCAATACCTCCTTTAAACAAGTCATAGAGAGATTATTTTGCCGTATAATAACTTTTAATTTCATCGTTTTGTTTTTAATTTAATGGCTTCAAAACTGAATTACTGTTCTCTATTTTTTGGGGGGGCGGGGGGGGGGGATGATGACGTGTTGCTATCAATATTAAAAAAAAAAAATTAAATGTGGTTTAAAAAAAAAAGAGTAGCAAGCTGGTAATCTACAGCTTAAGTAGGTGCCTCAACGTGGAACTCGGGTGGAAACGATCGCTAGAGGAAGTGACTAGGCTAAATGAATAGCAAAACAAAACTCCTGTGGGAGTGTCCAAGTGAATGCGAGAGCTTTCCCATTGCACGGTGCGGAGTTGAAAGAGAGCTTCCACGTCCCTGTCGATAATCCATGCGCCGTTTCTCATTACACTAATGGCGAGTCTTGCACGGTTAGCTTTGTACAACATAGGAAAATGGAGGGGGTTCCCGGCGTACTCGGTCTTCGGCCATGCATTCTAGCCCATGTGCCCGGAGTGCCAGATACATTGGAAATAGCAATGTTTTACATAGACATTGACCTCTTCCTCGGCTCAACTCTTTTGACAATCAAACGGTGGTGACCTTTCCCTGGCACCTTTCATAGGGAATAACAAACTAGGAGCCCATAAAGCGCAAACAAGACTGTAACCCATGCCACACACGCAAATAATATTTGTATTCTAGGCATTAATAGATGCAAAACCTGGAACTGATCATTTATTAAAAAAAAAAAATTAATTTGTAATTTTCATATTTTTTGTAACAAAAGAAAATAAAACAATAACTCAATTCATATTTATTTTTGTTTTTTTCAGGATGCAAATATTTTAATACATTCATTGAAATGATTTACATACTTTTCATAATGAAAAAAAAACACATTTTTTTTTTCATTTCTAAATTGTTTTCTTAAATTAATATTACAAGTCTTGCTATAATATACAAATCAAAATAGTAAAAAAATAATTCTGTTCATTACATGTTAATAATTCATGTTGTACCTTTAGTTATGAATACCAAATAAAATGTTATATGATAATGTACAGAATTAAAAAAAAAAAAGCGGCAGAGAGATTAAGCGCTTGGCTTCTGAACCCAAGGTGTCTAGGGTTTTAATCTCAATGAAGAATGTGATTTTGGGGTTTTTAGGAGACTCCTGAGATCACCCAACTCCAATGTGTACCTGACATTAGATGGAGAAAATAAAGACAGTTGGTCACTGTGCTGGCCACAAGACATTTTCTTAACTGTTGGCCATAGAAGCATGACCTTTACATCATCTGCCCTACAGATTGCAAGGTCTTAAAGAAAGTACGCCTAATTTTGTAAGACAATAGTATAAAACTGAAACCACATGGAAAGCTAGGTTTCTTTTAAAAAAAATGTTTCCCTCTTTTTAGTGAGCTGGTCAGAAAGCTGAATTTAAAAACTCTAATGTCAGATGATCAACAACTGTCAACATTTTAAATCACAGACTTTGTATTGGTAACATAATATTTGGAAAATGAAAAATAAGTTTCAGAATACTAGCAATGTGTATAGGCAAAGAAAGGAATATTTACTTCAAACTTAGGTGATAGTTATGTGAGTGTAGTGCAGTTCAAGAGAGAGATTACTGCACCCTGCATATAATTTCTCAAATAATGACATATTTTAGATGATACAAGTAATTTACTAATTCAATGTCAATCTAAGCTGCCATTTACTTTACCTAGAATCAGAGCTAGTTTGGTATTCATCTTTATCAAGAAAAATCTAGTGCCTACAGAGGTCTAGGTTTAACAAATGGTGTACAAGGAGCCATAATGCTCTCTCAAAAAAATAATAAAGAACAACATCTACCCTGTAGATTCTTTACTCAAGCCACCCTATAGATGTCTATGTATGGTTCCAGATGACCACATCCCAAGAATTTTATCCCGTGGCCAGGATGAGCTATTGGCTCTTCACCAACTCCTCTGTCTGGAGTCCTCCGGCGACTAGACGATCATTTAATCACATCTGTCTGGTCATGGGACACCACCAATCACTGATAAAAATTACTTTTAGTATTGGTTACTTAAATCAGTGATTCTCACCCCATGTAGATGCAGACAAGGTAGGTGCCAAGGTGAACATTTTGTTTAGTTTCTCATATTATTTAACTTTGTCTGACATGTGACTGATCAAGCATTAGAAATCATTGTGGCCATTTTAGATTCAGGTAGTGCAACTTTCTTGTAGGACCTGATACTGTTTCCAAGAGAAATAACAGAAAAACCTTGCCTCATAATGTTCACTTGCAAAAAAATATCTGTTATTGGGATTCAATTCATCTTATATAACAAACTTCTCCCAAGCCAGAATCATCATTCTGCTGATATTTTTTGAGTTACCAGATTAAAAAAAAAAAGCCAAACTTAATGATGTCTAGCAAAACACCAGGATTATCATATGAATATCAAGACTATTACAGATTAACACATGTACCTCCATTTCTTTCCTGTGCTCTTTTCACTATGATGAATAAGAATATTGTCAATGCTAGAAGAATGCATTTCTGTAGCAAAGGATACAAGACACTTGGGTCAATGGCTTTTTTCTTTTTTTCATCTTAGAGGAGGAATGTGTCAAACTGAGAAACACTGCATTCAATACAAATAATAATATAAAAAGATTAAGGTGACTAATGCATAACTAATGTGCTGACCATGTGGATCCATCTTGTGTGCAGATTAACAGATGAAACATGATATTTTAATGGCTGTAACCTGAGAAAAACATTTCATTGTCTTGCAATGGAGAAGCACTTTAAAAAAAAAACAATGTTTAACTTCCACTACAAGGTATTCATACCATGATATATATTCAAGTAGTTTCTACAGTATGAACATTACGTGTGAATAATGTGCAGTATTTACATTGAAACACTTATCAAACTATATGAGACATAGTGCATGCCATTGCCATGGCAATTAAAGCATGACAACATAACACATTAACTTTTTGTTCAAACAATGACTGTTAGTTCAATGAGTTGTAAGCAAGGGGAAAAAAAAGCTACATAAACAATATTGTAAAAGGATGTCGAAATATGAAGCAGATACAATCAACACAGTCTGACAATGAACAATACATTTTCTATACATATATACAAGTATATATATATATATCAAAGTTTTCATTGGAAAGTACATTATTTTCTTACAATTATTTTTTTTAAATGTCTCTTTTGAAGACAAGGTACCTTATAAAATAAAGTGAATACAAAACACATTTTTAAAACACTGAGTAAATATGATGTAAATAAAACCTCATAATATTTAACAACAAAAAAAAACCTCCCCACAAAGAGAGTTACTAAAAATGTTCATTAAATATAATAACTTGGATGTGTGACTGAGTGGCTAAACACACCTGTGTTTGCTGAGTTCCTCAAGTAGCATGGAAATCTCCCAGTGACATGTCCATAAAAGAGATTAGACAATAGCAACTGAGCATGCTATAGCAGGAAAGATGCATTATTCACAACTAAAAAATAAAAAACAAAAAAAAAATTCAATAAATCTTCACTGGCCTTTTACATCATGTTGTCTCTGTGTGAAACATAGTTATTTAGGATCACATCCATATTGTGACCAAAAGAATTTCAAGCTAAAATATATGGCACATTAGGGGTCAACCTTTTTTTTTTGTTATAAAAAAGACAATGTCTAATTACCCAACAGGCAAGGGGGGAAAAAAACTTAAGTAATGAATTAACAATACATACTAAGTAATGATGTAGCATTGTACAATTCATTAGAGAATTGTATCTTTTTCTTACAATAAATGTTAGTCATCTGTTCACAAGTTTGGTGAGATGAAGTTGATTACATCCAAGTGAATACTAAACGTCTTGCAAGTGGGGAAAACAATGAGCAGAGCTTAAACTCATGTCAAATGTAACGAAAGTAGAAGCTTAAGTCATCTAGCCAGCTTTATTTGGTTACAGACAACATGTTGCGATACATTTAAGAAGAACATTAAGACCTATCTGATCAAACCTTTATTTTAGATTTTAATTCTTATTTATTTTAATTTTTATGTTATGTTATTTGTCATGCGTTTATGTAAGTTATGTTATCACAGCGCCTTAAGCCAACATTTTGTTTGTTAACAGCGCTCTATAAATAAATAATTATTACAAACATAGACACAAATTATGAAGGAAAAAGAAAAAAATTTAGTATGGCAGAATAAAAATAATTCAACAAACGTAGGACTAATGGAAGAACAACTGACTAGCAAAACAAAAACATAACAAAGAATTAGACAAATGTGAAAAATAAACAAATCTAAGACATTAAAGCATTAAGAATACTAACAGACTCATCATTCACAGAACATGAAACATAAAAATGTTTAAAACATTATAACAATACAAAACTATAACAAAGCATTACCAACAAATAATGATACAAAATAACCCCTATGCAAATCAGTATTAATGGTTGTTTTCAGTAATTCAAATCGTCCTTAAAAAATCTGAATAGACAGGATCAATAGATTTAGCAAGTACTAGACTTAAGTTTGAGATAGAAGATCTAGCAATGATAAGCTACTGGACAGCTGCAAACATTTATCTGTACAAATCAAAAACATCAGATTTGTTATTTTGATAATTTACAGTTGACTCTGCAAGACAGATGACTATGCAATGAGAAAAGACTTTTTGGACAAGACAGCTCTGTTGTGGATACCCCAAGGTTAGATCAATAAAAGAGGGAAGGCCAAATGAAAGATAAAAATGATGATCAAAGGAGGCCAATAAGGAACAATAAGAGGTTATGCTTAAGACAGACTAGACTTGCACTTGAGGTTATGCTTAAGACAGACTGGACTTGCACTTGAGGTTATGCTTAAGACAGACTGGACTTGCACTTGAGGTTATGCTTAAGACAGACTGGACTTGCACTTGAGGTTATGCTTAAGACAGACTGGACTTGCACTTGAGGTTATGCTTAAGACAGACTGGACTTGCACTTGAGGTTATGCTTAAGACAGACTGGACTTGCACTTGGTGAAGCATCTGTGACTTATTGTGAAATGTTGGTGATGAGAACCAATGAATATGCAAGAACATAGAAAGCAGCAAACCAAGTAAACCTGTATGATTTGTTGATAATTATTCTATAAGAAATCAAAGAGCCAATAAATGTAACTTATTTGATTTTGAAAATTACCAATGCATATTTATGTTAAATTATTCTCTTTTTTCACAGCCATAATCTAATCTAGTTTTTCAAAATGAAAGAAAAAGATAAACAACTTTTTAAATGACAGATCTTAAATAAGACTAGAAGGATTTAAGTAGGCAAAATGAAACAAAATCACAATATCAAAGTAAAATACTATTTAAACAAATAGCATGCAATAAATATTGAAAACAAATTTAAACAAATTAAAAAGGGAGCAGTGACAGGTATAATAATAAACAGAATATTCAAAGACATTTATTAAAGGTTGAAATGAAAGACGATTTAAAAAAAAACAACTCAACTCTTACACCAAAAGACATATTAAAGCAATTTTCTGATAAGGAATATCCATTTCTATTAATTATAGTTCACTGAGAATATCACTGCTTTTTTTTTTTAGTGCATATTTGTATTGAATGGCATAGTTTGGTCATAAGTAGAAATATGCCTACATTTTTAAGACACAATTCTGTTTGGGTGACCTTAACTTTTCATTTTATTAGATGTCTTCATAATAAATAGAATAGTTGGTTTACTTTATGTAGTATACAACATGAAGCTAGATCTATATGGATTCTTGGTGTGGATAAAATCTGTCTATTGCTATTCTAGATTATACTATTGTAAAAATAAAGAATTAAAAAAATGAAATGAAGATATGATTTCAATTGTTTTAGAAAAAGGATTTCACAGAGACATGAAATGTTGAGAAAGTTTTCTAAATTTATTGATTATGTTCACTGGAACAATATCATCAACCATAACAATTTACATTATCCATTTATATTATCATTATTAGTCTAGTAAATCTTGAGAGACGATTTCAAATGTAAAATGATGAGCTGACCTAACTGGCCACACTCTCACTGCTTTCATGGCAATTCTTTTTAAAACTCATTAAGCCCTCATCCTCTCAACAGCTACTGTACCAGAAAATAAAATACAAATGACAAATTAAACCAGATCTATCTTCACCAAACAATTTATCATTATCCACGCTGCCAATCTGGCTTACTATTTATGGTCTAATAATTAGTCACTTGAGTTAGAGCTGTATTAACTTACACAGTAGTGGTAAAGAACAAATGACAAATAGACTGTGAAGTGAGAAAACTGAAAACCATTGTAGGAAAAATTAAAGTTACTCTATAACAATGTAAAATTTTGTGTAAATTATAAGTTCATCAACATGGAAATGTCTAGTTAGTTATAAGATAAGGTTATTATGTAGGCCAACATAATACAAAATGACAAAACCAGTTGTAAAAGGAATTTTACTTTTAAATATTACAAAATGAGCATTAATACCATTATTGCACTCCAGAAATGCTACAGACATGTGCAACATAAAAATGAATAGCTCATTCAATAAAACATGATCGAAACATTATCGATTTACTCTAGTAATAACTTGTTATACTTTCTTTTAGGTGATAATGGAATAATCTGTTTTAAAACAAAAATGTATTAAATTCAAGTCAATCTACCTATATATATATTATGTTGCTATTATAGCAGTTGGTCCTGTTCAAGTTGTCAGCACAATGAATAATTGAGCATTTACAATAAGTAAAAATATCTCTTCTATATAAATATATTCCTAAAAATTAAGATGTTGCAGTTTGGTCCTTTGTCTTAACTGACCACATATAAATCAACAAAGAATAAGCTATAGAATGGTAGGCTATGTTAGTTAACAACTACAGATATCTCAATAACTTTCAAAATTTGAAATCAGGTGGAGTTCTTATTTACAGTTACAGAAAATGATTTCATGAAATTAAATATTCAAATGTGAATGTATTTGCTTATAAAAACAAGTCATTTAACGGTCATAATTTCTTCTTCTCTGTATGGAAAAGTGATTGGTCAAGAAACCCCACACTCCCCCACCAAGAACAAAATTATTCAATGTTGTGGATGTTCTTTAATGTAAGAAATATTTAAGCAATGGGTTCAGTAGAATAATAGCAACCAGAAACTCTGTTTTTCAAGGTTAATTCACAAATTATTTCCACCTTTTTTTTTTGTCATTTTTTATTTGGTAGTTTTCCATGTCCTCAGTTTTTTTGTTAGTAGTTTTTCTCAGTAGTCTGCCAAGATAATTTCCTGTTTTTTATTTCTATCTTTAAAGATTAGAAATCAATGTGCTATGATGAAGATTTTTATCCTTCAATTCAAAGTGAGGGCTTCAACAAGAAATATTTTCTTCTTAAATGCTTTTTATATTGATTCATCTTAGTAAATTTCCATAATAAATGTATTGTCATTTTTAGTAGGCATTCTACTAGAGGATGATTACATTTGTTGCAATCCAGCATTTGCTAAGTAGTTACTAATAACACTCTTATCAAATTGTCTGAAGTGGCTTTCAATTTGATTTTTTAAAATATACAAATATTTTGTATGACAGTAAAGCTTTATTTGGCTTATTACAATTTTTATCCCATTAGTGAAGTCACCTCATCCTAACACATTACAAAAAAAAATAAAAATAAAAAAAAAATGCATCCAGACAATATAAAGGATGGATACCCAATACATAATTAATCTATAGCATTGAGTATAGTGCAGCACAGGAAGTAGGCAAGGCAGTAAAAGCTAGTTGTTACAATACACAAGGACAGTATGTTAGTTTTCCAATGTTTTCTTCATCATTTAGTTATACTACTGATTTTTTTAGTAACTTGCTGACATAAACAGACTTGTACAGTAACAAGTCACCTGTAATGCCATTTCCAAACAGTGTGATACTAACACTATTCTCCATTTAACAATAAAAAGTTAAAAGTAACTGGCTAAACATTTGGTTAGCAATCTAGTAGAATTTTTTACAATGATAAATTCCACAGAAAAGACTGATTCAATTACATATGCAAATCTAATAGTGGCAGCACATCACATTCGAATATCTTGAGGTGGAACAAAAACATTGCTGATGCTGTATGTCAGAGCAGAGGCTAAGTACGTACTAGTGGAAATGAAATGCTAGACAAGCATTATCTTTTTGACATATCAGAAAAGATTCTAAGTTATAATAAGCCATTTTTTTTTTCAAAAATTCATTCCTATTTATGTTACTAGCTCAAATACTTGAAGCACATTATGAAAGATATAAAAATCAATTTCCCAGTCAGGTACTTAGGTAAAGGAAAAAAAAAGATCATTCCATTAATCAATATGTATGTCTAGGTCCATGATACTTTGCATATGCTTGCAATTAGCAATATTTGGCAACATTAAAAAAAAGTTATATATCAATTTGAAAGTTTCTTCAATAAAAGACCAACTTGAAAATATAAATGACTTATGATATCTAAATTTTTCTCATATAAACAATTAGAGAAGACATGAGACACTCAATGAATGTTTCAACAATATATTGAAGAAAAAAAAGTGATTTGTAACATAAACTATTGAATAATTACATCTTTTTAAACATTACAAAAACTATGATGGACAGTTCTGGAAACTGGTGGGTACATACTTCTTATACTTTGTCTCCTACCTAAACATCAAATAGAACAACATTGTATTTCAAATACTGTGACATTTGTTGTCAGTCTATATCTTTAAAGCTAGAACCACAATGTAATCATTCAAGAAGCAAGCATATTCTAGGTATTATTCATTGTTGCTTTTAGCCCAGTATAACACTAAAGAAAAAGCATTAAAAAAAAGTTTTGAGATAGCTACAGAACTTACTTATCATTAAATGTGAAGGATGTATTTATGGCATTGTATTTAAATAATGTTATAAATGATAATACATCAATAAATTAGGGAATAATTACAAGCTAAAAGTTGGCGCTAAGCAATACCTTTAAAGTAATGGTTTCTTAGCATAAGTAATAACCTTGAAGGTTGTCTGCATGTAAAAGCTTTTTTTTTAAAACACAAACTGCTGTGTTGTAGACTACTAAAATGTACAAGTTGAGGCCAAGACTAACAAAAGTTTGGGAACAAAAACTGTAGTGTTTCTGAACAAATTACCCTGCATCCTTTAAGGAAATGTTAAAGGGCCATGTACAATAAATGACAATTAAATCCACCTGGAGATGAATGTCTGAATGTTTGTGCCCAAGATCTCATTGATGTCCTTCATCAGTTGGATCAACATATTGAAGTAGAAAAGACAAAATCAATTGTGACTGCTGCCCTCAAACCAAGTGATTGAAGATACAAGGCCCAGCATCATTCCTTCCTAAACATACCAATGTTCACAGTACATTCAGAATTGAAGCAACACATGCATGCTTGGAAGTTTAGGAAAATGTCAGCGTAGTTACACACTCTAGTCCTAGTCTACCAGGCTTAAGAAAACACATTTCTATTGTCTTCAGAAAGTTTCAGTACACAGTATACAGTTCCTGTTGAGTGCAGGACTATTGCTGAGCTGTGCTGACATGATCTGTAGGCAAATAGAAAATTAAAACTTTTGAATAAGTTAAGGGAATAACATCCCTCCCCCCCCCCCCCCCAACCCACTGAATACACTTTTATTGACAAGGAAAAAAAATGAATCTAAACTTATCAGAATATTTAATCTTTTTAATATAATTCAGATCACTAAAACATTCAAATGAAAATTTACTTTAAAAAATGATATATGTATTTATGAGAGAAAGTGTATGTGTGTGTGTGTGAATAAAACTATGAATAACATCAGAGGTAATAACTTAAAACTATACTTCAGTAATCAGTAAAAAAAAAAAAAAACATAACAAACGCTTTAGGATTCAGACATTAATATTGGCTACAATTCCTTTTTATTTTTAATATTTTTCTCTAATTCAGCTCTGATAAGTTTTGATATCTTTAATAGGTAACTAGATTTTAAGCATAATGGCCATTTACACCCATAAGAAATTCTGGAAGAAAAACAAAAACAAAAAAAAAACAACATAGATATAACACTAAATAGGCAGACAATGTGAATGTCAATTGGCAGACAATGTGAATGTCAATAGGCATACAATGTGAATGTCAATAGGCATACAATGTGAATGTCAATAGGCATACAATGTGAATGTCAATAGGCAGACAATATGAATGTCAATAGGCAGACAATGTGAATGTCAATAGGCAGACAATGTGAATGCCAATAGGCAGACAACGTAAATGTCAATAGACAGACAATGTGAATGTCAATAGGCAGACAATGTGAATGTCAATAGACAGACAACGTGAATGTCAACAGGCAGACAATGTGAATGTCAATAGGCAGACAACGTAAATGTCATTAGACAGACAATGTGAATGTCAATAGCGAAGTGAAAGCAGAATTGCAGTGAAAAAGAACTGAAAAAAAAAAAAAAGAAGACACTTTTTTGAGACAGCAATAAAGGTGCAGAATATTAACTGTCAAACTCAGGGGCATGTTTTGATAGATAAGATTAATGTGTGCTAATCTTGAGTGGTCAAACCACTGCATGGCATTCTGTAGTTTGACAGAACAGAGTACTGTACATTATTACATGAAAAAAATAGTCTACCTGTCCAGTCACAAGACTAAATCACGCAACTGTAACATTCAACAAAGAATTTATCAATTAGAACAATCTTACCTCTTTTTTTTTTACAACTGGTTATATGATGGACATGGAGTTAGTTGACTAGCAGGCTGTCCCTCTGGGTTATAGGAAGGTATATCACCTGCAGGTCCAGTAACTGATGCGATCATCTAAAATAAATATATATATTGTATTAAACCTGGTGGTGATACAGATGGGGGGTAGTAGTATGCGTGTGGTCAGCCGACACAAATCGCCCCAGGCCAGCGCTAGATGAGCTGTCAGTCGTGACAAGCCAAGATGGTCAACTGTGATGACTGGCAAAGTTTGTAGAAACATCTAGAGTGAATAGAGCTCTGGAGCGTCATGAGGGATGTAGTCATGTGATTAACCAGAAGGGTTGAGCGATGTTCTGTCCGGTTCTAGAAGGCCAGTAGGGACCCTTTATAAGAGCGAGTGTGTAAGAGTCAAGTCGCTTCACGCTACCTTGCAATGTGACCAGTACGAGGCGAAGTCAGAACCAGCACGGTGTGTGAAGTCAGTCCGGAATAGAGGCAATGTTTTCACACAGTCAGTGTTATGTTGTTGCCAATGGTACAGTTTTAGCTGTGATGTATTTGACATTAAATTGTTACATTACTTTGGAGCCCTGAGTTGTCAAGTTCTTTAAGTTGGTGGTGTCGTGTGGTGCAGTTTGCAGAGAGCTTGGATAGTGAGATTCGTTACAATATATATGTACTCATCATCATTGTATATATTATACATATATATATAGATAGATCCACATTAAGGGGAGGTTTCACCTTGGATACATCAATTTTCTTATATTTTTTTACATTTTTCAAATATGGTTTAAATTGATTATTAATTCATTTCTCTAACCTTTTTCATTCTTTTTATTTATATGAGAAGTTTTTCACCTGAAAGGCTAGATTCCCATTTTAGTAACACTATAACTAGCTGCAATATGAATCTAGACCTAGTGGTGATGCTAATACCAGTACTAGATCTACTACCATTAAGGAGTGTTGATGACACAGCTAGATCTAATGAAAGACAATCGTGAGAGTGATGTTGTTGGTGAAACAGCAGTACATGTTTCTGCATCTAGTTCAAAACTAGAACTAAGGAGAGAAGACCCACAGAAAGTTCTAATTTAGAAGGATATTGATTTGTTGACATTCGATTTCCTTGATATAACTATTACTATTATCATGTCGTGTATTCTCATCAATTATAAAATCAGGATCAAGATCATATGTAAAGACAATATCCCCATAAATTCCAACTACAACTTAAAAGAAGCTTATAAGCTTTATAAAAACAACTAAAAAAACACTTGACTATGACTATTACTATCCTGTAAGTTAGAAATTGTTTTTCACAACAAAAAGTAATGCAAAAGTAATATCACTTCATGACACCTATTTATAGAGCCAGTCTATGAACCCAATGAAAATATTTGTAAAATGTTTGACATGTTTCAGATGTTCCTTCAGAATTGAAGATAACCTACTTCCTAGTCCAAACCTCATGCAGAATGGTGGAGGATGGCAGCAGAAGAAAAACCAGAGCTGATAATCTTTCTGGCTAAGATAATCCCCCTTGATTTTTCATTGAGGTTTACTTCTGAAATCTTAGTAAAACAAGGCAACTAGAGTTTGGATCAAAATTGAATCCTCTCCCATATCAGCTCAAAGATAACAGCTTTGTGACATTTAAATTCAGGAATTAGTTAAGATAAATGCTACTTAGAAGTATTTTATAGACCATGAATAACTTATCCCCACAGACACCCCAAGTGATAACAACCAATAAAAAATTATACTCCTTTATAGCCTACCTGAAAGTGTCTCGTGCTAGGATCCCAGTGGTAATATGGATAAGAAGGCGCCCAGGACATATTACCTTCAGTATGTGCATCATCATTTTCATCTCTGATTTCTACACGGCCAAAGACACTCTCTTCATATGTTGGAGGAGCTAATATAAAGTGATGCATACAGTGAATCATAATGAATTCAACTATTTCTCATATGAATAGTCATTGATTTTAAAGCCAAAAAATGTAAATAAAAAATATTAATAAAAAAATTACCAGAAATTATAAATTAAAACTTAATATAACTAAAAACTAATCTTAAAAAATGTGTATGATCACATATTCTTAGTTGAAATTGTTTAACTACTACATCTTGACTTTGACTACACTGTTTGCAGGTCATCTGTTTCAATATTTTGCATGTTTGCACCAAGTTAAGGTATGATTTAATAATAAAGTAAGCTAAATCATTCAAAAGTATTTTATTTTAAAATTGTGGGTTTTACACAATTCAACCAAAATTAAAAATAACATGACATCTTAAATAAACAAATACATGAAATATAATGAGTACCAATATTCAGAATCAAGTCAAACATTTCAAACTGTAATAATTAGAGAGTAGTTTAGGTCTAATGATTCAATCGCAAAAGGAACAAGTTTTAGTCTTTACTTTCTACTTGGCAACATATCTTCTTTTGATGGTCAAAAGATAAACATTAAAACGGGCATTTTTTAAATAATCTTTTCAGCTTTCTACAGGATGTTCATTCTTTTTAGTGGCTTTTAAGAGTTAGGATAATAAAAAAAAAAAAAAAAAAAAAAAGCAGAGATGCTGAAACCTTCAAAATACTGAAGATGGTTGCCTGGTAAAGGTTGCCTGGTAAAGCTATCATTTGTAAATATTTTTTTTTTGCAATAAAGCTGTAATTTGTTATTTTATATCTGACAATGAGGTTAAGAAAATAAATAAATTAATTAAATTAAAATAATTTAAAAAAATGGACAAAGGATGTTTCAATGTTATTTTGTGATTGATAAATTTGTCTTTCCTTTTCTTAAAATGAAATGTTTTTGAATTATTTTGTGAGATGAACTAATGTAAAACTGAGTTCCTTTTATTATTTGTTATATTGATTTTTTTGGTTATCATATGCAGTGTGAGTCTAAATGTAGACCTTTATTTTTTAAATTCCAACTATTATTGAAGCTATAAAATGCAACAGTTATTGGAAAATGAAATCTAAATAAGAACAGATACCAAAACTGCTTCAATACAATATTGATCAATGGATAAAGTTACATAAAAAGTAATTACAAGCACTTACGTTCTTGATAAGGGGGTGGAGCTAAATCCATGGGAGGCGCTGACGGGGACACAGGGAAGACCTCATTGAAAGAGGGTGGATGGGCCAATGGGCTCTGTAAAGGTATGGTGCCAATGACGATATCTTTTTCAATCTGAAGAGAGGACCACCTAACAAGAGGCTGCATCTGCACAAATCAAAATTGTTTCAAATATACTTTTGTAAAAAAATTAGCAAAGACTGAAGTAAATTTTAAAAAATTTATTTTACACTCTCAAATTCCAAATTATTATGTAAAGGTCTGCTTAGGAAAGAGCTGCTGTAAAATTATTGTTATGTCATCTGCTTGTTACTTTTAGATCTTAAAGCGTACTTTTTTATTTTAAAATGAATATTACATATTGTATTCACTACATATAGCAATTTTTAAAACAAAGTTAACTAAAACAAGGTTACAAAGACAGTTTGTGTGGAAACACAAACTCAAAATCGGCCCCCGAAGTGGTCCAACCTGGCAGGAAAAAAGGCAGGTTTCAATATTTTCAGATGAATATCATATTAAATTCTATCAGAAGTGGTCTACCCAGGCAGGTAAAAAGCCAGGTTTCAATATTTTCAGAAAGAATATTATAATGAAATTCTATCAAAGGCAAATGACAGAGAAGAATGGACAAAGATAGTTGACAGATCCTGTGTGGTGCCCCAAAAGTCCAGAAGACCAAGGCATAGGTGAAAGTGAATGTGAAGTTAGATGTAAACCTGGCCTAACTGATGTCTTATAATGAGTATCTAATTGATCTAATTGTTTTGTAAAGGGTAAATCTCTTATTCAAAGCCTCAAGAAAAGACATTTCCGTAAAAAAAAAAAAATCCTTTAGTTTTGTGTTCCATAGTCCTGTGTATGCTCTGCAGTTCACACGATAATATGAAAAACTACTTATTAATTGTTGTTTTAAATTATGTCCAACTTATTTGCATAGTAAATAGATTTTTTCTCTTTAAAAAAAAAAGTTAATATTTAGTATGACAGAACTTACATAACCTAGCAATACAATTGTAAGAAATAATATTTTTTATCAACAATCTAAAACCATTTGCATAAATGTGTTAAAAAAATGGTAAATGGACATCTCCCTTACTAAAAAGCCTCCAGTGTTTGTTACTATTAATAGAGAATAGTTGTAAAAATGGTGTATTTTTATGAAAAAACTGTTTGCATAAGTAATTTAAAAAATCAGATTTTTCACTTTCAGAAAAGAAAAAATAGCCATTGCATCAGAACTTTGAATGATCTAAAATATCATGATGTCCAAATTTCATTTTCTTTTCTAGTCTCTGAGATCTAAACGGGACGGACAAACAGACAGGCCACACAAAACTAATAGTGCCTTTTCCTCTTTCGGGGGGCGCTAAAAATGTTACACAGTCATTACTTAAAAACTGTATATTTTATCAAAAATTCTATTTAACCATTGCTTTCATCTTGTTCAAAATAGGTACAAAGGTTATTTAAGGTCTTTCAAAAAGTACTTTGTTTTAAAATTAAGTGTGAATTTTTTATAAACAAACATATGAACTATTTTATAACAGTTAGCTACAAACTTAATTTGTATACATTGCATAACATTGTAAATATGAGTTCAGAAAGATCAGTTTCATATTTAAAATATGTTTTAAGTTGAAACAACTTTTTTTCTAAAAGCAAGTTTAAGTTTTTTAATTTAAGTATGTATAGTGTATTGTCATTTGCATAAAACCATTTTTAAAAAGTGAAAATAATTGCATAATGATTGATAAAAAGTCACTGTTGTCAATGAGTTTACATGTTAGTTTGTGTGTTACATAATGGCAATTAATCACTGACCCCCTAAGGTCACATGATTTTGTGAAATGCAAAATCATTTGTCAAAATTTTGTGTAACACATAATCCCTAGTCATATAATTTTTTTATACAAGTTTTGGATGTTCCTTTAGAATTATAGACCATTATATCCTAGCTTAAACCTCCTACAGGAGAGTGAAAGATGGTTGCAAGTGGGGTTTTAACCAAGGACCTTTTAGACGACAGTTCAGAGTACATATCACAAACAGCCATTTTAAAAAGCAAAGCTGTCTTTTCAAGATTGTAATATTTTTAGGAAGCAAAACAAGCAAGTAAACAGAATTTAAAATTTTGTTTTAAGTAAATTTAAAAAAAACTCACATGAACAGAGTAGGAAATTTCAATGATGCCGCATCCATCCAGACGTGACGGGGGAAGTGCAGGTATACAGACTGACCTGCTTATATGACCTTCCGAGTGTTTTTTGATGTGGTAGGGACCACTAAAGAGAGGATAGTTGTCGATTTTAACATGGAACTTAGGATGACCAGAGGAAAATATACTGTCAGAATATCCAGTGTATTTGACCACCTGGAAACATAAGATCATTTAATTTATGAGACAAAGACATCAACTAATTCAAATAAATACTAAACATTAAAAGAATACAAAAACCTGTCCCTGTTCATCTCATAGCATTAGGAGTTTAAGAATTGTTTGATGTAATATAATCCCAAGAACACTTCATTCACAAGTCCACACAGCTGCTTGATCACTTGACTAATAGTGGATAAAAGAGTTTTAAAATCTTTCTGTTCTAGCCTTAATGGAGAGGAGCCAACCACTTCATCCAGATTTGATGTAACTGTGGTTTAAAGGGTGCTAATTGTCTTAAAGGATTTTATTTGTTGTGGAAAGGCCTCTTTCATGAAAAAGTTCTTCAAGAGATAATAATAATAATAGAAGTATCTTTATTATCCATGAGGAAATTGGTCTTACAATTTGTGCATTACACATGACAAAACATTATAACTATAGCAAAGGAAATGTTTGTTCATACCAGTTTCATTTAAAAAATTATAAGTGAAACTTTTAATTAACATCAAATAGTTGGATTGTATTTAATAATTTTATTGCCAGGGGATAAAAGAGGAGTTTTTGTGTCCGTTTTTGTTAGCAGTGTCTTGTATTTTCTCTGTGATGTTCAAATATTTACATTGTGACTTCAAGAGGTTTTCTTTATCCTTAAAATCTTTTTAGATTTCTTAAGAATGTTTTTCTTGAATAGTAGTTCAAATCATGATTATTTGTTGCCAGTGACCTTAAAAGCTGCATTTAGGATTTAATAAGGTTAATTTTTATTTTTAATGTTCCGATTGTCATACCAGGCAGTGATGTTCAAACGTAAAATACAGCAGATGTTAGCATGGTAAAATCATTGGCAAAGTTTTTTGCTAATACTAAATAAGGACATTTTTTTTTGAAATCTAAATCTTTGTTGCCCTTGTTTGTCCATTGCAATAGCGTCACAACTATCTATTTAGTTGTATAGTAAAATTGTAGACTATCTAATAGCGCCACTTTCATCAATAGGCAATGACATCATTTGCATTATTTTAATTGTGTGTACTAATTGCTTTCCCCTTGCGCTTTGTCATAATTTTTCATATGACGTCAAAACTTTTCTTCGTGGTCGTCGAAACTTTTCTTCTTGGTCGTTTGGTACATTCACTACATCTTGCGCTGTAGAGCCAAGCTATATCTTTTGAGATCTTAAATTTTCCTTGTGCTTATGTTAAAGGACAGCCTTAGCATTTGCCTTGGTATATATTCTTGAAGGATTATTTGACCCCTGTTTAGACATGATTTAAATGATTGGTCAGTAACTGTTTATCAGTTAGTCACATGACACTTTCATAAACGAATGTGTAAAAATTTGATCAGCTGTGTTACAGAACTATAACTTAAGACAGGGAAAAATTATATTACAATCCAGACCCATACTGCTTAAAGTAGTCTGTTTATAAATGTCACCTGTTTAAGATCCACTTCTAGTCCAGTGACATCATTGTCTGTATTGTTTATGATGTCCACTGTATAGTTGAGTGGCTCCCCAGGCACAAAACCTGTTTTGTTCAATGTCATCTGAGCCTGAATGTTTCCAGATGAACAACAGCAGCCCTCTATCACTTCTTCTTGTTCTCCCCAGACAGGCATCTAGATTCAGAACAATTAGAAAACATGAATTCATTTTGTTTGTATGTGTGTGCATAAATAAAGTTTCAAACCATAATCCAGCTAACAATAATGTATAAGTCTTGAGTTGAAAACAAGAAGAAAACTTAAGTTTTAAGCCATAAAAGAAAATTATTTTTTTTTAAATCGCCACAGATTACAGATGACATTAAAAGATCAGAGATTCATTCTTTGCTGACTTCAGCATGGTGCAAATAATGAAAGAAAACAGTCTTATGTGAGCTACAGCAGTACACTGCACATGGTTAGGAAGGCTTGTCAACATCCATCCATCCATCCCAGTGGCGCTACAGCCCATGGAGGGCTCTGGCCGGCTTAAACACATCCCTCCATTCAGATATCTCCTGGGCCTTTCGTTTCCAAACCCTAACCCCATCATCATTGATCCATTGCATTGAGGGTCTGCCTTTGGGTCGCCTGGCTTTTGGCTTTTGCCTGTATACAATTTTCGCTCCTCTGTTCTCTGACATTCTTTCAAGGTGACCTGCCTAAGGTAGTCTGTTTTTTTTAAATTTCTGTCACTATTGGTGGGTCTTCATACAATTGATACATTTCATGAAGGCTCTTCTCAAATCCATGTGGATATTGCACCATATCATGGAGTCTCACTCATGGTTAATAGTAGAGTAGAGTAGGTACACCATGAAGATTTAACCCATTGTGCACAGCTTATAGCCTTCTTTTAATATGGGGAACAAAATAAGGCTACTCCCCTCACTAAAGCAGTGGAACTGAGGCTCAAACAAAATGGAACCTGAAACAGACTTGAAAAAAAAATAAATCATTCAGTAGATGGGGCTCCTCAGACAGAGTGTTGAAAATCCAATCTTTAATTCCCTTCCACTAAAAAAAGTTGTTTTTTTCTATAAAAGGATTGTCAATAAAAAAACAGAGGGTGTGATTTGAATGGGAAAAAAGAGAGGCAAGAAGAATCAGCTAACAAGAGACTTCTTCTTCTTCTTCTAGTCAGCTTTATTGCTGCTGAGCTGTGAGCTCTTTTGCAGACTGTGCCAAGGAAAAAAAGTGTGCTGTTTTCTTCAGTTGTTCAGCACTGCCGTAGAGGGTGTTGGTTATGTTGGGCTGTAGTGGAAGTAGGGTGGATTAGGGAGGGGCATTCAAAGAGGATATAACAAGAGACAATTTTAATCATATCATTCATAATTATAAGTAAATAATGTTAAAAAGGAAAACAGTTTGCCATCAATATTTTTTCCTTTTTTTTCTCAGCAGACTGAATGTAACAAAGACATCAAATTAGACAAAATTCATTAACTTACTGAAGCTGTAGGCTCAGCATTCAGATCTAAATGGTGAATAACAGTAAAAGCTCTTTTTGTGTGCTCATCAAATTTCCAGGGACGGTTGATCGTTGCCTTGCAAAAGTATCGGACGTAACCTCTGCGTCCCTCATAAGATGAAGGCAATGTCGGTGATAAATGAAGAACAAATGGATATGCGTGCAGGCCAGATGGATGTTCAATACTGTTCTGACCTGAAATATTACAATATGTTATCTGAAATGTTTTGCTATTATATAAATAAATAAACAAGCAAAAAAATATAACAATTGATTTATGTACATATAAAATGCCCTTTAGAAAAACTGAAGTCTTTTTTTTTCACATTAACATAATTTTCAGTTTCTAAGCTTTGCCTAAGAACAAGGCAAAGTTCTGATTTTAAAAACCATAACTAAAGTACATAAAGCATTTACATTTGTGTTTGATGTCTTCAATATCAAGCACAGTAAATATACAGAAAAATTAAAAAGCTGCAATCACCATCTAGAGGCTCAAACAAGACACCGGCCCCAAAAACTCATTAGAAGAAAAACTATATTGTGAGTTGCCTGATTTGAAAACTACTGCAAAGTTCATCGCAGATACTGGACTGAACTCTTCAACAAAATAATGTGAACACGAAAGAATAAGAAGACTGAAAAACTAAATATTTAGATTGTGTGGTTGTTAAAGAAATGCTAAAAATGTTCTTAAATCTTACACATACCATTTCAATTAGTATAATTCAGAAACAGATTTCTGCATTCAAATCAGTCTATGCAACTCAAAATCTTTTTTTTTTGCATGTGAGTGTAAAGACTATTGAAACTATAATATTACAAAATTCATTTCTATTATCAAGGAGAGTAAAAGATAATTGAGTTGTAGATAGAAAAAAAGGGGCAATAAAAATGTAACATCCAGATATGTTCTGATTATTTGTCTCTTTTGCTCTCCCATCTGTTCAACCAAAACAGGGTTGATTTTTTTTATGAATATATTTAAGAAGTGAATGTAAAAAAAAACCTGTTCCAAACAGTACGACTGTATGATTGATATAGTTCTCCCCAGCTCGATAGTCTGTTTTGCTTCGTCCTTGTTTGACCTCCCAATGAGATTTGGCACGACCTTCAAAGTAAAGCTGTAGACCTTTATTAAAAAAATTCAAAAGAAAATAAATATACAAGTTTTAAAAACCACATGTTGCAATAATAAGTACTGCAGGATGCAGTGAAATAGAGGCTAACAATAAATGAATAAAAAATAACTACTATCAAAATAAAGTCATCATCACCAATTTCCATTTGAAAGAGGGCTTGGGAGGTTCAAATCCTCTGTTGCAAAAGCCCTGATCAGCAATCCGCTGTTATGCATAGTGTATATAAGTCACATACAGGCAGAGAATTAGTGGTTTCCCAGACCTCTCAAGATGGAGATCAGTAAGGCTAGGGCAGTCCTGCACTGTTATAGCTTGCTCAGGTCTTGGCAGCCTCCAATGCAGGGAGAAGCAGTCAGAGCAACTCATGTGCTCCCAGACTCTGCTGGCTTTTTGGGACTTGTCCCAGCAATCATCAGCACAAATCAGGAAACATTTTCAAAGTAAAATATAAAATTTCTTCTACTAGATTCATAGCACCAAGAGTTGAGTGACAAGAACATCAAAAACCACATTAATCTTCAGACTTTGTAATAAATTACAGAAATTAGTGAACAATGGGACTTCCTTACTCTAGAAATTCCCATGGCAACAAAAACATTTGAAAATCAAAATCCTTGCATTACAATCAACATCCAATTGTCAAGATCTAGAAGTCATTTATATGGCTAAAGTAAAGTTGTCATATTTCCAAGTCTATTAAGTAAACCAATAAACCTTATAGTAGGAATATTAGAAATGTCCATGTAAAACCTATATACAGTTTTATTTTTAAAGATTATTCTTAAAATACATTTGTTAGAGAAAAATTGTGATTCATATATATTTATATCTCAGATGATAGTACATGAGTGGATTGTGCAAACACCTTTATTATTGAACAGGACCTGTTTTTGGTGTATGTGTTTTGCATCACATGTAGAGGATTTAGTGTGTCAAGCATTTCATGTGCAAAGCTCTGTCATTATGTTTTCAGCTCTGTATTAAAACGACTTACTAAGATCAACATTGTTTTGTTTTATGTGGCATGTGGTTATGTCAATAGCATTAGATACAACATAAAAACAAAAGCAAAAGATATAAAATATAATACACAAATAACAAAAATGTTCACTTACATCTCATTTTCATTGGTTTCGTTAACTTGATAATAACATTTCCACTAACATTCTCTCCTGCACTGAACACACCCCTTGGATTATCAAAACGGATTTCAAACTCATCTAACTTCATGGCAGGTCTTGAGCCACATGCCGTTTACAACTTAAAAACATAGATTTGAAACAAACTATTAAAGTTTAACAATTATTAAGAGTTAAAAAAACAAACTAAAATAAAAACTACTCAATTTGTTCGTGGTAAAACCTGCTGCTCAAAATACTTAGGCGTTATAATAAATGAGAAAAATTATCATGGAATCCCCATAAATATTCTATATAATATCAATGAAGCAATTGGGAAATAAAAGTATGAATTTATTGAAAGAATTTTTTTACAAAATCCAACAAGAACATAAACAAAATGTTAATTTAAATTACAACCTTGGTTAAACCAATTATATTAGAATTATATGTGTCCTGTAAGGAATCCCTCAACTCAATAAAATATGAGAGAAATCTAATAGAGAAGTTTAATTCCAAATGAAACTCTCCTTTAACAAAAGTAACAACATTAATATGTCTGATATAAAATGTAAGGAGTGCAAATGTATGTATGTATCTATGTATGTCCTGCATAGAAATCAAAACCGTTTGACCATCTTGATAAAACTTGGCATAAATGTTCCTTAGACTTATATCATGGCAGAGACCCCATCCTTAATATTCCTCCCACAACCAGAAGTCCCTAAAATATAAATATATAACTAAATTTTTTTCTATTAAGGAACAAAACTTTTAACAAACCAAGTAAACCCATTTTCACAGTATTTTAAAGGGAAACTCCGATGGTTTTGACAATTTTTGATATAATATGTGTTTTGATTTATAGATAATGAATATATTATTCTTTTTTTTTTAATTTGCAAGAATAACTTAGTAATTGATGTTTTTGTGACATAATTTTTCTGCGCATCCAAAACGGTCAGATTTTCACTGAATTTCTGTGTGACGTCACGAGTGTGCACTCAAATCCTATAGATAAGGAGGCGAAAAAAAAAATTATCTTTGATAAAAATTTTTTTCGTAATACATCATTAAAATACTTAAAAAGAAATTTCTAATGGTGTATAAATTATGACTGTATGTTTGACAGTTATGATTTTTTTGTACCATTTGACCTAACATTGGTTGACATGGAAAAAGTGATGAGAGAGCTTGTCGCTGGCTCAGCCGGCGAGACACACCCCAAGGTCAAAAGTTAAAAAGTTGGAATTGAGTTTCATAGACGATAGATCTACTTATTAAATAAGAAATTTAATAGTAGATCTGTATTTGTAGTAAATTTCTAGCTCACAAATCGGATTTCATTTATATTTATGAACTTCAGTTGTTTAAAATGTCTCAGTAGTATCATTAATTGAATTCTTTGGCCTGGAAATCCAATGTATTGTTGGTACTGCACCTGGTATTAACTTCAATTTTTTTCAAATCCCATTTCCACAGCAATGAAGTTGCTGAAACAGCTTCTCTCAAAATGGTTTGAGCATAAAAAAGGAATCAGCTAATGCCTTTGTAAAATATTTGCTCTTCAGGCGAATAAATTTTTCCCATTTTCCCTTTAAAACTTCATCTCTTGGAAACAAATGAAAAGAGACACTAATTTCTGTATTTGCATACTTGCTGATTTTATCTTTGTGATTGGAACTACTGCAACAAGCTGAAGAACAGTGTTTTATTTTCTTCAAGTAGAAATAGAGGTTTAGATATAGAACATTATTTATAAACAATGACCGATTATAAATCAACATCGACACTAGATCTAGCTGTGAAGCGTAACAATAAATGCGATCCGATAGATCTAGATCTAGAGAGAGTATCGGTTATATAGGTCTAGATCTAAATTTAGCCAACGCAGTTGTGACGTCACGTCTTTTAAAACTATAAACATCTCGCAGAACCCCGTTTTTTTTTAGATGTGAAGAATTTTCTGTCGAATTTATTAAATATAAAATTTTCTGAGCATTTAAATAAAAAATGATATAATGTTTACTATTACAACTTTTTACGCAGAATTTAAATATGTCAATAACTAAAATTTGAAAAACTATCGTAGTTTCCCTTTAATATCAATGTCACGTACACAGTATCTATTTTTAGCTCGTCAAGTACCTCGGGTTTTTTCTCACGTGGAGATATGTTAATTAGTGTAACTTGGGCTGCATTTATTGGTTGGCACTGCAATGAGCTGCCTGGGAGACGTGACGTAGCTGGAGCCCGGGAAAAGTTCTGGTTTTTTAGTCAGTCATTGTATGGAACTTGGAAGTGAAACATCTCCTAAAGCTTTGTATTAGAACTCAGTTATATCATTGTGTAGATCTATCATTTTATTCAAGTACGTTTAACCATTGTAATTATTTGTGAATAGCTTTTTCAAGTTCTGAATTAAAGTAATTGTTTTATATGAAGAGAAGTTCCTTCATTGAATATAATAACATACTTAGATCGACTTAGCGAATGACAACTTCTAGATGATCAACTGGCAACATTTTGAATGATCGTATTATCAACTAGATCTAGCTACTTCTATACGATCATCTTATTAAAAGAACATTTCAAGATCCTCGGCAATCACGATCATCGTTAGTGTGATATAGGTCAAGATAATCTTCAATGTGACATCTATCATTGCATCTTCATAGATCTTGACATCTGACATTCATATTAATTGATGATTGTGATATCTGGCACCTCCGACCTTCGATAAAGATCATCAAAAGATCATCAAAAAAAAATTTTTTTTTTATAAGGTCTAAGGAAAAATTTTCAAAACTTCGTCAATTACAAAACTTCGATTTTCTTCAACTTGAGAATAGTTCTACTGTGTTCAAAGGTCAGTTTGGTTATCGATATCTTATCTTATCATAGATATAGATCTACAATCGAGTTTTCACTATAACTCTCGAGATCTAATATTATTATTTTGTATTGGCATTGGCAATAAGACCAATATCATTTAACTGGCACGATACATAAGCCCAGTAATATTTAGCTGGCATAACATAAGCCCAGTATTATTTAACTGACACAGTAGATAAGCCCAGTATCATTTAACTGGCATTAGTATTATAGATAAGCCCAGTAGCAATTACCTGGCACTATAATCTATCAAGTAGACATTTCTACTATTTGATAT
The DNA here is from genome assembly GCA_036873155.1 of Biomphalaria sudanica. Classification (NCBI taxonomy): domain Eukaryota; kingdom Metazoa; phylum Mollusca; class Gastropoda; family Planorbidae; genus Biomphalaria; species Biomphalaria sudanica. Next base: position 1,300,812 of record JAZGLO010002645.1, on the reverse strand, counting down.
CAAGTCAATCGTACACAACGACGACTTTAATACGACAAGTTCTACTAGATCTACAATCTCAAGAGAGAGAAAGTTCATAGCCTTGCACGGCTCAGCAATATTTCATTAACCTGATACGGTTGAATAAATCTACACTTCCTACAACGACTCCAGTAGTAGACATAATCCTACTGTTCAAGATTATTAACCTGTGACGGCATAACTAACATTATTACATTCAAAAAGTACTATATTAATATTCAAGTTCATATATTATAAAACACAAGAACTATACAATGGATTCAAAGCCTAGAGATAGAACACAAAGAATGTCAGAATATCTTGACAAAGGAAAAATATTGAAATTACTGCCACATGAATTAATGGCCTGGGCAAAAGAGCAAACAGATATAGACAAAGAAAAAGAAGCAAAGCTACATCAAGAAGATAAAGAAGCTAAAGAAAAACAAAGAGAACATGAAGCAAAGCTACGTCAAGAAGATAAAGAAGTTGAAGAAAAACGAAGACAAGAAGAAGAAAAACGATGACAAGAAGAAGAAAAACGTGAAGAAAGACAAAGAGAATATGAGACGAAGAAACGGCAAGAAGATAAAGAAGCTGCTGAAAGACAAAGAGAACATGAAAGAGCACAAATGGAATTTGAAAAATTGAAAATGCAACATGAAGAAAAGAAACTAAAGTCAGACTCAAAATCAACAGAAGCCAACACTAATCAAGCAAGTTCCAATGTCTTTGATCGATATAAACTCATGTCAAAGATTCATTCATACAATGAGTCTACAGACAACATGGACTCATACCTTACTAGATTCGAGGAATTAGCAACAACGTCTTGTTTACCAGAAGACCAGTGGTCAAGTTCCCTCCTTAGTTTACTGACAGGAAAAGCAGTTGACATTTGTTCGCAGTTGTCGGTCAACGAGCGCAGTGATTATCATGATATCAAGGAAGCTTTATTACGCCAATACGGTGCAACGTCAGACAACTATAGAAAGAAATTCTATAGCTCAAGACCAAAACAAGATGATGATCCTCAAATTTCCGTTTCCAACATGACCATGTGGTTCGACAGATGGATATCTCTTGCTAAAGTGGAAAACACTTATCAAGCTATCAGACAACATATTATCATCGACAATATCACGCATGCTCATTCAGAAGACATCCAATCTTATATAATTGAAAGAAGTTCTTCTGATATACCAACGTTAACCAAAATCATCAGACAATATAAAGCAGCTTATCCAAACCAACCAGTCAAACCAGCAGCAGATGAAAACTTTGTCTGTTTTTCAGAAGACAAACGAAATTCACAGTATACAAAATATGACAAAATAATTTGCAATAGATGCAACAACATAGGACATTTTGCTTCTCAATGCCGCACCAGGATTACTGAATGTTCATATTGTCATATGAAAGGTCATCAAGCCCATGAATGCAGAAGAAAGCAGTTCAGCACCAGCAATCCACACCATGGCAAACAAGCTACAAGAAATCAAAAATATACTGAAAGACCTTGTTACAGAAGCCACTCTCAAGACTCTAGACCACGACATGTATATAAGAAGAACTTTTCTAACAGAAATGATAGAGATGAACATTCAACCATGACTGTCATAGCGAAAACAAATGGTCTTAAATTCTATCCAGGTTGGGTAGGAAATCAAAAAGTACAGGTGCTACGTGACACCGGAAGCACATCTATATTAATCAAGAAACGTTTTGTCAAGTCAAACCAACTAACAGGCAAATCAGTTCAAGCCACAACATTCAATGGCAATGTCAGCAGTCTACAAGAAGCCATAATACACATTAAGACACCATTCTTTAGTGGTCCAACCGAAGCCTTGGTTGTCTGCGACTTACCAGTTGACTTAATCATCGGTAACATTGAAGGAGTCAGAGACTGCACACCACAAGAACTTTTAGAGTGGGCAAATAACATTGAACGAAATCAAGATTGTTATGCAGTAGTAACCAGATCAATGACCAAACCCAAAGAACAATTTTCATCTGAACGAGCAAGCCAAAATGAAACAATACCTAAGACTCAAGGACAGATCATTCAAAAGGAGACAGAACCAGTAATCAGAACATTACCTGAAAATGACGATGTACTGCCACAATTCCAACATGATGAATTCAAACATGAACAGAAGATCAATTCATCATTGCAAAGACTTTATAAGAAGGCGCAAGCAAACAAACAATCAAAATTCACAGATGAACCATATTTTCAGAATGGCATTCTTATGAAGAACAGTCACAATAAGAACGAAACAATACAACAAGTACTTGTACCTCAAAGATACAGAAGAGAGATATTGGCAACAGGACATAATCTTCCACATGCAGGTCATATGGGTGTTACCAGAACAAAGAAAAGAATCCTTCAAGAATTCTATTGGCCAAGCATCACCAAAGATGTCAAGAAATATGTCAGCTCTTGCCATGTTTGCCAAATGAAAGGTCCTAAAATCAACAGAATTCAGGCACCAATTCAAGCAATGGAACTGACAAACAAGCCTTTTCAAAAAGTGTCAGTCGATCTGGTAGGTCCTATGCCAGTAGCTTCAGACAGAAATCACAAGTACATCTTAACTCTGGTTGATACATGTAGCAGATGGCCTGAGGCAATTCCTTTGGTCAATATAGCAGCACTTGACATTACCAGAGCTTTGTCAGAAATATTTTCCAGAAAAGGTTTCCCAGAAGTCATCCTTTCTGATAGAGGCACACAATTCACAGCAGATATAACCAAAGCTTTTATGAACATGTACAAGGTCAAGATGAAGTTCACAACGCCTTACCACCCTCAAAGCAATGGTCTATGTGAACGATTTAATGGTACTCTGAAGAAAATCTTATCGAAAATCGCTCACGACAATCCTCAAAGCTGGGATGTACTCTTACCTGCGGCACTATTCGCTTATAGACAATGTCAACAAGAAACTAGAGGTTTCTCGCCTTTTGAGATGATATTTGGCGCCAACCCAAGAGGACCCATGTCAATACTCAAAGAATCACTCATACAACCAGATTCAAATTCACTAGAGTCCAAAACAGCATTCCAGCATGTCATAGACATCAGAAACTTTGTCATATCAGCATGTGAGCAAGCCAAAGAAGCCACAGATAAAGCTAACAGAAATACTCAAGCTAGAGTCAACAAAACCAGAAAACTCAGACAATTTGAACCAGGAGACAAAGTATGTTTATTGTTACCAGATAAGAACAACAAGCTATTTATCAAATGGCAAGGTCCATTCTCAGTACTCAAAAAAATCACAGATGTTGATTATGAAATTGACATTCATAACAAGAAGAAAATATATCATATCAACATGCTACAAAAGTACAATACTGAAACAGATGATGATACAAGTACAGAACAAACAGAAAGAGTTATGTCATGTTTGGCAGTCATACCTGAAGAAGAAGAAAATGATATGGATGATTGCAATGATTTCATAATGCCAGATACACCAACGAAGCAAACTGAATTTTGGCATGATATCAAAATTGATAAATTATCACCTCAGAGAAGACAAGAATTGACAAACATTCTCAAAGAACATTCAGAAATATTCACAGATGTTCCAGGAAAAACTTCTATTGTCGAACATGAAATCATACTGACAGATGCCAAGCCTACAAAATCAAGACCTTATCCTTTACCAATACACTACAGAGATTTCCATCAACAAGAAATTAATCAACTGTTAGAACAAGGCATCATAGAACATTCTAATTCACCATATGCTGCACCAATTGTACTTGTCAAACGTAAACAAGCATCAACTCCAAGAATGTGCGTCGACTTCAGACAATTAAACAAAATAACTCGCCTCGATTCATACCCCATGCCTAACCCTGAGGATCTTATGACACAATTTTCAGAGGCAAAATTTTTCACCAAACTAGATTTATCTAGAGGTTATTACCAGATTCCTATGAAGGAAGAATCAAAACCATTTACAGCCTTCACAACAGCTTTCGGACTATTTCAGTTCAACTACATGCCATTCGGATTGGTCAACGCCAGCAGCACCTTTAACAGAGCTATACATAGAATACTGAACCAACGAAAAGACACAGTATCTTACATAGATGACATTTGCATATTCCATAAAACATGGAATGAACACATGAAAGGATTACATGAAGTCTTCAACATAATACAACAATACGGCTTCACGATAAAACCCAGCAAGGTAGAATTAGCCATGACTGAAGTATCTTTCCTAGGTCATAGAGTTAGCTACAACTCACTTAGACCACAAGAAGATATCATCAAACGCATTTTAGACATCAAAGTTCCCACAACTAAGAAGCAAGTTAGAAGCATTCTGGGACTGTGTAATTTTTACAGAACATTTATTCCTAATTACACAGCACTCACATCAACATTGACCAACCTCACCAAGAAGGGTCAACCTATCAAGATTCCATGGTCTACGGAACTACATGCCACAATTAAGAATATCAAAGCAACTTTTTCCAGAGACAGTATACTCAAACTTCCAAACCGAGAAAAGCCTTTTCATCTCGCCACCGATGCATCTTCATCAGCCATTGGAGCATGTTTAATGCAGGATTACCAAGGGACTTTACATCCTGTATTTTTTATCAGCAGGAAACTCTCACAAGCCGAAACTAGATACTCCACTATTGAACGTGAATGTCTGGCCATTGTCTGGGCCATTTCCAAATTCACCAAATATTTATTGGGTGCACACTTCACACTACTGACAGACCATGCACCACTAGCTTTTCTGAACTCAAAGAAGATGGCAAACGGACGATTAACACTTTGGAGTCTACAACTCATGGACTACCAGTTTGATGTCAAGACAATACCAGGTCACCTGAATGTATTTGCTGACACTCTGTCCAGATGTATATAGTTAATTACTTAGTTTCGTCATTACATTTTCTCTTCACAGATATTTTATTATCAAATCAAGTTTGTAATATGTTTATCCAAAGTACCTTCTTTTTTGAAGTAAGGTCTGTATTATATAAGATAAGAAGATCTTTATCATAGTCTTATTTCATTTCGAATGTGACATCAACTGTACAGTAACTTGTTAATGTTTAAAGACATTATACATATTTTTTTATGAACCATGATCAAAAATGTGATTACATAATACAACTTACTATGTAACTACAAATATCTTGTAGCATCTCAACCATTTTTTATTTTTTGGATATGTACACATTTTCACATTAGTACCAACCAAATGAGTTATAATGTCATAATTATTTTTCATGTATTAATTTATACGCATTTCTATTACCATACAAATGCTTAAGAAAGCGGGGGGTAATATGTCACGTACACAGTATCTATTTTTAGCTCGTCAAGTACCTCAGGTTTTTTCTCACGTGGAGATATGTTAATTAGTGTAACTTGGGCTGCATTTATTGGTTGGCACTGCAATGAGCTGCCTGGGAGACGTGACGTAGCTGGAGCCCGGAAAAAGTTCTGGTTTTTTAGTCAGTCATTGTATGGAACTTGGAAGTGAAACATCTCCTAAAGCTTTGTATTAGAACTCAGTTATATCATTGTGTAGATCTATCATTTTATTCAAGTACGTTTAACCATTGTAATTATTTGTGAATAGCTTTTTCAAGTTCTGAATTAAAGTAATTGTTTTAGACGAAGAGAAGTTCCTTCATTGAATATAATAACATACTTAGATCGACTTAGCGAATGACAACTTCTAGATGATCAACTGGCAACATTTTGAATGATCGTATTATCAACTAGATCTAGCTACTTCTATACGATCATCTTATTAAAAGAACATTTCAAGATCCTCGGCAATCACGATCATCGTTAGTGTGATATAGGTCAAGATAATCTTCAATGTGACATCTATCATTGCATCTTCATAGATCTTGACATCTGACATTCATATTAATTGATGATTGTGATAATCAATATGTCAGCTAAACTGGTAAACCCATTTCAACGCTCTACTTTTATTTTTGTGGCAAAATAAAAAAAATGTTTTTAACGGAACATTCACCTTGTTTTACATAGTTCTAAATCCAATCCACTAGATAAACTTTAAAGTAAAGTAAAAGTTTAAAGACTTAAAAGTCTAGATCTAGCTATACAAACAATAATTCAACATCATTGAGTAGTCATCATATTCATGGTGACGATAGTGAGAGTTGTCAAGTTACTTAGGAGTTACTAGTCTCAGATTCAGACTCTCAAGACGACTTGAGATTTGGTGAGAGTTCAGAGAGTGAAATATCACTCTTACTAAGTCTTACAACTCTACTCTACTGTATCTCACTTTATTCTTAATCTTATCTAGATCTAAACTTAAATTTTCTGGATCGAATCTTTTAATAGATCTAAAACTTACAATAATTCAATTTCAGCTAATATACTTGTTACTGTAAATTAGCTTTCTATTAATATCATAAAATAAAGTTGGTCGCCATTGTTGATATTTTAATTTTAAAATGTGGATTTCCTCAAACATTGTGTAACGTAACAAACCATATCGCTGGTTGATGGATCACATTATCTTATCTTATTTTATAAAATACAGACGCTAAAATTACTTGAAAAAAAAAAAAGATGATTAGATCTACGTCCTACGCATGCTCCTAGCATTAGCAGCAAAATATTGTCTGCAACTTAATTGATAATTAAGATGAAAGCAAAATGGCTTAAGCTGTGAAATCATAATCGGAAACTAATATTGGATGTAGATATTTTCAGGGAGGGGGAGGGGGGTTTGTGACGAGTGCTACATTCTGCCACTACCTAGTAGGCCTATATATATATTTAGCATGAGCGTAGCCAGGATTTTTTTCGAAAAAGAGGGGGGGCTGGGGGGGGGATTTTTTTCTCTCTCCCCCCCACCCCCAGCAAATAAATAAATAAATACATATATATATATATAAACCTTCATATATATATATATCTACAAAGAGCAGGGTGCCAGGACATCCGCTCAGTTATCAGCAGCAGACGCCTTGGCTGGCTTGGCCACGTTCGTAGAATGCCAGTAGGTCGACTTCCACAGGACATCCTGTATGGCGATCTAGTAGAAGGCAGGAGAGCCGCTGGTCGCCCACTTTTACGTTATACGGATGTATGCAAACGCGACATGATGCTCTTCAAAATCGACACTGGCAACTGGGAAGAGGTGGCACTGGACAGATCCACATGGAGAGAGAGCATAAAGGAAGGGTCACGGATTGCAGCTGTCATACACAACAGAAGCAGAAAGAAGGGGGAATAACCGCGAAAGAAGGGTGAAAATGCAACAGCGCCTGGTGATTATATGTGCCCAACCTGCGATCGCAGCTGTGTATTAAGGATTGGCCTCTTTAGTCACACAAGAAGTTGCAAAGGGAAAAGGTCGTCTCTCGAGACGTAAAATGCCACACACACACACACACGCATATATATATATATATATATATATGTATATATATATATATATATATATATCATGGGCGTAGCCAGGATTTTTTCGGGGAGGGTTTGGGGGGGATTCCCCCCAGTCCCCCCCCCCCGAAGAAGAAAAAATATGTGTGTTTCTGTGTACATAATTAATCTTTATTACATTCTGACCCTTTCGGAAGACGTTTATTGTGCCCTAGAATAGGTTCTTCCAGGAATTAGTGGAAAACTTGTAGAGTCCGCCCTTGTTAAAAAGGGGGTCTGGGGGGAGCTCGCAGCGCTACTCCAGCGCGGGGCGAAGCTCCGCCGACGAGAATTATTTCTGGTATTGAAAGCCAACAAAATGCATATTCTGAGGTATCTACAGTGCATTATCTTGCTATTAAAAAGTTTTATTTCAAAAACCTAATGTGCTATTCTTACTGACTTAGACCCTCTCGCGCCGTTCGGCGCATTTTCCGGCAAGCTGTTTCCACAAAAATCTGTCAATGGCAATGTCTGAAGCCTCTTCCCACCTTCTCTGAGGATCTCAATGAAAGTGTGGCGCCAAGTTGTACTAGCATGTCATTGCAACTCTTATTATGCGTAATTCATTTTGTCGGAGAACATGTCCCGCAAAACCTCATGCGAGGCTCTGTCACAACCTTAATAAGGGTTCGACTCCCAGTTCGGCATTTGATTTCTTTGATTTAGACCCGATCTCTATAACTGACTCCTAAAATCTGTCTTAGCCATCTTTGTTGAGCCACATTTAGTGTTTTTCAATTTCGGCAGATGACTATTCATACTTTATTAATGGAGCCCAGTCACTGATAGAAATGTGTAACCTCTCTTGATTACGCTCTTGGAATTACATGCATGTATTTCGCTTTAGATTTAATATCGAAAAGGGAAGTTTTGTCGTCAAAATCATCTGTTGAGGGGTTTTAAACTAAAAAATCTCTGGCGTTTTTTTGTGTGTTTTTTTAAAATTCAAAACCCCATTTAGCTACGGTCAAAAAATTTGGTGACTATTGTTTGTTTTAAAATAATATTGAAGAGAGAGGTTTTCAACTCAAAACGCTCTGTAGGGGAATTTTAAACTCAAAACCACCTGAAGGGGTTTTAATTTTTTAAAAAGCCATCTTGAGGAGGGGGATTCATTTGCTTAGCTACGCTCAAAGAATTTTAGTGTAATTTACTTTTTTTATATTGAAGAGCTATTTTTCAGCTTCAAACCCCGCTGGCAGTGGGTTTTAAACTCAAAACCCCTTTGGCTGACTACGCTCATAGATTTTATAGCGTGTAATTTGCATTTTTTTTTATATTGAATAGGAACTTTTTAGCTTCAAACCCAAACTGGAAGGGGGGGGAGGTTAAACTCAAAACCACTTTGGTTCATAGAATTTTGAATGTGTAATTTGATTTTTTTATATTGAGAGGGGGTTTATCGTTGCTGATATGGTGCGCAAAGGTGCACGCGTTCAATATAATAAAGTATCATTCTCCGCCATGACACTAATGGTTGTTGTTTGTTTATTGCTGACTGTGAACCTAGATCTTAATTAACATGGTGGCAGCGGTGTATTAATGATCAGAGGTAATCATTAATCAGTATATAAAGATTTATTGTTTGCATTAATAAATAGGCAACAATTCAAGGCTACGCCGTGCAATGTCAGTTGTTAAGAGTAACAAAAAACTAAAACAAATTAATTCCACTTATCTTATTCATGGCAAACCAGTAACACAGACTAAAAACGCAAAATACCTAGGTGTCATAATAAATGAAAAACTGTCATGGAATCCACATATTGATGAAACTATTAAAAAATCCAACAAAGCATTAGGGTTTATTAAAAGAAATTTCTATAAATCAAATAAGAACATAAAACTAAAATGTTATGTAACCTTGGTTAGGCCAATAATAGAATATGCATCCACCGTGTGGGACCCCTCAACTCAAGAAAACATTAAGAAACTGGAACAAACACAAAATAGAGCAGTGAGATTCATAACAAACGAATATTCACATTTGACTAGAGTAACACCATTAGTAAAATCACTAAATTTAGAAAGACTAGCAAAAACGTGTAGTTTTGAACGACTGGAAGATAGCTTGATCAGGGACAGAGTAGTTCTTGGTATTAGACATAAATGCCTCAAAATGAAATTGTTACAAGATAGTAGTCTCACATTGGAAAGGTGCAGAGATATTTGCAGAGCATACGAGACCGCCAACAAACAGTTGAGACAAATACAAGCCGACCCTCCAATCATTGAGAAAGTATCAACACCCTCAAGAAAAAACATTCAGAAAGGTAAATGCAGGTATTGTGGAACAATTCACGAATACATTAAAGAAAAGTTCCCTGCATGGGGTAAAATGTGCCTAGCGTGCAAAGGGAGACATCATTTTGCTGTGATGTGCAAAAAGAAAATCCAGCAGGTGTCAGATGATATGTCTAACGATGAAAGACAGCTACAGTCGGACACAAGAGATGATGTCATGGTAAAAAATGAATGAGTGATGTCTTTGGAGAACCACAAAACGAAAAGGATGACAGCAGTTATGACAGTAAATGGTCACCGTGTAAGGTTTAAAATGGATAGTGGAACTGATGTAAATACCATCCAGGAAAAATACGTAAAGAAGAATCAGAAAAGGCAACGCAAAGATTACTAATGTGGAATAAAACTGAAATGAGACCCATAGGGAAAGCCACTCTAACGACGAGAAATGAGAAAACTAACGAAACATTTGAGGTGGAATATATAGTTGTACCAAATAATCTAGCATGCCTTCTAGGTCATGAAACTTTAACAAGAATGAAGTTAATCAAAGTCAATAAAGATAGGTTCATAGCATCAGTAGTGAATAACCAAGAAGAAGACTGTAGTCCAAAGTTTACTGGTGATTGGGTGACTTAGGAGAAGTGTCTTTAAAGATTGATAGCAGCATTAAGCCCAAGGTTCTACCGTGTAGAAAGATCCCTATTGCTTTACAAGAAAGAGTTAAGGAGGAGTTAAAGACCCTAGTGCAGAGAGGAATCATAGAACCAGTGATAGAGAGTACAGAGTGGGTGAGTCAGATGGCAATTGTGGAAAAAGCTAATGGCAAAATTAGGATCTGCATAGATCCACAAGCCCTGAATAAAGTTTTACTAAGGGAATGCTATAATCTTGCTGCTTTAGATGATATATTGGCAGATTTGAACGATGCCAAAATATTCAGCAAATTGGATGTGCAAGAAGCTTTCTGGCATGTTAGACTAGACACAGCGTCATCTTATTTGACAGCAATGATAACCCCTTTTGGTAGATACAAATGGAAACGATTACCATTTGGTCTGAAAGTGAGTTCAGAAAATTTTCAGAGAAGATTAAATCTAGCACTAGAAGGACTGAAAGGCTGTTTCAATTACGTTGATAATATTATAGTGGTAGGAAGAGGAAGAACGAAAGAAGAGGCACAAAGAAATCATGATATTAACCTACGAGAGCTGATGAAGAGATGTCAAGAAAAGAAGATTAAACTGAAAAACGAAAAGTCTGTTTTTAGAACAGCTGAGATTAATTTTTTGGGTCATATTATTACAGAAGCAGGAATAAAACCAGACCCGAACAAAGTATCTGCGATTTTGAGTTTGAATGCTTCAAAAGATATTTCATCAGTCCGATGATTCTGTGGTATGGTTCAATATCTTGCAAGATTTATTCCAGACTTGTCGACAGATTTACAGCCCATAACAGAGTTGATCAGAAAGAACACACCATTTGTTTGGTCTGATCAATGCACACGAGCTTTCAATAAGATAAAACAGAAAATATATGTGATATGTTTCATATTCATTGAAGCGTATATATGTATGTTGTGTTTAGTTGTTTATATTTTTTTTATGATACTCCCCGAAATGTTTTATTTTTTTAAGAAAATGGGATGTTGATATGGTGCGCAAAGGTGCACGCGTTCAATATAATAAAGTATCATTCTCCGCCATGACACTAATGGTTGTTGTTTGTTTATTGCTGACTGTGAACCTAGATCTTAATTAACAATCGTAATTTTTGGAGGGGTTTTAAAGCCAAAATCTTCCTTAGCTGTTTCCTTGGAATTTGGGGATTGTCGTTTGCATTTTTTTCTAGTTTTGTTTATAGAAAGGGGGCTTTAGCTGCAAAACCCCTGGTAGGGGGTTTTAAACTCAAAACCCCTGGTAGGGGGGTTTAAACTCAAAACCCTCTGGTAGAGGGATTTTTATCTCAAAACCCCCTGAAAGGGTTTTTTAAAACTCAAAACCTCCTGGTAAGGGGTTTTAAACTCAAAACCCCCTGATAGAGTTTTTTAAAATCTCAAAACCCCCTGGTAGGATTTTTTAAAACTCAAAACCCCCTCAGCTGTGCTGTGGTATGTGTTATTTAGTATTAAAATCTCACCTAAAAAAAACAAAATGAAAGTAAAAAATCAGTCACTGAATTTCGCTGTGAGCTCCCCTAGCGCGGGGAATATGGATAGTCTTATACTGAAGAGGGGGTTTTATCGTAGATTTCAGAGGGGGATTTAAAATCAAAATCTTTCTTAGCTATGCTCTTGGAATTTGGAAATTGTCTCTTTTTTTTTTAATAGAAAAAGGGGTTTTGACTGCAAACCCCCCTGGTAGGGTTTTTAAAACTCAAAACCCACTTGGCTGCGCTGGGGCAAGTGATGGTTTCGTGTTAAAATATCAACTGAAATAAACAAAAATCAAAGCAAAAAATCAGTCATTCAATTCCGATTCCCCCACCTCCTGCGGGGGGGGGGATTTCATTTGAACCCCAAGCACCCCCTGGCTACGCCCATGATATTTAGGCTATATTAGGCTAGGGGCGTAGCTATGAATTTTCTATCATTTGGGGGCCCGAGGGGCTTGACCTCTCTGGGGCTCCTTCATTTGCGTAATTAATATTTAATGTAAAAGAATCCATGGGGATTTTCAAATACTCCCCCTCCTCCCCAACCCTAGCTACGCCACTGTATTAGGCTCTTGATAAATAAAGACAACCATCAGCACCTTCTCAAGAGACATGCAATTTCATTTCTTCTCTTAAGCCTATTGTTAGTCGACTTTCTTTTATTCGTAATCTATCTTTCTAGCGCTCTAAATAAACAAAACTTATATAATACAGACACGTTACTTCAAACATGAAAAATGATTGCATACTACGCGTCATGCATGTAGTCATGCATGTTAACCAATGACTTAAATTCTGCCAAGTCACTAGTTTTCCTGGCTAGCTCAGGCAACCCACTCCATGCTCTAATAGCACTAGGCGGGGAAGAACAATTTTATATGGGAAGATGAAGGATCATTTATACAAATTTGTCCTAGCATAGGGAACGAGGAATTTGCCTTTATCTTTGTGTCTTTCTGAGTGTTTTATTAGATTTTGTTTTTGAAGATTAAGGTTCAGTGTTTTATGTATAATTGCTACAATTAGGCCTACTTTTGAGTCTTAAAAAATTATCTCCTGATGAAGGCTTTCTAAATTTAGTGATTTTACTAATAGTCAAATGTGAATATTCGTTAATAGTTTTGAATCTCACTGCTCTATTTCGTGTCTGTTCCAGTTTCTTAATGTTCTCTTGAGTTGAGGGGTCCCGAGCGGAGGATGCATATTCTATTACTGGCCTAACCAAGGTTAAATAACATTTTAGTTTTATGTTCTTATTTGATTATAGAAATTTCTTTTAATAAACCCTAATGCTTTGTTTGATTTTTTTTTACAGTTTCATCAATATTCATTTATTATAACACCTAGGAAATAAACCTTTGTGATCTGTTATCATTTGCTGGTTGAAGGCCTATTTTTATAGACCCATAGGCCCGCATTTATAAATAGCCCCAGATTACGTCTATATTACAGCCTAACTTGCAGGGCCGGTCCTACAGATTGCGGGGTCCTATGCGAAACGGGTTGCGCGGGGCTTATTCTGGGCTGTGATAAGGATAATAAGTGAAAAATAAGATTTTGTATTAGAAAAAAAATTCGTCTTTGCATTTTAATCAAAAGCTCTGTCAAATTAGCTTTATGAGTCACGTACAGTAGATAGTAAACATTCAGACCTGCCTTTTAGATTTACCATCGACTATCAAAATATCGCTTTTTTTGTGTTTTTTTTGGTTTTAAGATTTAGATCTATATTTGTATGCCAGTGACTATTAAAGTAAATTAAGTATTTGAACTTCTTGTTTTGGTTTAAATTCGCCTTATTATTACATTTCTATTCAATGAAGGCTGACAATGCTGTTTTTTTTTTAATTGCTAGTGTGATTGGCGTTTTCCATATTGAATGACACCCAGAAATGACAATTCTGTTTTTAATGAGATTTGCATCAGTTTTCAGAAGATTTTAATAATTTCAGAAGATTTTCATGACTTTTTCGTATTTTTACAATTTCAGGAGAATTCCAGAAACCCATCAATTATAAGTTAAAATCGTTTATTGTAATAAGTTACACCTAGAATTCGCGCGGGGCCTATGAAAGTGCGGGGGCCACTGCGGCCGCATATAGGCTGCAGTGGCCTAAGACCAGCCCTGCCGACTTGTATAGGCCTATATATTATAAATATGCTTCATTCAAATTCAGGGAACTAAAATGATGCAATTTAACGAGATCGTAAGTTTTTCTTTCTACAGTAAGATATTACTTCGAAGACTATTTGAAAACAAATATTACATGTTTTTACATTTTTTATTTTTTTTATATGATTCCTGGCTCAAAAGACAATGGATGCGCCAAGTATTGATGTCACTTTCAGCCACTTTGCAACAGCATCAGAGTTTTCTCTTCAGGGCCATTCCTTGGCTTTAGATAAAGCGACCATGGGTGGCCCATTCGTCATGGTCGACTAATGAACGGATGGAATTTGTTGATGTGATCCAATGAAATGCTTCGCAGTACATTAGCACTTAACTCAGTTGCAGAGGTTGCAGGAGGGAATATCATAGTTGATAGTCCCATTAACGCATAAAAGGCCTCAATCTTTTTTTTTTTTTTTTGCAGGAGTTTTGTCTCTTGATGCGTCAAATCGGCGGGGTTTGTAGTCAGACTGACAGAGTATCTCTCTCCTAAATAAATTGCTTTATTAACTATAATGGGCTGACGAGTTCACGGTTGTGATGTGCCAGGTATCCTGTTGGTAAGAGTTTCGCCGGGCTCAAGAATCTAAGTCACACGAGCAGGCAAGGTCCTGGACTTAGTTGTTAGAGGCTATTTAAACGTATGCCATTTAGGAGTGTTTTACATAGATTATGGAAGCATATCCCTATCGACACTTCCTGGACGTCGCAACCTTTGAAACTATACATATTGTAACGACTCTCTATCAATGCTCTCTGCAAACACTGCATCATACGAAACAATCAACCAAAAGAACTTAACTCAAGCATCCAAAATAACATTTTCCGATAATGTCTAATAAATCACAGCCAATACTGTACTATTGGCAACACGTAACACTGACTGTACAAATGCTTGACCGTAGATAACCGTACTCTAAAGCTCTGTGTCAAACTCTACTGGCCACTCGGTCTCGTCCTGGGCTCGTACAAGTTTCGGTTGCTCCGGAATGGATCTTGAAACGTGTAACGTCGTGAAGACACTGCAGTCTTATATCTTCTCTATTTATATAGGTAATTGGCCTTCTCGAAACCGATACAATCTCGCTCGTTCCTTCTGGATGATCATATGACGATACCCGACGTGAATGGTCTGAGTAGAGTTCACAACACAGATCTTTCCTGAATCGTCTCTTCGTCGCCACTCATCATGGTTGACCGCTCGCCTAGCGCTGATCTGTGTTAAAATTATATGTATCAAATGATTACGATTAGATAAGCCCTATCCGCGAAGCAACCACAATTATAACAATATATATAGACTACAGACGTTTCTTCAAAAGAGAAGTTAATTGCGTCATACGCAGATACCCGTGTGTGCTACGTTTGAAAGCCCTAATATATAGAGTACGCACAAACACTTCGTAGGGCCCTTCAGTTGTAACCTTCTTATCTACATGTATTAAAACGCACCCCTCCACACACACACAAACACACCCTGTCCCCCAATAACACACTATTTGGCCCTTGTATATTCAGTGGGACAGCCAGCATTACAATAACATCACATAATTTTTATTTTTGCCATTCTCCGATTGAAAGCTCTCATTCCCCCACCAACTTCAAACTTTTAGATATCTTGAGTCTCGAGCATAAACATAAAATATAGTCTTGAGACATATTTTATGTAACAAAACAAAACAAAACAAAATATATAGAAAAATTCAGGTGCATTAATTTTTTTCAACTAGATTTAGATTGGTATTATAGTTAGGAGGTTTTTATTAAGCTGCTTAATGCAGTATTCATTTAAATTACGACTATCATTCTCACTGAAATAGGCCTATATTAAGCCATGACGTAAATTATTCTTAATTATTCAGGATCCACTTCCTACTACTACCTACTTATCGTTCAATAGGCTTGCTGTCAACTCCTGTGTTACGTGTGTGTGTGTGATAGAGGGGGGGCATGGTGACTTTGAGAAGGAAATATTTTAAAATTATGTAGGACTGTAGAATGTAATGTAAGCGGCATTAGATGAAAGAACAAAATGTGTTACAAACCTATAGATACAGTCGATACAGTCAGCGGCTAAAATTATGGCCGAAATACATGTACTGATCCTTTACGTTGCCAACTTATTTTTTTTTAAAGTGATCCGTAGTCTCAGAAAATGTAGATCTAGATCTATATGATGCAAAGTTTGAATCTGCCATGTAACTTTTTTTTTTTTTTGGCAATTTTGAGAAAAATCGGAGAATTTAATTTAAATTGTTTTCGTAGAAATCTGGCTAACTCATTGACTTGTATGCATGTATATGCTGTCTATATGCGTTCAAATATGGTTTAAAGCTATAGTGTCAAGACCAGGGCCGCCGCTACCTATTGTGCAATGTGAGCATTGCACGAAGGCGGCCGACTTTAGGGGGCGGCCAAATCATTATTCCAAGGATACTTTTTGAAAAATTTAATTAAATAAAAAAATTACTTAAATATTATAAATAAATTTTAATTATTCCAATATCCTTTGAAAATATAATCGATAATTGTACATAAGAAATGACTTTGGAAACTAGAACAAATAAAATAGAGTAGCGCGCGAGGGATTAAGTCCCACGTTTTTTTTTTCCCATGAGCGCCTTCAACTCATGTCTGGCCTCTCGAGGGTTGTTTGTCATATTTGTTTGGATATAAATAGCCCGCCCTGTAAGTAGATCTAATACCGGTAATTAAAAAGTTAATTTTAAAAACATCTTCACTGGGGGGGGGGCACTAGTTCCTCTCATAGGGAGGGGGAGGGCGCAACGTTCTGACAAAAGGGGTGTTATGGAATGTGTGTGTGTTTCCTAAGGGGCGGTTAAGGGATTGATAGGTTGGTTATGCAGTGACAATGAGGAAATTAGCGTACCTAGTGCAAATGTGAGACGGTCTTAAGACATGAAAGAGTAAAGACTTTATTTTTATTGTGAGCTAGATTCTGTTTAAATAAAATTTTATTTCATTACGATTAGATCTATATCTCCTCTCAAGCTAAATCTGTGAATAATAACAGTTATATTGAGTCTTTGTTCACAAAAATATAAAACGCCTTCATCGGTTCAGTTATACTAGCTGTTTTGGAGCTACAAGCCAACAGAGGGGGGGGGGCTGCAAAAAAAAAAGGTTCAGACTACTTCAGACCACTTGTCGACTTGAACGGAAACCTGCCACATCTTCAACTCTATCTCCAGGAATAACTTTTGACACAACGCTTACAAATGACGTAGGCACCAACACAATGTCCGAAACAACAACAGCAACGTTTGATTGAACGTTCATGGCGTCACTTTGGATGGATAGAAAGGAAAAATAAAACCTAAAAATTATGACTACGTTTCTTTACTTTTTGATTACGTTCTTAGAACTGCTTCGGATCTCATTGTGGAAGCCTTCATCGCTCCTCGGGGCTCCAGCTTCTAAAGGGGGCTGGAACGAAAATGTTTTATCTAGGGAGTCGCCACCCAGGATTGTGAGAAACACTGTTTTATTTCAAGTCATTGTATAAGTGATTTATACTTTGGATTAATTACTTTGTATTAAACTCAAGAAAAATATTCAGCACTGAGTTGCTTTATTTGCTAAATAAATTTGTAGGCAACTCTAAATGCGTGTATGTCAGATGATTGTGGATACAATGCACATCTCTCCAAAATGCAATCGTGATAATGTTTATGAAACTGTGCGGAACGTTGAAAAAGTTTCACTGTCAATGGTTTTTGTATTTCGAGTCGTTGTTTTTCGGAATATACTTCAACGTACATTAACAAACAAGTGAACAAATCAGAGTCCAGACCTATATAACACTGTTGAGTAGTCAAAGTTATTGAGTACTTGTATATAGATCATGATCATTTCCACTATTCAATGTAATATAGCCTACCTGCCGCAGCTCATCAATTATAAATTCATCGTCGCAAATACAGGAGCATAAGCGAGTAGTCAGAACGAGATCAGTTTTTAAATTGTTCCAAGTGCATAGTTCATAGTACTTGAGGGGTACAATATAAAAGGGAAAAAATGGATTTAAATCTAATGTCCAGCTAAGTGATAATGAATTTTTTTTCTAGAAAAAAAAAGGGGGGGGCGGCATTTTAAAATTTTTCACGCAGGCGGCCACAACCCTCGCGGCGGCCCTGGTTAAGACCATAAATATGTCTGTGGTCAAGACTTAGTATAGTATGGACTTAGATATAATCATCTTCTTTTTTGAAGTAACGTCTGTATTGAATAAGATAAGATAAGATAATGTACAATTTCAATTTTATAGCGAATAAAAGCTTCACTTCCCCTTGTGCGAGCCTTGTACAGACCAAACATAGGCCTACATTGATTCTGCATTGTCTTTTTCAACGCTTGTAAACTTGTTAACATATATACCTCTACTTTGTTTTTCTACACTGCCATATATATATATATATATATATATATATATATACATCGATCCTAACACATATAAACCACAATAGGAAAGATAAAATGCACAGCCTTTTATTTTCATTTTATTCCAGTTATACTTAACATGAACTGGCATTTAATAGCCCATTAACAAGGATAGACAACTGTGCCGAAGAAGCTTCAATATTCAATTACTTCTGGTCACAGTAAGCTTCCTACAGGTCATGGCAGATAGTAGGCCTAGTACTACACTATGTTCTTAGTTTTCTATTTTACCAAATTCAGAGATTTCAAGTCTTGTGACTTGAACAATACATTTTAAAAACACACATTTCCGAATAATAAATACACACACACAAACACGCGCACACACACACACACACATATATACATACACTTATATATATACATATATAATATAGAGAGAGATGATAAAAGGACGGTATATATAATACATATTGAATGACACTGCAAAGTATTGCTATAAAATGACTAGATTCTTTGAAAATAAATAGGCCTAATCTATAAAAAAAAAACTAGAATGATTCTGGACAAGAAGCAAAAACATAAATTATAAGCCCTTTCATGAACAATATCTCACATGAATTAAACCTGGATCTATCTCTTAAAATATAAATGCATATATATATATGGCGTCTAGTTTTTTTAAAGAAAAAGAGTATTAGCATCATTTAAAACCAGTGTTCATGAAGGCCAATAGCTTAATTAATGATAATAAAAAAGTTGGATATGGCGAATAAATATGCTCTACTACATTTTTAAAAGAAAAAAATCCTTCTAATTTGATTATAAAGTCTGAGCATCATGGATGGTTTCATTCTCCAAAAAGAGGTATTTACAATTATTTCTTGACAGCTGAAGCTTTGCTTCTCTAACCGCTCCATAACTTCTGCCTCTTGGCCTCTTGGAGTTCTTATAACAAGTTTATTTAAACGAACAAACCTATTTAAAAAAAAATTAATAATTGCATGCTTAGTTAAATAAAATCTCGTATTTATAACGTAACACGAATACGTAACATTGAAAAATTTAATTGCTTCCCAAGACCTCATGGCTAGCTAATGGCCATTGTCATTGGCAGATAATGTCTAAATTGACCCTGGCATTAATACATGCAAACTGACCCAAACTTTATCAGATTAAATAACTTTTTTTTTCTTCAAACAAATGAAAATTCCTATCGTGTACACTGTCCTTAAATATAATGTTACTTAATTGCTTAATAAATTCCTTACATAAGTGTTGAAAACTCACCACAAGTACGATCTATAGATTTAGGTTTTAAATATTTTTTTTACAGCAAATGTGTTAACTTTGAAACACTTATGTCAGGTCTGCAGAGAATATTGTTATAACTCTGCCATGCGCACCGCCGCCAACCCCTTAAGTTATTACGATATTTAGAAATGTAAATGCGGAAGCCAGTTGTAACGTTAAATTGGCCCGTTTTGTAAGAAAATATCACGATAGTGGATTATTTTAAGATCTTGACAAAGCCGTTACAAAGAATTTTGTTGTCATATATGTTAGGGAAATTCCTTACGGATTGAACATTACAACATCCTATGGTTGAGGCAGAGAAGGTTTTGTGCTCGAGAAGACAGTATACAGTGCATTCTAATTATTTTTTACAATAAATAAAATTATTACCTATTTGATATATTTACATGTACTTACTTGTTAACAAAACAGACTACTTGGCTGCTAAAATTTGACGCTTGAGATAAATTAAGTGTAAGCGTGGTTACTGATCTCTGGATGAAGTATAGGAAAATATTACATGTGTAGATAACAATCTACTAAATGTTATTTTAAATCGTTAGTTAAATCTCTTACACGTTTTTTCTCTGAACAAGTTGAAATTTTACAGAAATATTCATAGAAGATGACAATAAATAAAAAAAAATATAAAAAAATTAGTATTTTAATTACTTGTTATTAAATGGGAAATAAAATCTGCATTATTTAGAGATATTGCTGTGATTTTGAAGTTTTCTTCTTAGATTCGCTCTGTTCTTTAAAAAAGATTTTGAAAATAATGTTTTGTTTTTTTTAAATAAAAGATACAACATTTTATAATATAATGTGGTAAAGTTTACAAGTAAATATGACAAACCTGTGTAGCTAATGCTATAGAATTTATCTTTTTTACGTCAAGTTCTGGCGTAATCGTTAGAGTAACCATGTCTGGCTGGATGTATTTTAAATTTTCAATGGCTTCTTTAGTTAACTCAAAATCGTTATCCTTAAAATGGAACAAGCAAAATATAAAAAATACTTAAAAAAAAACAACAAAGGTAATATTAACGGGGTATTTGGGTGATCGCTTTTTAAATTTATTCTTTTTTTTAACAAAATTCCTAACTCCTTTTTCGCGCTCTTTGAACCGCGCTCCGCATTCATTTGACTGATTTGTGGTGGACCATGGGAAATACATCGTGACACCTGCACATTTAGAATTGCCTACACTATTTGTCTGTCACATGGACGCCTAATCTACGGCCTGCGGGTCGCATTCGGCATGCGTTGCTATTCATCTCTACGAAGCTGATTGCAATGACGCCGTAGAGGCTATGTCTCATTGGATTTTTCGACAACCTTTTGAGTCGGAAGAGCCAAAAATTACAATTTACTATATTTTTAAGTTTTTAAAGAGCCACAAAGTTTTTTCTTGCTAACTAAATATTTATCAAATAATGAATTTACTGAATAAAAAAAAATTCATATATAAGTATCGATTTTTCACAACAAAGTAAGTTTAGATACATTCGGCTCATAACTTGTTTTGTTTTAAATACGACTCTAAATTTTCTTTTGTTAGTTGGCTTCTTACTTTACTTTCAATTATGTGCACACAAGAGAACGCTTTCTCGCGAGACTATGTCGATCCAAAGATAGTCAGCACTTCGAATGCCAACTTCACCTCACTGTAGCAATCTGGAAGATTATTCCATGCGCCGAATCAACTCGAGGCATTCCTTTTAAAGCTGTCCACTGTTGTTACATTTCTGGACATCCAATACTTTCAACTTGCTTTTCAAATCATGTATCAATTACAAATGAATCAAGGTGGATTTCGTTACTATTTGTGTTGATATGATGTACTCAGAATGCTACAACGGTTTTGTTGGTTTTTAACTGCTCAAATCTGTAAAGAAATGAATCTTTGATTTGTTTTTAATAACTGTGCTGAAGTAACTCGTGTCAACAGTTGCACTGATTTTATCGCGATACTGCTTTAGACATTCAAAATGAAGTCATTGACCGCACTGAATATCTTCTACAAAAAGATTTTTTTTTTCAAAACAAACCAATTCCTCTACCAAAACATAGGCTGGGTTTCCCTTTCTTTGCAGTTTTAGATTCAGCTTATTTAATTTATTTCGTTTTTAGTTTTCGCTGTTATATCAATCATAAAGTAAAATGTTTGTATATTTGTCGTTCCCTTATTCGCTGAGATAAATGCATTATTTAGTGAAACGGAAGAATTTCTTGGTTCGACGAATTGTTGTTGCCCTTTTAGATTTTCCTGTCATACTTCTGGCTCTATCAGTTGCAATTTAAATGATTTTATCTTATTTTCTTCAAGGTATTTTTGCATAGCATTCGCTCTATCGTCCCCTCTAGTTTGTCACAAGAGCGGTAGCAATCCTAAGAAAGACATATACCTGACGAAAAGGGCAACTTGTGCGGTGTCTTTATGTCGCAATCCTAAGAACGACATATACCTGACGGAAAGGGCAACTTGTGCCGTGTCTTTGTTTCGCAAGACTAATCGATAGAAGGCAGAAGAAATAAATAGAATAGCTAAAATGTCTTCAAATGTAACATATTTGCAGGTAGAAAATATTCTTCTATTTGTGTACTGTTTGAGTAGATAGTGGCAAATCTTTGTTTGTTTGTTTTTTGTTTTTTTTCAAGATTTCTGGTTTGTTTTTGAAATCACGAAACAGTTCTTCAGATGCACGTAGGAAGCAAACTTCGACATACCATCTGTAAATGGTTTGCCTTTTTGTGTAGTTTCTAGTAGTTCCTCAAAGCTTGCCAGATTAGCATTACTTGTAGATTGTTTCTAGCTTTGAGAAGATTATGTGCTACCAACTCATTTACTTAAAACAAGTAACTATACGTCACAGTCTAAGATCGTGGTAAAGACGTCAATTCGTCTTGTGTAGAAAGCGAATTAAAACCCACATAGAAACATCCGTTGACCGCCGAGATCTTCCGACGGACTGACATCAGTGACGACGCGTGTAATAGGGGTGGGGAGGAATGTGGTGAAAAGGAGTACAATTGGCTGAGAGACCAAATCGGCGCCTAATCTTTATTAAAAGATTCAGAACTTCTTTAAAAAATGTTTCGATAAAATAAATATTTGCGTATTGAATTAAAGAGCCGCAACTTCAGGTCCAAAGAGCCCCATGTGGCTCGCGAGCCGCATGTTGCCGACCCCGGGCCTACGGTTAACAAGGGTGTCATGTGGCCAGCACAACGACCAACATCCTTTACTTTTCGCCAATTAGTGTCAGGTACCCATTAGAACTGGGTGGACTCAAAGGCGCCCAAATATCCCGAAATTAAAAATCCCAGTCTTCACCCTCGGTTCGAAAGTTAAGCGCTTTACCGCTCAGTCACCGCGCCTCTTGTTTATTATTGTTATTTTTAGTAATTGTTTAAATCAGTCGTTCTCAAACCCTATGCTCATAGTGTACCCGCAAACTTTATTCGTATCAGGTAATTAGAACATATGCTCACAAGGGTATCATAACGAGACCAATCGTCCTAGCAGGCCGAACCACAAGCCTGTGACGTGTCTGCTTGTAGTCAAATAGCTCGTTGCCACGTCAGTGGTCTGTGTTAAGGGCTACTAGACAATAATAATTCCCGGATGAAAATTTCCTTCACAAAATCTGTCTCTTACTACTACCTTCTATAAACTTACTTCTAGAGCCGACTAACACGATTCTCAAATCTAGTGCTAAATACAATCAGAATCGTCTGTAAACCTACTTGTTAAACTTACTACTTATATTCTCAAATCGAGTGCTAGATACATTCAGAATCTTCATCAAATCAATTTCTAGAACCTGTGAACACCATTTCCAGACCTAGAGATAGTCACAATAAGTTCGTTCTATAAATTTAGCCCTATTAAGTATGAATGTATGATTATTCAGAAATGAGTACATAACAATAATTCTAAAATAATTATTCTAGCTTGCGTCATAATTTTCAATAGATGAAATGTTTGTGTATTAAGAGATCAAAGGATTGTGTGTCGGAGAAGGCGAAGCCTAAATGTATCGTGTACAGTAACTGGGATTAAACGCCTGAATATATCATTCTTGTCAATATATATTGTTACGTATTTCTGAATCTTCTGGCTAAATGTATTAGTAGGCACACAAATAAAACGCTGCAAAGAACTTGACGACTCAACTTTCAGTTTCATATACCTTTAATGACTATTAACTCTAACAATTCGTCACTGTAACATGTAGCGTAGAAGACAATACAATATCTGTCAGTTTACAGTTAGCTATACTTCGTTGCAATTCATCTCTTCACTTCGTTGCAATTCATCTCTTCTCAACTTGCATCGGGCCGTATTCCACAGAACAGACCAACGACACACTTCCCAGTGTCGCTCCAGGTCTCCCATTTTTAGTGGGCCACATTCGTTTGGTTTGCTATCACAGTCACAGACAGCATAACCATCACCAGCATCTCTGTCGTAATTGTCTGCATCGCCACATTCTTGGTTGGATAATTGTTCGCTGTTTATCAATGGTGTAGCTCTTTCATCTGTCGACTCAATCTGATACTGCTGAGTGTTCAGTAGCTCGTTTATCATGATTCTCGTTTGTTCTTCTGTCTAGTTGGGCGTGGTAGCTATTTGTTCATTCTCATTCATGGCTATGATCAACTGGTTAAATGAAGAAAATCTGGTGTTGATTTCTGATTCTATCTTCTTAATGCTCTCTTTCACTGAGTTCATTTTATATTGCAAAGTTCTCAGGAGCTCCGTCATATTAGGTTTGATTTCAAATTGGCAAGTGTCCGGATTCTCATCTTCCTCCAACAGGGCTTGTCTGAGACGTGCTGTTAGCGTTTCCATATTTTTGTTAAGCTGTAGACCTCTTTCTCGAAGCTCTTGTCTAAGTTCTTTCATGTCAAGTTCAATAAGAAGTTTGATGGAACACATTCTAGCCAGAAAGATCCCACTTCTGACACCAATTGTTACGTATTTCTAAATCTTCTGACTAAATGTATTAGTAGGCACACAAATAAAAACACTGCAAAGAACTTGACGACTCAACTTTCAGTTTCATATACCTTTAATGACTATTAGCTCTAACAATTCGTAACATGTAGCGTAGAAGACAATACAATATCTGTCAGTTTACAGTTAGCTATACTTCGTTGCAATTCATCTCTTCGCTTCGTTGCAATTCATCTCTTCTCAACTTGCATCGAGCCGTTTTCCACAGAACAGATCAACGACACACTTCCCAGTGTCGCTCCAGGTCTCCCAAAGCTGAACCAAGTCGTACTCAAGTCTACCGAATCAGAGCCGTGCACGTCTTACATCGACTGTATCGACTGTAACGGCTCAAGTCCACTGTAGTTCGCTGTATAGACTTTAACGATAGTAGTCCACTCCAGTTAACTCTACCCTAGTTAACTTGCATCGAGTCGTACACATTTCTCTTCCACTAGAGCCGCACACGTCTTACATCGTCTGTATCGACTGTAACGGCTCACTCACGGCTGACTTTCACATTAACTCTCTGGCTTATATAGAGTCCCTAATCACTCCTCCAAAGTTGCACAAACACTGCTAGTATCTTCTGGAATAACACGTGAGGAAACGTCACATCCTGTCTTTGTTCATACATGTACATTCCAGAGAACACTCGCTGCTGTGTTATCTCGCCGGGGTCATACGTTGACCTCTACCTATCACTGTTCATTTGTAACAATAATTTTTCGGGTGAATAAAAAAAAAATTTAATGTGCGTATTTCCAAATTATTTTCTTTTCACGTCTGTTTGCTGGTGAAGATAACTCTAAGAAAACTTCTTTAAAACTGATTTTATGCTGTAGATAGTCTCTGTATGTCTGGGTCTTACAAGTGTTTTAAATTCAAAACTAAACGCTTAGAATGTCTTGTTTGGTGTATAGAAAGAATTGTTTCCCTTTTAAGAAAAAAACAACAAATAATATCAGTTAACGAAGCGTAGCGAAAGTAAATAGATATGAATCGTCTTTAAAGGCTTGCCCTAAGTCTACACTTCAGAAGACAAAGAAGAAACAGATCCAAAACAACGGAAATAAACCAAAAGTGTATTTTCTTTAAACGTGCAGAGTTTTCCATTTTGCAGGCTGCAATTTTTATAATCTTGCATTCTTCAGAAGAACAGGAGTTGTCTGTCTTGAAGCAAGATTCTATTGTACTAGTCAGGAAATCACAGAAGTTTCCAGAATTCACATAGTGTATAGCACTTCGACTTGCAGATGCGCAGTTTGAGATTTGACTCTGGCATATAGCCGAGATCGTAAGAAGTGCATTAGAAAACGTTTGATCCGCATCTGTTTCCGTCAGCCTACAAAACCATTCTCTTTCAAATCGAAAGTCATAGCATCATCCAGCTTATCTTCAACAGCTGTGGTATGTCCGATAAACATAAGCAGAGTTACGTGACACCAACACGGCAGCATCTGAAGATGTAATGACAAATAAACATTTAAGTCTAAATCAAACATGGAAGCATAGTTGTACACGTCGTAGCTTCGTGGAAACAAAAACCTAAAACCAGGCTGAATGGACATGGATCTCAAAAAACTCTCTAGCTATTTTCCTAGTCACTTAAAAGTTGATGTATGTAGCTGAGAAAAGAATTACTAGCTCGTTAGCCACTTAGTGAAAACTTTTGTTATATCCTTATAATTTTTTAAAGTAAAAAAAATACTGCATTCCTCATTCATCTTCGGACACGAAGACAAGCCTCATTACACACACGCACACACATACATATGTGTGTAAACCTAGATATACTTATACGTGGGATGAAAAGCATGGTAACATACGATGCTGCTACTGGCGTGAACATCACTTGTCGAAGACTAAGATGGCCTTAAACAAGAGTAACATATTGTTCTATTTATTATTGTGCGCGCGTATATATTTTTACTAATAATATTTAAATTAATAAATAATAAATAACGCTCAACTAACGGCAGTTGTGGCTGTACAAAAAGATGAGAGAAACCCTTAAGTTCTTTAGCATCTTTTACCGTGTAATAGAATAAGATGTATTCAATATTTTATATACAACTCCAGCATTCATAATAATCGTACAGTAGAACGTCGTTTATCCGAACGTTTATTATCCGGAGCGTAAAATATCCGGACCAGTTTTTTTTTTTTTTTTATCAACCACATGTACTGTGATGCACATATACTGTATGAATACGAAAAATAAGTGATTATTTTCCACAAAAAAGGTAAAATTGCGACATTTGTCACCTATTTTGCTCGTTCTTCACGCACGTGTCCCGCATGTGATGATTTTCAATATTCGTATAGTGTCCGGTTGCATATACTGCATGGATCGCTTCGGTTTTCGGTTATCCGAACAATCGCGTATCCGAACGGTGTCCGGTCCCAATTGAGTCGGATAAACGACGTTCTACTGTAGATATATTCTTTTATGTTTTACATGTAGGCCTATACATAAAATAAGATTTTAATTTATTGTGAGCAGGTCAGGGTGGCGCTACTGAGTGAGGCCTTTTTTTTGTTATCTGCTACTCAACATTTGTTCATTTTTTTTTTAGTAGGCAGGTGGTAGCTCTACTGGGTGGGCCCAATCTGTGCACCTCGGTCTGCGACCAAGGGGCTATAGTAGCCTAAGCAACCAGACAGCACATTTAAACTAAACTAAACTAGCTAACTAAAAATAAAATAACAAACTGAAATTTTAAAAGGAACTTATATACACTTTATTTACAACCGACTTACAAAGCAATAAAAATATAGGTGGATACGAAAATGAAAATAAACTTAGAAATAAACAAAAACTATATATACGCACTACTAAATGATTAATCAACCCTCATATAACCTAAATTACCCCAACACTAAACAGTAAGCTACTAGCAGCAGTAAAGCAGAACTACAGCAGACAGTTAGGCAGCCGAAATAATGGCAGTTAGGCAGCCGAAATAATGGCAGTTAGGCAGGAATTATAGCCTGCAATTACAAATATAAACAACCATAAAAAATATATAAAATAATCATTCTAATATTAATGGAAATACTTTTAGAAACTAAAGGTAATAAAACATTGTATAGAAAAGCAACAAGGAGATTATTAGGGATGGCTCCTGGGGGATGATGCTATCCAGATTAAAGGACCTTCCAGTTCCATCATAGACAATGGCTGAGTAATTAAGCCGGTGATGCACATCACTAATCCGTTTACATCAAAACAATTTAACAACAATCAATCCTAATTAAAATATATCAAATAAAAATAAAACAATTTCTCAACTTACAGGCAGTCCACACAGGAACAACACTAAAAATAACTTTCTAACTCACTGCTTGGTCACACAGACCAGCTAATCAAGCACTGACCAGCGGTCAACACCGGAAAAGGGACAAGACACGGCAGCATCCGTTCTATTGATAGAGCCAGGTCATGACTCGTCTACACTAACTTTAAAGTTAAAGAGCTGGCGGGAGACAGGCATGCACTCAGCACTAATCTAGATTGTTTACAAAAATTAAAATACAGATATAAATAGATCTAGGAGCGCCAGCTCACATTATGTTCCGTTTTTAATGAATGAGAAAAAATTAGTTAAGTTTATTTATCAATATCTGTGTCGATAAGTAATATGACGTTTAGTTTTGGTCTATTTTCAAGAGTTGAGTTTCAGACTGGATAAGATGAAATAAAAGCAACTAATAAGAATTCAACGACGTCTTCAGGGGAAGCAAAAACTCTAATCTACATTAGCGAAGTATGGCTAATTACCCCCCCCCCCCCTTTGGCAAAATTAATTTTAAGAGCAAAAATTTTTATTTTACAATTTCTATAATGAACTGAAATTTATAAAGAATGTCAACAGAGAAATAAGATTTGTGAAAACCAAATAGCTTATACATCACGTTAGATGTAAAAATAATTGTTTTAATATTATTTTAAAAATATAATCTAGAATTTCGTAACATTTTGTTAAATGTGTAAATCATGAATATGATGGTTTGTATGGAACAAACTCAATATCGGCACCGGAAGTGGTCCACTCAGGCAGGTAAAAAGGCCCCCACAAAAAGAAGAGACGTGTGCGTGTCAAAAGTGTTTCCGACATTATTGTATTTTTAGGTCGACATGCTAATACAGGCTACAGAGATATATTAGTGTTAATATTGTTTTTATGAATTAATTTTCATTTTCTGACACTGCCTGGGTCGAGCTTTGTTAAAGGGAAACCAAATTCATTGTAGTCCACTTACAAGTATCCATTAAGGAATTTTCTGATGATGTGACAGGTCTGCAGCAGCAATGCCTTTCGACTGGAAATGAGGATTTAATTTTTTAAATTTTAATTTGCAGTAAGATAAAAAAAAAAGAATGTTTCATTTGCTTTGCTAATAAGTTGTGCATAACATTTCATTGACTTAATAAATAGTCAGTGTTCCAGTTATGGACCTAGCTGCAATAAACAAATACGATGTAATGTTTTCAATCGCTTGTGTTGTACTATCTGCAAAACTAAGTACTTTTCGTCCTGTCTTCGTCATTGCTAATAATCGGCAAACCTGTAGGATGGCGTTAGGTTATTATTTATATTTTCCAAGGATAGACGCAGACGGCGAAAAGAAAATCTAAATCGACCACAGGCAGACAATGGTTATGTCTGCGCTGATGTGGCAAAATATCTAGGTTACAACCGGGGCTGCGTAGCCACGGGAAATACTGCATTCCTCATTAATCTTCGGGCTCGAAGAAAAGCCTTATTGATATCTTCTGAGCCGCATTGTGATACAGTAGTCAATTAGCAGCAAGAGTCGAAACTGTTCAACTTGTGTCCAGATGCCAAATAAAAACTTAAAGTTGGTTGTACCTTACCGAAGTTACCTGAAACTTCCGTTGTAGAACTGCATCTCTTTAGCCTAATAAGGTCCACTTTTTATTCAATATGTATATACTGTATATAGTGCGAACTAAAAAATGCCGCCCTGTTATAATAATATAAAAATTATAATAATAAAAATTACGAGAAACATATCCTAAAACTCAATATTGTTGACAAATACCGAAAATGTGGAAATGTGGGTGAGTCAATTGAACACATAAAGGCGAGATGTTCAGCCCTATCGGAATCTACCTACCTAGGTCACCATAACCAAGTTGCAAAGCTAATACACCAGCACTTGGCTTTGACACACAATTTGATCGGTAAGGATACTCCTCCATATAACAAATAATCACCACAAAAGGTTCTCGAGTCTACTGTACTGGGACAGGCCTATTTTGACTGACAAAACGGTAGATTTTAATCACCCTGATTTGCTGCTCATCGATAAAAAAAAGAAGAGGCCACTACCATTATTGACATCGCCGTATCACTATCTTATAATTAAAAAAAAACAGAGCTGGAAAAACAACGAAATAAAGGGACTACGATGAATTTTGTTTCCCTTTTACGAAATTCGACCTTGGCTTCGCCAGAGAATGAATACTCGATCTTTTATAATAATAATAATAATAATTGTCCGTAAGGAAATTTATCTTACAATTTGTGCATTACACCAAACAAAACATTATAACTATGAAAAAATGTACATTCACACCCCAGACTCACTCATAATTTACATGCGAAAAGTTGATATCAGTTTCTATTTAATGATTTGATTGCCAGGGGAACAAAAGAGTTTTTTTGTGTCTGTCTTTGCTATTGGTGTATTGTATCTCTTTTGTCATGGTAAAATCGCAAAATCCTGAGAGTGTGTGTGTGTGTGCTTATAAGGTGACGGTGGGATGATGTTAGCGATTGGTTGTGAATGATACCAGTTAAGTGACACGTACGTCACTTGGTCTTAGGGGAGACGACTCTAAAACGTAAGACTGAAAGGTGGTCTTATTGTAGTGAGTTGGATTTTGAATATTATTTCTAAAGTCTACTACATTTATTGTATCTCATATTAACTTGATTTTGTTTATATCTATATTATAAAGTAGAATGTGAGGTGTATGTATGTATGTATGTTACTTATAGACATCAAAACCGCTTGACCAATCTTGATAAAACTAGGCAGAAATGTTCCTTGGGTACTAACGTAGACCGTAGTGTATGTATTGTAGCCCTAAAACAAACTGAAGACCCTAAAAAAAATAAAGTTGTCCGACTCTATTATAGCTATAGTATTTAATGGATCTAAGCCATGGTTAACAATGTTGACATGAGAAAAGATCGAAAGGATTTAGACCTAGATCTAATTTTAAGAAATACACTTTGCGCACATAGTTTTTTACTTTGACACATGAAAATACAAAAGAAGATCCATTGATTTCATTATGTAATAAAATTAACCTTCACATAAACATAATAATTATTGTCCATTCATTTGATATTTTAATCAATTTAACACTCAAATTTGTTTTTCTAAAGCATTTTTAATACATTCGTTCGCTGTTCGCTAAAGTTGCGTAGCCGTGTTGAGACAATGAACAAATATTTTATAAAAGTCATATCTTAAGCATTGTGAAAATATACATAATTTTCATAAAGATGACTTTTATTCAATTTGGATAATAAAATATTGCCTAGATCTAGTCTAGCTCTAGTTTTAAGTGAGAATTATCCACAGTCATGAAGTTTTAATTTTGAAGTTTCATTATCCAAAATAAACTTTTATTTTGGTTTTATAAACATCAATTTAAATTATCTAAAAAGGTGTGCATTCTCCTTTAATAGTATACCAAATATAACATTTTCTGATAAATAACAAAAAGGTTATTCAAGTTTTATCATAACAGTGTAGTAAAATGAATAATTCCGCCGGGACGTGAATTACGGAGAGAGGGCGTTAAAGTTTTATTAGTTAAGATACATTTCGCCTACAACAGTTTGATTGTCCACCAGCAGTTTGGTGATACAAGTCAGCGACCGGGGACAACACGCCCCCCCCTTTTTTTTTTTCCTTGACAAGATTGTTTACCCTATATTACCTTCATATATGTACGTCGATGCAGCAGGCTGCACGTGTGAACAGCAATTTAATTGCAAATTTTCAATTATCTAGCTCTACCTGTGTCAGTGTGGCTAGCAGCCAACGATCAGTTTAAATATTACCAAAAATCAAGATTGTGATAGGAATATTCAAATCTATAATCCACATAAAATCATCGAGAAGCCGGTACTCCGTGGGTACATGTACGATTTTGCGATTTTTCACTCGTTCGTAAACATATCCGAACCGCTTTGCACTATTTTCATCAAGTGGCACAACTTAAGAGTTGAGAATACTAACTTCACACTACTTCGCAGAGTTGTACAATCATATTCACAACGAAAACTCTATGGGTAATACTATAGAAAAGTATCAATTACATTTTAATGAAAGTTTCTTAGACATATCGACATCTTTATGAGATTATATAAACAACACATATGTAAAGGTTTTATAAACTATTTATTGACTTTCGGTGAACAATAAAAAAAGAACAGAATAGTATAAATAATTAAAAAAATAATAATTGACTCAGATTAAACTTCAATAAAATAGTATGCTGTTAAGGATTATTAAAATTATTATTTTAGAATGCATTGACTTCAAGAAGCTTAAACTATTTGCATGTTTTCATTTCTCATATTTATGGTTACACGCTTCTTATAACTCTAATTTAAAACACTAATCGAAATATGACGTAACTTATTAGTAAAATTTAGTAATTTTTTTATTTTAGCAGAAAGCTTTCTTGCACAAGAGTAGTCAATTAAAAACATGATTAAAACATGCATATGATTTTAAAAAAAAACAAACTATTATACTACAATTAAAAAATTATTTTTAAAAAATCATTTCCTTCATAGGCCTTAAGTCCAGGCCTCAGTAGTCAACAGCAGTAGTCCAAGGACAGTAGTTTCATTCTCAATATAAATCTAATCACAACTATGACAGCTTAAAAATTTGCATTTTAAAATGATATACTATATAATTATTATTTCAAAATCTGGACAGCCCACACACTCAAACCTACACACCTCTCTCCCAAGCAGTATTTTCTTAAAGATCATCTGTATCATTTCGTTTCAGACTGCTTAAATCTTTATGGACCAACATAATAATACTACCAATGCTACATACACAACACTATTGTTCTAAACGAAGCAGAACTTAGCAACTTGTCAAGCTCACAGGCTGCCGCTCTGAGTAAGTTCATCTCTGCAGTCGTACAAACGTTCACAGCCTTGCACGCTGCGGCTCTGGGTCCAGTGGTCGTATTTAGAGCTGCACCGTAGTTCTCAAAGACGACTAGCTGCGTAGCGTTCTCGTTTGAGTCCACACATCAGGAGACCTGAGCCTGGCATTTCACAGACGTCTTGAGCAGAGCGACAGAGAATGTTTGATCGAGTAAATGTGTAACCATTCAATAATGTCTAATGAAAGAATGTGCGTCGGGATATCTACATTCGCTTATATAAATAACGAATTAATGTAAAAATGCTTTTAAAACACAAATTTGAAGGTTAATTTTATTAAATAATGAAATCAATAGACTATATTTTATATTTTCATGTGTCAAAAAAACAAACTATCTGCGCTAAGTGTTAAACTGCGCTCCTCTTTACTTAGCACTTTTGGAGCTCAAAAGGGCCCTACTTCTTTTCTATCATTGTGTCTGCCTCCTCTTTTCATAAGTCTGCCTTCATTGATCATCACTCTGTCTCCTTATCTCTAAAATCTCACTATGTCCTAGACCAGTCCGTTTGCCGTGGACTGCGACGGGTAAGGGGGGATAAAAGAGATCCTAGTGTTTGAGTGGTGGTTATCTGAGGATAAACCACCAAAACACAATACTTTGACTCCAAGTTCCCCTAGACCTGAGGCCTAGATAGCCCACTCTAGTTCAACCGGCTGGTCATGCCGAGCGTTCTTCGACCTATGCTGGAGGGCGGTGGCTTGAGGGTCAGTCAGGGAGCTGCTGTATCGGACACATGCCCGATGCAGCAGCTGACTGGACTCCCGAATGGCCCGTCCCCTTGTTGGACTCGATGCTGTGGGAAGCACAGGTGCCGAATTACTACTTACGTACATGGACAAAACACACACACAAAACTACTTGTCTGGGCAAGAAACGTCGAATTGATGATAAAAAAGAGGAGGTCTCAAAAAGCTGTGCTACCTGCCATTATTTCTGGTGGTCTGGTGTACAGAGGAGGGGAAAAGCCTGACAAAGTTGAGCCCTTTTATTATCTACTCAAGTCAGTAGTGGGAGAGCCCAAGAGTGTGTCTAAGCTACACAAGTCGATGGAACTTCTTGTAGAAGTAGATAGCAAGATACACTCTGATGAGCTTTTAAGATACAGAAGACTCTGTGATCTCCAAGTGGAAGTCATGCCACACAAGAGTCTGAACACCAGCAGAGGTGTAATCAGCTCTAGGGACCTACTGGAATGTTCCTAGAAGGAAATAGTGGAGGGGATTGAATGAGTCACCATGCCCGGCGCATTACCAGGCGCAGGGATGGTGAGGAGGTCAAAACCACCACAATTATCCTCACATTCGGAACTAGGACACCTCCAGAGTATGTGAAGGCAGGATACCTACGAGTTCCAGTGCGACCCTACATACCTAACCCCATGAGGGGCTTCAAGTGCCAGGGTTATGGACACGCGCGGCAGTCTGCAAGAGGAACACGCTGGCCACTCAACCTACTCCAAGGACAGCCCTGTGTGGAAACAGGAGGTTGTCATGCAGGAGTATAAGGCAAGAAATGGATGTACCTTCAGCCAGGCGAAATTGGCTGTATTGGCCCTACCCAAGGACCAATTCGGCTAGACAAAGACCTATGCCCAGGCTGTTGCTAAAATAGGAAGATCCATAGCCACACAGACGGACACATTGACCCCCCTCCTCCTCCTCCTCCAACTCAGAAGAAAACACCGCCAAAGAACACACCTCCGAAGAGACACTAAAGCCCTGTTGTCATGCTAAAGAACAGGTTCTCTGTGCTCGCTGATGAGAGCATGGAGACTGAGAAGAGTGTCAAAACCAACACTACGGGAGAACCCGGAGACATCGTCTGACACAGGTTCTCCTCAGAGAACCCAGCCAGACACCCCAACCTCTACTGAATTAGAGGCTGACCAACTCCCTAAGGGGATAAATCAAAGCGGAGAGGATGCCCGAGGTGGGAGAGGAGGAAATAACCTCCGCTCTAACCAGAGGGATCTCCCCTCTCCAGAGAGAAAGACTTTCCCCAAAAGGGGGTTGTCCTCCTCTCTATCCAAACTCATGAATAAAAATACCAAGGTCACTGGAATAAAGGAAAACCCCTCCGGCCTGATAGCTCCAAGTAGGTCATTTAGAATAAGCCATGGATTCCAAAATTGTACAGTGGAACTGTAGAGGCATCAAGGCCAATTATGAGAAAATGCAGCTACTGATGGACTCTGAGACTCCTGTAGCTGTCTGCTTACATGAAACATTTCTGAAAGATAGCATCAGTTTCCGAAGCTACAGTTCTTACAGGAAGAATTTGAGGATGCAGAGAGAGCATTAGGTGGAGTCAGCAAGGAAGTCTACAAAACGCCGCCCCGCGTCTCTGTCTCGGGGAGTTTCGTGCATCACCTATCCCAAGTCTCCATGTGGAGGCTGGATAACTCCTCATGGATATAAGAATGAAAAAGCTTGCAATGCAGTATATAGTCAAGCTAAAATCCAACCCCACGAACCCTGCTTTCGACTTCATTATTAACTCCACAGAGGTAGAATTAAACAATCGAAAGCCTAACGTCATACAGCTGTTGGGCCTTCGAATGAGAGAACCCATAAAAAATTTAACCCCACCCATTGACCAAATCTCTAAAATAGAAACCCCTCAGAATCCTCCTTGGCTAATGAATAAACCCAAATTAAATTTATACCTTCTTAATTTCAAAAAGGAAAATACAGACCCAAGCATACTACAAGTCCATTTTAGGGAACTGCAGGAGAGCTACGGAGATTGTGTCACCATCTACACAGACGGATCCAAAATGGATGGAAAGGTCGCGTGTGCCTGCTCCTTTCGGAACAAAACAATCTCCCGTAGACTCCCCGATGGTTGCCCAATCTTTACGACCGAATAACATGCAATATTGCTTGCACTTATGGCCGTCAAAGCATCAGAAAGGAGGAAATGTATAATCTGCAAGCTTTGGGGCGGATGAAGACTGACATTCCATTGGTACTTAAGAACCTGAAACTGTTGGACCAAATAACAGCCGACCATAGGGATGTCACCTTCAATTGGGTCCCCTCCAATGTGGGCATTGGAAAAAAAGAAACCGCAGACAGAGAAGCAAAGAGAGCCCTAAATCATGTGGTGTCAGGAACCCAAATTCCCTGCTCGGACCTGAGACAAAGTATTGCCTCTGCCACCTATCGAGAGTGGCAGGTTCGATGGGAGGCTAAGACTCACAACAAACTCAGGCAGATTGTGGCGGATGTTGGGTGGCGGCCCACATCTAAGGGTCTGAAAATGCGTTGTAGCACAACCATGTCCAGACTTAAGATTGGCCACATCTACATCACGCACTCTTTTATACTGAAGAAAGTGGAGCCCCCACTTTGTGGGTAGTGTGACTCTCGCCTCACTGTGGTACATATCCTCATTGACTGTCCCAGATACCAGGGGATGTCAGGGAGAAATATTTTAGAGCCACTAACTTAAAAACACTATTCGACAATGTCAACCCTGGGAAGGTACTGGGCTTCATCCGGGAAGTGGGGTTGTCTACGAAGATCTGATTTATGAATTTGTGAACATGTACTATTTACATTAGATTTTTACCAAATTATGAAATGTTTACTACCTTTACTATTTTAGCTGTGAATAGATCTTGATTTTAATGATTTAACTGTATAGAATTTACCCCTTGATATGTAGAGAGAGAGTAGTCCTTAAGGGACTGCAGGCACGACATGGCCTAAATTGTGCCGATGTGCCTAAAATCAAAATTAAATCAAATCATGAAAATAACATCCCGTTACTCTGCATGTCTGAAACTTCTTTTGTAAAGCTGTCATGGCGGCTTTCTCAAAGTCTGTAACAATCATTTCTGGTGTTACATTTGGTACAAGTTCTTTAATTGCTTCCAGCAATCTATCATACGTAACTCTGGTTTCGTCCTGAAGCAAGCAGTACAACACTGGTGGAATCACACCCTGGGCGTATTGAAAGTGAATTGTGTAGAGTTGATAAAATAAACAGGAGACAACCTTAAAAGTACCATCGGCAAACCAACATTTGCTTCGTCCGAGCCATTCTAGTAACTGTCGGTCACCGAAAACTAGAAATCGATTATTTTCGCTTTTCTCCAAGGAGTCGTAAAATAGAAACTCTTTCTACACTGCTGGTACCTCAAAGTTTGCATCAGCCGGAAGAGATGGCAAAGCTCTACCAGTGTCTTTGTTTCTGAGTCGTTCACTATGTCGTCTGAGAGTCCTGCTTATAACACTTTTTCTGGGCAAAGCCATCAGAACAGAAGGAGGTAAGTCGACGATTACATTAGCCTGACAAGCCCCCGGTTTTGTTGTGGTTTCCGACATTTTCTCCTTAAATTTTTCTACTGCGTTCTTTACAATGGCTTTACCTCTGTTACATTCATGATTGTGAGTAGATGATTGATTGATTACATCATCCTGGGCAGTAATTAATGTTACCAGGCATTTGTGTGTTTGATATTTGCTACATCTCCAGTTCATGTTTCCGTTCAGCGCCTTCTTCTTAAGCAACAATTTATATCCTTCATAAACTAGGATACATCTGCCTTTACAACTTAATGTGAGCTCCAGAGGCATTTCTCTAACAGTTCGGGTAGCCAGGCAATGTTGGCTATTTGAAATAGAGAACTGCTGATCACTTATAAAACCTAAAAACGATGCTGTGGAGTGGGAAAAATACATCAGATCGACGCCTACTGGCAGAGAGAGAGAGAGAGAGAGAGAGAAAGAGATAGAAAGAGAGAGTCACACCCTAAATATACATGCAAGATTATTTCCAATAAGCACTCATAATCATGACGGTATTTATGTTCACATAAACATAGGCCCACCAGTTTCGATTTCTTAAATGAATATTAATAAACGAAATATATTCTTACATATACATGTAGAAATGAAATATCGATAGAAATAAAGTCCTATAACACAATTTGTAACTTTAATGTTTAAAAGGAAGTCCGCCTTTATTAGAAAAAAAAAAACTTATTTCAAGGCTAAAAATGACGCGCCCATTTTCAAGAAAGAGCGATGGAAAAATAAAATAAAGTGAAACATGGTCGTACTTTCACCACATCTTGGCCTTTGATGATAAGTTAATAGCGGCAAAGTCTTTTCAATTCGGCTCTCAACTTGGGCGGAAATCGTTCTTTTTCTAATGTTGACATCCTTTTAGGTCTATTCTATCACAGTGCGCACCTTCTAGCACTTGCCTGGATGGCGGTGCGCATGGCTGAGTTATAACATTGCCCCCTTCTTAGAGTTTTTTTTCCCGAAAAGAAACAGTGCAGTAGAGGTTTGACAGTTCAGGTGGAGGTCAATCGGTGGGAACCACAGACGGTAGGGTGTCTGTTGCCCACGAAGCCATCTGCACAGTTTTCTGCGGCCGTCGCTTTCTCTTCTTCCAGTTGGCCAGACTACACTTGAGACGATATCGTGGTTGCTGCTACGACCTCATGACGATAGTCGCTGATGCCAGTCAGCTGACAAGGGGGGAGTAAGTGGAGGTCAGGGTTGCCAGCCACTTAGCACAAATAGAGGTTGTGGCGACCACTGTAGTTCCCAGGGCCGTTGTTCTAAGACGTCAAGTCAGCGGACCTCTTCCATGGACGTCTCGTGACACAGTTGTAGGTCCACAGCTAGCCATGGTGTCCAACACATAGTCTTTCTCAGCTTCATCTGTAAGGTATGCCCATGAACGTCTCGTGACACATTTGTAGACCCACAGGTGGCCATGGTGTCCAACACATAGTCTGTCTCAGCTTCATCTGTAAGGAGGTATGCCCATGAACGTCTCGTGACACAGTTGTAGGCCCACAGCTAGCCATGGTGTCCAACACATAGTCTGTCTCAGCTTCATCTGTAAGGTATGCCCATTAAACATTCTTGTAATGTTCATCCACCACTTCATCAGGTTTCAATGGAATTAATTCCCCACCGTTCAAGGCACTCCCGCTGATGTGGTCAAAAGTACAAATTTCTGTTAAGTTCAGATCTTGTAGCTGAGTTTCTTGGCATGGGCATTTTCCACGCAGGGCGCCGCATATACAATTCTTGTCAATCGTCTGGATGCAGTTGCCAAGCATCGAGTTCTCTCTTATGCCGCTGTCAAAGTCAAATTATTTATGTCTTGGCCATAGTTGGGGCCCGTATTCGCAATTTCACCCGACGACATCCAGAAACGGTCATGAGGCTTTCATGGTTCGAGTTCTCGTCAAATAATCGTCAGCAGAAAGCTTGGACGCAGACCCATCGTTGTCATGATCTGTCCGGCTTATTGAAGTACTCGATTCAGGTACACCAGGAACAAAAACTTCAGGCCCATAACAGACTTCTCTCGTTTCTTCATTCGTCTCTTTCCTTTCGACTCGGAACATCGTTGTCACATTTTTCTTGTCTTGAAAGTCACATCCGCAAGACTTGCCCACAACACAGTCACAGACGGCGCTACAATCCCCAGCCCCTCCATCACCACTGTTTGTGCAGCCACAGTCCTGACCAGGTAGCTGCCCTTTCACTAACGAGTTTATTCCCTCTCTCACTTGCGACACAATTTTATCACTTTGTTCTATTTGGCCTTCTACTTGCAATACACTTTCATCTATCTTGTTCAACATTATGTACCTACTCATGTTCCCCATCATGATCCTAATCGTATTCATTTGTTGACATCCTTTTAGGTCTATTCTATCATAGTGCGCACCTTCTAGCACTAGCCTGGATGGCGGTGCGCATGGCTGAGTTATAACAATATAATATTAGATTTCTCATTAAGAATACAAAGTGGATGAGAAAACACCATAAAAGCATTAGTAATATGTCATAAAATGTCAAAAAGAAAGCATTCTACATAATCATATTTATATATAAAATATTTAATTGGGGATGAAATGGCAGGAGGATGAAGTGACCGGGAGATGAAATGACCAGAAGATGAAATGACCGGGGATGAAGTGACTGGGGATAAAATGACTGGGGATGAAGTGACCGGGGATAAAGTGACCGGGAACCACTTTAACACATGAGCCTACAAAATTAAGTCTATTCATCTCAAAGTTTAATCAAATATATGTAGGCCTACAAGCAAATGTTTTAATTTGAAACAAAAATGGATTTAAGCTCATTAGTTATTTTGATTTGATAGCTCTATTCATACTATTTTTACATTGACACATTCGCTTTACTTATTACATTTTTATTTCCTTTATATTGTTTACAAAACACTCTCAGAGACTACATCGACAGTAATACGCAAATAAAGACCCGCGGGCCGCGTGTAAAATATGTCTAGTGTTGTTGCAACTCCAGGTCATGCACTTAACGTAAAGGCAGGCAACTCAACACAGTTTAACAGGAAATAAATACAGGTGTTTATTCAATAGGACAAACACATAATATCCTTCAGCTTCCTGAGAGTCTTGGTTCTAACTATACCAGTCCTTTGCTACTTAACCCGAATGTGGACCAACGACAGCCTTCCCCGCTTCGCTCCAGGTCCCTTCTACAACCTTCAGGCAACACAAAAGCTGGCTTCTTAGTTTCCAAAAAATTCAGACTCTTCACAATCCCTGATGCACTGTTATTCTCTCTCTTCTAGTGTCTTCCTGTTTACGTTCACAAGTGCGCTAGTGCGCACCTCAAGCACTTCTTGCAAAGGCAGGGTTACAACAGTATATATAAAAGAATTGCTAGCTTAAGAGTATAGGATATAGGTATGTGTTTTAATGTTTTAACATTATCATAGACATAAATAACCTAATTGGCTTGTTCCTTTGGCGCCTTGGACAACGAGCGTTAGAACAAACTCTGCTCATTGGTTTCGACGTTATGTGCTTAAAACTAAACATTTGAAGTAATGAGATGACAGCCATTAATAAGGTTATGGAAACAGCCAACAACAAAGGAAATAGTTTTAATTTGTTTTTATTTTTCAAAACTCAAGATCATGCTACTTTCCAGAATTATAAATGCGTATGCTTCGGATATACCTGTTTTCAAGTTACATGAAATTATTTCCTTTTTCCAGAATTGAAAAAATCGCTTGCATAAACTAAACAAGCTGCCAAAACTAAAAAATAAAATGATAAACTAAACCGTTTGCTTTTAGTAAACAAAAAGGAGCTGTTGTACCTAAACTTTGCAAGCCGCATCGCATGGTGAAATAATCTTTTTTCATTTCTCTCCTAGTTTTTGAGATCTGAGTGTGACAGACAGATATTTTACACAAACTTAATAGCGGTTTTTCCCCTTACGGGAGCCTTTAAAAATCCGGAAGAACCTACCAATGATTTTTTCGAAATTTTTTAAGGAAAAATAAAGATGAGGGACAGACTGACATACAGCCTTCAGAGCGGCTTTTTCTCATTCCTGGACCCGCTAAAAATCTCTTTATCACACGACAGAGTTTAAGTATTGTTATAGAAATGTCTTTTTTATAAAAAAAAAATCGCTTGCATAATTTTTTTCTGTGTAAACTAAATGGCTTGCATTTAGAAAACTAAAAAAAAAGTATCCATTGCACCTAAATTTTGCAAACCTTATTGTATGTTGAAATAAGATTTTTTAATTTCTCTTCTAGTTTTTTTTTTAAAGGAAACCTCAGAATTTGCGCTATTCAATTTTAGCTTTATCATCATAGGAATCCTTGGGCCTTAAGCCTTTTTTCTTTGCCTCTTTTATGGGCCATCTCGCCTCTTTTGTGGGCTTTTTTAAATATTTTTTTTTTATTTGTAAGTTCTGTGATGTGCTTGTTCAGGCTGTCTTGAGGTCAACTACAGATGACTGTTGAATTTCAACCAATTGCTCTGCAAGCGTTTGAGTTTTATTGTTCGGGTGTATTCAGTGTAGTTGAACAACAATACAGAATAAACAAGAGGATCGATTTAACGAGTAAAGAGATGTGGTCAACACTGATGAATAGTTCATACTATATTTATTCCAATAAAGGCCACAGATTCAGATTTCTTAGGTAAAAGTGTGATGTATGCTTCGTTAAAATTTAGAGGAAATTGTCCCAGTTTAAGGGCGTCGCTATATAGTCGCAGTAAGAGAGGACCCAGCAGGGGGAAGAAGGTTTTATAGAGTTCAAAGGTTAAGCCATCTGGACCGGGTAATTTATTGTTCTTAGTCGAGTCCTAGGTCAGTCCTGAGTTCGTCTAGCGTAAATGCACTCCCTAAAAGATCTTCATCTTGTCCAGCTGATTGCAAAATTTTAGAAAATTATCTTGAGCATCAGTATATACTGGCTCTTTACTGTATATAGTAGTGAAGTGTTTTGTAAAAATATTCTTAATATCTTCAAAATTATCTACTTTATTCCCCTCACTATCTATGATGTTGTTTATTATTTTACTTGATTGTACATTCTGTTCAAATGATAGGAATAGTTTACTAGGACCCTCTCCATTACTTAAGTAATTTTTACACCTAATCTCAGCACCCCTATAAGTATACTTGTTTAATTCTTCTAGTTTTAAAAGTCTTTCTGTTTTAACGATTTCATCATCCGTGTGTAATAATGTGTATTTGAGTTGTTCATATTCTTGCCTCCTACGTCCCTGTGCTAATGTAGATATTAACTGGCTTTGCTGCTTGATAGAATTTTTAGGAGTGGCCATGTCTGTGTTAAATCGAAATGTGGATCATGTATATTTTGTAAGTAAGAATTTGGATTAGTAGAAACTAACTCTACGAAAATGGGAATTTCCAACAGAGAATTGTTAAATTTCCAGTGGGATGACTTTCTTTTAATTTCTTTGTTTTTTATGTCTAAGGTAACAACAACGCTTTGTGTTCCGTGTATTCTAATGTTTCTTCCAGATGTGACACCCGACTTATATAAAAATGATTAGGAGCATACACTGTATCTAAGCGCGTCGAGACGGGGTATGACCTATGCACCATGGTGGTGTCCCGACATATAGGTTCTAGTGTCCTGTAAGCATTAACAAAATTAAAATTCCTCTCTATCTCCTCTAAGAAATTAAGATTCTGAATTTAACGGACACACATTTTGCATAAACCTAATAGCGGCTTTTTCCCTGATATG
Source organism: Biomphalaria sudanica (assembly GCA_036873155.1). Lineage (NCBI taxonomy): Eukaryota > Metazoa > Mollusca > Gastropoda > Planorbidae > Biomphalaria > Biomphalaria sudanica. The sequence goes on along the minus strand of JAZGLO010002645.1, from coordinate 1,257,782 downwards.
GCCGCTAAAATTTAGATTACTTAGAGGTACGGGTAAATTGTATGTGTGCACTTTACCGACTCTTCTCAGGAGGGGGGGAGGGGGAATCAAAGATGCATGAATGAATATGAGTGATTTTGTTTTGTACGAGAAATTGCGGATAAGTTTAGCTTAGGGAATGATTGTATGAATGAAGATTTTACTTGTATGAAAGACTTTGAATGTTTTTTTTTTGTTTTTTTTTGGGTTGGGTAGGACAGGACCTGACAACGGTGGGGTGGTGTATCCGAGAGAGACGGTGGTTGAAACCAGATAAAATGGGTTAGAATGTATGAATCAGTGCGAGAAAGTGTTAAGATATATGTAGGGTGAGAAAGAATGTGTGAATGACAAGGTGAATGAATTTTGAATGAGTATATTTAGAATGGGATTAAGGAGAATCTGGTAGGGGGAAGATACAAAATTATAGAGCTAGGACTAGACTTAATCAGTAAGTATGAATGTGTGTGTGTGAAAGATTTAGTGTAGGGCTAGTTTAAGTTGCGACCTGAGAAAAGGAGTTGAAATGTAAGTGCTTAGAAAATGTTTCTCCAGTGCTATAAAGTGTAAAACAAGAAAAAATTTAACATTATTTTCTTTTAAAAAGACCATACCTCAATTTTAAAACTTAAAAAAAAAAATAATATACAAAAAAATATGCAAATTTTTTTTAATAAAAGTCGGGTATCGACTTCGGCACCGTAAGCTCGATGTATCAACGTGTCTATTCATTAGGCCATAGTCATTTTGTACAATTATCATTGATTTATTATTTATTAGCACTTTCATTATATTTTAATAACTTAAGTGAGTCAACTCAACGAGGCACATATATCTTTATTTACACGCCATCACATGACAAACACAAAGGGGCATCTGCCTTGAGAACAGCAACTCCATATTGGCTTTCTACTTGGGCGGAAATCGTTCTCTCTCTCATGTCAACATCCGACTTGTTTAGTCACAGATAATGCGCAACTTCTTTCTGCACTATCTTGGATGGCGGTGCGCATGGCAAAGTCATAACAATACTTTAGAAAACACGCAATTTCTTTACTGCTCTGTTTATATTGCTGACTAGACCCCTTAGTAACATATGAAGACAAACCCCCCAGTTTACGGAAATCACTCACTTCTTCCCCCCCCCCCGCCAAAGTTTCATTTTGGCTTCATCCAAGTTTGCTTTGGTCTGCCAACGATTTTTTTTGTTGTGGTCTCCATCCTATTGGCACTTTGGGAAAATTGCCGTTTGTTCTTTGTATTTGTCCTGTCTATCCCAGCTTCCAGGTTTTATTTCATGTCTGGGTCTATTTGGTTCCCATGCTGTTCGCTGATAATCTTCTGTGGCCATTCTAGACTGACCATAAGTCTTCAACACTTCGTGCCTTCTTTCTCTACTGACCATTTGGAAAATACTTGAGAGATTTATAGTCTGACATAAACAACATTTATTTGTGTTTCCTTTGCTCACTTAATTAGATATTGATTTAATATTTTAGACTTATTCCTATAGCGAACAAGAGAATTTCTTTCGCTAGATGGATAGAACCTCTCCCCACGTTTATGTTAACTCCAGCCCATCTTTACAAGATGTTGAAATCATAGATCCGCTCTTGATCGATGGAGTGTCCCTCGGTTGACCTACCCCCCCCCCCCCCAATCCATATCAAGAAGAGGAACATAGTTAGCCTTCACTATGAAGTATTCTCTTTGTCTTGTCAGCTGATACTGGTCACCAATAAGAAGATCAAAAGTTGCGACGGAATGAGCTGTCTGTGCCAGACTGACTCCCCGTGGTAACTACCGGACTATATAGACATGGTAATGTCTGGTTAATAAAGATGTTTTTTTTTTGTTATCGGCGGGGCAGAGGTCGGCGTGGCCCAATCATAAGTGACCACCAGAATATATTTTTTTGTGTCGGAATCGAGAAATACGAAATTATACTAGTAAGAAGTGAGGCCGGGGGGTCGCTGGTGCCAGGGCAAATATATAGGTCAGTGAATATATTAGTACTAAAATATTTAAAGACTCGTAGGCCTACTTGAAAAATAAATGTTTTCATTGGCAATACATCCAGTCCCAGCTCCAGGTCCAGTCAGTCCCAGGCCCAGGATGTTTAGGAAGATTTATAGTGCATAGAATAAACTTTGTGCACCCTCAGTGGCGTCGCGTGGGGAGGGGATGTAGAGGCTGTGAGGGATGAGCAGTGCACTGGGTGACACTAATCAGATCAAAGGTCAGAAATAATTAACAATAGAATAACGAATCGGCGCCCATTTTACATTTGTGTTCAAATCAAAGAATGTAGGTAATTAGTTCTTTGTAGCATGTTATAGTTAAATAAGAAAACCAGCGACATACTTTATTGGGAAATGTGTTTAGAGACTGGGGGGGGGGGGGGAGTCAGGGGTGACACAAGGGGGGAGAAGTCGGGGGTGACACAATCTCAGCGACGTCCCTGTGTTCACGTTTTATAATTAAGTACATTTTTAAACAAAACCATGGCAAAAATTTTTTTAATAAAAAATAATGATAAATGTTTGATTTTGTGTCTGAACAGAATGGTACTAGGAGTTGTTCTCCTTTCTCATATTATGAACTCTGTATATTTATTTTGGATTTTGACGACCAACTAAAAGTGGTCCTAAAGTTGAATTTCAATGTTGCTAGCTAAATACAAAAATTAAGATACACACAGAACTAAGAAAGTGTTATTCATCAGTGCCAAAAAAAAAAAAAGCAAAACAATTATATATTAAAAATAAACACTTACTGTACACCGGATACAACAAAAAGTTAGCTATTTGTACTTTTTTCGCTATTAAGGAAAACCTCAAATGTTTGCAGAAAAAAGAAAAATAATAATAATAATCAATGTGTCCTAAATTGTGACACACTTTCCTCGCCCCATTCATTGTCTGTTGTTTTTAGCTACCTTCCACGGGATGTCACGCCCAGTTGCACATGGCCGCTGTGTACTGTTGGGAAACTTAAGAAGGCACTTGCTATTAAATAGCAAAGATTATCTGGCTGACAGCTGCTGTAACAAACTACACGGTGATAGATTTTGCAAGTGAGAAAACGGAGGGGGGGGGATAGACTCAAAGTAATGAAATCGATCTGTTAACAAAAAGAGATGATGTGTCCCTCCTCTTCCAGGGTTTCAAACACAAATACAAACACAAACCCAAACGCAGCTTGACTGCAGTAAATCACTGCCAAACGATCCCCAGTGTCCTCTTCGCAAGAGGAAACAGACCTGGACCATTCAATTGTTCATGTGTGCGTCTGGTTTGTGTGTGATAGGGTTCAGGCCTCTCCCATTTAAAATCTAGCCTGAGCCAATGTTTTAATATTTTCAACTGGTCATTTATTTCCGACTTGCCCACTTCCCTCCCTTGACGACCTCTGCTTCAAGTTCGTCTGGATCCCAGACTCTGTCCTTTTCTCCGTATTGCAGACGAAACTAAAAGCTTATTGACTGTACGAGGGCCAACGTAAAATAGCCTCTCCATGAGAATTAGCGGTTACTGCCTCCTTTCCTCACTCTCTCTCTTGTTTGTCTCCCATTACAGAGAGTGAGTTGCGTATCTGAACTGTGGGTGAGCACTGGTTATCGACCCTTGTTAGCGGTTATAACCACGTCAAAGCAATCATCTAAGTTGATGTTTTTCTCTTGAAGTTGTTCATTGCTCTTCGCGTAGTCCTTCTGGTCGGATCTTAATTAAGACAATATCTGGACATTTCATGAGTACAATACAGGTAAGTAAACATTGTCAGGTGTTAGAACGCATTCGAGAATTACATCTAGAAACATGTTGATGATTTTTTCAAATGCCTTGAACACTAAATAAATTTAAAAACTTTTTTTGAAACATTTAAACAAAAGAAATAAAAGACAATTTTTTTTTCATATATGAACCAGTTCAGTTTCAAACTTTGATTGAGTCTAAATAAGTAACATATGAGATGTAAATATAAATAAACTCTTTTATTTAGACAATAATATATAACTTATTTAGACAACAATATAGAACTTATTTAGACAACAATATTATAACTTATTTAGACAACAATATATAACTTATTAGAGTCACAAACTTTTCAAACTTTATTTCGTGCCTTTTTGTTGATTGTCGCCTATCACTCAACCCATTAAACAAAAAGGTTTGTAAAAGAAATATAAAATAAATATTGCTAACACTTTCTTCATGCAATTAATCCAGAAGTGTTGGTTCTATTTTTTAAAGCATACTCTCGCATTATGTCAGCTTTTTATTTTCATATGTGCGCAGTTACACGCACGTAAAATCTATCTATCTATCTATCTATCTATCTATCTATCTATCTATCTATCTATCTATCTATCTTGAGAGAGAGAGAGAAAGGCTGGAGAAAGAAAGAAAGAGAGTGAGATAAATGTGTAGAGAGAATGATTGAGATGAATGGAGAGAGGGAGAGAAAGAGTGAGAGAATACGGGGGGAGAGAGAGAGAGTGAGATACATGGAGAGATACGAGATTTTGTCTTTCCTTTCTGTGCTTCATCAATAGACAAAATTGAAGGACTGGAAACACATGTACCGGAAGCTCAAAATTGGAACCAGTGAAATCTGCCCATGTGGAGTATCACCAGAGAATGCAGACCACGTCCTCCATAGCTGCTCTCTCTATCAAGAGGCCCGTATAAGCCATTGACCCCAATAGAAAGGAAACTATATGGAGAGCTCCCTGATTTTGGAAACCACTGCGCAGTTCATCTCATGTACTGATCTGGTCATCTGAACACTCCAACATAACAATGAGAACGAAGAAGAAGAAGAAGGACTGGAAATGTATGAGTTCCAATGGACCTCATTCACCGAAACGTACGGTCACGTGACGACCATCAACAATTCACTTGTGTGTATAGATTATACTATAGATTATTACTGGAAAGATGGGGAAGCAATGCGTTGCATTTGACTGTAATAATTATGAACATAAAAAAGAATGTAGAGAAAAAAAAGTGTTCCTCGTTTTCCTGTGACCATCCAAAGCTCTGTCAAGAATGGGTTCTAAAACTGAAACGGAAAAACTTCACTGCAAGTGCACACTCTGTAATATGTTCAGAGCATTTTCAGGAGGACTGTTTTATTTACCAGCCTTTTACAAGTAAGTAGATGATTATAAATAATCCATAGAATCTAGATCTAATCTATATTTATATTCTACATCTAGAAGTATTATATACTAATAGTAGTAATACGATAATATTTAAGTCTTTGACTAGTAGGTCTAGACTAGATCTAGATGATAAGAATCTAGAATCTATATCTATATAAGTCTAGCTCAGAATCTAGATCTAGATTCTACTTCTAGAATTTCTAGATATAAATAGTTTAAAATATTAATTAGATCTAGTAATCTAGATTATTCTGGATCTACTCAAATCTACTGTATAATCTGAATCTGTAGACCTATTCTAGTATTCTTGAGTCTATATCTATACATTCTATTAAATTTACAATCAGAATTAGATCTAGATTTTTAAATCTGATTATTATTCATAGTTTATAAATTACATTTAAAGAGCATGTAAATATTAAAACAACTAGTCTAGATTATAATATTTCTAGATTAGACTAGTGTCATTAGTGACTAGACTAGAAATTAGTAGAATTAGATCTACAAGTAGCTTAGATAGCTGCTAGATGCTCAATCTAGATTCTAGATACTATATAGAATAAGATATAGACATAGAATTCTATTAGTGTTGATTCGACTTTGGTGAGATCAGCACAGAGTTGATGTTCTGTGTGCAGAGAACATTAAAGACGAATAAAATAGTCATCTTGGTCTAACATGACTGAAAGGCGAAGTCCATTTCCAATTTTGTGCATTTCCAATTTATTTTATCTAGTCTTTAAATTTTCATTATTTGGTAAAAATCTAATGTAAATAATACATGTCTACAGAATTCAGAAATCAGATCTTCGTAGACAACCCCACTTCGCGGATAAAGCCCAGTACCTTCCCAGGGTCGACATTATTGAATAGTGTTTTTAAATTAGTGGCTCTAAAATATTTTTCCCTGACATCCTGGTATCTGGGGCAGTCGATGAGGATATGTTCCACGGTGAGGCGAGAGTCACAATACTCACAAAGTGGGGGCTCTTCTTTCTTCAGCACAAAAGAGTGCGTGATGTAGGTGTGGCGATTCCAAAGTCTGGACATGGTCGTGCTACCACGCCTTGTCAGACCCTTAGATGTGGACCGCCACCTGACATCCGCCACAATCTGCCTGAGTTTATTGTGAGTCTCAGCCTCCCATCGGTCCTGCCACTCTTGATAGGTGGCAGAGGCAATACTTTGTCTCAGGTCCGAGCAGGGAATTTGGGTTCCTGACACCGCATGATTTATGGCTCTCTTTGCTTCTCTGTCTGTGGCTTCGTTTCCCTCAATGTCCACATGGGAGGAGACCCAGATGAAGGTGACATCCCTATGGTCGGCTGTTATTTGGTCCAACAGCTTCAGGCTCTTATGTACCAATGGAATGTCAGTCTTCATCCGCCCCAAAGCTTGCAATGCAGATTTGGAGTCGGAGCAGATTATAGATTTCCTCCTTTCTGATGCTTTGACGGCCATAAGTGCAAGCGATATTGCATGCAATTCGGCCGTAAAGATGGAGCAGCCATCGGGGAGTCTAAGGGAGATTGTTTTGTTCCGAAAGGAGCAGGCACACGCGACCTTTCCATCCATTTTGGATCCGTCTGTGTAGATGGTGCCACAATCCCCGTAGCTCTCTTGTAGTTCCCTAAAGTGGACTTGTAGTATGCTTGGGTCTGTATTTTCTTTTTTGAAATTAAGGAGGGATAAATTTAATTTGGGTTTATTCATTAGCCAAGGAGGATTCTGAGGGGTTTCTATTTTAGAGATTTGGTCAATGGGTGGAGTTTAATTTTGGATGGGTTCTCTCATTCGAAGGCCTAACGGCTGTATGACGTTAGGCCTTCGATTGTATAATTCTACCTCTGTGGGGTTAAATATGGAATCGAAAGCAGGGTTCGTGGGGTTGGATTTTAGCTTGACTACATACTGCATTGCAAGCTTTTTCATTCTTATATCCATGGGGAGTTCTCCAGCCTCCACATGAAGGCTTGGGATAGGTGATGTACGAAACGCGCCGAGACAGAGACGCAGGGCAGCATTTTGTATTGGTTCCAGTATTTTTAGGTACGACTTCCTTGCTGCTCCATATATTATGGATCCGTAGTCTAGCTTGGATCGAATTAGACTCCGATATAGCAGCAGCAAGGTATCTCTGTCGGCTCCCCAATGGCTGAGCACTCTAAGTATGTTTAATGACTTTTGGCATTTCCTCCTAAGTTCCTTAATGTGGGGGAGAAAATTAAATTTGGAATCTAGAGTGAGGCCTAAAAATTTCGTAGTTTTCACGACAGGGATCTTCTTTTTGTGTATAAATAGTTCAGGGTCTGGGTGGAGTCCCCTTAAATTACAAAAATGCATACTAACTGTTTTGGAGTCCGAAAATTTAAAACCATTATCGTTTGCCCAATTTTGAATTTGGTTTAAACATAACTGTAATTTTCTTTCTAGGGTGTTCATGTTTTTCCCATAAGTAAAAATGACAAAGTCATCAACATACAAAGAGCACTCTATGCTAGGGGACAGAGCATTTATGATGCTATTTATTTTAATGTTGAACAGGGTGACTGACAGAATGCTGCCCTGGGGTACACCCATTTCCTGGTCATGAGTGTCAGAAGTGGTGTTGCCCACTCGAACCTGAAATTTTCGGTCTTTTAGGAATTCCCCCACAAAACGGGGAAGATGTCCCTTAAGCCCCATAAGCTCCAGGTCACGTAGAATGCCATGTTTCCAGGTTGTGTCATAGGCCTTTTCTATATCGAAGAATACAGCTACTAGATGTCATCTTCTGAGTAATGCATTTCTGATACAAGCTTCCAGCCTTACCAGGTGGTCAGTTGTTGTCCGCCCTTGCCGGAATCCGCACTGGTAGTTAGAGATCACTTTGTTCCTCTCCAGGTACCAGACCAGCCTACTGTTAATCATTCTTTCCATGGTTTTGCAGATGCAGCTTGTTAGTGCTATTGGTCGATAGTTAGCTGGGTCAGAGCCGTCTCTTCCCGGTTTAGGTATCGGTATAACTGTGGCTTTCCTCCAGCTGTTTGGGAAAGCGCCTGTTTGCCACACACAGTTATATACCCCTAGCAGGACTGCCAATGAGGGTTCGGGAAGGTAATGGATTTCATCTTCTCCAGGCGCTGTGTCATGTGACTTGTCTAGCGATTCCCTCAGTTCCTCAAGCGAGAACGGTTTGTTGTAGTCTTCATTGTTTTCTGACCTGAAATCAATGGAGTGTCTTTCCTCCCTGGTTTTGACTTTTTGAAACTCTGGCGTGTAATGTGCAGTGGATGACTTTTCTGCTATTGAGGATGCAAGGCAGTCAGCTATTTCTCTGGGGGACGTGACAGTTCGTCCTTGGTTTTTCAGATGCCCTATTGCATTTGATTCTTTCCCTTTGATTCGCCTTACTGCCTTCCAGATCGCTCTAGCAGAAGTTTTGGCATCCAGACTGCCGACAAAACTTCTCCAGGAATTCCTTTTGGCTGACAGTATGGTTTGTCTAGCCTTTGCTCTAGCTATTCTGAATAGCTTTAGGTTTTCCTGGGATGGATTTTTTATAAATGCAGCCAGTCGTTTTTTCCTATCGCCAATAGCACTTTTGCAGGCTGTATCAAACCATGGTTTGCTAGTCCGTTTTGGATTTGCGGAGGTTAGGAGGACAACTTTCCTGGCTATACTAAGTAGCTTGCTAGCAAAGGTATCAGCTGGGTTCTGTTCATCGAGGATATTTTCTGTAATATCCTCTGATCATCTTTTTTGGAATTGTTCCCAATCGGCCTTATTCAGTTTCCACCGCTGAGTTCGTCCCAATGAGGGGAGATTGTTAGCAATGATGATTGGGAAGTGATCACTTCCCCGTAGATCTTTGCTAACTGACCATTTAAAGTCGTCCAGAAGTCCAGGGACGCATACGGTGAGGTCAATGCATGTGAGAGATCCAGTTCCTGGGTGCAAGTAGGTCGGTGATGCATCATTAAGTATGCATAAATCATGTTGGAGGAAGATATCCTCCAGCATACGGCCTCTTGTGTCGGTATTGTTGGATCCCCACATGGTGTTCTGGGCATTGAAATCCCCAAGGATTATGTAAGGCCGGGAGAGTTGTTTCAATAGGTCCTCCATGTCTGTTTGGTTTAATGGAGCGCCTGGTGGTAGATACCGTCTGCAGCAAGTGATAACCTTGTGAAGGGTTATCCTAGCTGCTACGGCCTGTAGTGTGGTCTGTAGTTCTACCCTCTCATGGGGGATGCTATCCTTCACAAGGATACAGACTCCACCTGATGCTCTCTCTGCTTACTCAACATTCTTGCTGTAAGCACTGTAGCTTCGGAAGCTGATGCTATCTTTCAGAAATGTTTCCTGTAGACAGACAGCTACAGGAGTCTCAGAGTCCATCAGTAGCTGCATTTCCTCATAATTGGCCTTGAGGCTTCTGCAATTCCACTGTACAATTCTGGAATCCATGGCTTATTCTAGATGACCTACTTGGAGCTATTTGGCTTTGGGAGGCCCCCGGAAGGGTTTCCCTTAATTCCAGTGACCTTGGTATTTTTATTCTTGGGTTTGGATGGAGAGGAGGACAATCCCATTTTGGGGGAAGTCTTTCTCTCTGGAGAGGGGAGATCCGTCTGGTTAGAGCGGAGGTTATTTCCTCCTCGCTCACCTCGGGCATCCTCTCCGCTTTGATTTCTCCCCTTAGGGAGTTGGTCAACCTCTAATTCGGTAGAGGTTGGGGTGTCTGACTGGTTTCTCTGAGGAGAACCTGTGTCAGACATGATGTCTCCGGGTTCTCCCGGAGTATTGGTTTTGACTAGCTGCTCAGTCTCCATGCTCTCATCAGCGAGCACAGAGAACCTGTTCTTTAGCATGACAACAGGGCTTTCTTGTTTCTTCAGTGGTGTGTTTTTTTTGGCGGTGTTTTCTTCTGAGTTGGAGGAGGAGGGCCAATACAGTGGATTTCGCCTGGCTGAAGGTACATCCATTTCTTGCCTTGTACTCCTGCACGGCAACCTCCTGTTTCCACACAGGGCAGTCCTAAGAGTAGGCTGAGTGGCCAGCGTGACAGTTTGGGCATTTGAAATTGGGCTGTGCAGCCCTTGTCCTCATGACCTTCTCCAGCACATCTGGCACACACAGTGTTCCTCTTGCAGACTGCCGCGCCGTGTCCATAACCCTGGCACTTGAAGCACCTCATGGGGTTAGGTATGTAGGGCATCACATGAACTCGTAGGTATCCTGCCTTCACATACTCTGGCGGTGTCCTAGTTCCAAATGTGAGGATAATAGTGGCGGTTTTGACCTCCTCACCATCCTTGCGCCTGGTAATGCGCCGGGCATGGGTGACTCCTTCAATGCCCTCCACTACTTCCTTCTCGGAACATTCCAGTAGGTCCCTAGAGCTGATTACACCTCTGCTGGTGTTCAGACTCTTGTGTGGCATGACTTCCACTTGGAGATCACAGAGTCTTCTGCATCTTAAAAGCCCATCAGAGTGTATCTTGCTATCAACTTCTACTAGAAGTTTCAAAGACTTGTGTAGCTTAGACACACTCTTGGGCTCTCCCACTACTGACTTATGTCCCTTAAGTCAGACTTTTCCCCTCCTCTGTGCACCTAACTACCAGAAATGATGGCCAGGTAGCACAGCTTTTTGTGGCCTCCTCCTTTCTGTCTTCCATGCGGCGTCTCTTGCCCAGACATAGGTCTGGGGCAAGTAGTTTTTTTTAAGTTTTTTTTCCATGGGTGTTATTTATTAGTTCGGCACCTGTGCTCCCCACCCGCCATCGAGTCCAACAAGGGGACGGGCCATTCGGAAGTCCAGAATGAGCCCGCCAGGGCTACACAGGTGCTATACTCAGTCAGCTACTGCATCGGACATGTGCCCGATACAGCAGCTCCCTGATTGATCCTCCAGCCACCGCCCTCCAGCATAGGTCGAAGAACGCTCGGCATGACCAGCCGGTTGACCCAGAGCGGGCCATCTGGGCCTCAGGTCTAGGGGAACTTGGAGCCAAAGTATTGTGTTGTGGTGGTTTATCCTCAGATAGCCACCACTCAAACACCAGGATCTGTTTATCCCCCCTTACCCGTCGCAGTCCACGGCAAACGGACTGGTCTAGGACGTAGTGAGATATTTAGAGATAAGGAGACAGAGTGATGATCAATGAAGGCAGATTGAGGAAAGGAGGAGGCAGACACAATGATAGAAAAGAAGTAGAGCACTTTTGAGCTCCAAAAGTGCTAAGGAAAGAGGAGCGCAGTTTAACGTCATGTCTCGGGACGCACAAATGTTGAGGAAATTAAGAAACACTAAAGCGTTCCTATCTATTCTGTGTTTTTTCATAAACTTCAGATGTCCCCATCTAAACCTAAAGCAGTGCTCAGCCAGATGGTCATCTTCTTGAGAAAGTATAAGTTCATACATCATGCAGTACACAACACTTACCATGGCCACTGATGGGTGAGGATTGATTACATGCTGAGGACACAAAAATTTCAGACCTTTTGAAATGTCAACTGGCACAGAGTGTGTGGTGGGCACTTGTCAGGTGAAATATATTTTGTTTTTGTTGTTCTACATTCATGCTTTTTTTTTTTAAATTAAATCACCAAATCATAAGGCACATACAAGTCTGTTTCCATTGATGGCCTTTTCAGTTACATTATTCCATAGAATTTATTTGTTTTTTATTTATTTGTATAAATTAGCTGGCTGCAAAAATAAGAATTCTAAAGTTTGAATCCAAATGGTGGCTAGAAATTTTAATTTGTGATTGAAGTTAAGATGTTTTTCAAGAATTTAAATTCAGCAGAACATTTCTCACAGGTTTCCTTTTAACTAGAATGTTAAATGTCAAAGTTTGTTTTACAAAAAAAGAAAAACAAACTGGACAAGAGAGCAAGCAGTTAGATCTAGGTTCTGGAATTTTTATTGAATTTTTTGAATTAAAAGAAAATTGAATTGAGTTTTTTTTTTTTTAATAAACCATTAGATATTTATTTAATAATTTTTGGCTTTTTTTGTAAATCCCTAAAATTCTGTAGATTACTGCCCATAAACCCCTCTTTTAGACATGATTTAATAATAATGGTTTCTAATGACTCTTTCTATGACATAAATCATGTATTTATTTCTATGATTTAGACTATTCACACTAAATTCTCACTGTAAGAAAAAAAAAAGTACAAGATGAAAATGTGAAAACTAAAACTAGAGAAAAGAAATTAATGTTGAAAGAAATGTCATGAAAATAATAGAAACACTGAAAATCACAGCAAATCTTTTTAGAAGAGTAAATCAAACAAGGCAGGTGTGTAAGCTGGAATGAAATGCTTTAATAAATCAATTTATCTAGAAAGTACATGACTCTTATTAGGTGGATAGTAAGGCTAAAATACTGGCCTGGAACCTTTTTATGTTATCAGTCAGAACTTATGATAGTCAAGAAAAAAGAACAAAAGTAAGTTCACTTCAATAATGCAGATAGTCATGAACATTTGATGTAAGGTGATTAACGGACTTAGACATTTTCTAATTTACTTCTATAAATACCATTAAATGTCAAAACCCTAAAGAAAAGCAGAAAATTAATTTAGACATTTTTTTTTTATTTATTGAATAAACTAGTCCTCCAAGTAAGACCTGTGGGTTTTGAAATAAATATTCTGTTTCACAATTTTTTTATGTTTAAAAAAAAATCACTTCATCTTTGCATAAACTTCATCAGGTCAGCATTCTTAAGTGTGTAGCTCCTAGCTTTCATAAAGACTTTTTAGTTTTGGCTCTGAAAAGAACCTTTAAATTGGAATTTATATAACCTGTTCTGGTTCTAGTTGGATAACAGTAAATGGTTTTCTTATGGCCCTGAAAAGGACCCTTTTAATTTCTGTAGTTGTTAATAAATATATTTCAATTTATTTTCTCAGTCTTTATTTTATCTGGATCAGCTTCATGTGCATTGAGCCCTCAAAAGGACCTGTTTAGCTTCTGCAGTTGTCTAAATTATTCATCAACTCTTCAAAAAGAAATGTACACTTCAGTTGAGACAAAACTAACCAAAAACTGTTGTAATGTTATAATGTTACATTATGATGATAGACTAGATCTTTATCAGTTTTTTCTGTAAGGGATAGTATACTCTATATGGTTACTTACATAAAATATATATACATGAACCTAAAAAGGTCATAGTGTTTAAGTTGGTCAGAACTACTCCTACCCAAGAGAAGAAAAGATCAACAAAGAATCTGTCAAAGTGGGAAAAATAAAGAAATGATGTAGTTAGTTGTTAAAAAGTTTAGTTTTGAAATACTGTTTATGGCACATCTATAGAAAATTGGCTATTACACCCAGAACAAAGAATCAAGACAAATGAATACATTGAAATAGAGTCTAAGTTGGTCAGAACCACTCCTCCCCAAGAGAAGAAAAGATCAACAAAGAGTCAGTCAGAGGGGACAAATAATACAAGAAAGGATGTAATTAGTACTAATAAATCAAATGATTAGTTTAGTTTTGAAATAAGGCACAGAAACAGAAATCAGCCAATTCACCTACAAGAAAACACTGAGAAGAATGAATAGATTAAAATTCCCATATACATTTAAAGAACTTGTACAGACTAGAGTCAAAACAGATATTGAAATACTGAAAGGCTTCAAGAACAAAGTTTATCATCAAACATATGCAATTCTGACAGCCAAATACTGAAATTAATAATAAAAGAACAATACTCCATGTTAATAAGATTTATTATTTAAGAGTTTATAGTTAGAACTTAGTGCAAGCAAAAGAACTGAGGCAGTCATAGACAAGAGGAAAGAATACACAGCCCTATCTTATAGCCTGGAGACAAAGTCAGTACTACCAGAATTGGTTTGTTTGGTTACAGCAGAGTCTGCCTTCATTCAGAAGAGACAATCAGCACAGCATTATCTGTATGCACCCATTGTTTTTAAAAACACACTAGAGAACTGTTTTAGTTCTTTAAGAATCCTCAGTAAAAATTTTCTTTTAACTTTTTTTTTCAAAGAACTAAATACAGATAAATGTAATAGAAAAGTCTAATGACAATGATATAGTAAGCCATGTTATTAAATCCACTATATCTAATAAATTAAGTGCCTTAAAAACTTGAGTTTAAGTCTGCTAGTTCATTTAATGCTTTCATAATTGTATTACTCTTAAGTTGCCTTTTGAAAAAAATAAAATACTTTGTTTATATTATAAAGTAAACTAAAGTCAATAACCCTTCCAAAGCATCCTTTCAAATTCTATTGTCTGATTTTGGTTACAAAAAAATCAATTTCGCTGCCTGATGACATAGTGATCATTGTCAAATAACTGGATGAGAATTAAGAGACCCTTAGGGTTTGCAAAGACTTTTTTGTAGAGAAAAAGAAGGAGAGGAAATCAGAAGAAGCAAGGTGAGTTGGTCAGAACACCCTCTGAAGTGATGTTCCCCAGACAAATGGACAAATGAATGTGAGTTGGTCAGAACACCCTCTGAAGTGATGTCCACCAGACAAATGGACAGGTGAAGGTGAGTTGGTCAGAACATCCTCTGAAATGATGTCCACCAAACTAATGGACAAATGAATGTGCGTTGGTCAGAACACCCTTTGAAATGATGTCCACCAAACTAATGGACAGGTGAAGGTGAGTTGATCAGAACACCCTCTGAAGTGATGTTCCCCAGACAAATGGACAAATGAATGTGAGTTGATCAGAACACCCTCTGTCATGATGTCCATAGACAAATGGACAGGTGAAGGTGAGTTGGTCAGAAAACCCTCTGAAATGATGTCCATAGACAAATGGACAGGTGAAGGTGAGTTGGTCAGAACACCCTCTGAAATGATGTCCATAGACAAATGGACAGGTGAAGGTGAGTTGGTCAGAACACCCTCTGAAATGATGTCCATAGACAAATGGACAGGTGAAGGTGAGTTGGTCAGAACACCCTCTGAAATGACAGACCCAGTTGTGATCTACATTTTTTTTTACATCTGATATAGAAAAGCAATTTCCTACTCATTAATACATATTTCTCAATTAACAAACATTCACAAAATAGTTTACAAATTTAATTATTGAGACCTGTTGTAAACATTATCATTTTTTTCTGTACCTATCTCACATAACACTGATATTGGAGAACTTTTTTTTTTTACAGAAGTCGAATTGCTAAATTCTTTATTGAAAGGTGTTTCAAATTATTCAACAATAAATGATTGATTTAGGTTTACAAAATAAAACATAAAAGTTGAATAAATGATTGAACTTTTGACTTGCATAATAGCCATGCTGTAATAATATGCAATAATAAAGTTCACCAGTTTTATGGATCACTTGCTACAGTTGCTACCCCCATAAGTTTATCAGGAGAAGAAAAGCAGATCATATATATTCTACTAACTGCAGAGCCTTTTGAAAATTAGGGGTGCACCGGATAGTCGCTCAGGCTTCTGCAAAATATCTGGCATTTTTTCACTATCCGGATCCAGCCAGATATCACTACAAAGTAAATCTGATAGTAAAAAGTACACCTTTTTAATAAGCATAAAGTGGACCTCATTCCATTAATGTCTGTTGTAGAATGTATTAATGTTTATATTAAAACAAATTATGTGCTTAAAAATAGAGCCATTATGAATATGCACCAAACATCATTTATTATAAAGACAAGGCATGTTAATATAAATAGAAATGAAACTTTACATCATAAATGCGGTTTACGTATAGAGCAGCAATGGCTGGCACATTTTTTCAATTTGTCTTGACCTTTGAGTAGGTTAGTTAACATGTTGAAATGCTACATACCTTGACTACGTCATGCTGACCAGACATCTGTCTAGCTGTGTGGGTATATCTCCAGAGGTAGAGATGAACAGCTCCCACCCCCTTTATTTGTTTAGTCCATCACATTGAGTTTATTTATAGGCAGGTGACCACAAGTTAAATACGATGGACATGGGTTTAATGTCAGCGTATTGTTACGTATCTAGGCATTGTTACCTATTTACTATTGTTTTTTTTTCTTTGACCTGTTGCGGTCGAGAGACGAGTAGAAAATTCCCGAGGTTGTCTGCCCCTTTGTGTAATAATTTTTTTTTTATTTTATTTTATTCGCGGCGGCGAGTCAAGCCAAACAGACAGTGTGACCGGTCCTTGACCTATGTGTGTACCTCTGGTTAAAAGGAGGGTGGTTTTTTTTTCCGTCTCTTTGGAGAGCGTTCTAGCTCTGTCTTGTTGATGACTTGTTCTGTTCTAGAAACTACTAGATTTGTCTTGATCTCGACGCGCGGTAGACTATATAAAGACCGCCCGTGTAACGTTGACGGACAAGACATACGGAGACAGCCGTGAGACAGAATAGCGGAGACATTGCGTGACCCCTGCGTGGTATACCTATTGATAGTGTAAGTTAAGATTTTTCTTTTTCAAGGCCTTGCTTGTATTTGTAGTTATATTTTAAAACTCTTGAATTGTAATATTTTTACATGCCATTTTTGTAAAAGGGTTTGGTCAACCCATCAATTCGGTATTGAGTAAATGTTTGTTTTTCTTGCTTGTAACTTTATGTGATTCATTTAAAAGTACTATTTGATTTATATTTTATTAAACATTAAGTTGATATTTTACCTTACGATTTCTTGTGTCATTTTTTTTTTTTTTGTTATTCATTGTAAGTCTTTGGTTAAATTCAGACTTAAGATAAGTGACACAACTGCTTTTTCTATTGTCACGATCCCCTAGGCAAACCAATTAAAATTAGAATAGATAGAGAATTCAATTCGTAATACGTGACAGTATTGACACTCTCTAGATGTCACACCTTTCGAGGGAACTAAATTTGCTTACTTGGTAGTTAAACTTTATTAGGGGGGTTGGACTACAAGAGCCACACCTCTAAGGTAACCAGGTATATTTCCAGGTGAACAACTCTCTCCCCCTTTTATTTCTTTAGTCCATCCAATTAAGTTCATTGACTGACAGTTGACCACAAGTCAGATACGATGGACGTAAGCACTCTCTAGAGGTCACACAAGGGAACTAGGCTAGTTTAGTTAGTATTTAATACCAACCAATATAGGTATGTTATTTAACAGTTTCGTAAAACATAAGCTATTTACACTTAGGTATTTGGCTCCGGCTGAATATCAAATTTTACTATCCGGTCATGTCCAGCTCCGGACGGATATCAAAAAGTACTATCCGGTGCACCCCTAATGAAATTATACATCCTTTCAAAAGTAGTCCATGTGGTATAGTGGTAGGACAGATACCATACAGTTAGGTCTTATTACCCCCAATCTATAAATCTGACTTGTCAGCAGCCTTTGTATGAGCATCCAGTCCTTAACATGTTGCTTGATACATTTTTGTAGTCATGGCAACCAATGGAACGTGCTCCCCAACAAGCTTAGGCCAACCAATGTACAATTTACCTTGAAAATAATTGTATTCATTTTCTTCCATGGTACCAAAGATTTTTTTCCTCATCTTTGAAATTCACAAGATGTCTTAACTATTAAGAACTAATAAGCTGAGAGACTGGTTTCAGAGGCGTAGCTAGGCGGGGGAAGGAGGGGGAGAATTTAAAACCCCTCCCAGGCCCCAACTTGAAGGACCCCAACATGATGGGGGACAACTTGAGGGGGCCTAACTTGACGAGGCCCTAAGTTAAAGGGTCCCCAAATTGAGGGGGGCTTTAACTTGAGAGGGGCCTTAACTTGATGGGAGCCGCTACTTAAGGGGGGGGGGCCAAATGAGTTTTTTACATTAAATATTATGCAGAAGCCCCTAAAGAGGTCAAGCCCCCATTCCTCCCTGGCACCTAAATGATGCTGAATTCCTAGCTACGCCACTGACTGGTTTTCTTCTCCTCAGCTGTTGAACAACAGACTCTAAATACACTGCACCATATATGTACCCACCACTAGCTCAGCAACAGGTAACAAGACTTGATATCCAAAACAGAGATGTTGGCAGCATGCTTTCCATCCTTATCCAAGAGTGACTATGATAATAGTCACTGAGTACAAAATGTACTACCACCTTCATCAAGAAAAAAATACTGATGACCTTTGAGGGTTGGCTCCCATCTAGTCTGCCACTGCAGGTTCATCAATACCCACAGAGGGTAAAAACCCTTACTGATAAAGCCACTATATGCTACCAGCATTAAGGATGGTTCCCTCAAATCAGATTATGAAAAAACACCAAAAAAGATAAGGCAAATATTAAGTGAGTCTCTACCTGGGCTGATCAAACTTGATAACAAAGAAAAGGAAAATGACAAGTGATAGAAAAGAATAACTAATGAAGAACTAAATGGAAGATAGTAGTATGTGTTTGGAGTTAGTACAACACTTAACACTAAAAAAATTAATGTTAACAACCCTAAATACTATGTGAAATGGCCCTTGTCACTACGGCAATTAAGTGTTGCTAGTGAACAACCCTAGACACTGTGTGTTAGTGCAACAACCCTAGACACTGTGTGTAGGTGCAACAACCCTAAGCACTATGTGTAAGGGAAACAACCCTAAACACTATGTGTTAGTGCAACAACCCTAGACACTGTGTGTTAGTGAAACAACCCTAAACACTATGTGTTAGTGCAACAACCCTAGACACTGTGTGTAAGTGCAACAACCCTAAACACTATGTGTTAGTGAAACAACCCTAAACACTGTGTGTTAGTGAAACAACCCTAGACACTGTGTGTTAGTGAAACAACCCTAAGCACTGTGTGTTAGTGAAACAACCCTAAATAATATGTGTTAGTGCAACAACCCTAAATAATATGTGTTAATGCAACAACCATAAACAATAAAAGTAAAAACGTATGCTGAGACCGAAACAAACACTTGGGATGAAAACATTAACTTCTTACTAATTGCTCTACGCGATGCCCAGCAAGATTCAACAGGGTTCAGTCCATTTGAACTTGTGTTTGGACACACGGTACGAAGTCCATTGAATATAATTAAAGAAAATTGGATACCAACTCAGGAGGAAACAAGAGACTTGAGGGTATATGTGAAAAATTTTAGGGACACACTCTTTAGAATTAATGAAATTGCATATAGCAATCTTAGAGAAAGACAAAATAAATCCAAATCAATCTATGCCAAGAAGTCCAAACAAAGACAGTTTAAAATAGGTGAGAAAGTATTAGTGGAAACGGCCACGGAAGGTGATGCCCTTCAGAAAAGGTATGATGGGCCATACGAGGTAGTGGGCAAGAAAAGTGAAGTCAACTACATCGTACATGTCCCTGGTAAGACAAAAGGAAAAATTCATAAACAGGTTAAAGAAATTTCACGAAAGATCCTCAGATCAGGCAACTGTACTAGCTATTGTAAAGAGTTCAGTCCCCATGGGAAAAGAGAACCAGGTATATGTGGATACCGTTCTCGACAAAGAAATCCCTACAGTTAAGATAAAAAATTCTGAAGCCCTGTAAAAGTTGTCAGAAAAATTAGAACATCTTAGTCAACGAAAAAGGGAAGCAATCAGTGATTTAATCAAAGAGTAACCGCAGCTGTTGTCTGATGTGCCAAAGCAGACAAACTTAGTGATACATGAAGTTAATGTAGGGGATGCAACTCCTGTGAAGCAACACCCTTACAGACTACCTCTCGCCCAATCTCAATTCTTAACTTCTGAGATAAACTATATGCTGAAAAATAACATTATAGAAAGAAGTGAAAGCCCATGGAGCTCACCATGCGTGTTGGTACCTAAACCTGATGGTACATATAGATTCTGTACTGACTATAGAAAGGTGAATCTAGTGACCAAAGCAGATGCATTTCTAATTCCCCGCATTGGTGACTTAATCGATCGAGTTGGACAGGCCACCTATGTAACAAAAATCGATCTCTTGTCCGGGTATTGGCAAGTTCCTTTATCGGAGGAGGCGAAACAAGTTTCTGCCTTTTGCACTTCTGATGGCCTATATCAGTACAAAGTTATGCCTTTTGGTATGAAAAACGCACCAGCTACTTTCCAGAGGTTGATGAACAAAGTTATTGCCGACATTCCAAACTGTTCGGCCTATCTTGATGATTTAGTCATATACCATGATGACTTTGATGCTCATCTGGCTTGTCTAAGGACTTTATTTCAAAAGCTGAAGAACTCTAATCTTACTATTAATCTTAACAAATGTGATTTCTGAAGAGCAGAAATACAATATTTAGGCTACATTGTGGGTAACGGGAAAGTTAAACCTATTCAGGCTAAGTGGAAGCCTTTCAAGAGTACCCTGTACCTAAATCTTTAAAGGAAGTCAGAAGGCAGAAGGTTTTTAGGTATGACAGGATACTATCGTAAGCTTTGTTGTAATTATTCAGTTATAGCTGTCCCATTAACTGACCTCCTTAAAGGGAAAAGGAAATTTCAGTGGAACACTTCTGCTCAAAGAGTTTTTGAAGAGCTTAAATGTGTTCTTAGTACAGCCCCAGTTTTAAAAGCAATTGACCATTCTAAACCTCTCATTTTGCATGTTGATGCATGTGACTCTGAGGTTGGTGCGGTCTTGACCCAAACCGATGAAACTGGCAATGAACACCCAATATCATTCTTTTCCCAAAAATTTAAGTCACATCAGATGCATTATAGCGTGGTAGAAAAAGAAGCACTGGGTCTTGTTTTGACAGTTCTTCATTTCAGCTACTATATAAATAGTAATTTGTATCCTGTAACAATATACACAGATCATAACCCCCTAACTTTCATTAACCAAATAAGGGGGAAGAATCAACGGATCCTGAGATGGAGTTTGACTCTCCAACCTTTTGATCTAAATATTGTACATGTAAAAGGGAAAGATAATGTAGTTGCTGACGCTCTGTCAAGAGTGTAGAGAACATAATACAGTAGAAGACAATCAGTTTACTGATACTTTTGTACTGTAAATAATGTTACTCAGACTTTTTCCTCTCCTTTGGATTAGAAGTGTTGTATAGACAAAGGATGATAATATTAAGCTGATGTAATTTTTAGGTTTTGAAAAACTGTATTATTTGTAAACAAGTTGAATGCCTCGTGCATCATATCATTTCCCCACAAGAGCATTTTTAAGGGGGGAGGTGTGACAAGAGGGACAATAAGGGTGGCTACCTTTATTTTTTTTATTAGAGTTAGCCCCCTTTATTACTTGATTTAAGTCCCTGTCAACTGTTTACAATTGCCACTCTCTCTTGAGTCTTTCAACTGACCAGTATAGCTTGAACTAAATCTATATAATGTTTGACTAATGCTTGTGTTGTACTATTGCTGTGTTACTCAAGAGGAGTGTGCCACTGTTGTGGGAAGAGTATTTCGATAATGAGCTAAGTAGACTTTATCGATTTGTTAGTTGATTTATGTAAATGGTATAGGTCTACTTAGTCTCTTATCCTCTTCTGTATGTCTTTTTTTAAAGACATCTTTTGTTTAGATACGAGACAGTAGTGTGTCTCATAAATGACGTCATTTCATTGTTGATGCATTTATGATATTATTGTAAACTAATGTAAACCCTCGCTTTGGGTTTTGACATAAAATGTCTCATGAATGACATCATTTCATTCTTAATGCATGTATGATATTATTGTAAACCATCTTTTTGGTTTTTCGGCATAAGACATTATTGTGCCTCTGGGATGGTGGTCCTTTCATTATATTGACCGGAAATTGTCTTGCTACTTTGCTTTGTTTCATTATGTCATTTTCTTTCGTGAGCCTTTATTGCCATTTATATTTTTTTTCATGATCTTGTTCTTTTGTTTGTAAATAAACTTTTTTTTTTGTTGCAACGGAAATCTCAGAATTATTGATTGTTTGTCTTGGTAGTTTTATACATCTAGAGGCTATAGTTATTAGCCTAGATAATATAATTATGACCACAAGTACCGCTGGACTAACTTGCCGGTGCAGTACAGGTCACTGGTCTTATGACCTATTCTATTTATAGGTCACAGTGTGAATAAATAAAGCTTCAAACCATAATTCAGCTAACAATAATGTATAAGTCTTGAGTTGAAAAGAAGAAGAAAACTTAAGTTTTAAGCCATAAAAGAAAATATTTTTTTTTTTAAATCACCAGATTACAGATGACATTAAAAGATCATAGATTCATTCTTTGCTGACTTCAGCATGGTGCAAACAATGAAAGAAAACAGTCTTATGTGAGCTACAGCAGTACACTGCACATGGTTAGGAAGGCTTGTCAACATCCATCCATCCATCCCAGTGGTGCTACAGCCCATGGAGGGCTCTGGCCGGCTTAAACACATCCCTCCATTCAGATCTCTCCTGGGCCTTTCGTTTCCAAACTCTAACTCCATCATCATTGATCCATTGCATTGAGGGTCTGCCTTTGGGTCGCCTGCCTTTTAGCTTTTGCCTGTATACAATTTTCGCTCCTGTTCTCTGACATTCTTTCAAGGTGACCTGCCTAACGTAGTCTGTTTTTTTTTTATTTCTGTCACTATTGGTGGGTCTTCATACAATTGATACATCTCATGAAGGCTCTTCTCAAATCCATGTGAATATTGGACCATATCATGGAGTCTCACTCATGGTTAATAGTAGAGTAGAGTAGGTACACAAGATTTAACCCATTGCGCACAGCTTATGGCCTTCTTTTAATATGGGGAACAAAATAAGGCTACTCCCCTCACTAAAGCAGTGAAACTGAGGCTCAAACAAAATGGAACCTGAAACAGACTTGAAAAAAAAATAAATCATTCAGTAGATGGGGCTCCTCAAACAGAGTGTTGAAAATCCAATCTTTAATTCCCTTCCACTAAAAAAAGTTGTTGTTTTTTTCTATAAAAGGATTGTCAATAAAAAAACAGAGGGTGTGATTTGAATGGGAAAAAAGAGAGGCAAGAAGAATCAGCTAACAAGAGACTTCTTCTTCTTCTTCTAGCCAGCTTTATTGCTGCTGAGCTGTGAGCTCTTTTGCAGACTGTGCCAAGGAAAAAAAGTGTGCTGTTTTCTTCAGTTGTTCAGCACTGCCGTACAGGGTGTTGGTTATGTTGGGCTGTAGTGGAAGTAGGTTGGATTAGGGAGGGGCATTCAAAGAGGATATATCAAGAGACAATTTTAATCATATCATTCATAATTATAAGTAAATAATGTTAAAAAGGAAGACACTTTGCCATCAGTATTTTTTCCTTTTTTTTCTCAGCAGACTGAATGTAACAAAGACATCAAATTAGACAAAATTCATTAACTTACTGAAGCTGTAGGCTCAGTATTCAGATCTAAATGGTGAATAACAGTATAAGCTCTTTTGGTGTGCTCATCAAATTTCCAGGGACGGTTGATCGTTGCCTTGCAAAAGTATCGGACGTAACCTCTGCGTCCCTCATAAGATGAAGGCAATGTCGGTGATAAATGAAGAACAAATGGATATGTGTGCAGGCCAGATGGATGTTCAATACTGTTCTGACCTGAAATATTAAAAAATGTTATCTGAAATGTTTTGCTATTATATAAATAAATAAACAAGCAAAAAAATATAAAAATTGTTTTATGTATTATATAAATAAATAAACAAGCAAATAAATATAACAATTGTTTTATGTACATATAAAATGCACTTTAGAAAAACTGAAGTCTTTTTTTTTTTTCACATTAACCTAATTTTCAGCTTCTAAGCTTTGCCTAAGAACAAGGCAAAGTTATGATTTTAAAAACCATAATTTAAGTACATAAAGCATTTAGATTTGTGTTTGATGTCTTCAATATCAGGCACAGTAAATATACAGAAAAATTGAAAAGCTGCAATCACCATCTAAAGGCTCAAACAAGACGCCGGCCCCAAAAACTCATTAGAAGAAAAACTATATTGTGAGTTGCCTGATTTGAAAACTACTGCACTGTTCATCGCAAATACTGGACTGAACTCTTCAACAAAATAATGTGAACATGAAAGAATAAGAAGAGTGAAAAACTAAATATTTAGATTGTGTGGTTGTTAAATCTTAAAGAAATGCTAAAAATGTTCTTAAATCTTACACATACCATTTCAATTAGTATAATTCAGAAACAGATTTCTGCATTCAAATCAGTCTATGCAACTCAAAATCTTTTTTTTTTGCATGTGAGTGTAAAGACTATTGAAACTATAATATTACAAAATTCATTTCTATTATCAAGGAGAGTAAAAGATTATTGAGTTGTAAATAGAAAAAAGGGGCAATAAAAATGTAACATTCAGATATGTTTTGATTATTTGTCTCTTTTGCTCTCCCAGCTGTTCAACCAAAACAGGGTTGATTTTTTTTATGAATATATTTAAGAAGTGAATGTAAAAAAAAACCTGTTCCAAACAGTACGACTGTTTGATTGATATAGTTCTCCCCAGCTCGATAGTCTGTTTTGCTTCGTCCTTGTTTGACCTCCCAATGAGATTTGGCATGACCTTCAAAGTAAAGCTGTAGACCTTTATTTTAAAAAATTCAAAAAAAAAAAAATATACAAGTTTTAAAAACCACATGTTGCAATAATAAGTACTGCAGGATGCAGTGAAATAGAGGCTAACAATAAATGAATAAAAAATAACTACTGCTAGATAGTCCTACTATCAAAATAAAGTCATCATCACCAATTTCTATTTGAAAAAGGGCTTGGGAGGTTCAAATCCTCTGTTGCAAAAAGCCCTGAAAAGCAATCCGCTGTTATGCATATAGTGTATATATGTCACCATACAGGCAGAGAATTAGTAGTTTCCCAGACCTGTCAGGATGGAGATCAGTAAGGCTAGGGCAGTCCTGCACTGTTATAGCTTGCTCAGGTCTTGACAGCCTCCATCCAATGCAGGGAGAAGCAGTCAGAGCAACTCATGTGCTCCCAGACTCTGCTGGCTTTTTGGGACTTGTCCCAGCAATCATCAGCACAAATCAGGAAACATTTTCAAAGTAAAATATAAAATTTCTTCTACTAGATTCATAGCACCAAGAGTTGAGTGACAAGAACATCAAAAACCACATTAATCTTCAGATTTTGAAATAAATTACAGAAATTAGTGAACAATTCCCATGGCAACAAAAACATTTGAAAATCAAAATCCTTGCATTACAATCAACATCCAATTGTCAAGATCTAGAAGTCATTTATATGGCTAAAGTAAAGTTGTCATATTTCCAAGTCTATTAAGTAAACCAATAAACCTTATAGTAGGAATATTAGAAATGTCCATGTAAAACCTATATACAGTTTTATTTTTAAAGATTATTCTTAAAATACATTTGTTAGAGAAAAATTGTGATTCATATATATTTATATCTCAGATGATAGTACATGAGTGGATTGTGCAAACACCTTTATTATTGAACAGGACCTGTTTTTGGTGTATGTGTTTTGCATCACATGTAGAGGATTTAGTGTGTCAAGCATTTCATGTGCAAAGCTCTGTCATTATGTTTTCAGCTCTGTATTAAAACGACTTACTAAGATCAACATTGTTTTGTTTTATGTGGCATGTGGTTATGTCAATAGCATTAGATACAACATAAAAACAAAAGCAAAAGATATAAAATATAATACACAAATAACAAAAATTTTCACTTACATCTCATTTTCATTGGTTTCGTTAACTTGATAATAACATTTTCACTAACATTCTCTCCTGCACTGAACACACCCCTTGGATTATCAAAACGGATTTCAAACTCATCTAACTTCATGGCAGGTCTTGAGCCACATGCCGTTTACAACTTAAAAACATAGATTTGAAACAAATTATTAAAGTTTAACAATTATTAAGAGTTAAAAAAACAAACTAAAATAAAAACTACTCAATTTGTTCGTGGTAAAACCTGCTGCTCAAAATACTGAGGCGTTATAATAAATGAGAAAAATTATCATGGAATCCCCATAAATATTCTATATAATATCAATGAAGCAATTGGGAAATAAAAGTATGAATTTATTGAAAGAATTTTTTTACAAAATCCAACAAGAACATAAACAAAATGTTAATTTAAATTACAACCTTGGTTAAACCAATTATATTAGAATTATATGTGTCCTGTAAGGAATCCCTCAACTCAATAAAATATGAGAGAAATCTAATAGAGAAGTTTAATTCCAAATGAAACTCTCCTTTAACAAAAGTAACAATATTAATATGTCTGATATAAAATGTAAGGAGTGCAAATGTATGTATGTATCTATGTATGTCCTGCATAGAAATCAAAACCGTTTGACCATCTTGATAAAACTTGGCATAAATGTTCCTTAGACTTATATCATGGCAGAGACCCCATGCTTAATATTCCTCCCACAACCAGAAGTCCCTAAAATATAAATATATAACTAAATTTTTTTCTATTAAGGAACAAAACTTTTAACAAACCAAGTAAACCCAATTTCACAGTATTTTAAAGGGAAACTCCGATGGTTTTGACAATTTTTGATATAATATGTGTTTTGATTTATAGATAATGAATATATTATTCTTTTTTTTTTAATTTGCAAGAATAACTTAGTAATTGATGTTTTTGTGACATAATTTTTCTGCGCATCCAAAACGGTCAGATTTTCACTGAATTTCTGTGTGACGTCACGAGTGTGCACTCAAATCCTATAGATAAGGAGGCGAAAAAAAAAATTATCTTTGATAAAAAAATTTTTCGTAATACATCATTAAAATACTTAAAAAGAAATTTCTAATGGTGTATAAATTATGACTGTATGTTTGACAGTTATGATTTTTTGGTGCCATTTTGACCTAACATTGGTTGACATGGAAAAAGTGATGAGAGAGCTTGTCGCTGGCTCAGCCGGCGAGACACACCCCAAGGTCAAAAGTTAAAAAGTTGGAATTGAGTTTCATAGACGATAGATCTACTTATTAAATAAGAAATTTAATAGTAGATCTGTATTTGTAGTAAATTTCTAGCTCACAAATCGGATTTCATTTATATTTATGAACTTCAGTTGTTTAAAATGTCTCAGTAGTATCATTAATTGAATTCTTTGGCCTGGAAATCCAATGTATTGTTGGTACTGCACCTGGTATTAACTTCAATTTTTTTCAAATCCCATTTCCACAGCAATGAAGTTGCTGAAACAGCTTCTCTCAAAATGGTTTGAGCATAAAAAAGGAATCAGCTAATGCCTTTGTAAAATATTTGCTCTTCAGGCGAATAAATTTTTCCCATTTTCCCTTTAAAACTTCATCTCTTGGAAACAAATGAAAAGAGACACTAATTTCTGTATTTGCATACTTGCTGATTTTATCTTTGTGATTGGAACTACTGCAACAAGCTGAAGAACAGTGTTTTATTTTCTTCAAGTAGAAATAGAGGTTTAGATATAGAACATTATTTATAAACAATGACCGATTATAAATCAACATCGACACTAGATCTAGCTGTGAAGCGTAACAATAAATGCGATCCGATAGATCTAGATCTAGAGAGAGTATCGGTTATATAGGTCTAGATCTAAATTTAGCCAACGCAGTTGTGACGTCACGTCTTTTAAAACTATAAACATCTCGCAGAACCCCGTTTTTTTTTAGATGTGAAGAATTTTCTGTCGAATTTATTAAATATAAAATTTTCTGAGCATTTAAATAAAAAATGATATAATGTTTACTATTACAACTTTTTACGCAGAATTTAAATATGTCAATAACTAAAATTTGAAAAACTATCGTAGTTTCCCTTTAATATCAATGTCACGTACACAGTATCTATTTTTAGCTCGTCAAGTACCTCGGGTTTTTTCTCACGTGGAGATATGTTAATTAGTGTAACTTGGGCTGCATTTATTGGTTGGCACTGCAATGAGCTGCCTGGGAGACGTGACGTAGCTGGAGCCCGGGAAAAGTTCTGGTTTTTTAGTCAGTCATTGTATGGAACTTGGAAGTGAAACATCTCCTAAAGCTTTGTATTAGAACTCAGTTATATCATTGTGTAGATCTATCATTTTATTCAAGTACGTTTAACCATTGTAATTATTTGTGAATAGCTTTTTCAAGTTCTGAATTAAAGTAATTGTTTTAGACGAAGAGAAGTTCCTTCATTGAATATAATAACATACTTAGATCGACTTAGCGAATGACAACTTCTAGATGATCAACTGGCAACATTTTGAATGATCGTATTATCAACTAGATCTAGCTACTTCTATACGATCATCTTATTAAAAGAACATTTCAAGATCCTCGGCAATCACGATCATCGTTAGTGTGATATAGGTCAAGATAATCTTCAATGTGACATCTATCATTGCATCTTCATAGATCTTGACATCTGACATTCATATTAATTGATGATTGTGATAATCAATATGTCAGCTAAACTGGTAAACCCATTTCAACGCTCTACTTTTATTTTTGTGGCAAAATAAAAAAAATGTTTTTAACGGAACATTCACCTTGTTTTACATAGTTCTAAATCCAATCCACTAGATAAACTTTAAAGTAAAGTAAAAGTTTAAAGACTTAAAAGTCTAGATCTAGCTATACAAACAATAATTCAACATCATTGAGTAGTCATCATATTCATGGTGACGATAGTGAGAGTTGTCAAGTTACTTAGGAGTTGAGATTTGGTGAGAGTTCAGAGAGTGAAATATCACTCTTACTAAGTCTTACAACTCTACTCTACTGTATCTCACTTTATTCTTAATCTTATCTAGATCTAAACTTAAATTTTCTGGATCGAATCTTGATCCTGTTTCAGTTCATTTATTTACATCTCTAGGCAGCCATATTGGTGCAGGCCAGATTTTTATAGCGTTGTCTAGCTGTTGGATCAAGACTAAAAGAAATATTTCTAAGGGGGGATAACCTACTTGATTTTTTGGGCATAAAAAATCTTATCTAGATCTAAACTTAAATTTTCTGGATCGAATCTTTTAATAGATCTAAAACTTACAATAATTCAATTTCAGCTAATATACTTGTTACTGTAAATTAGCTTTCTATTAATATCATAAAAGAAAGTTGGTCGCCATTGTTGATATTTTAATTTTAAAATGTGGATTTCCTCAAACATTGTGTAACGTAACAAACCATATCGCTGGTTGATGGATCACATTATCTTATCTTATTTTATAAAATACAGACGCTAAAATTACTTGAAAAAAAAAAAGATGATTAGATCTACGTCCTACGCATGCTCCTTGCATTAGCAGCAAAATATTGTCTGCAACTTAATTGATAATTAAGATGAAAGCAAAATGGCTTAAGCTGTGAAATCATAATCGGAAACTAATATTGGATGTAGATATTTTCAGGGAGGGGGAGGGGGGGTTGTGACGAGTGCTACATTCTGCCACTACCTAGTAGGCCTATATATATATTTAGCATGGGCGTAGCCAGGATTTTTTTCGAAAAAGAGGGGGGGCTGGGGGGGATTTTTTTCTCTCCCCCCCCCACCCCCAGCAAATAAATAAATAAATACATATATATATATATAAACCTTCATATATATATATCTACAAAGAGCAGGGTGCCAGGACATCCGCTCAGTTATCAGCAGCAGACGCCTTGGCTGGCTTGGCCACGTTCGTAGAATGCCAGTAGGTCGACTTCCACAGGACATCCTGTATGGCGATCTAGTAGAAGGCAGGAGAGCCGCTGGTCGTCCACTTTTACGTTATACGGATGTATGCAAACGCGACATGATGCTCTTCAAAATCGACACTGGCAACTGGGAAGAGGTGGCACTGGACAGATCCACATGGAGAGAGAGCATAAAGGAAGGGTCACGGATTGCAGCTGTCATACACAACAGAAGCAGAAAGAAGGGGGAATAACCGCGAAAGAAGGGTGAAAATGCAACAGCGCCTGGTGATTATATGTGCCCAACCTGCGATCGCAGCTGTGTATTAAGGATTGGCCTCTTTAGTCACACAAGAAGTTGCAAAGGGAAAAGGTCGTCTCTCGAGACGTAAAATGCCACACACACACACACACACGCATATATATATATATATATATATATGTATATATATATATATATATATATATATATATATATATATATATATCATGGGCGTAGCCAGGATTTTTTCGGGGAGGGTTTGGGGGGGATTCCCCCCAGTCCCCCCCCCCCCGAAGAAGAAAAAATATGTGTGTTTCTGTGTACATAATTAATCTTTATTACATTCTGACCCTTTCGGAAGACGTTTATTGTGCCCTAGAATAGGTTCTTCCAGGAATTAGTGGAAAACTTGTAGAGTCCGCCCTTGTTAAAAAGGGGGTCTGGGGGAGCTCGCAGCGCTACTCCAGCGCGGGGCGAAGCTCCGCCGACGAGAATTATTTCTGGTATTGAAAGCCAACAAAATGCATATTCTGAGGTATCTACAGTGCATTATCTTGCTATTAAAAAGTTTTATTTCAAAAACCTAATGTGCTATTCTTACTGACTTAGACCCTCTCGCGCCGTTCGGCGCATTTTCCGGCAAGCTGTTTTCACAAAAATCTGTCAATGGCAATGTCTGAAGCCTCTTCCCACCTTCTCTGAGGATCTCAATGAAAGTGTGGCGCCAAGTTGTACTAGCATGTCATTGCAACTCTTATTATGCGTAATTCATTTTGTCGGAGAACATGTCCCGCAAAACCTCATGCGAGGCTCTGTCACAACCTTAATAAGGGTTCGACTCCCAGTTCGGCATTTGATTTCTTTGATTTAGACCCGATCTCTATAACTGACTCCTAAAATCTGTCTTAGCCATCTTTGTTGAGCCACATTTAATGTTTTTCAATTTCGGCAGATGACTATTCATACTTTATTAATGGAGCCCAGCCACTGGTAGAAATGTGTAACCTCTCTTGATTACGCTCTTGGAATTACATGCATGTATTTCGCTTTAGATTTAATATCGAAAAGGGAAGTTTTGTCGTCAAAATCATCTGTTGAGGGGTTTTAAACTAAAAAATCTCTGGCGTTTTTTTGTGTGTTTTTTTAAAATTCAAAACCCCATTTAGCTACGGTCAAAAAATTTGGTGACTATTGTTTGTTTTAAAATAATATTGAAGAGAGAGGTTTTCAACTCAAAACGCTCTGTAGGGGAATTTTAAACTCAAAACCACCTGAAGGGGTTTTAATTTTTTAAAAAGCCATCTTGAGGAGGGCGATTCATTTGCTTAGCTACGCTCAAAGAATTTTAGTGTAATTTACTTTTTTTATATTGAAGAGCTATTTTTCAGCTTCAAACCCCGCTGGCAGTGGGTTTTAAACTCAAAACCCCTTTGGCTGACTACGCTCATAGATTTTATAGCGTGTAATTTGCATTTTTTTTTATATTGAATAGGAACTTTTTAGCTTCAAACCCAAACTGGAAGGGGGGGGGGGAGGTTAAACTCAAAACCACTTTGGTTCATAGAATTTTGAATGTGTAATTTGATTTTTTTATATTGAGAGGGGGTTTATCGTTGCTGATATGGTGCGCAAAGGTGCACGCGTTCAATATAATAAAGTATCATTCTCCGCCATGACACTAATGGTTGTTGTTTGTTTATTGCTGACTGTGAACCTAGATCTTAATTAACATGGTGGCAGCGGTGTATTAATGATCAGAGGTAATCAATAATCAGTATATAAAGGTTTATTGTTTGCATTAATAAATAGGCAACAATTCAAGGCTACGCCGTGCAATGTCAGTTGTTAAGAGTAACAAAAAAACTTAAACAAATTAATTCCACTTATCTTATTCATGGCAAACCAGTAACACAGACTAAAAACGCAAAATACCTAGGTGTCATAATAAATGAAAAACTGTCATGGAATCCACATATTGATGAAACTATTAAAAAATCCAACAAAGCATTAGGGTTTATTAAAAGAAATTTCTATAAATCAAATAAGAACATAAAACTAAAATGTTATGTAACCTTGGTTAGGCCAATAATAGAATATGCATCCACCGTGTGGGACCCCTCAACTCAAGAAAACATTAAGAAACTGGAACAAACACAAAATAGAGCAGTGAGATTCATAACAAACGAATATTCACATTTGACTAGAGTAACACCATTAGTAAAATCACTAAATTTAGAAAGACTAGCAAAAACGTGTAGTTTTGAACGACTGGAAGATAGCTTGATCAGGGACAGAGTAGTTCTTGGTATTAGACATAAATGCCTCAAAATGAAATTGTTACAAGATAGTAGTCTCACATTGGAAAGGTGCAGAGATATTTGCAGAGCATACGAGACCGCCAACAAACAGTTGAGACAAATACAAGCCGACCCTCCAATCATTGAGAAAGTATCAACACCCTCAAGAAAAAACATTCAGAAAGGTAAATGCAGGTATTGTGGAACGATTCACGAATACATTAAAGAAAAGTTCCCTGCATGGGGTAAAATGTGCCTAGCGTGCAAAGGGAGACATCATTTTGCTGTGATGTGCAAAAAGAAAATCCAGCAGGTGTCAGATGATATGTCTAACGATGAAAGACAGCTACAGTCGGACACAAGAGATGATGTCATGGTAAAAAATGAATGGGTGATGTCTTTGGAGAACCACAAAACGAAAAGGATGACAGCAGTTATGACAGTAAATGGTCACCGTGTAAGGTTTAAAATGGATAGTGGAACTGATGTAAATACCATCCAGGAAAAATACGTAAAGAAGAATCAGAAAAGGCAACGCAAAGATTACTAATGTGGAATAAAACTGAAATGAGACCCATAGGGAAAGCCACTCTAACGACGAGAAATGAGAAAACTAACGAAACATTTCAGGTGGAATATATAGTTGTACCAAATAATCTAGCATGCCTTCTAGGTCATGAAACTTTAACAAGAATGAAGTTAATCAAAGTCAATAAAGATAGGTTCATAGCATCAGTAGTGAATAACCAAGAAGAAGACTGTAGTCCAAAGTTTACTGGTGATTGGGTGACTTAGGAGAAGTGTCTTTAAAGATTGATAGCAGCATTAAGCCCAAGGTTCTACCGTGTAGAAAGATCCCTATTGCTTTACAAGAAAGAGTTAAGGAGGAGTTAAAGACCCTAGTGCAGAGAGGAATCATAGAACCAGTGATAGAGCCTACAGAGTGGGTGAGTCAGATGGCAATTGTGGAAAAAGCTAATGGCAAAATTAGGATCTGCATAGATCCACAAGCCCTGAATAAAGTTTTACTAAGGGAATGCTATAATCTTGCTGCTTTAGATGATATATTGGCAGATTTGAACGATGCCAAAATATTCAGCAAATTGGATGTGCAAGAAGCTTTCTGGCATGTTAGACTAGACACAGCGTCATCTTATTTGACAGCAATGATAACCCCTTTTGGTAGATACAAATGGAAACGATTACCATTTGGTCTGAAAGTGAGTTCAGAAAATTTTCAGAGAAGATTAAATCTAGCACTAGAAGGACTGAAAGGCTGTTTCAATTACGTTGATAATATTATAGTGGTAGGAAGAGGAAGAACGAAAGAAGAGGCACAAAGAAATCATGATATTAACCTACGAGAGCTGATGAAGAGATGTCAAGAAAAGAAGATTAAACTGAAAAACGAAAAGTCTGTTTTTAGAACAGCTGAGATTTATTTTTTGGGTCATATTATTACAGAAGCAGGAATAAAACCAGACCCGAACAAAGTATCTGCGATTTTGAGTTTGAATGCTTCAAAAGATATTTCATCAGTCCGATGATTCTGTGGTATGGTTCAATATCTTGCAAGATTTATTCCAGACTTGTCGACAGATTTACAGCCCATAACAGAGTTGATCAGAAAGAACACACCATTTGTTTGGTCTGATCAATGCACACGAGCTTTCAATAAGATAAAACAGAAAATATATGTGATATGTTTCATATTCATTGAAGCGTATATATGTATGTTGTGTTTAGTTGTTTATATTTTTTTTATGATACTCCCCGAAATGTTTTATTTTTTTAAGAAAATGGGATGTTGATATGGTGCGCAAAGGTGCACGCGTTCAATATAATAAAGTATCATTCTCCGCCATGACACTAATGGTTGTTGTTTGTTTATTGCTGACTGTGAACCTAGATCTTAATTAACAATCGTAATTTTTGGAGGGGTTTTAAAGCCAAAATCTTCCTTAGCTGTTTTCTTGGAATTTGGGGATTGTCGTTTGCATTTTTTTCTAGTTTTGTTTATAGAAAGGGAGCTTTAGCTGCAAAACCCCTGGTAGGGGGTTTTAAACTCAAAACCCCTGGTAGGGGGGTTTAAACTCAAAACCCTCTGGTAGAGGGATTTTTATCTCAAAACCCCCTGAAAGGGTTTTTTAAAACTCAAAACCTCCTGGTAAGGGGTTTTAAACTCAAAACCCCCTGATAGAGTTTTTTAAAATCTCAAAACCCCCTGGTAGGATTTTTTAAAACTCAAAACCCCCTCAGCTGTGCTGTGGTAAGTGTTATTTAGTATTAAAATCTCACCTAAAAAAAACAAAATGAAAGTAAAAAATCAGTCACTGAACTTCGCTGTGAGCTCCCCTAGCGCGGGGAATATGGATAGTCTTATACTGAAGAGGGGGTTTTATCGTAGATTTCAGAGGGGGATTTAAAATCAAAATCTTTCTTAGCTATGCTCTTGGAATTTGGAAATTGTCTCTTTTTTTTTTAATAGAAAAAGGGGTTTTGACTGCAAACCCCCCTGGTAGGGTTTTTAAAACTCAAAACCCACTTGGCTGCGCTGGGGCAAGTGATGGTTTCGTGTTAAAATATCAACTGAAATAAACAAAAATCAAAGCAAAAAATCAGTCATTAAATTCCGATTCCCCCACCTCCTGCGGGGGGGGGATTTCATTTGAACCCCAAGCACCCCCTGGCTACGCCCATGATATTTAGGCTATATTACTCTAGGGGCGTAGCTATGAATTTTCTATCATTTGGGGGCCCGAGGGGCTTGACCTCTCTGGGGCTCCTTCATTTGCGTAATTAATATTTAATGTAAAAGAATCCATGGGGATTTTCAAATACTCCCCCTCCTCCCCAACCCTAGCTACGCCACTGTATTAGGCTCTTGATAAATAAAGACAACCATCAGCACCTTCTCAAGAGACATGCAATTTCATTTCTTCTCTTAAGCCTATTGTTAGTCGACTTTCTTTTATTCGTAATCTATCTTTCTAGCGCTCTAAATAAACAAAACTTATATAATACAGACACGTTACTTCAAACATGAAAAATGATTGCATACTACGCGTCATGCATGTAGTCATGCATGTTAACCAATGACTTAAATTCTGCCAAGTCACTAGTTTTCCTGGCTAGCTCAGGCAGCCCACTCCATGCTCTAATAGCACTAGGCGGGGAAGAACAATTTTATATGGGAAGATGAAGGAGCATTTATACAAATTTGTCCTAGCATATGGGAACGAGGAATGTGCCTTTATCTTTGTGTCTTTCTGAGTGTTTTATTAGATTTTGTTTTTGTATTTGAAGATTAAGGTCCAGTGTTTTATGTATAATTGCTACAATTAGGCCTACTTTTGAGTCTATCCTGATGAAAGCTTTCTTAACTTAGTGATTTTACTAATAGTCAAATGTGAATATTCGTTAATAGTTATGAATCTCACTGCTCTATTTCGTGTCTGTTACAGTTTCTTAATGTTTTCTTGAGTTGATGGGTCCCAAACAAAGGATGCATATTCTATTACTTGCCTAAACAAGGTTAAATAACATTTTAGTTTTATGTTCTTATTTGATTTATAGAAATTTCTTTTAATAAACCCTAATGCTTTGTTTGATTTTTTTTTTATAGTTTTATCAATATAAAAGTCACATGGCTGTCTTTCATTTATTATAACACCTAGGAAATAAACCTTTGTGATCTGTTATCATTTGCTGGTTGTAGGCCTATTGTTATAGACCCATAGGCCCGCTTTTATAAATAGCCCCAGGTTACGTCTATATTACAGCCTGACTTGCAGGGCCGGTCCTACAGATTGCGGGGCCCTATACGAAACGGATTGAGCGGGGCCTATTCTGGGCTGTGATAAGGATAATAAGTGAAAAATAAGATTTTGTATTAGAAAAAAATTCGTCTTTGCATTTTATTCATTTTTTTACTAAGTACAAAAGCTCTGTCAAATTAGCTTTATGAGCCACGTACAGTAGATAGTAAACATTCAGACCTGCCTTTTAGATTTACCATCGACTATCAAAATATCGCTTTTTTTTGTGTTTTTTTGTTTGTTTTAAGATAAAGATCTATATTTGTATGCCAGTGACTATTAAAGTAAATTAAGTATTTGAACTTCTTGTTTTGGTTTAAATTCGCCTTATTATTACATTTCTTATCTTATCTTATCTTATATAATACAGACGTTACTTCAAAAAAGAAGATGATTACGTCCTACGCGTCATGCATTTAGTCATGCATATTAACCAATGACTTAAATTCTGCCAAGTCACTGGTTTTTCTGGCTAGCTCAGGCAACCCATTCCATGCTCTAATAGCACTAGGGATTCTATTCAATGAAGGCTGACAATGCTGTTTTTTTTTAAATTGCTAGTGTGATTGGCGTTTTCCATATTGAATGACACCCAGAAATGTCAATTTTGTCTGTTTTTAAGGAGATTTGCATCAGTTTTCAGAAGATTTTAATAATTTCAGAAGATTTTCATGACTTTTTCGTATATTTTACAATTTCAGGAGAATTCCAGAAACCCATCAATTATAAGTTAAAATCGTTTATTTTAATAAGTTACACCTAGAATTCGCGCGGGGCCTATGAAAGTCGCATATATGCTGCAGTGGCCTAAGACCAGCCCTGCTGACTTGTATAGGCCTATATATTATAAATATGCTTCATTCAAATTCAGGGAACTAAAATGATGCAATTTAACGAGATCGTAAGTTTTTCTTTCTACAGTAAGATATTACTTCGAAGACTATTTGAAAACAAATATTACATGTTTTTACATTTTTTAAATTTTTTTATATGATTCCTGGATCAAAAGACAATGGATGCGCCAAGTATTGATGTCACTTTTAGCCACTTTGCAACAGCACCAGAGTTTTCTCTTCAGGGCGCATTCCTGGGCTTTAGATAAAGCGACCATGGGTGGCCCATTCGTCATGATCGACTAATGAACGGATGGAATTTGCTGATGTGATCTAATGAAATGCTTCGCAGTACATTAGGACTTAACTCAGTTGCAAGGAGGGACTATCGTAGTAGATAGTCCCATTAACGCATAGAAGGCCTCAATCCTTTTTTTTTTTTTGCTGGAGTTTTGTCTCCTGAAGCGTCAAATCGGCGGGGTTTGTAGTCAGACTGACAGAGTATCTCTCTCCTAAATAAATTGCTTAATTAACTATAATGGGCTGACGAGTTCACGGTTGTGAGGTGCCAGTTATCCTGTTGGTAAGAGTTTCGCCTGGCTTAAGAATCTAAGTCACACGAGCAGGCAAGGTCCTGGACTTAGTTGTCAGAGGCTATTTGAAACGTATGCCATTTAGGAGTGTTTTACATAGATTATGGAAGCATATCCCTATCGACACTTCCTGGACGTCGCAACCTTTGAAACCATATATATTGTAACGACTCTCTATCAATGCTCTCTGCAAACACTGCATCACACTAAACAATCAACCAAAAGAACTTAACTCAGGCATCCAAAATAACATTTTCCTATAATGTCTAATAAATCACAGCCAATACTGTACTATTGGCAACACGTAACACTGACAGTACAAATGCTTGACCGTAGATAACCGTACTCTAAAGCTCTGTGTCAAACTCTACTGGCCATTCGGTCTCGTCCTGGGCTCGTACAAGTTTCAGTTGCTCCGGACTTGATCTTGAAACGTGTAACGTCGTGAAGACACTGCAGTCTTACATCTTCTCTATTTATATAGCCTCCCCGATGGCCTTCTCGAAACCGATGCAATCTCGCTCGTTCCTTGTGGATATCCTTGACGATACCCGACGTGAATGGTCTGAGTAGAGTTCACAACACAGATCTTTCCTGAAGCGTCTCTTCGTCGCCACTCTTCACGGTTGACTGCTCGCTTAGCGCTGGTCTGTGTTAAAATTATATGTATCAAATGATTACGATTAGATAAGCCCTATCCGCGAAGCAACCACAATTATAACAATATATATAGATTAGTATGTATTATTTTAAAGACTACAGACGTTTCCTCAAAAGAGAAGTTAATGCGTCATACGCAGATACCCGTGTGTGCTACGTTTGAAAGCCCTAATATATAGAGTACGCACAAACACTTCGTAGGCCCTTCAGTTGTAACCTTCTTATCTGCATGCATTAAAACGCACCCCTCCACACACACACAAACACACCCTGTCCCCCAATAACACACTATTTGGCCTTGTATATTTAGTGGGACAGCCAGCATTACAATAACATCACATAATTTTTATTTTTGCCATTCTCCGATTGAAAGCTCTCATTCCCCCACCAACTTCAAACTTTTAGATATCTTGAGTCTCGAGCATAAACATAAAATATAGTCTTGAGACATATTTTATGTAACAAAACAAAACAAAAAAAATATATAAAAATTCAGGTGCATTAATTTTTTTCAACTAGATATAGATTGGTATTATAGTTAGGAGGCTTTTATTAAGCTGCTTAATGCAGTATTCATTTAAATTGCGACTATCATTCCCTCTGAAATAGGCCTATATTAAGCCATGACGTAAATAATTCTTAATTATTCAGGATCCACTTCCTACTACTACCTGGTTCAATAGGCTTGCTGTCAACTCCTGTGTCACGTGTGTGTGTGACAGAGAGAGAGAGGGGGGGCATGGTGACTCTGAGAAGGAAATATTTTAGAAGTATGTTGACAGTAGCACTGTAGAATGAAATGTAAGCGGCATTAGATGAAACAACAAAGTGTTACAAACCTATACATACAGTTGATAGTCAGCGGCTAAAATTATGGCCGAAATACATGTACTGATCCTTTACGTTGCCAACTTATTTTTTTAAAAAGTGATCCGTAGTCTCAGAGAATGTAGATCTAGATCTATATGATGCAAAGTTTGAATCTGCCATGTAACTTTTTTTTTTTTTGACAATTTTGAGAAAAATCGGAGAACTTAATTTAAATTGTCTTCGTAGAAATCTGGCTAACTCATTGACTTGTATGCATAGACAGAAATAAATATAGACTGGCCGATTAAAGAGTTTTATGAAACGAAAATTTGTGACTTGCAATTTTGTGTACTTTATTATACAGCATTTATGAGAAGTATAAAAGTTAAGTATTCATATCTATTTCACCACACACCTATATATATTGTAAATAAGGAGGCAGTGCAGTTTTGTTTAATCTCTAAGAATGAAGGTCATGCAATTTTTCATAATTCGGAAATCTGAATACAATAGATATACATGTTTTCACGTTACATGAAGTTACTTCCTTCGGCCAGTCTATATTTATTTATGTCTATGCTTATATGCATGTATATGCTGTCTATATGCGTGCAAATATGGTTCAAAGCTATAGTGTCAAGACCAGGGCCGCCGCTACCTATTGTGCAATGTGAGCATTGCACGCAGGCGGCCGACTTTAGAGAGCGGCCAAATCATTATTCCAAGGTTACTTTTAAAAAAAATTAATTAAATAAAAAAAATTACTTAAATATTATAAATAACTTTAATTATTCCAATATCCTTTGAAAATATAATCGATAATAGTACATAAGAAATGACTTTGGAAACTAGAACAAATAAAATAGAGTGGCGCGCGAGGGATTAAGTCACGTTTTTTTTTCCCATGAGCGCCTTCAACTCATGTCTGGCCTTTCGAGGGTTGTTTGTCATATTTGTTTGGATATGAATAGCCCGCCCTGTAAGTAGATCTAATACAGGTAATTAAAAAGTTAATTTTAAAAACATCTTCACTGTGGGGGGGGGGGGGCACTAGTTCCACTTATCGACTTGAACGGAAACCTGCCACATCTTCAATTCTATCTCCAGGAATAACTTTTGACACAACGCTTACAAATGACGTAGGCACCAACACAATGTCCGAAACAACAGCAGCAACGTTTTAGTGAACGTTCATGACATCACTTTGGATGAATAGAAATGAAAAATAAAACCTAAAAATTATGACTACGTTTCTTTACTTTTTGATTACGTTCTTAGAACTACTTCGGATCTCATTGTGGAAGCCTTCATCGCTCCTCGGGGCTCCAGCTTCTAAAGGGGCTGGTACGAAAATGTTGTTATCTAGGGAGTCGCCACCCAGGATTGTGAGAAACACTGTTTTATTTCAAGTCATTGTATAAGTGATTTATACTTTGGATTAATTACTTTGTATTAAACTCAAGAAAAATATTCAGCGCTGAGTTGCTTTATTAGTTGGATAAATTTGTAGGCAACTCTTAATCCGTGTATGTCAGATGATTGTGAATACAATGCACATATCTCCAAAATGCAATCGTGATAATTTTTATGAAACTGTGCGGAACGTTGAAAAAGTTTCACTGTCAATGGTTTTTGTATTTCGAGTCGTTGTTTTTCGGAATATACTTCAACGTACATTAACAAACAAGTGAACAAATCAGAGTCCAGACCTATATAACACTGTTGAGTAGTCAAAGTTATTGAGTACTTGTATATAGATCATGATCATTTCCACTATTCAATGTAATATAGCCTACCTGCCGCAGCTCATCAATTATAAATTCATCGTCGCAAATACAGGAGCATAAGCGAGCAGTCAGAACGAGATCAGTTTTTAAATTGTTCCTAGTGCATGGTTCATAGTTCATAGTTCATAGTACTTGAGGGGTACAATATAAAAGGGAAAAAATGGAATGGTCAACAAAAAAATGGATTTAAATCTAATGTCCAGCTAAGTGATAATGAATTTTTTTTTCTAAAAAAAAAAGGGGGGGGCGGCATTTTAAAATTTCGCACGCAGGCGGCCACAATCCTCGCGGCGGCCCTGGTTAAGACCATAAATATGTCTGTGGTCAAGACTTAGTATAGTATGGACTTAGATATAATCATCTTCTTTTTTGAAGTAACGTCTGTATTGAATAAGATAAGATAAGATAATGTACAATTTCAATTTTATAGCGAATAAAAGCTTCACTTCCCCTTGTGCGAGCCTTGTACAGACCAAACATAGGCCTACATTGATTCTGCATTGTCTTTTTCAACGCTTGTAAACTTGTTAACATAATATCATAAATACCTCTACTTTGTTTTTCTACACTGCCATATATATATATACATCGATCCTAACATATATGAACCACAATAGGAAAGATAAAATGCACAGCCTATTATTTTCATTCTAGAAATCCAGTTATTTCAAAAATAATAATAATTTATTTATTACATATGTGAAATCTTCAACTTTGGTTAGTCTTTCCAGAATTATACTATTACTACCACACACATAATCATACATACAGTCACACACACACACACACATAGTAAAATTTTGTTTGTCACCTGAACGAGTTGAGGATCTCCA
The DNA here is from genome assembly GCA_036873155.1 of Biomphalaria sudanica. Classification (NCBI taxonomy): domain Eukaryota; kingdom Metazoa; phylum Mollusca; class Gastropoda; family Planorbidae; genus Biomphalaria; species Biomphalaria sudanica. The sequence continues at coordinate 1,216,192 of JAZGLO010002645.1, read as the reverse complement.
TATAACGACTGTTAACATGAACTGGCATTTAATAGCCCATTAACAAGGATAGACAACTGTGCCGAAGAAGCTTCAATATTCAATTACTTCTGGTCACAGTAAGCTTCCCACAGGTCATGGCAGATAGTAGGCCTAGTACTACACTATGTTCTTAGTTTTCTACTTCACCAAATTCAGAGATCTCAAGTCTTGTTCAGAATAGTGACTTGAACAATACATTTTAAAAACACACATTTCCGAATAATAAATACACACACACAAACACATATACATACACATATCTATATATATATATAATATAGAGAGAGATGATAAAAGGACGGTATATATAATACATATTGAATGACACTGCAAATTATTGCTATAAAATGACTAGATTCTTTGAAAATATATAGGCCTAATCTATAAAAAACTAGAATGATTCTGGACAAGAAACAAACACATAAATTATAAGCCGGCTTTCTTTCTCTTATAATTTCTTTTTTTTTTTAGGTAGGAGAACAATATGTCACATGACTTAAATCTGGATCTATATTCTCACAATATAAATATCATAAGGTCCGTGTTTGTTCTTTATATACCACGGCGCCTAGTTTTGTCAAACAAAAAGAGTATTGGCATCATTTAAAACAAGTGTCGATGTAGGCCTATAGCTTAATAATCAAAAGGGTTGGATATGGCGAAGGGCAAGTTACTGGCTTATGGTAGCCATGAGAGAAGTGCCCCCACAATAGAAATACTTTTATCGAATATTGAAAGACTTGACAGGAAAAAAAGTTTCTTTTATTTGGATAACAATTACAGGGCCTCTGCTCCTTCGTTGCCCCATGGCCTACAGACCGCCAAATGCGGTCATGGTAAAATAATACAGTAAGTGTACTACTGATCTATCCATTGCTAGTACATGAAATTTAACGACTACAGACCGATGACTGAAAATGACATAACATGTCAATGAAATTATATTATGCTTTTGAAAAATAAATACATGTAGGCCTAAATAGTCTAGTTTTTCAAAATAGATCTGTTTTTTTTTATAATATTACAATAAGATCTCTGTTCTCTATGTTTAAATCAAAGAGTGAGGGATTTTATTTCCTTTGTAAATTGATTTTCCTCCTAGCGGACGTATTTCCTTGGAGTCGATGTTCTTTCCAAAAGTCTTGGAACTATCAGTTGATTTGGATTCATCGTACCAAAATCCGACGGGGAAATCTGAAAAAAAAAAGTGTATCATTTAAATAGAAAAAGAACTATTATGTTTGTTTCTTTTCTTATATCCGAGAGCTTCGACATTTTGAGAGCACTAGTGAAATCCTTCTAATGAATCGACTGACTTTTGATGCTATCTACACGGTCCACGACTCCCATAGTAGGAGGCCTGTCATTCACACAATGTCATCTTAACTCTAATTAGAGATCAATATACAACGTAAATTTTACGTCCTAGTCTTCCGCACTCCCCACCTCCACCCCATGGTATAAAGTGATGAAAGTGTTGTACGTACCAAAGACAGGAGACCAAGGGCAGAAAACTAATGCAAAAACAACTGCAATTTAGTTGATACCGTGAAAAAGGTTATATATAAGCTCTGTAACTATGGGAAGTGTAGAAACCTGGTTGGGGGGGAGGACCTCCGTCGACAGTGGCGGCACTATTAGGGTGCAAGGATAACATTTTACCCAATAAAAAAAAATCATTAAAAGATTTTAAGGTTTTTATATGTTTCAGTTGTTTGTTTTAAATACCAGTAAGGTCAGTTGAACCACAATAAGCCAAACAAAGAGACAAGGCACGCTACGGCAAATCATCTCTTTCAAACAAATAAGGGGCCCATTCTTTTTGTAGTTTCTTGGCAAATAGAAGTTAAGCGTTCTGCGTAAGTAAGTTCTACCTCTTCTTTCAACCCCGAATCAGAAACCCCATTAGTAACGTACTATGATGGGAATTACTCCCTTAGAGCACGTGAAAAGAAGCGAGCAGCGAGTTTTAAGGTTGCCTTGCCCCCGGAAAAGGACAGCCCTAATGCCGCACACGAACCAGTTCTCTCTCTTTAAAATCCTTGTCCCGATCGTCCTTCATGCAGAATGCAGCATTCGTAAAGAATGTGTTCTATTGTATCGTCGTCCTTCATGCAGAATGCAGCATTCGTAAAGAATGTGTTCTATTGTCCCGATCGTCCTTCATGCAGAATGCGGCATTCGTAAAGAATGTGTTCCATTGTCTCGACGTCCTCGATGCATCCTCACCCCCGCCCTAATCGGCTAATTAAACGATCCTCTACATCTAATTCTCTAACGGAGAATCTAGATCTCGTTCTAATCTACTACAAAATTAATATGTTTCTGTTGGGGGGGTGGTGCGCGAACTTTGGGGTGCAAATATATATAAAATAGGTGTATATATATGCCATCATCGGCCTCCCCCAATTTATTTTTAGGAAAGCAGTGTAGAGACGCACTCAAAGCGATCCTTTAGTTTAAAATACAGATGAGAAACAATTAATGCTACTCTTTCATAGAGGTAAAATCTATAACGTTAGTGACTGAGACTAGACCGTTCCCGTTGTAAATTCAGTTATCATATTGAAGCGTCTGAAGTTGAATTAGTCTGTTCGTAGTTACTTAAATCTTGGGTATGTCTAGTTTGTCTGGTGATTAATACAAACTCAAAATTATAATTATATGCGCGCACAGAAAGACGCATGCTATTTTGTGCGTATCAACAATGCAGCAGACACACATTGTAGGTCTACATATTACAGCAGTCACTATTGTTCCAAGTATACCACTTTTAAAACTTACTACAGATGAACATGTTTGTTCTCTCTCTGCCTGGCATATTTACTGATTTCTGGTTTTTGCTTTGGGAAGATCTAATACAATAGTACAGCAGGCAAAGTAAAACCAACGATAATCCAGCCAATACAGCAATGACAACTTTTAACTCTAGTGGCAAAGGTGAATTAACACCGACTGATACAGTGACCTCTGCGAATTCTGTGGTATTCATCTGTTGAGAAATAAAAACAAGAATTGTCGGTATTGTACTTTGAATACATTTGTTGCATTGAATATCCCGCACTTTAACAGAAGATAACAATGTTACCGACCCTACCTAGGTAGCACGCAAGAGCGCGCACGCACATGCCCGCACACACACATTTAAATATATCATACCATTAGGAAGCATCGTAATCGTATAGAACCATGACCATTAATTCTTTTTACAACCAGCTAACTTTTCGTGTTGCTCTTGATAATTTCCTGCGTAAATCATGTGATATTGACACAGGCCAAAGAGGAAAATCCTCTAAAATATTGAAGCCTATAGCCTATTATTCTAATTAGTGTGAAATTTCCTAAATTTTGGATAAAGCTTCTTTTACAGTCAACATATAAAATGACATCATTATCTTTAGCAATCTCATTTGCCACAAACCCATTTTCCGATTCTGGGGAATTGACATTAAAACGGCATGTGAGATTTGTGTAATATTTTATGTCTGAAGAATGTCGTCATTTGATAAACAGTGACTATTGGTTGGCATTTCGATTTTAAGATACTAACTACTGTTTCAATAGATTCGATAAAAATAGCTTTGGTAAAATAAAAACATTTTTTTAAAATCAAAGCAGCTGGTAATATAATGTTTAGGACATTTTGATATAATTTCATTTAAAATATGTTTTACCGAAATTTAAAAAAAATGTATAGACCTATAAATCTATTTATTAAATGTGAATAGCAGGTTCCGATATTTAGCCAATGACGCGTGTCAGCCAGTGTGGACAGCACCCACTAGTGATACCACTGATCCGATTCTGTAGTGCCAAATTTTTGTGACGCCACTATGATACCAATATGACTGAAGCGCAAACAGGAATGTCCTCGTATAACTTGGCGCCACACTTTCATGGAGGACCCCAGAGCAGTGGACACCAGGTGGGAAGAGGCTTCTAGATATTGCCGGTGACAGATCTTTGTGGAGACAGCTTGCCGCATAATGCGCCGAACGGCGCAAGAGGATCTAAATAAATCTGTCTATCACCAATATTGTAACTATAAGAACTTGGCTACCCAAAAAAAATATGTAAATCTATGGTTTATTACTTAATAATTTGTCTACTCCATAGTATCTCCAAAGTGTATAAAAATTAAACACCTAACCCAAAAAGTAAGCAGACAGCTGCAGAGTGAATACATAAACAATGTAATATCTAAAGATAACAACAAAAACCTATGGTCATACATTAAGTCTAAGAAAATGGAAACAACAGGCATAGCGCCATTAAAAGATGAACATAACATAATACATAATGATAATGAAACTAAAGCAAACATCCTAAACAAATACTTTGCATCAGCATTCTCAGTCCCAGGAGACAAAGACATAATTCTTAATTTGAACCAAGTAGACAACATAGAAGATTTAGTAGTACAAGAAAATGGAATTAAAAACTATTAGCCAACACCAAACCAAATAAAGCGTGTGGACCTGATGGTATTCCAGCTAGATTACTCAAAGAACTAAGCAATGAGCTAGCCCCAGTGTTCAAAATACTCTTTCAAGCATCGCTTAACCAGGGCAGAGTACCAAAGGACTGGAAAGAAGCTAATGTCACCCCCCCCCTATTTAAAAAAGGAGAAAAATCTGATCCAGGAAACTACAGACCAGTATCACTTACCAGCATCACATGTAAAATACTAGAACACATAATATGTAGCAATATCATAAACCACTTAGACAAACATAATGTCCTCACCCCATACCAACATGGCTTTAGGAAATATAGATCATGTGAAACACAACTAATAGGACTAATTGATGATTTTTCAAAAGGTTTAGATAATAGTGAACAAATAGATGCTATCTTACTAGATTTTTCCAAGGCTTTTGACAAAGTTCACCACCATAGTTTGCTTAAAAAATTAAAATATTTCGGCATTAACTTTCCACTGCATCAGTGGATTAAAGATTTTCTGATAGGGAGAGAACAAACTGTAATAATAAATGGCTCTAAATCAACACCAATAACAGTAAACTCAGGTGTACCTCAAGGAACAGTCTTGGGTCCACTACTATTTTTAATTTACATAAATGATTTACCAAATTGCATTAGTTCAGGAACAAAAGTCAGATTATTTGCAGACGATTGCATAATATATAGAACAATAAAAACAAAACAAGACACATATATTTTACAAAGAGAATTAGATGAATTACAGAAATGGGAATCAAATTGGAGCATGTCTTTCCACCCAGAAAAATGTCAGTTGTTAAGAGTAACAAAAAACTAAAACAAATTAATTCCACTTATTTTATTCATGGCAAACCAGTAACACAGACTAAAAACTCAAAATACCTAGGTGTTATAATAAATGAAAAACTGTCATGGAATCCACATATTGATGAAACTATAAAAAAATCCAACAAAGCATTAGGGTTTATTAAAAGAAATTTCTATAAATCAAATAAGAACATAAAACTAAAATGTTATTTAACCTTGGTTAGGCCAATAATAGAATATGCATCCACCGTGTGGGACCCCTCAACTCAAGAAAACATTAAGAAACTGGAACAAACACAAAATAGAGCAGTGAGATTCATAACAAACGAATATTCACATTTGACTAGGGTAACACCATTAGTAAAATCACTAAATTTAGAAAGCCTTCAGGACAGAAGACTCAAAAGTAAAGTAGCAATTATACATAAAACACTGAACCATAATCTTCAAATACAAAAACAAAATTTAATAAAATACTCTGAAAGACACAAAAATAAAGGCACATTCCTCGTCCCATATGCTAGGACAAATTTGTACAAATACTCCTTCTTCCCTAGTGCTATTAGAGCATGGAATGGGTTGCCTGAGCTAGCCAGAAAAACCAGTGACTTGGCAGAATTTAAGTCATTGGTTAATATGCATGACTAAATGCATGACGCGTTGGACGTAATCATCTTCTTTTTTGAAGTAACGTCTGTATTATATAAGATAAGAAGATAAGATAACTTAAATCAATGACATATCAAAATCTCTGCCCTCCAGCAGGGTAATATAATATATATGTGTGAAGAAAAGACTTCAAATAAACTTAGACCTACAAGTCATTCGCTATTTTAGCTAGACAAATCAGCCAAGCTTTTGATTTCCCGATTTAAATAGACCATAGGTCTAGAATCTTGGTCTTAAAGCTTGGAGTCTGCAGCAACCACTGGTAGCCTAGCTGCAAGCCTGCAATATTGACAATATGCCAGACATTTTTACATGAACCGAAATGTAATATTGTCTCATAGGAAGATACACTCGTATGCCCATACCCAATATGATCGCTTTGTCTGTCTCTCATGGATTTTTTTTTTCGGAGGGCGGGGGTTGGGGTCTGATGACGATTTTAAGTTTATTTTCAACATCACTGAATTTACCAACACCTGGTCGGGAAGAAGCTATCTATTTCTTGCTACTTATGGGTGAGTTTATGTAGTTGAACCAGAAGATATGGAGGGTTGAAATTTGATTGGTGGATAAAGTGTAATAAGCAAAAGAAGGACATTTTCACACTAATTCCGGATGGAGGGCACCATCCCAAAAGGAGGATACGTATTCCTTTTGCAGACGTCTGGTAATCTTTCTCTCTCTGTCGAACAGAATTTAACTGGACTAAGTTATACGCTTGTTTTTTTTAATCTAGAAAATCTCTGTTCTTACGTTATGAGTTATGCCCATCAATAAATAACAAAAAAACAGACGGATTTCTAATTACGCAGCCCGTATTTATGTAGTTAATGCGTTACTGGCGGGCCAGAAGTGTGTTGACATCACAGAGCATGACTTGGCATTGAGAGAAGACTAAATAGAATGTATCTGGCATGTGCGTAGACTTTGACATATTTTTAAGTGTACTGGTACCCATTGGTTTAATTTAATGTGGATAGACGATAGTTTATTCATCAGTTTAAAACTCAAAATAAATTTCTAAGCCATCACAACATAATAATTAATAGATTCTCATTTGGGCATAATGTAAACAAAAATTCTGACTCATTTCCGCTTCTATAATTGAACTTTGGTCTTAATAATGCTGAAAAATAAATCAATTAGATTACAGTCAAGTAGAAAGATATTTAAAGTATAGGCGACTTACTTTTTATAAGCTAAACTCGAAAACACAACCACAATATAACAAAAAACAACACATCTAATAATAATGTCCAATGTTACAAAAGTCTGACATGAAGCTTCAGAAAACTAGGTCAGCTAAGAGTCAATTAAATGTTCAAACTCCAATGTTACCTAGATTAAGCACATTAATTAATTCAGCGTAGCGTTCTTAAGTTTGACTTTGTTACTCGTCCTGGAAATGACTCACACATTTCAGCAAAAGAAACAATTTGAACTAAATCAGAACTCAGTTGTAACGCGGTGCCAAAAACTATTTACTGAGCTCTCTTTTAACAATAACACTTTTTGTTGGTTAAAGAATTACAATAGATACTTCATTTAATTTCTAAAAAGTCTAATTGGTTAGGTCATTGTCTCGTTCAAAATCAGTGCTTTTGTTTCTCAGCGTCGGTTGTTATGTAAATGTATTTCACGTTATGAAAAAAAGTCTCCAGCGTAAATGCTAAAGCGCCTATAATAGTAATATGCTTTGTGTAAAAATGATATGATTCACGTCTCCGAGTTGGCGATTTCTAAGAAAAAGAAACGCACAAAGCTAACATAAGCATATGAAAAAAAAAATCCACCGAATGCTTAACAAAATAATACTCAAATTGTTATCATCAAATGCTGGTACATCTAGTACGCTTTAATCTTAACTATGAGACTTTTAGAAAAACGGGAAAGCGCTTCATGTACACAACATTAAGAAAGGGAATTACATTTCTCTGAACGATCAACTGACATGAACTATGAATAGAGTCAATACATTTGTGGTTATAGTGATATTCCCCACATTACAATGATAAGGTCATATTTATTTTTAGTTATGGTACCGGTACCTTTTTTCTGCTTTAACTTAAAGTTAGTCAAGTTAACGCCAGATTACTTAAAAACTTTTAAGTAATACCAAGTGCAATACCAAGTGGGAAGCGTGGTCGAGAGGTCAAGTGCGCTTGAACTTCGACACCCGACTCGGGCAATGTTGTGTTTACTGAGCGCCTAAAGGCAGCACGGAAAACCAACTCCTAGATACCCCCTCCCCCCCACCGGTCCACAAATGAGATTGGACCAAAAGCGCTCTGAGCATGCTATAAGCATGAAAGTAGCGCTATATAAATAATTATCAAAATTACATCCATAGTTATAGGCCCTTGCATTCCACAGATTTCGTTACTACCTGGATCTAGATCTAAAAGCCTTTTTTTTTTTGTTATTTACATTTCGTTTTTCCAAAGAGTATTTTTAGATTTTAAAGATAAGGTCATATCTATTTTTAGCTAAGTAAATTTTTTTTCCTTGAAAAAAAATGCAGCCATGTAGTTGTAGGTAGAAGTAGATATAGATCTGTAGATATACTAGTAGATGTATTGATTAACATTAAGCTTAGAGCAGGATTTCTCAACCCTTTGCTTGTGACGCAACCTTCCCATCCCCGTTGGAAAAGGAACGGTTAAGCGCCCCCTACCCTCAACCCAGCTGGATGAGCGTTGTAAGCTCCTCCGAAGGGGTCTGGGGCAGAGTCTAGGGTTCGAGCGATTAACCGGTTTCTGAGCTGCAGCCTGTACGTCTGTAATGGGCATGATCATTGTAAGATCATCGTGTTCAAGAAGACGAATGTTTCTGTCACGCGAAAATCATCAACTGCACGATGCATGACAGGAGAAATTCGACTATTCTGGCATGAAAAAGTCCTTTAGAATCGCGATGTCTTGTTGCTGTAGATGTCTTTCGCAAAGACTTGTCCTACTGAGATTAAGAAAGTATACAGCTGCATTTCATGGCACCTTTATTCAACCTATTTTCGTATCATCAACTTGATCAAGATTCTTGAAGCTAATTTAAAAAATAAGGCCTACATGAATTAAAGCTTTTAAAGTTAATTCTAATAAAACACGTCATTTTGGAAGGTCTGGCAAACTACTGGTACCGAATATACTGTTTCTCCACCAATCACAGAGAGTATTTGGCAAATGTGGTCAGAGTGCTGTTTTTGTTTTTAAATTTCTGCAGATTTACTCCCCCTGATCAAGTGTACTTTTTAATGTACATGTGAAGAAGCATTTGAAAGTGTTTACAAATAAATAATATAAATTTATTTTGATGACTTAAAAAATTGTGGAATGAATTGACAAGTTATATGTTGAGAAAACTACAATAAATAAAATTATAAACTTTACTTAGCAGTAAAATAACATTATCAACATTATTATCATATTTTTAAAGTCAATATATTGTTAGATATAAAACAATTTTAAAACTTTATTTGAATAACACCATCTAAAAAGTCAGAAAACAATATTCTACAGCAATGACATTAGGATGCTAAGAAATTCAATAAAACATTTTCCTAAATGCACTGACTTCTGACAAAATATTTCATAAAAAAATAAAAATTCTTTTTGAATAATAATAATACTAAAAAGACATTTAGTAAAAGCCCATAATTCTTTATATGGCCACCATATCACAACTATATGAGGACATTGAAATATTTTAAAATACTGAAGTCGTTTTAATTTACACAATTTTATAAGAAAAAATCATTAACTGTTTGGTTTATGTTGGTTACATCAAGAGGATGGAACAGTTTTGATTTTATTGTAGATTTTGATGACAAAATAAAAGTAATTGTTTATATTAGTAGATATGTAAGCAATGGTTAATATGCATGACTAAATGCATGACGCGTAGGACGTAATCATCTTCTTTTTTGAAGTAACGTCTGTATTATATAAGAACATGACAGAACATCTCTGACATGTTGAAAAACTACAACCCAAAATATTTCTACAAGTATTTGGGTGACTTAGAGATCATACTTTTTAACAGAAAAAAAAAGTATACACAAATTTTGAAAGACAAATTAATAAAAACAATAACTTATATTCATGTGCAGTATAAAGAAGAACATTGAAAGGAAAAAAAAATATATTAAAAATACAGAAGTGGAACATTTCAAACATGTTCTTTTACTTACTCAGTGTAAATCTGATAATTAAAGTCATAAATACCTGTGTAATGTTTTGAGTATCAATATTAATAATACTAATATAAAAAAGCATAAAAAGAAAACAAATTTAAAGTAATTGTGCTAAAAAAAAATTCTACCAGGGAATATTTATAAAAATCCATACTTTTACAAGAGAAAAAAATTGAAAATTAGACAAGGCTGGCTGGACAACATAAAAATAGACCAGTCTCTCTCTTGATATTCCGCTAAGGAAAACTGCTGATCAGTGGAGGGATTTGGTTATGTGAATTGTCGCAGAAAGTAAAAGACATTATGTAAAATGAGAAGCAAAAAAAAAAAGCTATGAATTATTTTAGTTTCGGAAAAGGTAAAGAAAAACATTATAAAAATTAGAAAATAAAATAAATACAAAAATGAGAAAAAATAAATGCATTTCCAAAACGAAATAATATAAATAAGAAAGTTTTTTTTTTACAAAATTGACTAGACCAATTTGTTGTGCTCATTTATGAACAGATGATAAAGTTTCATCAAAAAATCTTTTTAAGATAAAATAGACAAAATAATTACAATATCATAACACGGATAGAACACATTTGAAAGTGGATTAACATAACCTACATGACTAGTGTCAGTTTAATCAAGATTATTACATCCTAGCCTAAACCTCATGCAGAACATCAGGGACAGAGATGTGCAAGTTTGAAAACAGGATCATCATAATTACAGTCCAGAGCGCATTCCACTTGACCAGGCAGCTATCTTATTAATGTCTTTATAGTCTTTGTGGATTTGTGAGGAGGTAGATGAATTGACCCTGACATTGGTGAGGAGTCTACTGGATCATTAAAAGAGTGAGGAGTAGGCTTCACATTATCTATCCTTTGCCACTACACATGTATTTCAATAATATGTTGAATTTATCAGATAAGATTTCTTATTTTATTTTTAAATTCACAATCCTTTCTGTTCAGTGCCTGTATTACTGTTAGTTGTTTTCTTCAATTAAAATATAATATTTTCATGGTGCTTATATTCAAAAATAAAAACACTGAAATAATTTTTAAAAAATGTGGACTAACAACCAAGCATTCCTATTCCAGTATTAAGATCCACCATTGAAACTCCAAGCAGTTCATAAAAAAAGAAAAACTTTAAAAAAAATCTAACATATATTTTTCAATAAAAAGAAGACACATACATAAAAAAAAAGAACACTAAATTAAATTTTTTGAAATTAATTTTTTTGTCAAACTTTAGAACACAACTTTGTTTCATTCACAGTCAATTTTATTTCTTACTTAAACACTGAAGTATGTCCATGCTTTATTTGAAATTGGATAGTTAGAAAATTAAATTTTCAATTTAATAAAAAAGAAAGTATCTTACTTTGCATAAACCATACAAGTTTTTTAAAAAACAATTACATTCACTACCTCTTTTTACTACAGTATTAGTCAACCTTTAATACTGCAGTAGGAATTGAAGGATTATTATGTTGCAGATGGTTTGCTGCTAGCAATGATTTTCTCCTTGTATTGTTCCTTTTCATTTATAAATCAATTTATACGGGTACTATAAAACTTAGTGAGATAAAGTCATCTCATTATAATGATTAGTTAGATTCATTTTTATTAGGAGATCAACTAGATTTTATCAGCTGTTCTTCTTAGAAATGAATGTGTCAAAATAGAAATAGAAAAACTACTTTGTTGAGAAAAGATCTTCAAAAGAATTGATAGTTCAATATTTTCCAAACTTTTACAAATAAATATATATAATTGTATTTACATTTTTTTATTTGAAAAGTTGTTCACTTAAATATATTTTAAAGTCTTTATTCTCATCCATAACTTGTTGATGGTACTTTAGAGACATCAACGTTGTCAGAGTTAATTTCATCTGTTAAGCCTGAAGCATCTGATAATATTCTGTTGTGCATAGAATTAGACAGTATATGTATAGAGGTGGGGGCTGACATAATGGAAGAGTTTGCAAGCCAGTCAGTTGAGTCAACTTTTAAAGACGAGTCTCTATAAGATGAAGGATGGTGATTTACAGACCCATCTATTCCTGCCGAGGGTGGGTTGGGATGAAGAATGGCTGTAACTAACACTGATTCAGATGACAGTGAAATACATGATGTTCTTCCTGATAAGTGATCAGCTGATTCTGCTTCATCTACCACATCAGCTGATGAGGGTGTTGGCTGATTAGATGTAACACTCTCCCAACTGAAAGTATTTGAAATAGGCACATGTTGGTAGGCACCTAAATCTGAAATACAAATGAATTTGGAAATTATATAAATCAAAAGAAAAAAACATGCTTTTTAAAAAAATATTTTATGTACCGGTATCTTTTTAGCGGCCCCCCTAAGGGGGAAAGACGCTATTAGAATTGTGCAAAATGTCCGTCTGTCACACTTGGATCTCAAAAACTAGACGAGATATGAAAAATATTATTTCACCATGCGATGTGGCTTGAAAGGTTTAGGTGCAACAGCTACTTTTGTTTTTTTGAAAGCAAACCATTTAATTTATAAAATTAATTATGCAAGCGATTTTTTCATAAAAATACACCAATTCTAAAACAATGAGGCAAGAGAGGCAATGTTCAAATATTTTAACAAAGAACGACAATTTTTTGTGTATTTTAAGTATAACAAAGTCAAATATATTTATAAAATGTAAAAGAAATGTTCACAACAAATATAAATATTAGTTAAAGGTGTTTTTTCTGGTCAAATAGCTGCTAAAATTAAAAGAAAACATTTGTTTGTTTATAAAGGATAAGAATACACTTTGTATGTAAATATCATGCACATTTTTTAAAATGGACTTTTTATGCAGCGACTTTCATGCAGTAGCGTAATGCCACGGCATGATATGGTGCTAAACTAATTACTTAAAAAATTTTAAATAATCAGATTTTATTTATTTTTTGTTTAGTGCCCCATCAGGATAAAAGCCGCTTATTTTTGTGCACTTTGTCTGTTGGTCGGTCTGTCCGTCACGTTTAGATTAAAAAAACAACACTAAAAGCAATTGACAATCTGATTTAACCTTTAATGTTCCTTCCGAAACATCTCTATAGTTTTAAATATCTAAAATAGATTGTTCCGGATGGTTTTGTGAAAACAAATCAATGTCAACGAGTGTCTGTTTGCTCTTCTGATTTATATTATATTTAATTTCATGGCTTAAATGTTGAAAACACTTGATCAATCATATGTTGTTTGGTTTTTTAATGTAAATAGCATATAAATGCTAAATGAAAATCTCTATACTGACTTATATTTCATTAACTATAAAGTTGTTCCGGAAATCGTTATATGAAAAATAAATAATGTTAAATGATTGTTTGAAATCACATCATTGACTTACATTACACTTATATTGTTTGACAATACGTCACTATAGTTAAATTATCGATATCAAATCGTTCCATATTTTCAGCTTAAAACAAATGTATGTCAAATTACTTTTTTTTTTTTAAAATATCGACAATAGGTTGTTCAGTTTTGTTGAGGTAGAACTACATCCTTATCCTAGTTTCATTTAAATGAAAATGCCTATAGCTTTTTTGGTAACTGCGCTGGGAAATGGAGCAGACGTTGTTAAGGTACAAGCTCGAAACCTGTTCTTTTATATTTTTTTTAAATTACAAAACAATGCCAAAAATTATCTAAAGTTGCTGTCTGACATATTGTACATATTTGGTAGCAGTCATGCCTGAAATGTGTAAAATATCTTTTTATCAATAATTGGCTATTAGTTTTTTATTAAGTTAACAGCAATGGCTGGTCGTGGGCTTAGCGGACTGGCCTGTTATTTCAATGGTCCCAGGTACATAGCTGCTCGCTGCCATCCATGTCTTTCATCGGGAGGTTTGATTTATAGTTATGATTTATATTATCTTTAACTTGGAAAATCCGAAACATCTAAAATATTTTACAGAATTTTTTTTTTTCCAACGCCAAATGAATCTTTAAAACATAATAACTTTGATAATCAAAGCAAAATAAGGTCTTGCAAATAGGTGGATCCTATAGGGATCCTACGGGAGCCGCCACTGTAATCTTGTTTTTTTTTATTAAATACCATTTCAAATGGTACAAGGTGGCCAAGTGAGTACAGTTCTTTCCTGTTGATCAAGTTCCTAAATTTATTAAATATTATGAGACTTGCATTATTATACTTTAATTGTGTTTGTTTTACATGTTTTGGATGTTCCTTCTGATTTGAAGATAATTACATACTAGCCCGAACCTCCCTCTGGATGGCAGTGGTGTTAATATCAAGAAATGCAAGTATTGAATTGAGCAAATATCCGACAACATGATATTTTAGACTTTTCAAAGTTCTGATGCAATGGCTACTTTCTTCTTTTCTGAAAGTGAAAAATTTAATTTTTAAAATGAACTATGCAAGCAGTTTTTCATAAAAATAGACCATTTTTTACAACTATTCACTATTAATATTAAAAAACACAGAAGACTATTTAGTAAGGGAGGTGACTATTTACCATATTGAAAAAAAAAATTTTTTTTTCAAAATTGTATTACTAATTTAAGTAATTTCTGTCATACTAATTACCTACATTTACAAAAAATGTATAATTTTTTTTAAAGAGAAAAAAATCTATTTAATATGCATATAAAAAGAAAACAATTTAAAACAATAATTAATAAATAGTGTTTCATATTATACACGTGCACTGTAAAGGAGCCACATGCGATCAAAACACTTGGCTAAAGGGATCCTGGGTTGAAATCCTGGTGAAGACTGGAATTTTTAATTTTGGGATCTTTAGGCCTCTCTGAGTCCACCCAGCTTTAATGGGTACCTGACATTAGTTGGGGAAAAGTAAAGGCGGTTGGTCATTGTGCTGGCCACATGACAACCTTGTTAACCATAAGCCACAGAAACAGATGACCTTTACATCATCTGTCCTATAGACCACAAGGTCTTAATTAATATATATTATAATAAAGATCAAAAAGATAAAGATAAAAACATAAGTTGATGAAAAAAAATAATTTTTTGACTTTATACAGGCCTACATGCACTGTTGGAAAGTATAATAGAAGTTTACCTAAATTATAATAAACATTCTTCTTCTTCTTCGTTCTTGATAATAAACATTCATATTATATTAATGTTCAGTTCTGCTTTGTCTATTTATATATATCTAAGCCAACTTACTAGCTCCAAATGTTTGAGATGTTATAGTATGAACAACTTGTCTGTTTAGCCTATTTCCTTGCCGTTCTTGTCTTCGTCTCTTGATGACTTGGATGAGGCAAACAATCATAATGAGAAACACAAGTGCTAGTATTGCAGAAACAATAGCTGCTATGGTATCTGTTATACTAAAACTACTGTCATCATTAGAAAATGTTTGATTTGTTTCTACTTCTGAATCATTGGGAAATGATAACTGTGTTGTTAATTGTGTCTGTGTGGTTATTAGATTGGTTTTAGATGTATCAGTCTCAAAGTTTTCTTGCACAGCACCAGAATTACCAGTCATTTTGGTAGTTTAAAATCCATTCACACGATTCAGCATTCATGACTTCATAATCATAAATGTAAGTCTAGATTCAAATTATCAACGAGAATTGCTAATGTCTGGCGCCACACGTCGCTACATCATGGAGTGACTTCATTTAACATCATCAGGATGAGCCCAAACTTGCCTTAATAAGCTGATTTCCTTTTATATTTTGTGTACCTAAGTATAGAAAAAAAAAGGATTTCTAACACTACTCTATAATAAGAAGTATAAATGATTTAAATGCATTGTTTAATGGCTTATCATTGATCAACCTAGTGGAGAGAATGCTATAAATGTGTTATTTTACATTATATTTATAAATATTAAAAAGCTGTGGAAGTTGCTACCAATCGGCATTCTAGAAAAAGGATCGAAGTCAATTTACAAATGATTGGATTAGCTGTGAATGAATTTTAGCTGTTTGTGAGATGAAACAATCAAATTAAAAATCATATAATGGGGTAGCTGTGTGACAAATTTCAAGCTTCTATCTATTATGGTTATAAAGTTATGATGAGATAAAGACGAAAATTCATTTTTTCGATCAGTTTTTTTGACATTTTCTTTAGTCATAGTCCAATTTTCTACACATAAAAGGAAAATAACTTTACTCCTATAATCCTATATAACACAGAAAGATAAATTTGGTATCAATGTTAATGTAAACCTCTCAGCAAGCTCTACATAACTAGATAGTTTCTGCTGTTATATGATACATTGATAGGCCTATGTTTATTTTGAATTTTTTGTCAAAGTACCTATCATAAGTCTAGTCAAGTCTAGAGTCTAGTCTCCATGTCTACAGATTAATAAAGATCTAGATTAAATATTGTTATTTTTGGCAGAATTTAAGTCAAAGTCATTGGTTAATCATAAATATTTAATTTTAAATATGCATGACTAAATGCATGACGCGTAGCGGCGTAGGACGTAATCATCTTCTTTTTTGAAGTAACGTCTGTATTATGTAAGATAAGTAGACAAGATCTAACCCCCTAATTATAGTGACCATAGATTACAGAAGTATATAGACCTAGAATCATTAGAATGACCAAGTAAGAATGTAGTCTATTTGCGACACTTTCAGTTTATTCACTACAAACAATCATAACACCCTTTGTAAACTTTTGCCAAATATACACATTTTTGTTTACGTGTACAGTTTTGCGTTTTTCTTCTACACAGTCTAGATCTATAATCTAGATAGACTAGATCTAAGTCTATTACTTATTATATTTGCTCTGTAAAGTTATCCTGGTTTCCAAAATAAATAAATAAAAAGAATAAATAATCAAAATCGATTGATCATATTATGATGGTTTCATGGTTTGACATTTATGGATATAGATTATAATAGAATCTATAAGGATCTGTTTTTGCTATATTTGGCAATAGTACTAGTAAAAAACTGAACTTGAAAAGATCACAACTTACGAAAATAAACAACTTCGATTTTACTTCTATTATTCTACATCAGTCTAAGATTGGTGATATAGATGTAGATCTAGAATCTAGAGTATAGATTCTAGAACTAGACTCTAGATCTAAGAATCTAGACCCTAGAATAGATCTAGATCTATATAATTAGCATCAGTCTCTTTTATTTTTGCAAGCAGCTTTGCATACCTCTTATTATTAGTCTTATGATTATCATATAAAAAATAAATGATGAATGATTGAATCAGATGATCATACGGTGCTGCAGCAGCCATCATCATCTGTTCAAGTCTGTTGTGTTGAGTTGCTAGACTTAAGACTAGCTAGCTTTATGATTATCATTTATCAGTTTATCAAACTTGATTCAAAGGTACCCTCGCTTAGTGATTAGTCATTTAGTGTGGTATTATGCATGGAACAGAGCTCTAGTAGTTCCTCTTTTAATATTCCTTTCACAGGCCCTTATGTCACTTATGAGTTATGTCTGTGAATATAGCCAACTGTGCTATACCCTTAGGCTTTACAATACTTTACATCAGTTGACTCATTGAAGCCAAAGAAAAGATGTAGAATTCAAAATCAGATATTTGTTCTTTAATTGTTTTGCGCTGACATGACATGTGGTTCATTCTATCTACCACAGTGTAGCTAACATCATTTCTTTGAATACTTTCACCTTTTCTGGATAAATAACTTCAGCAGCTTCAACGACACACTCCTTAATAAATAAAAATCACCTTTACTAAGTGATTTGCTATGGCTTACAATTAAGTTTGACAAAATGTAGCTGGCTTTCACTGTAGACTTACTAGTATTGTCAGTTTAACAAATAATGTTTGTAGCCTTTTAAAACTATTTTTCGATTCAAGTAGCTTGTCATCTCTCATTTTCCTGCTTAACAATTTAACATTATTTTGATAATTCTTGAGGTGGCCATGCTCCATTTTCCATGCGGCCACCTAACGCAATGTTTGACATGTTTGTTATATAGTCTTTTTGCAAAGCTGTTTAAAGCTTATATAATATCAACTCACTGGTTTTGTCTAGATGTCTATCTGTCTGTCTGGTAAAAAGTGTGTACATGACATATATATTATTTGTCCCTCACCCATTCTCGTATCAAGTTGAAAGTTTTCACAATTGTTTATTGGCATAGATAAGACAATTATCAATAAAAAAAAGTAACAAGTTAGTCAGTTACTACTAGTAATTAATTTTTTTGTTTGATACCAACAAGGGAAACTAATCCATCAGTATTCACAGATATGGCTAAATTTATTAGCTTTAGCCCCTTTAAATAATTGTTAACACTATTTACACTATTTCTCCCTCATGCATTCTCCAATCAAGTTGATACTTTAAACAAGTATTTATTGTACCTAATGGTCACCTATTATGCCAATCAAAACCATAATCAATTTAAAAAATAACCAATCAGTCAGTTAATTATTGGTAATTAATTACTTTGTTTGAGGTCAAATAAGGTAAATAACTTGTGTACATTATTGATATAGTTTTAAGGGTGAAGTTCTTAACCTTTAGATAAGCTTTGGTTTTTTTTTTTTTAAAAGGATTTAAAAAATATTTTGCTTGTTAAGACTATTAATCTAGACACTTTTGATTTTAGTTCTAGTTTAGTTAATTATTAAAATACATTCTAAATCTATTCAATATTGTATACAGACTGTAACAGTTACAGAGTTCTATTACTTAACTCTATAGGCTTACAATCATAGTACCAATGTAAATTATGATCCTAGTTTATTTTACATTTCTTTTAAAAACAATATTGAATAGATCTAGACCTCACGGCCAGATTTAAGGGAGTTCAGGCAGGGCTATAGCCCAGGGACATCCACAATAGAGAAAAAATTCATATTTAACAGGTCAACAGCTTTGCAGGCCTTTAAAAAAATTTTTTTTTCACATTTTACCAACACTACTTTAAATCTTACAGTTGGCAACACTGTCTTGGGTAAAAAGTGTCCACTTTAAGTGTGCTCATATTCCTGAATGTACTTTGAATTTACTACATTGTGTAAACCCTAAAAATGTAGTTTTTTTGTTTCTAAAATGCATATTAAATAACTTTTTTTTTTAATGAAGAAAAATTAAATTAAATTTACAAATACTCTTTTATAATATGACTTGCTTATAGATATTAGTATTTTTATTAATAATTGGATTTTTATTAAAGCTTTCGAAAAAGTGTAGGGGCCTCCACATGCTTAAATCTGGCCTTCTTTTAATTATTAGCTCTATTAATCACTTATTGATATTGTCATTGTGTTCCAATAGATCTGGAGATTTTTTTTTTACTGAAAATGGACATGGTTAATTCTTTTGATGGTGATACCAAAGGAGTCAGTGCATTAAAACGACTGATGCAAAAATATTTCAAAAAACTTATTAGTGGTAGGTTTTGAGAATGTTTTCTATAGACATCTGTATTATATATATATATATATATATATATATATATATATATATATATATATATATATATATATATTTATATATATTTATATATATATATATAAGACTATAGATCTATATATTATATAGATCTATATCTATATTATACTATATCTATAGATTTAGAATCTAGATTTAGATAAGTACTGAATAGTATTATATTGTTTAATTAATAGTATAGAAAAATAGCAGTGGAACTTTCAGCTTCATAATAGCAGTGAAACATTCAAACCAATTAACAGCAGTAGAACGTTCAAACTTTATAAAAATGGTGAAACATTTTTAATAGCAATAAAACTTTACATTTTATAATAGCAAACATTTAAACTTTTTAATATCTGTATTTGTAAAACATTTTTCAAAATAGCAGTAAAACTTTCAAACTTCACAATAGCACTAAAACATTCAAACTTTATAACTGTCTCTCCATACAAGCAGCTGCCAACAAAACCTATCAATCATCATTAGACACAATCCAAAACCAAGCCTTGCGGCTAATTAGTGGAGATATCAGAATTACTCCCACAGCAGCCTGTGAAATAGACTCCAATATTGAACCTCTTAAGTTAAGGCGCAACAGAGCAGCATTAGAAGCTATTGAGAGATACAGAAGGTTGGAGGACGATCATCCTAATAAATTACTAACACAGAGATATAGGAAAAACAACCAAAAAAAGCAAAGGACTCTGATCCAATTTATGACGAACTAGCCCTAAAACACCACTACCCAATAACAGAGAAAAAAATTACCAGATTTTCAAACATTACGCAGGGACTAAACTTCAAACAACCAACCATTAAAAAACATTTAGTAAATAATACCTTAACAAAAGAATCAATTCCACTGGAGCTCAAAGTAGGCACGCTTGACAATTGAAAGTTATCAAAAAAACAGCTATCCATATATATATACAGACGGATCGGCTTTCAAAGCCACCATCAATGCTGGTCTTGGTGTCTTCCTGGTCTTCCCTAAAAATAAACACTTTGAGATAAGCGCACCCTGTGGCGATTACTGCTCAAACTTCCAAGTAAAATTGAGGCAATTACCATAGCACTATAGACAGTGGAAAACAAATTATATGAAGGAGTGCAACCACCATCAGATATTGTTGTCTTTTAAGACTCCCAATCTACTCTAAGTAAGTAGTAAAGTAAAGTTCCCCCTCAGACCTTGTGGTCTATAGGGCAGATGATGTAAAGGTCATCTGTTTCTGTGGCCTACGGTTAACAAGGGTGTCATGTGGCCAGCACAACGACCAACCGCCTTTATTTTTCCCTAACTAATGTCAGGCACCTATTAGAGCTGGGTTAACTCAGAGGCGCTCAAAGATCCCGAAATTAAAAATCCCAGTCTTCACCAGGATTATAAAGCTCAACAACAACAGAAAATTGAGGCAATGACCATAGCACTACAGTGGGAAAACAAATTATATGAAGGAGTGCAACCACCATCAGATATTGTTGTCTTTTAAGACTCCCAATCTACTCTAAGTAAGTAGTAAAGTAAAGTTCCCCTTTCAGACCTTGTGGTCTATAGGGCAGATGATGTAAAGGTCATCTGTTTCTGTGGCCTACGGTTAACAAGGGTGTCATGTGGCCAGCACAATGACCAACCGCCTTTATTTTTCCCTAACTAATGTCAGGCACCTATTAGAGCTGGGTTAACTCAGAGGCGCTCAAAGATCCCGAAATTAAAAATCCCAGTCTTCACCAGGATTATAAAGCTCAACAACAACAGAAAATTGAGGCAATGACCATAGCACTACAGACAGTGGAAAACAATTTATATGAAGGAGGGCAACCATCATCAGATATTGTTGTCTTTACAGACTCCCAATCTACTCTGCAAGCACTTAACAGCAGCACCTCAAACAGCCCAAGAGAGTTGACAACACTAATTGTGATAATCCATCAGATGATATCAAAATTAAATATCAATATCACACTACAGTGGATCCCTGGACACATTGGCATCATAGGAAATGAAAAGGCAGATAAGCTATCAAAGGCAGGTTCATCTATGGAACAACCAGATAGACCTGTTAACTACCTCATCACAAGGTCAATGTTAGTCAACAATCACAAAATGGAGTTGCTCAACCAATGAGCATCAGGAAACACAGGCAGATCCATGTACAAAGAAATGACTACGCCTAACAAACTGGACAGTATTAACTTCCTACCCCGCAAAGAACAGTCTACAATTTTCCAACTAAGAACAGGACACACACCACTATTAAAATTATCACCTGAACAAAATAAACTCCACACAACTCCCCCTTTGCAGACACTGCGCCCACCCCTTTGAAACCATAAACCATATCCTCTTTCAATGCCCCTCCCTAATCCACCTTAGGCAGACCCTACTTCCACTACAGCCCAACATAACCAACACCCTGTACGGCAGTGCTGAACAACTGAAGAAAACAGCACACTTTTTTTCCTTGACAAAGTCTGCAAAAGAGCTCACAGCTCAGCAGCAATAAAGCTGGCTAGAAGAAAAAGAAGAAGAAGAATTTAATAGCACTGAGACATTCAACTTTTCTATCAGCAGTGAAAAATTCAAACATTGTAATAGTAGAAATACATTGAAACTTTATAATAACAGTAAAACATTCAAACGTTATGATAGTAGTAAAACATTCAACCTTCATAATAGCGTCAAAACATTAAAACTTTATAAAAGAGATTAACAGCAGTGAAACATTGAAACTTTATAATAGCAGAAAAAAATTAAAACTTGTAATAGGGCTGATACATTCAGACTTTATAACAGCAGTAAAGTATTCAAACCTTAATATAGCGTTGAAACATTCAAACTTTATAATTGCTGTGAAACATTTAATCTTTATAATAGCAGTGAAACATTTAAACTTTAAAATATCATGAAAAATTCAAACTTTATATACGAAGTCAGAATTTTATTCCACAAAATTATTATGTGGGTGGGTTATGATGTAATGGACCTTACGAGTACCAGTAGGTCAAGGAAAGATTTTGTCCATTGTCAACAATTTAGCTAATTACATCATGTGTACGTTTGTCCTGTGGCATTTTATGTCTCAAGAGACAATCTCTTCCCTTTGCAACTTCTTGTGTGACTAAAGAGGCCAATCCTTGATATACAGCTGCGGTTGCAGGTTAGGCATATGTACGTTTGTACACATTGTTTATCAATGCAGAAAAAGGAGACTGGACATAATTAAACATAGTTTAATAAAAATCATTTATTTATTTATATCAAAACAATTTATTTTATTTGCAATAACATTCTAAACATCAATTTTTTTCTTACTGGTACTGCATAAAAAGCATTTTGAGTATTCAGCTTGGATCATTGTATCCTGTCTTACCACTTGTATTCCTTTGGCCTAATTCTGTAACAACTTTTCAGGCTCATGTTACAGAAAAAGCCTAAAGTAAGCCCACTTTTACTCACACTTGCTTTCATAAACAATTATATCAGGGTTAACAAACACTTGTCTAGTCTGAGACTTCAAAATAAGACAAAGACTATGTTTATATAACATCTTTCTTTCTAACAGTAAACAGTACATAAATATACTTTTACATATAATCTAGATAGCTTAAGAAGTGTAGTAATTAAATTTAATAAACTTAAATGAAGTTTAAACAGTTGGCAATAGCAAAAAAACTTGAAATATTAAAAGCTTTAACCAACACTAGACAAGTTAGAAACGCAGTGATTCAAAACAACAATGAAACTCTTCTATCTGAAGAAGCATTATTGTGCTTAGAATATGGACAGAATATTGCAAAGATCTGGATAACTTCGATGTAAATTCCAATTACAGTCTTATCAACAACACACTGTGGGACAACAGAGAACTTTGTGAAACTCCAATTCTAGAGTCAGAAGTAGAGGAATAAAATCACATAAAAGGTGATAAGTCACCTGGAATTGATACCATACCATCAGAAATGTAAAAACACAGCGGCTCACATATAACTAAATGCTTTAGGACAATATACCAGAAAATATGGGATGAAAAACCATGACCAAAAGAATGGACCCAATCATTAATTATTTCATTGCTCAGGAAAGGAAACTTGAGACAGTGCTAAATTATAGAAAAGTTTGATCAGTCACCCGAGCAAGATAATGCTAAGAATAATTCTTAACAGATTCAAGAGAAAAGCTGAGGAGGTCTTTTCCAAAGAACAGTCAGGCCTCAGAGCAGGTAGAAGCACTGCTCTAAATGTGCCTGTAACTTAAATTTAGTCATGAAATCTACTCTTTATTTTGACTTGTCAACTACAAACATTCTTTCAGTAATAAACATTATTTTATCCTTATAGATGATGGCAAACAGGGTATGAACCCAAAGCCATCAAGGTGACACTTGTAAGTGGGAAGTGTGGCTGAGTGGCATAAACCTCTTGGCTGCCTATCAAGGGGGGCAGGGGGGGGGGGGGCTCAATTTTAAATCCTGACTTGAGCAGAGTTGTGTTTGCTGAGGACCCAATTTTTGTTCTTCTATATTTAATAGACTAAATATAGAAAGAACTATAAATAATGTTGATACTTAGTTATGTCTATTTTCATTTAGGCTTGGTTGGCTTAGAAAAATGTGAAGCAATGTGCAAAACATCAGTAGCATCTCTCTCTAATCTTCTAGAGCAGTTGGAGTCATTGTTACAGGTAGACACAAGGGGAGAGATGCTTACTTGCCAGTTTCCAGATTTGTTGTCCAGGATGCAGGTGAAAATTTCTTCAGAAATTGATGTGAAAGTTGGTTATATTTTGGATCAAATGTATGCATTTTTTTTATTCTTAGAATTGTTATAAAATTTTAAAATTTCCATTTGATTTGTTTTAACTTTATAGCTGCTAGCTAATTTCTGTTACATAAACATATTACATTTCTTTCTAAAAAAAATATGGCTGTAGTGTAGAAATTTTCTTCAGATAATTTAAATTTTTAAACATTCAGAAAATGTATATTTTTTGTTGAAATACTTTGTTTATAATTATTAATTTTAATTACTTTAGGAGATTACTAACTTCAAAGTGATTTTTGTTAATGGTTATTTAATCAGAAAACCACTAACTTCAAAGTGATTTTTGTTAATGGTTATTTAATCAGAAAACCACTAACTTCAAAGTGATTTTTGTTAATGGTTATTTAATCAGAAAACCACTAACTTCAAAGTGATTTTTGTTAATGGTTATTTAATCAGAAAACCACTAACTTCAAAGTGATTTTTGTTAATGGTTATTTAATCAGAAAACCACTAACTTCAAAGTGATTTTTGTTAATGGTTATTTAATCAGAAAACCACTAACTTCAAAGTGATTTTTGTTAATGGTTATTTAATCAGAAAACCACTAACTTCAAAGTGATTTTTGTTAATGGTTATTTAATCAGAAAACCACTAACTTCAAAGTGATTTTTGTTAATGGTTATTTAATCAGAAAACGTCATTGTCAATAAATGTTATTGTCTTCTTTTTTTTGCATCAATTGAAATTTTTTTTTTTTTTTTTTTTTTTTTGTAGCGATGTTATGTTAAGTATATTTTGTAAAGTTGTTTTATTGTTTCCAGCTCATATTAATGTGTAAAGCAAACATTTTACTTTCCTCTAATTTTTAACAATTTAGAGAGGTTTTGAAGGAGCAGCATCATTTGGCTTACAAAGTCAAGTGGGATGTCTTGAATTTGTGTAAGAAGTACAAGATGGATTTATCACATTCACTCCTTACCACTGGCCAACCAACAGTTCCTCCTCTATCTGTTATGTTTAGTTGGATTGATGACACTGAAAGACTTTTCCGTGAAATGTATCCTTTTGTCATGGATTTGATTTCAAAGCTTATTTACCTTTATGAAAGCCTTAAGTTTTTTAGCTCTATAATGAATTATGATTAATTTCATTATCATCTTGCAACTTGCTGTCCTATCATTGTAAGTGCTTCAGACTTTCCAAACAAAAGTGAAAAGTTTTGTATCCTAACAAATCCATCAGGACATGAGTGTTTTCATGCCCAAATCTTTCAATCTTTTATTCAAAAGTGAAAAGAGTATTTTTATCATGGGCTAATAGCTATTCTCTGGCCCTCAGAATTCTGAAACAATTCATCTAGTCCCTTTAACATTGTCCGCTGCAGAATTTTCCAAAGTCTTGCAGGTGTTGAGCAGTAATGTCCTCTGACTGCTAAAAATAATTTTAAAGGATAATTCAGAAGCCTTGAAGATATCTGTGACGGCTGTTGTCACCACCCTTTGGATTAAAATGAAAAAAGTATATATATACAGGTTGGCCCAAAAGTAGGTTTACAGTGCTGCACTGTGTGTCAGAGTGTTGTGGAGAGATTTGAAGAATGTTGAAGGAGAATATTTTGAGCACCTGAGAGATAAAATTGTTTATGTTAACAGGTATAATGTATTTCCAGCTGTTCTAGTTCTAGTGTTGAATTTTCAAATAAAGTCTATTTTTGGGTCACCCTGTATATATATAACAGTAACAAATGCCATGGCTAATATCAATATTTTAATATTTCATATTCAAAATTGTATTGTTTAAAAAAAAGAAAAATAAACATATTTTTAATTTTCTGTAATATTCCAAGATATGTATTAATATATTTATAACAGATACAACTTCTTTATAAAGCAAGTTCAAACTTCTTGTATATTGTCTTTTTGATGTACAACTTTTGACTTTAAACAAAGCTATAATTATATTGTACAACTTGTTACCAATCACTTTATTAAAGATAAGTTAAAGTGATCACAATGTACTATGTATAGTATAACACATATACCAAAAAAAAAATGCCTATCATTCAGTGGGCCCTCATCTCATTCTGGAAATTTTTTTTAGCATTCACTGTTTTGTTTGCATTTGAAGTGATGAATTTTTTATTCTTAACTTAATGTAGTTACTGTTCTCGTCAGTTCTTCTTGGAAAATCTAATGGATAAAAGTGTTCTTAACTCTGGCAATCTTATGGATCTATGGTTGGAAGGTGTGCCGTCACTAATAAACTTAATAAAAGGTGAGTTAATTTTTTTATTTTTATTCCAGTAAATAAGCTTTTTGCTGACTTTTGTTTAAGTCTTGGAATTTTCTCTTTCAGATTGTGAAGAACAGACGAAGTATTTTTTAGAAGAAAAGATTTGATGGTTTCAATGTGTTCAACCACTGAATCAATAGTATCAAGCTATTGAAGACAGTCAGTACTGTGTTTTAACATGTTGAGAAAGGGGAGAGAAAAAAAAGCAACCACTTAGTCTCTTGGACTGTTGCTGCTTTTCATCATTAGACCCTTGACCATGCTTGATGTTATCATTGATTGGGTTTCTCAAGTTCTACTGAGAACTTGATTCTAAATAGAAGTTAGTAGTTTTATTCAATTAGGATTCAGATACAAAATTTTTTACTCAAAGCAATATAGAATAATGGACATTTCTCTAAGGGACAAATATAATAAGTGTTCTAAAAATATTTCCTCCAAATTATTACAGTATAGAATATTAATGTGTACTGTTTTGAATTACACCATTTGCCCAGTAATGTCAAGTATCTTGACTTGTTTTTTTTTAGAGCTACCCCCCCCCAAGGGAAGTAATTTTTATCTCTTTTTAGAGATTTATAGTGAATGAGCTTTTAAACGTTTCATTTCATTAGGCCATCACAATGACCAACCAATTCTACACTCCTTAATAAATGCATGGGTTATACTTTTGGGGTCTAAACACAATAGAAACTCGGTCTATATAATTTATTTTGTTTTTTTTTCTTCTGCTCTTGATGAATTATGGACAGGAGAACTATTTTAGTTTTATGATGTGTAAATCAGTAAAATTGTGTTGGGATGTAAATGCTCAAGAGTTGAATTGACCAGATATGTTTGTGATAGTCTGATCCAATTTTTATCTCCTCTTTTCTTCATATTTCTAATCTGCCAATCAGTATCATTTCCTTTTTTTTTTTCTCTTTTTTTTTTTTACAGTAAAAAATCAACTGATTACAAATTTATTATTTAAGGTGTAAACAATTGAAAACTCTTTATACATGGACTTACAGACTTGTAGATATACATAAAGATATACACAGCTCACTCACAGACACAAATTAAAGACAGAATAATTTCTAGATGTTTGTTTTATGTTTCAATTAATTTTTTTATTTTTTTTTTAAATCCATATTTTGTTGTGTTGTAACAAAAGTGTAAACATTGTGTCAATGAACTTCTGAATGGTCTGTATGAAATAAATATTTTTGACTGTTTCCTGTATCCTAAAATAAAGTTTGTCTTTTTTATTTTTCTATTTAATCTTAGTAACTAAAAAAAAAAAACACAGCACATTTTGAGTTTTATTACAGTGTGCCTATGACTAGCTTAACATTGATAAACCTGTTTGCTTTTTTTACCTTAACAATTGCTTATTATTGAAGATTTACACTTTTTTCAAGTTTAAAATAGCAATTTTGTGAAATAAAACAAAATGACATACTATGTTGTATAACGTGTTTAAAGTTATGGTCAAAGAATTATTTGAAGAGAAGGGACATGGCTGACTTAATAATGTGTATTTCACTGTTGACTTGGGTTTACATTCAATTTCATATGGCAAAATATTTACAGTCACATTTTTCTGTGTACAATATGAATGTAATACATGTACCACTAGTACAATGTGTAAATCTGTAAATTAATACAAGCATCCAAGTTTAGAGACATGATATGTACACAAATAAAAGGGGCAAGCCTTACTAAAAAGACTTATAGCCTTGACCTGAAATCGAATCCTTGACCAAAGTAAACTGCAGTGAAGATGACAGCCACCAGGGCCACGATGAAAAGACTTGCCATGAGTATGACCAAATTTCTCCATCTTGTAGGTGGCTGGCGAAGGTATGGACTTCTGCTGTAGCGTCGGTTCTGTGCAGAAATAAAATCACGTCGATTACAATTTAATGGTTTGACCATGTGTTGGTTTATTATCACTACCGGTAATGATTTATACAAGAACAGAGTTTAGTGCTTGGTGTCACAAGTAGTTAGGACAAGTGTATTTTTTATTCTCCGTATTCTTAAGTTGTTGTTTTTTCTGTCAGCATATGGTCCACAATTAAACCATGTTGACAAGTTTCCAGCATTAGCAATATGTTATTTGTATTATTCTTCATCATAGTTAATATTGGGACACATTTATGTTAATTGAAATGGGGATAGGAGATTTCAGGACTATAAAAATAGAAGGTTTTATACAGTCGTAGACTTTTGTTTAGAATTTGTAGCGAATGACCGAATTCTCTACACAAGGCTAATTTCCTCTTAGCTTAGTACATTTTCTATATAAGCAATAGTAATTAATTACGACTAAATGATTAAATAGTTGGTTAATTTTTTTTTATTATTGATTGATGTGTTGTCATCGACAATGAATAATAGTACAAAGTTTCAACTTGATCAGAGAATGGAGAAACAACGTGTAAAAGATTCCACACAGACAAACAGAGTGAGTTTTATTTTGTAAAAAAAAAAAGATAAAACAGGCTTTGCATGAAGCAACCCCCCGCCTTCTTAATCCACCTTAGGCAGACCCTACTTCCACTACAGCCCAACACCCTGTACGGCAGTGCTGAAGAAAACAGCACACTATGTTTCCTTGGCACAGTCTGTAAACAAGCTCAGCAGCAAATAGCTGGCTAGAAGAAGAAGCACACTAAAACATGTAATTAATAATAAAGAGTGTAATAGTGTTGCGAATATAAACTTCCTTGTAGTTAATAAAGTGTATGAAGACAATAATAGCCTAACAATATTTACGTACATAAAATAATGTTGAGCCTTGTGATAATGGTTAGGCATAATATGATAGAGCAACGGGAACTTGTTACTAAGACAACAAAAAAATGAAGAATGAATTTCTGAAACTAAGAATGAATTAAACGTTAAGCTTAGAGAGATTACTGGCGCTACCTCAGACTCCCTAGCTGGCTAATGGGGAAGGGGGGCACAAACGTTAATTATTTGGTCTTTGAAACGTCACTAGCAAAAGTTAGGAACACTGAAATAGGGGGAAAATAGATACTTGCTCATTTTTAAACTGCAAGCCTGGTTGTTCTAAAAACAAAAAGGACTGTTGGCGCCTGTGTACAGTGGGAAAAAGAGTTCCATAACTTTAGACACTTGCGTTTGGGCTAGCTTTACCGATTGGTTCAACCTGGAATCATTGTATGAGTAGGCCTAGTGTAATTGCTAGTTCATAAGATTATTGCTCTCATTCAAGGATTTATAACATATTCAATTAACCGAACGACTATTCGGCCTATATCAATTTAGACCAGGCCTTTGTATGTATATATAATTAATTCTTGTGTTACTTGTTTGTTTGCTTTAAGCAAACTTCAAATTAAAAAAAAAAGCTGCTAGCTCGGACTGTGGTTAGCAGACGTTTACTTAAAGACTGCTACTTACTAGGAATCTTTCTAAAGGTTCTCCCAAAATGCTTTCAAAGGGCGTTACTGTGTGCGCGTTATGTGAATAGCCATCCACGGGACCATGAGAGGTCATCATAACCAGTCCATTAGGATCTAAGAAGGTGCGTGATCTGGCTGGTATGGTAGATACCTCTGTCTCGCCTCTGTCGCTAAAAAATAAGGAATTCAAGTATAGTTACAAACGAATTAAAACAGCGAAATTTGGAAGAGTTAACATCTTAATCTTAATTAGTAGCTCTGGTCCGGTCGTTGACCCTCAACTCAAATTTGGATTTCTAAAACGTAAAGTGAACCGAAGTCTATTTTTTTTTTTTTTAAATTTTCATTGCAGAAGACAGGTAAGGAGATCATCCGAAGAATTCTTTCCATTGCATGATGGATAGGCATCGTTTTATTTATTTGTTCATTTGCCCTGTTGATTGTATTTAACAATGCCAATGAAATCGCTTTTTGTTTATAAATTCTTCAATCGCAGTGATGCCCCAAATACGGACCGCGGGCCAGATCCGGCCTGCGACGTGGTTCCATCCGGCCCGCCGAAATGTCGGCACAAGGTATATAGAATCCGCTACTCCCCCCCTAAAGAAAAGGTTTTAAAATGTCTCTTTACCTACGTTAGGGCCAGCAATTTTACTCCGATTGATTGGTACCATGACCAACATTTGTGCCTTTATGAAATCCTTATGTAGAATTAATAAAAAAAAAAAAAAAAAAAAAACTAATTAAAAAATCCTTTACTTTTTTGGCTGAACATGATAATTAGCCAATATATTTGAATTGTAAATAAAGTGTGGCTGGTTTTTTTTTTTTTAAAGAAACGCAATTCTAAAATAAATTTGACGGCATGTGACTAAAAAGATTGTTAAACTACGTCTAGACATTGGAAGACTAATGTTAATATTTATCAAAAAGACACAAGACTATGAGTCGTTGGTAAAGCTAGCTTCACTATTGCTCATATTTTTAGTAAAGAAATGAAGCCGTTTTCTGACGCATGAAAAAAAAAAAGATAATAATATCCCATTAATGAATGTAAGTGCTAGATCCAGGGGTTTCTAATGAAATAGTTTCAGGTCAATTTCATTTAATTTTTGTACCTTTCCTTTATGTGGCCCGCGACACCAGTGTTGAAAATTAAAATGGCCCGCAGGTCGATTTATGTTGGTCATCACTGTTCTATCTTATTTGATGCAGACCAGTTTTGTTAATAATGGGGACTACGGTTACGCATGCGTATTGGGCATGTAGCCTATTTAGAATAGATTAGATTAGACTAGATCTAGATCTATTTATGTAAAAAAATAGTTTAGAGTAGTTTAGATAGGAAAGATTTTTACAAATTAAAACATTTTTTCCAATCCCAGAACGTTCATATAGAGCCTATAAACCCCCAGAATGGTGAAGAATAGATCAGGAATTCGATCTAGGTTTATGTAATATTTGGTAATAGGCTACTTCTGATGAGCAATTAAGATCTCCAAAACAAAAAACAAAAAAACTTTAAGGGAGACAAATGTCTAATTCCGGAAATAGCTTGATGAATATTACTAAAGACAATTAGACATATAAGGGTCTGTCTGAGTTAGACCTACGTGTTACAGTTAATCTAATGTATTAAGCACTGTTTAGTGAAGGGTGAATGAATGATGTTCTAAAGATTTTAAACAAATAACATATTTTTTTCACTTAAAAAAATAATTATACCTCCCGGTACAGTATGGACTCTTATGTACTTCTTAACAAAAGAAGAGCTTGCACATCCAAGAAAGATAATTTACTAAGCTATTCAAAAATCTATTTACTCGTGTATGTTTGCAACAGATGGAAGCATGATACAACCAAGATACAGAGGCGTAGCTAGGGTGGGGGAGGGATAAGAAGAAGTTAAAAATCCCCCCAGGGCCCCAACTTGAGGGGGCCCCAAATGAGTGTTTTTTACAATAAATATATATTATGCAAAATGCAGCCCTCCACAAGAGCTCAAGGCTCCCGGGCCCCCAAATGATGGCAAAATCCTAGCTACGCCACTGCCAAAATAGTTTTGTGACTGTCATTACCTGCATGAAGAATGAGCAGACATCGAGTCTTTCTTATGAATACGGCTGTGACCATAGTGTTGCTTAGCAGAGCCTAAAGTATCTGAGGTAGCAGGTCCACCATAAGAGAAGTAGGCACTTCCGGGTTCTCTCCCTTGTTGTGAAGCACTATCTATGAGAAATGGAAAATGTCTTCTTTGATTTTAAGCTGTTTTAAATTCAAATATTTTTTTTTAGTGTTGAGGTTTTAAGGGTGAGAAAGTGATTGTCAATAAAAAATTTAATTATATAGGCACCGGAAGGTACAACTTGATATGTTCCGTAGCTTTTTAGTACATTTTTATAAAGTAAAATGTTATTTATTACGATGATATTTTATAGATCTTTAAAGTTTATCTCGCTTTTAGTATTGCTCTGTCCGTCGGTGCAAAGCCTTTCTCTGCTCTTCCAAATAAAATTATATATAACTGCTTTTCTAATTTGTTCATTAACATAAACCATTTTTAAACAGATTAAAAAGTCTCTATATACTTGATAATCCTAATCTTTTCTGTGATCGACTAGCTCGTTCCAGCTGTATCATTTGATGATCCTCAGGGGCAGCCCACGAGTTATTGAAATGAGACTTAATATATCTTTATTGTACAATCTATAATGGCCTATGTACGAAAGGGAAATATGTTCGTTTCAATCAATTCAAGGTGAAACGTTTAAAAGTTTATAATAAAAATCATACGATCTTCATGTCCGATGACAGCATCGAATTCTTCGTCACAGTGTTCAAGAAGACAGCATCGAATTCGTCGTCACAGTGTTCAAGAAGACAGCATCGAATTCTTCGTCACAGTGTTAGAGAAGCAATAGCAATACATATCGTGCAGTAATTCACATTCAACAAAGTTTCGTTGAAAAGTGCGGGAATTTAGATCTAATTATGCACATAATGCCAGGATGTCCAGGATGTCCACTTTGTCCGGCTCTGAGTATCTGGGTCGATAAATCCAGGGGATTTAGTTGATCTTGCTTTAACACGATCTGATAAACAAACAAAAGACATGCCATTACTGCAGAAACTCGCACCGATTCCCTGAGTCTTCCAATGGTCCTCTCATTCTTGCCTCCCGAGTTCAATAGAAAACAAACATAAACTGATTTTACTACCCCTTCCCTCCCCCAAAATGCGCTAAAACTTGATAAACTGTGCAGAGCTACGAACACAAAGAAATTATAATGTGCGTTTGTGGGGGGAAAAAGAGAAAGGAAGAGAAATGAACAAATAAGAGAAATAGGAATAGAAAAGAAAAAGACGACGTCAACGAAAATAGCCCAAACATAATTGTTACGTCTCCATATTAGATGAGACTCTTTATACATGGAAACGACAAATCACCGTTTATAAATACTTTAATCTTTATTAACACTGAAAACACTTTCTTGTTCATATTCCTCCATTTTGGTTTCTTCCCACTTTTTTAACACGCATTCGCACCATTTCACATTTCCACTAAGATGCGCACGTTTTCACATGTACACTGAGATGCGCACGTAACACCCCCCCTGTTTGACAAGTTTGATGTACATCGAACGTCCAAAATACAAATCACCACATATCTTATCAGCCTATTCCAAGTTAAAAAATAATCTAAATTCTCTGTAACATAGGGAACCATAATGTAATACAAACCAAAATCATACACAATGACATATTAATAATAATACACTTCTAACATTAGATTAACATATAACATTTATATTCCCCAGTTGTGACAGTAACCATCACAATACTAATTGTTATTATGAAAAATTGACACATATATATCTATACATATCTCTATGGAATCATGCAGATTTCGTTTATACCACTCCCCGCCTATAATTCAATCCAAATCTATATCTGCTCACAAATCATTGTTGTGTACACCCACAATTGAACAATTCTCTATTGAATATCTACTACACTCCGTGCCAGAATTTACCAATGTACACAATAAAATAGCTTAATTCTTAACAGAATGTCAATAGTCATGATATACTCTACACAATCTCCACAACCTTTAAGTACAGCGTGATAATGTATCTGCCACAACATTTTCTTTCCCTGGTATTGTCTTGATCTCAAATTTATAGTCCATCAGTTGTAATGCCCACCTAGCAATTCTATTATTACCACATTTATTTAAATTAATGAATGCCAACGGAGCATGATCAGTCCATAATTGAAATGCTATTTACTTCTTAGTATCATCCGGCCTATATAATAATTCCAGTCTTGACGTTTCTTTTTATGTATTTCTACCACACCATTTCGATAATTTTCTTACAAATGTAATGTTAATAGAATAATTATAATCAAACAGAACCACGCAAAATTAAATACATTGTGCAAAATCTATGTATCTACTTTCCACTACTTATATTCTTTTACATTCTCTATATAGCCTTTACTAAACTTCTATAATGTAGTATCCTTAACCTACATGCATACGTAACAACAATATCCAATTCATTACACATATATTTATTCATTGTAGAATCTAATCCTATCTATATAATTTTAACATTATTGACATGCCATCCTTTCTGCTTCCCTCCTTTGCAATGATGTCCCATTGTGATCCCACTACAGAATGATCTAGCTGTACTGTTTACTAGCCTGTTAATATCCCTATCTTTTCTCGTATACGCCTCTCCACTATTGTACCTTAATTCCTTAACTCTGATTAACTGTTGACACTGTCTTCTAATATGCCCCATTCTCCCACAATTAAAGCATAAAATGTATGGACTTGTACGTGTGTATGTGGGTTTAAATCGTGTTCCCTGTACCACTGATTGCCTTACTTTACTTTGATTTGGACCCATTCCAATTGCATTGCTTTCTACCTTATCTGTTAATTCTTTCTTCTCGTGCTCTCTGCTACCCATGTCGTCTAATGTATGGGATCTTATGTCTTCTTCCACCTCCCCATTTCTACATTGAGTAGACTTTATCCCATAATATTTCTTCCAATTCTCAATCTCCCCTACTGAACATATTTTCACCCCATGAATGTTCCCAATAATTAAATCTATCTCACCCTGATCTACAACACAAGCTTCTACTGTCCCCTTAAAATACGGTGTGTCTATAATAACTTTAGCAATAGGTAATTGTACAATATTCCCATTAAACATAACACACTTCCTAGATTCGCCTGTATATTCATGGTCTTCCACTAATTTCTTATTCACTCCAATAATAGTGCTCCCTGTATCCCTGATGGTCTTGGCTGCCTTGTTCCCTACGAATGTCTGAAAAATCTCCAATGTTCCAGTATCAGATGACAATGATAAGCCTTGTTCTATTCCACCTTTCTCCCAGTCCTTTCTTTCCTGTCTGTTTCCTTGATATCTTCCATTGCGGCTATCATATTGTCTTTCATCTGTACCACGTCTATAATGTCTATCCTGTGTCTCCCTTGTTCTGTGAGAGTTATTCTGTGTCTCACATGTTCTGTTAAATGCAACTATTTCTTCTATGTCACTGCCTCTGGATAGTTTCTTATCGGGATGTGCCACCTTATAGGCCCTTATCAGTCTTACTATGTCTTCTATGGATTTTGGTTTCCTCTCCAACAAAAATATTTTTAATTCCTCCTGGCACTCATAAATTGCTTTGTCAATCATTAGAAATGTCTTTAGACCCTCAAATGTCTTTTCTATTTTAGCGGTTTCAGTCCAATTTTCAAAACTACTGGTCATTCTGTCCAAGAATGTCTGTGGGTCATCATTTGTTTCGATCGCACAGTTAACAAATTGTTCCCGGTAGTACGCCTCTGTTTTTCCGTACGTTCGCAGTAATTGTTCTTTCACCACGCTATAGTTGCTCTGGTTCATGCATATCTTTGATGGAACCTCTGCTACAAATGACTTTGATAATAAGAATGACCATTTGTCTTCAGGGTATTCCAGTTCTCTCATTTCAATTTCAAATTTCTTCAAAAAAATGTCTATGTCCATTTTAGCTTCTTCAAATATCGCACCTTTATATTTTGCTAGTTTATTCCCTGTAGTGTCACTCTTTCTTTTATCCCTTTCTTTTTCTTGGTTTGTTTTTAACTTTTTCTCTGCTGTCTCTTTTTCAAACGCTAATCTTTCTCTTTCAATGGCAACTAATTCATTTTTCTTTTCCCTTTCAATTGCTACTATCTCCTTATCCTTTTCTCTTTCTCTTTTGTCCTCCTTATCTAATCTCTCCTTTTCTTTTTCTCTTTCCATCGCTAATCTCTCCTTTTCTTTGTCTCTTTCCATCGCTAATCTCTCCTTTTCTTTGTCTCTTTCCATCGCTAATCTCTCCTTTTCTTTGTCTCTTTCCATTGCTAATCTCTCCTTTTCTTTTTCTCTTTCTCTTTTGTCCTCCTTATCTAATCTCTCCTTTTCTTTGTCTCTTTCCATCGCTAATCTCTCCCTCTCCATTAACCTTTCTTGTACGTATTTTCTTAGTTCTGCCCCTTCCAGCTCCAACAACCTTCCCTCTTCCTTCAACGCTGCTACCTCAGCCTTGTCCGCCATAGTCTATTTCTAATAATATCGACTCGAATGTTCTCCTGTCTCTAGATCTAGACTTTACTATCTCTACTGTCTGTTGACAGGAGATCCACTGTGTATAGAGGGATATGTGGGTTTTACCTTTTACGTTGGGCGCCACTTGTTACGTCTCCATATTAGATGAGACTCTTTATACATGGAAACGACAAATCACCGTTTATAAATACTTTAATCTTTATTAACACTGAAAACACTTTCTTGTTCATATTCCTCCATTTTGGTTTCTTCCCACTTTTTTAACACGCATTCGCACCATTTCACATTTCCACTAAGATGCGCACGTTTTCACATGTACACTGAGATGCGCACGTAACAATAATGACGACTGTTTATAGAGTCAACAAACTTGACATGATTTATTGAACACTTTGATGCATTAGTTTTTTTATAAGAATGAAGGGAAAATGATAAAGAGATGCAAAATAAGAAGAATACATTCGAACACATATTTTGTCTCTCCCATCTTTTGAAGGTCTACGTTGAAAGGTTTCTGCAGAACTTGTTCAGATAGACACTTGCAGTCACAAAACGTAAACACGATGGCGAATATAAATAAGAATAATTTTTTAAAAAGCCTAGTCAGTGAGAGAGAAAGAGCCGAACATTGGTAATTCTATATTCATGTAAAACATCGACTCAGCTTCCTTACCAAAACGTCTGTTATAAATGTAAAAACAAGAGAGACCAAGATTCAATCCGAGCTCTGACAATTCAACGACATGAACATGCTGGGCGTCTCCAAACATCAAGTTCATTGTTTTCACCTATTGAGGTAATCGTTTCTTTGCTAATATCAACATAGCCGCCAAGAAATATCCACTGTCCAAGGTTTGGTCGTGCGATATGCGCTTTGGATTGTCCTTCGGTAATCCATGGTGGTCCCGGATTCAAAGTTGAACTCTGCCCTTGCGGCTGCCATCCCCAGTCATTCTGCGGGAGATTTGTCTCCACAAAGATCTGTCATTGGCAATGTCTGAAGCCTCTTTCCAGTGTTTCCACCTGGTATCCATTACTTTGAGGTCCTCCAGGAAAGTGTGGCACCAAGTCATACGAGGATGTCCCAGTTTGCGCTTTCTCATATTGGCTGCATGTCATAGCAGCTCTTGGTATTCGTAATTCTTTCTCTCGGAGGATATGTCCCGCAAACCTCATGCAACGCTAGGTCATTAAGTGGTCGAGTCACATTTCGGCATATGATTTCTTTGTTTGAGGGCCGATTTCTGTAACTGAGTTCTAAAAACCATCTAAGCGATTTTCGTTGAGCCGCATCCGAAACATGTAAAAACATTTTACAAACAAACAACAACAAAAACGCATAGCCAATGAAAAAAAAAAGAAATTGGAAAGAGATGCAGGTAGAAAGTTTACGAACTAGCTTAGGAAATGCCAGATCAGAATCCGCACGAAAGAATAAATAATGTGTTCAAATACCAGGGGATGGCTACCTCGATCTAAATTTAGATCTATGTATTGAAAGAAGGGGAATAGCATATTTTGTATAACAAAGTATGCACACCATTATAAAGTTACAAATAATAATAGACAATAAGCTTTCAATGTCAAAACTTGGCATACGCACAGTATACGAAATCTACAGTAATCTAAAATGACATATATGAGTCAGACAAAAAAACTGGAACAACCAGAATTTTAAAAGTTCAAGGACGATTTATTTTTCAAAGAACCTTCAGTACAACCTGATGAATTTGAATGAACGCAAGGATTGGTTGGTCCTGCAACTATTTCAGAACACAATTTATGCTCCGAATACCCTTTATGTATTGATACCAGTAAAAACTTTTTATGTAGAAGTCATTCTGTGGATTTGGAAAAATCAAGCTCTAACAGGCTCATTAACGGTAGTCTTGACAGCCATGGAAATAAAACACTTTGCATATCAAACTTGAAAATAAAAAATTCAATTTTAATTGAAAATAAATCAAGCAGTGAAGTAGTAAATGAACCAAATTGTCAGATAAGCTGTGATACTGATCTCAGGATAGGAGTTTGATTACTATTTAAAACAAAGATTTTGTAATAGAAATAATATTTAAAACACTGGGATTTGCATTCTTTGCACGACTGTATTTATTGAAATGTCTTCAAACGTGACTCAAACAACAACATTTTAATAATGAAAACAATTTAACATATCATATTATTTCCTCTCCTAAGTGTTAAAAATGTCATAGAACCAAAAAAAAAATTTTACAACTTGACTATTTTCGGTTTAGGAAGTACTATGACAAAACAACAAAACAAAAGATGCTGTCTAGATCTAAACACAATTTAGTCTAGTTTAAAATTATGATTTATAATTTTCGTGTCTCCAGCGGAATTTGTATAGCCAGCAATAAGTGCATTGGGAATTCACAGAGAAAAGAAAATATCCAGACTATCCCTTTAGTCTAGAGTCTAGATACTGATTGAAGTGCATATATTCTCACTGAGCGCCGAAGTCTAACTACCTCACATTAGAAACGAACACATACCCTCACAAGGAAGAGCATTCATTGTTTCTTACCTTGATGCTTCTTCATCGTCTGCAGCTAGCGTAGGTCAACAATACACAATTAGATCTATGTAGGTCAACAATACACAATTATATCTTTGTTGGTCAACAAATGCACAATTAGATCTATGTAGTCTATAGTATACAGATGCTATGCAGTCTACAATACACTTTCATACTATAATAATGAACTTGTTGAAACTTATATTCAGTGCCCTGATGTTACTCAAGCACAATGAAAAGACTGGCCAGTGTTTGGTAAAAGAATGTGATCATAGCCTTTGTTTGTTTAGTGGCTTCCAAAAAAAAAAAAATCAACCAGCACTTGCTCGATCAAGGGTCCCCTGAGACAATTGTTGGGACCCCAAAAAAAAAAAAAAACGACACACACCGGTTGTGTCCCTTTTCGAAGAAAGACAACTTATTTCGATGTTTGGAGATCCCTGAAATAAAACAAGTCGTTGTGTTGTGTTTTTCTCAAGCTGCGACACAACGACGTCCAAAACCAACAGAAACAGGAGCGTCTCTCCTTGCACTGGGTCATGACTCCTGTTGGAAGTGACTTCCTTTTCTGTTCACAGGAGAGGGGCGGTGTCAAGCAGAATAATTTGGATGTGTTTCATTCAAGCCGTTTTTGTTTCTTGTTTTGGTTTGTTTGTATTGCTTAGACATAGAAGCTCATTGGATGGCACAACATTAAATAAGAGACACTGAAAAGAGGAGAAGAGGCAATTAGAGAAAGAAATTAGTACAGAGGATAAGATAAAGATAAGATTTGCGGTGTCTGAGTGGTAAAGCGCTTGGCTACTGAACCGCGAGTCTCGGGTTCGAATCTTGGTCTTCTTCCTCGTTCTCGTTTTTATGTTGGAGCGTTCAGATGAGTAGACCAATACATGAGATGAACTGCGCAGTGGTTTCCAAATCAGGGAGCTCTCCATATAGTTCTCTTTCTATTGGGGTGTTTTGGGGCCAGTGTCTTATACGGGCCTCTTGGTAAAGAGAGCAGTTTTGAAGGACATGGTCAGAATTCTCTGGTGACACTCCACATGGGCAGATTTCACTGGTTCCAATTTTGAGCTTCCGGTACATATGTTGTCTCATTCTATTGTGTCTGGTCCTGAGTCGAAATATTAGACGTTGATCTTGTCGGGATAGCTTATAATAGGCATCCTCTTTCTTATGATTTGGATGAGAGCTTGTACATTTCTCATTTATTTTATTTAATATTATTTTATTAATTTCTTCTAGATAGAGTGTAATGTTAAATTGTGCGTTTGTTCTCCCACTCTTGGCGAGTGTGTCAACCTTCTCATTTCCTTCTAGTTCTATATGTGCTGGTATCCATTAAAAAACAGTCTTTATTGCTGTTGTTGTTGAGCTTTATAATCCTGATGAAGACTGGGATTTTTTTAATTCGGGATCTTTGGGCGCCCCTGACTCCACACAGCTCTAATGGGTA
This sequence comes from Biomphalaria sudanica, assembly GCA_036873155.1. NCBI lineage: Eukaryota > Metazoa > Mollusca > Gastropoda > Planorbidae > Biomphalaria > Biomphalaria sudanica. The sequence goes on along the minus strand of JAZGLO010002645.1, from coordinate 1,175,508 downwards.
CCTGACATTAGTTTGGGAAAAGTAAAGGCGGTTGGTTCTTGTGCTGGCCATATGACACCCTCGTTAACCGTAGGTCACAGAAACGATGCCCTTTACATCATCTGCTCTATAGATCACAAGGTCTGAAAGGGGAACTTTACTATAAGATAAACACAAGAGGAGAAAGGTAGAGCTAAACAGAAAACAGAGAGAAAACGAAGTGATAGAACAAGAGAAAGAGGGACATTACTAATGAGATAGAAAGGCAGAGAAAGAAGACAAGAGAAATGAAGAGACCAAAAGAGAGAAACAAGTCAATAAAATAGAACATTACTGAACTTACCAATATATAGATCTAGGTCCCAATCTGCCATTTGATACAATTCTACAAGAATTTGATACGCATTGTATGAAACTATTTACATGTTATTGCCTAATAATTATAGTTTTATGAAAAAAATAACATTAAATTTATACCATTAATAATAGAGCCTACTGCTTAATCTTAGTGAAAAGATATATTTGTATTGTATACAAAGATAATTAATGACTTACGTTCATGTATAGTCTATATATTTCCTTGACCTTTCAATGAGTCTTGTTTGTAAAACGAGTTTTTTGTTTTTCTTAGTTTATTTTTTTATTGTGCCTGATTGAATTATATCGCGGAAATAGTGCCCAAGGGGACATCAGTCAGGCTAACTTTAGAATGTTACAACGGAGCTGCCTAACTTGTTTTGTAAATAGTCTCCCTTGAAATAACCTACATGTCGTCTGATGTGTCCGTGTCCCGTGGAACGAGAGTCACCGCACAATTTGACATCCATGTTGTGTCGCAAACTTTAGATCAGATTCTAGATGTCATTAATGGCTAATATTTGACTCACATATTTATATATGCGCCCTCGAATGCTATTTATGAATGAATAGTTGGTTATAACTGGAAAAAAAAAAACAACACTAATTTTAGATGCGATGACAAAAATTTGGCCTATTCTTTGTGACATGTATAAATTAGGTCTACGTGATTTTTAGCGGTCCCAGAAAGAGGAAACACACCAGTAGTGGTTTACTGCTGTCATGCTTAGATCTCACCAATGGAAAGCCCTATAGAAAGTCCGAAGCTTGTTATTCTGTTTTTTTTTTTTTTTTACAAATCTTGTATCAGCTCACTCTGTCTGTGTGTCTGGTAAAAAGTTTCTACACTTTATTTCTCTCACATTTAATCTCGGATCAAGCTGAAATTTTGCACAATTATTTCTTTTACTTGACAAAACAAGAAGCAATTTAAAATTATCTAATTAGTTAATTGACTATTGGTAATTAATTATTTTGCTTGGTATCGCCAACAAGGGAAATAATTTTTCCTTTACTGAAGTAGTGGTATAAGCTGAAATAGTCCCCTTTATATGTCGTCGTCTCAGTCTTAGTGAACACAACATGAAAAATAGGACGAGACTATAGAAACAATAGATAACTATACAATCTTCCTTGTTCACTAGCAGAGTGGTTACAGAAGGCCCGGGCCGAGACCATATGTTACAGAAGGCCTCAACATTGACCTGTGACGTCACAGCCCGTGGGCATTTAACCCAAAAAGAATGATGCCAAGTCGTACAGGCCTGTGACGTGGACACGAGCTATTGGTCTAAACTGTCCACATGTTGTGACGTTGCAGGTCAGTGTTCATGCCTTCTATAAATATATGGTCTCGCATGAGTTTGAATTAAGGTCGTTTCCCATTGTTTTTATATTTTTATAAATGCTTTTTATTGTTAGTCTAGATCTATTACAATTTTATTTACATGACTGATCCAAACTCTAATTGATACAACTATACTTAATATAAGCTTTGTTTTTTTTTTTAAAGTATTTTTTAGTATTCTAACTCGAGGGCTAAGGCCTTCTCAAGCCAATACTGTAACCACTGTGCCAAGGAGCTGCTTATAAAAGTAGGTTTCATAGCTCATTATACTTATTTTCAGACTTTTCTTTCTACAAACAATAATGGGGACTAACTCAGCTTATACCACTACTTCAGTCAAGTACTATTTCTTTGATATTGCAAACACAATAATTAATAACCTATAATTAATTGACTAATTAGTTTTTATTGATTCTTGTGTTGTCGGGTAAAAGAAATAATTGTGTGCAAACTTTCAGCTTGATCCGAATTTAGGTGTCGGAGAAATTACGTGTACAAAGTGACGACAAACTCGCTATGTGGAGAGAAAGAAAGAGGAAAGAAACTGTGAGATCGAGAAAGGGAGAGAGTAAAAAGGCAAACCGTAATCATAAAAAAAAAAAACGGAGAGAAAGAAAGAGAGAAAGGAAGGAAGGAGTGAACGATGTCAGAATGTTTGAACAATATATATAAGAGTGCGAGATGGGAGTGAAGGAAGAAAGAGGAAGAAAGAGAAAAATGAGGCTAAAAGAATGTGAGTTAAGGGTGGTAAGAGAGAGAGAGAGAGAAAGAAAGAAGAGAGAGAGAAGATATATAGGGGGTGTGATGCTATTAGAGGCAAAGAGAAGAGAGAGGTACAGGAGAAGCACAAGGTGAGGGAGGAATGCGATAGAAAGAGTGAGGTGGTGAAGTGATCACTTAAGGAGTGATCGAATCATCCAGCTGATGGACAGGTAGAGGGAGAGAGCTAAAAAATAGAGGGAGATATTTGGTAGCAGAACAAGAACTAGGAAGGGAGGGTTTTATGGTTTATGGCCCAGTGATACATGTCTAAGTAGGTCATGTCATTAGTATGTTGCTCTCACATAGTAATCTTGAAGGAAGAGTGAATAGAATAGGATAATGAAAGAGACAGACAGAGTTCGAGAGAGGAAAAAAAAATAAATATATATATATATAGAAAGAGAGAGAGAGTATAGAAGCCATGTTTCTGTTTTTTCACCTATGCGAGTCTAGCGATAAAAAGGACGTGCCGTAAAAAAAAAAAAGAAACTTTATTCTGAGAAACTTTTCAAGCAAAGGCAAAGAAACGTGTTTTTTTTTTTACATCGAATTCTTGAAAATTTCAACACAATTGACTTGATTTTGTTTGAATAGACAAGACGACATGTTCAAGACATTTGAGTACTAAAACTGGGAAACTATGCTTGTTCTCTTCTCTTGTCTTATCTTATCTTTTAAAATACAGACGTTGCTTCAAAAAAGAGGATGATTACGTCGTACAAGTATTCCTAGGTCAATCTAGTCATGCATGTTAATCCATGACGTAACCCTGCCAAGTCATTGGTTTTCCTGGCTGACTCAGGCAACCAATTCAGGACAGGCTTTAGGTAATTGGAGGCCATAGGTGAACTGAATAATTTGACCCTAGACTAAACATTTTATTTTGACATTTCACATGAATGAAAAAAAAAGGGTCTTCGAACATAAGTAGTCTTAAAAGTAGATCTAATCATTCGTGAATAAGACAGAGCAATAGTTTTCTGCTGTTTGAGAACGAGGCTAGCAGACACAGAGCCATAGATTTCTGCTATGTTTGAGAACGAGGCTAGCAGACACAGTGCCATAGACATAGACATAAATAAATATAGACTGGCCGATTAAAGAGTTTTATGAAACGAAAATTTGTGACTTGCAATTTTGTGTACTTTATTATACAGCATTTATGAGCAGTATAAAAGTTAAGTATTCATATCTATTTCAGCCACACACCTATATATATTGTAAATAAGGAGGCAGTGTAGTTTTGTTTCATCTCTAAGAATGAAGATCATGCAATTTTTCATAATTCGGAAATCCGAATACAATAGATATACATGTTTTCAAGTTACATGAAGTTACTTCCTTCGGCCAGTCTATATTTATTTATGTCTATGGCCATAGATTTCTGCTATGTGCATCTTAAATCGTTTCAAACAAAGCTATTCCATTTCTTGAGGCCAGCAAATGAAATTAGGGTTTATCATTTTCTTAGCTGAAAGGTGAAACTATTTCTAATGAAAAGTTGGTTGAAAAGTACAAGACGTATTTGGATTTCTTGATTATGGAATTGGAAAGCAAATTTTAAGACATGGAGAACTTGCAACCAGTTTTCAATACCCTCAGCTCACCATTTAATGCAGAAGCTGACTCAGCTCCAGATGACTTAACTCCAAGCAAATAATAACCTGAAAGAAAAGTTCCAGTCAGTTCTTTCACGGGAGTTCATGGCTGCCAGAAGCTGTATATCTGCACTTTAAAAAAAACTTTCCTGCTAAACTTAGACATTATTTAGAGTTATATTCATCTGTGAACATGCTTTTTTTTTGTTTGAAAATTATCAAGTGTTAAAACAGGTCGATGCTTATTGAATGTAATTTGACAGCAGTCACAATGATAACAACTAGTAAGCGGAACATTATGCACGAGAGTAAACAGTTAAATACTTTACATTAAGTACAACTATACATTTGTGGTGAAATGTTGTGATGCAAATAAGTGACAACAGAATTTAAAAAAAATTCGTAAAATTAGTTCAAAAAAAATGCTAACTCTTGTTATAATTCCTCAATTGGGAGTGCAATATATAAATATATATATATATATATATTGCACTCCCCAAATTTTTTTTTCATGCGGCCCTCGGCAGAAAAAGGTTGCCCACACCTGGCCTACAACATTGAACACTTTCATTGTCCGGGACTTTCTTTCATCCTTTGCAATAATAGGCTCAACTAGATCACCATAGAATGTCCTAATGAAGTTCATCAACCCCGGTGTCAGTTTTCAACAGTTTAAAAAAAAAGGGAGATAAGAAATACTGATTCTAGTTATCAAGCTTTTTTCTTATCTTCTTATCTTATCTTATATAATACAGACGTTACTTCAAAAAAGAAGATGATTACGTCCTACGCGTCATGCATTTAGTCATGCATATTAACCAATGACTTAAATTCTGCCAAGTCACTGGTTTTTCTGGCTAGCTCAGGCAACCCATTCCATGCTCTAATAGCACTAGGGAAGAAGGAGTATTTGTACAAATTTGTCCTAGCATATGGGACGAGGAATGTGCCTTTATTTTTGTGTCTTTCAGAGTATTTTATTAAATTTTGTTTTTGTATTTGAAGATTATGGTTCAGTGTTTTATGTATAATTGCTACTTTACTTTTGAGTCTTCTGTCCTGAAGGCTTTCTAAATTTAGTGATTTTACTAATGGTGTTACCCTAGTCAAATGTGAATATTCGTTTGTTATGAATCTCACTGCTCTATTTTGTGTTTGTTCCAGTTTCTTAATGTTTTCTTGAGTTGAGGGGTCCCACATGGTGGATGCATATTCTATTATTGGCCTAACCAAGGTTAAATAACATTTTAGTTTTATGTTCTTATTTGATTTATAGAAATTTCTTTTAATAAACCCTAATGCTTTGTTGGATTTTTTTATAGTTTCATCAATATGTGGATTCCATGACAGTTTTTCATTTATTATAACACCTAGGTATTTTGAGTTTTTAGTCTGTGTTACTGGTTTGCCATGAATAAGATAAGTGGAATTAATTTGTTTAATTTTTTTTGTTACTCTTAACAACTGACATTTTTCTGGGTGGAAAGACATGCTCCAATTTGATTCCCATTTCTGTAATTCATCTAATTCTCTTTGTAAAATATCTGTGTCTTGTTTTGTTTTTATTGTTCTATATATTATGCAATCGTCTGCAAATAATCTGACTTTTGTTCCTGAACTAATGCAATTTGGTAAATCATTTATGTAAATTAAAAATAGTAGTGGACCCAAGACTGTTCCTTGAGGTACACCTGAGTTTACTGTTATTGGTGTTGATTTAGAGCCATTTATTATTACAGTTTGTTCTCTCCCTATCAGAAAATCTTTAATCCACTGATACAGTGGGCCGTTAATGCCGAAATATTTTAATTTTTTAAGCAAACTATGGTGGTGAACTTTGTCAAAAGCCTTGGAAAAATCTAGTAAGATAGCATCTATTTGTTCACTATTATCTAAACCTTTTGAGAAATCATCAATTAGTCCTATTAGTTGTGTTTCACATGATCTATATTTCCTAAAGCCATGTTGGTATGGGGTGAGGACATTATGTTTGTCTAAGTGGTTTATGATGTTGCTACATATTATGTGTTCTAGTATTTTACATGTGATGCTGGTAAGTGATACTGGTCTGTAGTTTCCTGGATCAGATTTTTCTCCTTTTTTAAATAGGGGGGTGACATTAGCTTCTTTCCAGTCCTTTGGTACTCTGCCCTGGTTAAGCGATGCCTGAAAGAGTATTTTGAACACTGGGGCTAGCTCATTGCTTAGTTCTTTGAGTAATCTAGCTGGAATACCATCAGGTCCAGACGCTTTATTTGGTTTGGTGTTGGCTAATAGTTTTTTAATTCCATTTTCTTGTACTACTAAATCTTCTATGTTGTCTACTTGGTTCAAATTAAGAAATATGTCTTTGTCTCCTGGGGCTGAGAATGCTGATGCAAAGTATTTGTTTAGGATGTTTGCTTTAGTTTCATTATCATTATGTATTATGTTATGTTCATCTTTTAATGGCGCTATGCCTGTTGTTTCCATTTTCTTAGACTTAATGTATGACCATAGGTTTTTGTTGTTATCTTTAGATATTACATTGTTTATGTATTCACTCTGCAGCTGTCTGCTTACTTTTTGGGTTAGGTGTTTAATTTTTATATACTTTTTGTAAACTCTTTCTGCCTTGGTTTCTTTAAATTTTCTATATAGGTTTTCCTTCTGTTTACAAAGCTTCTTTAGTCTATTATTAAACCAGCATTTATTTATTTTGTTTGATGTGTATTTAGTTGGTATATGATTTTCTATAATGCTTTTAAGATGGTTTTTAATGAAATTCCAGAGGTCATCGACTGGTTGGTTAATGTCTTTTTCTAATAAGAATGTTTGTTGAAAGTTTAATGCAGCTTGGTGTAGTTGTGTTAGGTTACATTTATTCCAGAGTAAGATTTTTCTTTTGGTTTTTGTATTGGCTACTGCTTTTAATCTGACTGTGTATTTTTATGATCTCATGGTCTGATAGACCAGGGATAATATCATAATCAACTACTAATCCAGGTCTGTTGGTTTTTGCCAAAATTCACCCACATTTGCGGTTTTGGCTAGCGCGTGCAATCATCGTGAGTTCGCGAGGGCCAATACTGTGTGTGTGTGTTTGTGTGTTTGTGTGTCATTGCGTATGGTTATTTAATCTACGCCTGCTAATCTCAATACACCTAGAGTACTATGGGCTCAAATATTAACGTTATTTGTTAATTCAGTCGATATTTATTTTTTAGTCTGCATAAAAGAAAGAGAAGGGGAAACAACTCCAGAATGTGTTGAACGATAATAAACTTTTTTTTTCCCGAGCTCGCAGTATAGCGTCACACCGCCGCCTGAAAGCATCATCAGTTGCTAGGTAACGTTTTGGTCTGATGGAGCTTACAACTTTTTTTTTAGCCACTCTTTAATTATTTTTTTTTCTAGTTTATTTCATGTCGTATTCTTTTTTTTTTCGAAACAAGAGATGGCAGAAAGCATGCATTAGTTGAAACTGGATTTATTGGAATCGATGGAGTGAAAATAATTCCTTGCCAGCTTTGATTATAGCTAAGGTGAGAGTGTCACTTTTCCTGATGGTGTTAGAAATACTCGGATTTGTTTTGCGTTTCGTTTGTTGAAAAATCTGGCACGGAGGACGATACCGCATGGTGTCAAGTAATTGGTGATGTTTTACATTATTTTGTTCTTTTTGTTTGTGTCCCGTGTGAACACGACGACTGAGTTCAATAACTAGTCCAGTTCTACCACGGCAGAGTAAACACGTCACCGAGTGCCCCAGGAATAGCGTTTACAGGTAATTAAATATAATCGATTATTGTTGGCTTCGAGGATTTCCTAAAATAAATTGAGCGTATTTAAAGTACTAAATCATTTGGATGGGAGAAAAGAATTCTTAATTAAATATGTCTTTTATAGACTGTCAATCTGTTTGTACTTAACCATTGCATAATTAATAGCTAGACACAATCCTAGGTTGTTGGTATTGTTTTCATTTTATTATTTATGCCTAAAAGTGTTTTTTTTTAAACCATGGTTACACTAGTAATACGTTCTCACTGCTCTCTGTGATTTAAGTGATTGACTTTCTTACTTTCTCTTTTAGTGTTGTGGTGTTGTTTTTTTTGGTCAGTTTCTTTTTTTTTTTTCAATCATCATCTTCTCTCTCTCTCTCTCTCTCTCTCTCCTCTCTCTCCTCTCTCTCTCTCTCTTTCTCCTCTCTCTCTCTCTTACTATACACTTACATTTTCTTCTTTCCAATCTCTAAATATTCTGCGTAAATCTTTCTCTTGTCTGTCTACTTCTTTAACCTCTCTCTCTACCTCCCTCTCTTATATATATAAGTAATCCGAAAGCGGCCGTTTCGTTGTCTGGCCAGCATATTCGTGATCTGACCATTATCGCTTCACAGTTTGCGATTGGGCCTGCCAGTTCAAGAAATGACCATGGATGATCAGCCAAAGTCGGTAGGAAATGGTCATGTGCAGATTTCTTTTTTTTTTTAAATTACTTTTGATAATAACATGATATACTAACTAAACTGTCAAATGACTTTTTTTTAGCAAATAGCTTTCTGTTATTATTTGTTACAAGAAGAAAATGTGCATGTCGAATGGCACAGCATGTTGTTATTTTAAAATCTGCATCGACGTGTAGAGCTTTTGGTAATGTCATTTGCATCGTGTGTAGAGCATTTGGTAATGTCATTGGCATCGTGTGTAGAGCATTTGGTAATGTCATTGGCATCGTGTGTAGAGCATTTGGTAATGTCATTGGCATCGTGTGTAGAGCATTTGGTAATGTCATTGGCATCGTGTGTAGAGCATTTGGTAATGTCATTGGCATCTTGTGTAGAGCATTTGGTAATGTCATTGGCATCGTGTGTAGAGCATTTGGTAATGTCATTGGCATCGTGTGTAGAGCATTTGGTAATGTCATTGGCATCGTGTGTAGAGCATTTGGTAATGTCATTGGCATCGTGTGTAGAGCATTTGGTAATGTCATTGGCATCGTGTGTAGAGCATTTGGTAATGTCATTTGCATCGTGTGTAGAGCATTTGGTAATGTCATTGACATCGTGTGTAGCGTTTGTCGCCGGGTGTCAGCGATTGTAGAGACGTGACGATAGGAACTGTGCTATAAGAACTTAATATAATAATGTTATGGCTTTATGAAACAGTCAATGTCCGAACTTTTTTGGATACTTCCACTTTGACCTACCTTTTAACAGGAATGCTTGCTTATAGAAAACTAGACCTACACGAGCGACGGTTCGTAACTTTTGGCGCAGCCGTTTTGTCGCGTTACATCATGAAGTTCTAATGATCAATTAAACAGAGTTCTTTCCCCACTATACTCTAGTATTATAGTAGGCCCTTTACATTGCTCATTCTCCCTTGCTCTCCAAAAAAAAAAAAGGTTTTGACTATTTGATGACTACAATTACGAAGTAAGACATGTACCTGAGACCACGATTCTGACATGCGTCCCCCCCTCCCTTTACCATTCTATTATAGACGAAGTGTGCAAAACGCACAAGATAGCATCCACATGTTTATATCTTTTAGAAATTTCATTATAGATATCATAAATAAAATTAACCCTTCTGTGTGAGCAAAACAAATGCATCGATTTTTTTAAAATCACTGTTTCATTTTCTTTTTGGATAACATTAAAACCAACACAACATGATCCCAGCAAAGCTAACCTATAGTACACGGGAGTCTATCGCCTCATCGCTTAAAAACAGTCGTGTAACAGAACAACGGAATTAGCCAGGGATAACCGGCATTTCGCGAAGTGGCGGCAAAGTAGTAAAAAAACAACTTTTTAATATCAAGTTAATCGAGTATTGGCTACATGCCTTGGCCGTTTCGCGATCTGGTTACTGCATTCCTCACTAATCTTCGGACTCGAAGACAAGCCTTACATATATATATATAAATATGTAATATATATATATATATATATATCATGGGCGTACCCGGCGTAGCCTAGATTTTATTTCGGGGGGGGGGGGATCTTTTTCTCCCCCCCCCCGGCGAAAAAAAATGTATATGTATGTATGTGTGTGTGTGTGTACATAATCTTTATTATCTTTATTAAACTTCATTGTTTTGGAAGACGCTTTTTGTGCCCTAGAATAGGTTCTTCCTGGAGTTAGTGGATAAATTGTAGACTCCCCGCCATTGTCATCAAGGTGGTCTAGGGGAGCGCTACGAGCTTCCCAAGCGAGGGCGGAGCCCCGCCGCCAAGCATTATTTTTGGTATTGAAAGCCAACAAAATGCATATTCTAAGGTATCTACAGTGCATTTTTCCTGCTATTATAAAGTTTTATTTCAAAAAACTAATGTGCTATTCTACTGACTTAGACCCACCCCCGCCGTTCGGCGCATTTGCCGTCAAGCTGTTTCCACAAAAATCTGTCACTGGTAATGTCTGAAGCCTCTTCCCACTTGCTCTGAGGACCTCCATGAAAGTGTGGCGCCAAGTT